>CP136060.1:601158247-601758247 GCA_032464435.1 Aegilops umbellulata
ATCACCAGCTACGAAATCAACAAGCTTGGTCTCCGCGGATGACGTGAATTTTAAAGCCGGATCCTGCTCTGTGGTAGGCTTCTTTAAAGGAGTCATATCCGTCGGATCAACATTATCTTTGTAGTATTTGAGCTCCTCAGTAGCACAAACCGATTCTGCATAAGCGGCATCTCCTTCTTCACACTCCAAAGCGATCCTGCGACTCCCGTGAACCATGATGGTTCCCTTGTAGCCCGACATCTTGAGTTGCAGATATACATAACAGGGCCGTGCCATGAATTTGGCATAAGCTGGCCGACCAAACAGGGCATGGTACGGGCTTTGAATCTTCACCACCTCAAAAGTCAGTGTTTCTGATCGGGAATCGTGATCATCTCCGAAAGCCACCTCCAATGCTATCTTGCCCACGGGGTACGCAGACTTGCCTGGCACCACGCCATGAAAAACCGTGTTTGAAGGCCGTAGATCCTTATCCTTGAGCCCCATACGTCGAAAGGTCTCATAGTATAGGATGTTAATACTGCTACCCCCATCCATGAGCACCTTGGTGAACTTATAACCTCCTACCTAAGGTGCCACCACTAAAGCCAGCTGACCCAGATTATCCACCCGAGGAGGGTGATCCTCTCTACTCCAGATGATCGGCTGCTCTGACCATCGTAGGTATCGGGGCACGCCCGGTTCAACAGAGTTAACTGCCCTCTTCCGGACCTTCTGGTCTCGCTTGTCCAAGCTAGTGGTGAATACATGATACTGGCCACTGTTTAGCTGCTTTGGATTGCTCTGGTACCCTGACTGCTGCTGATTATGGCCCCCTTGATCATTTTGGTTATGTTGATTACCATGCCCACCCGGATTGCTATTCCCGCTCGGATTACCATTAAACCCTGAACCGGAGTTTCCTCCACCGTGGCTTGGCCCGGATCCTGAACCGCCACCAGGATTGTGATCATACCGGAAGGCGTTGGAATTCTTGAACTCTCGCATGATGTAATAATCCTTCCACAGATGGTTTGCTGGTTCCTCCGTCGTCCCATGCTTTGGGCAGGGCTGATTTAACAAACTATTTAAGCGCTCTGGATTGGGGCTGGGTCCGCCATCGTGGCCTTTGCCCCTACGCTGCCGGCCCCTGTTCTGCACATTGGTGTTAGCCACAAAATCCATGGAACCATCCGCTTTACGCTTGCCTCCGACGCTGCTCCCTGGGTGGTGCTGCTGTCCTCTGGAGTTGCCGTTCTTCTTTCCCTTCCCTGCCTTTTCATCATCAGACTCGGGATCCTTGGTACTATCAGAATCAGCATACTTTACCAAAGCAGCCATGAGAGTCCCTATGTCAGTGCAATGGTGCTTCATTCGTCCTAATTTCAATTTCAAGGGCCCAAACCGGCAATTGCTTTCCAAAGTCACAACTGCAGTGTCAGCATTGATGCGGTCTGATGAATGCAAGATTTGTGAAACGCGGCGCACCCAATGAGTGGTTGACTCTCCTTCCGCCTGGACGCAGGCGGCCAAGTCCACTATCGACATGGGCTGCCTGCACGTATCTTTGAAATTACTGATAAACCGAGCTCGCAATTGAGCCCATGAACCGATGGTATTGGGCTGCAGGCTTTTTAACCAAGTGCGGGCCGTTCCTTCAAGCATCATAGTAAAATATTTCGCACATGCAGCTTCATCTACGTCAAGCATCTCCATGGCCATCTCGTAACTCTCCACCCACGCCTCCGAGGGTTGATCTGCTGTATAATTCGGTACATTGCGCGGCCCCTTGAAGTCCTTAGGCAGGCGCACATTGCGCAAAGCAGGTATAAGGCAAGGCACCCCCAAAGCACTAGAAGCAAGCCCTGGTTCGACCGAAGTGGTGGGACGAACCGGCGTAAGCTGGCGGGTCTGATGTGCTGCCAATTCGGCTTCTCTGCGTGCACGGGCCCGGTCTACCAACTCCTGAGCATCGGGAGCCGGATTGTTGCCGCGGGGCACTCCACGCCGTGCATTGTTGGACCCAGCTTGTTCTTCCATGTGCCTGCTATAATTCCGGGTTGGACGTAGAGTAGAATGAATCCGCTCGCGGCTGTATGAATACGCCTCCTGTTGGACCAGCGCCGTTCTGAGGAGCTCCTTGACCCGGCGCGTCTCTATTGCCTGTAACGAATCTCCCTCGACCGGAATAGCCTCTAGACGCGCTGCCGCAGCAACAAGATTATCCAGCGGGTTGGAGTAGTGATCCGGGGGTGTGGTCACAATCCGTGGCTCTGGGTTATAACGGGGCAGATCTATTATGCAGGGCTGAACCGGCGCGCCTGTCCCGGGCGCCTTTGCTCGGTTTACCACTGATTGATTACTGGTCCCTGCTCCAGGAGTATTGAAAAGATCCCTTCCTTCAAAAACCGGTGGCAGGCGGGACTGATATTTCCTCCTCATGACCTCCTGTGAAGCGTTCTGATCCAGCATGAACTTATAGGTTTGTGCGTCCAAAGCAGCCCGTTCCGCAGTCATCCTGACCTCCTCGGCCGCCAGATCCGCCTTGGCCTGGCTAATCTGTTCTCTCACCTTTGCAATCTCTGTGTTATGAGCATCCCGATCCGCCGGATTAGCCTCTGTCAAGAGCGCCGCCAGTGCGTCGAACAGATCGGATAATACTTGAACCGGTGGGCGCACAAAACCTCCTGCTCCGGCAGCCGTTGAACCGGAAACCATTGCTGCGACCGTCGATGAATGAGGCGTTGCTTGGGTGCCGGCCATGAATATGCAGACCCGGCTAGGCAGATCGGAGGGGTCCGGAATACTGTTGCCGTCGGAACAGTCCCCAATCCGACCATCATGCACTTGATACAGGGACTCAGTTTCCCTGGTTGACGACTCATCGCCGGAATGAACGACGGTTTCGCCACCAGATTCTGATCCGTCCTCATACTTTCCTCTGTGGATGACTCCCACAAAGGCACGCTTTACGGCTGGCTTAATCCGGGCAGGTCGCGCACACTGAGCTGTCTCGATGAGGTCGGCGCAGGTGTCCAGCTCAGGGCCCGGTTCACCAATCTTGCCGATAAAAACGTGTATACTGCCAAAGGGGACCCGATACCCGTACTCAACTGAGCCGGCCTCGGGGCCCCAGCCTTCGTCGTCGATGTAAACCTTACCGCGGCGACTCTTGGTCATCCGGCCCACGGCATATCCCTTGAGTCCTTCAAAGCGGCCCTCCAAGAACTTGAAACCATCGTGCGACAGCCCCACGGTGGGCACCAACTGTCGTGGGTTTGTCACGACAGATGTCCTATCCAAAGGACTTAGTCATGGAGCCATCGCTACGGGTTAACTCGAAGGGGTTAAAGCGGACACAAGGACACACAGAAGTATACTAGTTCGGCCCCTTCGATGAAGGTAAAAGCCTACGTCTAGTTGGTGTTGGAATTGATGAAGTCTCGACGACTAGGGAGCAATCGCTTCTCCTAGGCTTCGAGTTGTTGGTTCCCTCCTGAACCGATATCGGGTCGTCCCCTTATATACACGGGTGACGCCCGTCGGTTCATAGAGTCCCAATCTCCGGTTTATACTCGTACCCGGGTTGGTCTCTTGCTTATTCCTAACTTACAATACAAGTTGTACACAGGCCGGTTTACGGCTATAGACGTTAAACCGACTACGGCCTCGGGCCTTTACATAGCCTCTTGGGCTTTAACATTCTTGAGCTACTGATGAAATTAACCCGGCCCAGATAGGCCGGTTTAGGCCCAGTAGTAATATCCCCAACAGTCGTCAAGCTCAGTCACTCAGGAGGCAGGCCCTTCAGGGCCCGTGTCTGCCCAGGGGGCCCCTCCTTCCGTCGCATAGGAAAGCGCTCCCGGCGCCCTCCACAGGCAGGGCTCGGGGGCTCTCACCTAGAGGGCCATCGACCTTGCCAGGGTCACGAGGGAGGCGCTTGGGCACCATGTGGAGTCGTGCTTTGAAGCACGGTTCCCTCGAGAAGGAGCCGGGCAGGGAAGGTCAGACTAGCAGGAGTTCGTTAACGAGGCCATTCAAGAACTAAAGGAGTCAAGGATCATGAGAGGTTGCCGACGTCCGCCAGCTGTGGCTCCACATCCAGGCGAGGATGGTGGGCGGCGCATCTGCATCGACGTGCCAGGGCTCAATCGGATCGCCACGACGGAGCGCCTCTGGCCCTCACAAGTGGGGCGCTGTGGAGGACCACCCACAGCTATGTTCGCATGCCTTACGGCCTGCCGAGCATGGCTGCGGCGTACCAGCGCCTCATGAGGGGCATCTTGGAGGCTCAAGAAGACAGGCGTTCTGCGGCCCTGGCAGAGATGGAGACAGCTCACGAGGAGCCGCCAGTGCCTCCGGAGCCTCCCGAGGCCCCAGGGCCAGGGGGCTCGTGAGGATCAACTTCCGCAACCTACCGAGTCCGCTGCACCAACACCACTTCGCCGATGACATCTTCAGGTGACATCTTTCGAGTTTCATTCCCAGCTGGGAGCGCCCTCCCAGGGTTGCGTCACTCCCAGGCCGCGTGGGTACGTCCCTATGGCATGTATCCCTTTTTATCTCCTCAGTCGTTAGCTTGCTTTGTTGGGGGCGCCCCTCGAGCTGCATCATCCCCAGGCCACTCGGGCTAGGCCCAGTGGCGTGTATCCCCTCCGCGTTTATTTCCAATTATGCATTCGCCTATCATGCTTGATTACTTGATGCCGTCCACGGCACCTTTTCTTCTCCATGTCGACCACTTGCACGTTAAAGGGGGGGGTGCCTGAGCATCGCGACTCAGGGCTCTTACTGGCTCTCCAGCCCTCACCCTCTGGCCTTGTCCACGGCATCGCGACCTGGCATACCAGCGACGGCTGAGACAAGATCGAGGGCCGGGACCCGAGGACATAGAGTGCCGGCATCTAACCAGATTTTGCAGGAACACATCTCAAGATACGGCCCAGTGCCAGGCGCAACCCGCCTAGAGGTAGGGCCTCGTGAGTCCCGCGCTGGCTCACGAGAGCCCAGATACACCTCGCCTACTCCAACCAGCGAGCTCTTGGGCGACTAACAATCAATTAATGGCTGACATAGCAGCCCCATCCTCTTTCTGTGATGAATCTGCAGGGTCCTCAAAGGAAACTGCGCTAGCCAAGGCCCTCATGGCGTTCCCTTCACCCTCGCCCGTGCAAACCGCTTGCGCGTTAAAGGGGGGTGCCTGAGCATCGCGACTCAGGGCTCCTACTGGCTCTTCAGCCCTCACCCTCTGGCCTTGTCCACGGCAGCGCGACCTGGCATACCAGCGACGGCTGAGACCAGCTCGAGGGCCGGGACCCGAGGACGTAGAGCAGAAAGGGGAGCAAAGGCGAGGGAGAAAGGGCACGCGAGGACCTCGTCTAGTGACTTCGCTCAAGCTGCTCCCCGGACCCAACGATGCGCTGGGGACGATCCCCGATCCGCAAAGATAAGTCATCATCCAGAACATTGGCTACCATAGCACTACCTCCGCACCTAAAGCGGCTCCATACTAGCGAAGTTGCTTCCCTTTCTCTCCAAACGACGGCTGCTTGGGTGCCAAAGGGGACCTCCTGAGCATCGCGACTCAGGGGCTCTTACCGGACCCCGGGTCGCTCACCTCCTGGCCTTGACCACGGCATCGCGACCTGGCATACCAGCGACGGCTGGCGCCGCGCAGAGCACCAAGCCCTCGCGAGGTGCGAAAGGGAGAACCAAACTATGACGGAATTTGCGATTCGCACAGATCTATAGCAAGGGTTACATATTAACGACAAGGACCACAGTCACCTTACAAGCCCCTATGGGGCGCAATGTGATTCCTCGCAGGGAACGGATCCTAAAAGGTGCTGACTACACGCGCCCTAGCAAAAGACGCCGTCATCAACAGTGGGCCGTCAAGCATCGGCGCCAACCCCATCCAGATCAGGGTCGGCGGCGGCCGAGCGAGCCTGCCCATTTCCGGGAGCGGCGTTGGCTCGTAGGCTCGTAGCTGTCGTCGCTCGTCCCCGGAGTCGCGAAGACTTCGCTGGGGTCGCTGGATCCTCCGGTGCTCTCGTCGCTTGTGGAGCTGTCTGGGGAGCGGCCGGCGGGCCCGACCCTCACCGTGGCTGGGCCCTGGGTGCCTCCCCTGGGGCAGCACTCCAGCTGGTGCCCGATTGCATCAAAGATCTTGAAGAGCATTACCGAAGCGCCGTCATACTCCAGGTGGATCGTGAGGGCGCCCCTCGTTCTGCAACCCCGAGCGATTTCGCCCCAGCCGCGAGTCATGAAGACCTCGCCCGGGGCAGTGATCGCGACCTCAGCCTCGGTCGCAGGAGTGCTGCAGTCGGCGTGCTGCAGCCATGGCTCCAGGAGTCTCCCCTGCGGGAAGATAGAGGCGAAGAAGGGAGGAAGGCGAATCCACGTTTGAGGAGGCATGGCGGCGTGGAGCACGAGCTCGCGGGAGGAGCCTTCGGCATGGACCCCAGGAGGGATAACCAACACCTTCGTGACCCGTCGGCGCCGACGACGGCGCTGGCCGCGGGGACCGACACCGTCCTCCTCAAGGTCCGCGGCATGCAAAGGAAGCGGGAACCCCGGCGGAGGCCGCTCATACCAATGCCTCGGCGCCACCTGACGACCCTCCTCATCTCCGCCGCGGCGAGCGAGTCGCTTCTTCGGCGGGAGAGGATCTGGCCCCTCTCGAAGAGCCTTTCCCTTCTACACCGCAGAAAACCGGCGAATTGGAGCCATCACACCAAGACGGAGCAAGAACTGAGGCAGAGGAGGAAGCAAGAAGAGATGGACTAGAAGGGCACACCCGGTGCCGTACATATAGCCGGCGAAGGCCAACCGTCGACCTCCACGACCGCAGGTAATCATGACATGATTTGCATGCAGGGACTTGTCACATCCGCGCGGTCGCCAAGGCGTCGTGGGGAAGTGGGACACCCACGTCCAATCAACCGCCACGCGGCGCCCAAGGCCGCAGGCTGTTAGGGCCCGCGGCGCTTCGCCCTTGCCCTTTCGCCCCTTGGCACGGCCAAGTCCATGCGTGCCTTGGGCCCAGGGGCTACTGTCGGCGTTCTGGGAACGGGGGTCCCCAGACTTTCCTGCCTGCGGCCTGGCTCGAATGGCGGCCCAGCGCGGCCCATCTTCATCAACACAAGGCTCAAGACCCTCGCGAGGGGCCAAGCCTCGCGAGGCGGACGACACGGCGCTTCCTCAAGCACGGCCTCCTTAGGCTGGCTCACGAGGAGGCGGAGAGATCAAGGCGGGGTGCCTCGCGAGGTGCCCATGACGCAAGCCGTGACGATCGAGGGTGCCAGGCGGGCGCCAGGTCGCGCAGTGTCCTCCCCTTTCCTCTTTGGTGCAAAGGGGGCAAGCGCAGGCAAGAGGATCCAACAAAGGCACCCATTTCGGTGCAACAAGACCAAGACCAGCCCAACGGTGGGAAGGGGGTCACCATGGAGCCCAGAACGGCGTCACCACAGGGCCTTTGGCAGGCGAAGACCGACTTTAGTCAGGATAAGTGTACTAGATGTTCCCCTTTAAATTGGCCAATTGTTGGCGCCCTTCCCGCTCAAATATTTGGAAAGAGGCCCAGGGCCTTTGCCTATAAATATGACTAGCCACTCCCAGGGTAGAGGCATCTTGACATCGAGAGATCGAGGAGTATTCAGAGCAAGCAGAGAACAAATTGAGATAGAGAAGGGCGGTTGAACTCCCCCAGCAGTTCATCCCCTAGCCAAGAACAGACCCTCGCGAGGCTGTTCTTCCTTGTACTGTTCTTCTTCATCAGCCCAAGAGGTAATCCACCCACCACACACTGGAGTAGGGTATTACACCACATCGGTGGCCTGAACCAGTATAAACCCTGTGTCTCTTGTGTCGTTCTTTCAGCAGTTAGTTCTTTGCGAGACGGTGAGGTAGAGGGCAGAATCTCCACGCGCACCCCAGAGTTTGAACCTTAAGGGTCTGCCGGAACCCGTGATCCGACATTGCCCTTTCGCCTCTCAGCACGGCCAAGACCATGCGCGCCTTGGTCCCGGGGGCTACTGTCGGCGTTCTGGGAACGGGGGTCCCCAGACTTGCCTGCCTGCGGCCTGCGGCATGGCTCAGATGGGGGCCCAGCACGGCCCATCTTCATTAGCACAATACCCAAGACCCTCGCGAGGGTCCATGCCTCGCAGGGCGAACGGCAGAACACTTCCTCAGGCACGGCCTCGTCAGGCTGGCTCACGAGGAGGCGGAGAGATCAAGGCGGGGTACCTCGCGAGGTGCCCATGACGCAAGCCATGACGACCAAGGGCGCCAGGCGGGCGCCAGCCCATGCAGTGTACCCCCTTTCCCCTTTGGTGCAAAGGGGGCAAGCGCAGGCGAGAGGATCAAGCAAAGGCATCCATTTCGGTGCAACGAGACCAAGACCAGTCCAACGGAGGGAAGGAGGTCATCGTGGAGCCCAGAACGGCGTCACCACAGGGCCTTTGGCAGGCGAGGACCAACTTTAATCAGGATAAGTGTACCATATGTTCCCCTTCGAGTTGGCCAATTGTTGGCGCCCTTCCCGCTCAATATTTGGGAAGAGGCCCAGGGCCTTTGCCTATAAATAGGACTAGCCACCCCCAGGGTAGGGGCATCGGGCAATCAGGCCAGCAGAACCTAGAATCAGAGCAAGCAGAGAGAAAAGAGAGAAAGAGAGAAGGGCGGGTGAACTCCTCCTAGCAGTTCATCCCCCTAGCCAGGAGCAGACCCTCGCGAGGCTGTTCTTCCCTGTATTGTTCATCATCACCAGCCCAAGAGGCAATCCATCCACCACAAACTAGAGTAGGGTATTACACCACAACGGTGGCCCGAACTAGTATAAACTCTGTGTTTCTTGTACTGTTCTTTCGGTAGTTAGATCCCTGCGAGGCGGAGAGGTAGAGGGCATAATCTTCGCGCGCACCCCAGAGTTTGAACCTTAAGGGTCTGCCGGAACCCGAAATCCGACAAGCACTACTGGGACGCGAAGCTTTTGCTCGCTTTAACGCAATACCGCTTTACGCGTCTCTCATGCTTAAGATGCTCGGTCCATGCGGCATCATTACAGTAAATGGAAATATTGAGCGCTCCTTGCGCGCGGGAGACCATGCGGCTGCCTTGATAGCCGCACACTAGACAACCTCACCAACTAGAGCATCTTACAGGTCGTTAAGACCACGGACGCGGCTAGACGAGTCCGGCTTGGCAATATAATTGATAAAGGTTTGATGGCTATACCCCTGTAACAATACAAGGGGCTCCATGCGTGTAAACAAGTGACAATAAGACTCAATTCTACCTATCTTGAACTATAGTTGATTTATTTAGTATAACATACATTTTGCACGACAATTTTGCAACTAAGTTCCTCTCTTCTAAAGATGACCATCGTGCTACACCGGTCTACGATACGGCACAACGGAGACACAGGCGCAGACGTGCAGCAGGGACCCGTCCTAAGGATTCTCTTCAGATTAAGACCGTGCATAAATCTTTTTTACTGTCTCTTGTTGATAAACATCCCCCGGATTCCCAGTAAAGCTGAGATGGATGCTAACGTATTGGCATGTGGCCACGTCAGATTATTGCACGTACCTGGACACCAGGGGCTTATTACAAAGGGCGACGTTTCGCCCTGTTTATATCATAAAGACCGAATACCTTAGGGAGTGTTCGGTGTCGCGAGTTTGGCCTTATATGCATCAGCTCCGAATCATGTCTTTGGTCAAATGTTGGGTTTGCCCGGCTCCTGTGTTTTGCTGCCTTACATTCCGCTCTATCAGCAAAGGCGGCACCAGGAGAACTACTGTGATTGTGCCCTGGTTCAGCCAAGTGAGCACCTCAGTAGAGAAAGCCGAAAACTGACTGTCATGATATAGCGCGAGACTGGTCAACCACTCGATGACCCAGCGGAATCTTCGTGATTCCTCCGCCTTAACGAAGGGCCGTTTCCCAGCCAGGCACACACGTGCCCCGAATTCGGATGAGCGCGGAGCCACCAGGGGCTATATAGTAGCCCCACTGTCAAACTCCTATGGCTAAGTGAAAGTGATAAAGCATTATAGTCCGATTGCCTAGCTCGCTGCGCTATCCCCTCCGTAATGGACCAGGACGTTGGATCAAGTGTGAATATGTGTCTTCTGCGAGCACCCCCGCATTTTATGCGTGGGGGCTGAAGCCGACGACTGCCATCTTTCAGGTTATATACATATATACATAAACGGCCGCACATGAGGTATTATAATTCTTGCAGGCACAAGTATAAAAAAGCCTTTACATTTAAAGCAAACATTGTTTTCAATGGGAATACATGTCACTCAAACATAATATTCTTCGAGCACTGCGCCTCTATTGCAGGAGCACCCTCAAGAACTTCTTGGAAGTAGTGCTCGGCAGGTACTCGGCTTTGATCTGAGTCTTGAGCTGCAATAGCGGTGGCCTGCATCTCTGCCCAGTATGTATTGACATGGGCAAGGGCCATCTGTGCACCCTCTACGCACGCCGACCTCTTCATCGTGATGATATGCGGCACGGCACCAACGAACTGCTGCACCAAACTAAAGTAACTATTCGGCTTTGGCCTTTCCGGCCACAGATGATCCACAACAGGCCTCATGGCAAGTCCGGACAATCTATTCATCTCGGCCCATTCGGCCAACCGATCAGTCAACGGAAGCGAACGCCCTGGATCATTAAACTGTGACCACAACAGCTTCTCCACTTCATGATCCTTTTGATCTCGGAAGTACTCGGCCGCATCGGCAGCACTCGCTGCCAGATCAAGGTATGCATCTCCCGAACTCCATAGCCGGTCTAAGGAGGCGTAGTTTGGATCGCCGAACTTCATCCGCAGCATAAAGGGCTTCCCAGCCGCGATATCTCTGGCCTGACGCAGGTCCTCCTTAATCGCTCTCATGGCAGAGCGGGTGTCTTTGGCCGTCACCACAACCTTCTCTAGGTCTGACCTCTTTGCTTGATCTTCCTTTTCAAGAAGCTTGTAACGGTCAGTGGCATTCTTCAACTCCATAGCCATCTTGGCTACTTTCTCCTTGCTTTGGCAGTGAGCAGCCTGTTCGGCATTCAGCTCCTCGATTACTTTTAGGGCAGCCGCATCACTTCTCTTGGCTTGTTCTTTGGCTCGGGCAAGTTCCGCCCGAAGGTTCTCCACGGCCGCAGCTCCATCTGCATTTAAAACATATGTTATACATACGGGCATCATGCTCCTCTTATCATGTGTCACTGGAGAAATTACATACCTTGCGCCTCGTCAAGCCGCTTGTTGACAAGTACGATGTCGACATCTGCCACGTCAAGCTGCCGCTTTAACTCGGCAAATTCATTAGTCCGGCTGGCCACCGGACACTTCGCCACCTGCATATTAAGGGGGCAAAATTATACCTAGGACTATGGTGCTCTGTGCGCCGTCGTCTTAAAGT
The DNA here is from genome assembly GCA_032464435.1 of Aegilops umbellulata. Lineage (NCBI taxonomy): Eukaryota > Viridiplantae > Streptophyta > Magnoliopsida > Poales > Poaceae > Aegilops > Aegilops umbellulata. Next base: position 601,169,665 of record CP136060.1, read on the forward strand.
AGGCGGTACTGTAAAAAAGGTACATCATTTCACATACCTCAAAACCTGTCAGTAGACTCATGACAGCCTCATGCAACCCGCTCTCCGTGGATGAAATCCTTCCAATTACCGTACCCATCAATGTACAGTGCTCTTCTGAGATAGACGCTCGCCCTAGCAGATCCCTCAGTACCTCCGACCGTGCACCAGACGGTGCCGGACTCATTCGATTGCTTTTTTCAAAAGCCGGATACTGAGGGCTTCGGGTAGCCATATGACTACCTTCTGGCCTTTCCAGATCAGGAGAAACCCTCCACGATGAAACCTCGGGGTCGCCCGCCTCATGAGGCGGTATGGCAGGGGGAGGCGTTCCGCTCTCCATCATCTCTGGAAGAAGATCCCCCGAAGACGAGCTCTGCTGAGAAGGGCTAAGATCCGAACTGCAAGATAAATGCTGCGGCTATTTTCCTCATAAGTAAAGCAAGGTTTTTTCTCATTATTAAACACCCTTTTACTTACAGCCCGGTGGAGGGCTGATCCCCTTGAGAGCATAGTACGGCCGGGGTATCCCCCGCTACAGGACCCTTTGGTGAAGATTTCTTCCCCTGCTTTGAGACCAGTGTCTATGGGTCTTCAGAGGCGGTCCTCTTCTTCCCCTGAGGAGGTGAATTTTCAATTCTATCCTTCCGGCCAACCTCCTCCGCGGAGGCAGTAGCTTCCTTGTTCCCCCCTTCATCTTCTCCTGAGGGAGCTTGATAAGGCGCGATCTCCAACATCTTGGTTAACACAGGATCTGGCGAGGTCTCAGGAAGGGGGGCCGGACACGTGATCAACTTTGCCTTCGCTATCCACTCCTGGTTAAAGAGCGGCTCCTTTTTAGAGGGCGATGTTGCGATAAATAAATGGATGGTGTGTTCGGGCATAGGGCTACTTACTTGGGTATCCGGATGATTGCAGCTCAGACCTGCATCCTCAGTAGAGTCCGGACACATTATTTGTGGTCCGAAGAACAATTTGTACATCTCCGCAGGCATCATGCCAAGGAAGTGTTGAAGAGCTCATGGTCCCTCCGGATTGAACTCCCACATGCGGAGGGGACGACGTTTGCAGGGCAGGACTCGGCGAATTAACATGACTTGTGTCACCACGACCAGACTAACACCTCTCTCCTGGAGATATCGGATGCGGCTCTGCAATATGGGCACATCCTATGCTGGCCCCCAGTCTAGCCCCTTGTTGACCCATGACGTTAGTCGTGACGGGGGACCCGAGCGAAAAACAGGTGGAGCCACCCACTTGGTGCCCCTGGGAGCTGTGATATAAAACCACTCTTGTTACCATAAGCTGGACTCCTCTTGGAAAGAGCCCTCGGGCCATGGGGCGTCAGCATTTTTTCTTATTACGGCGCCTCCGCACTCGGCGTGCCGCCCCTCGATTATCTTGGGCTCCACTTTGAAGGTCTTGAGCGACAATCCGAAATGAGGAGTAATATGGAGGAAAGCTTCGCACACAACGATGAATGATGAAATATGGAGGATAGACTCCAGAGCTAAATAATGAAAGTCCAGCCCATAATAGAACATGAGCCCCATCGCGAAGGGATCCGACGCGAAGCCTAACCCTCGGAGGAAGTGAGGTACGAACACTACACTCTCATCGGGCTTGGGAGTGGGAATAACTTGCCCTCGAGCAGGCAACCTATGCGGGATTTCGCCGGTCAGGTATCTGACCTCCCTTAGCTTTATTACGTCCTCCTCCGTGACGGAGTAAGGCATCCACCGACCTTGAAGGTTGGATTCGGACATGATCGGAGGTCTGAAGCGCCTAAACCTAAGCTTTGGGTGTTGGAACTCGAGGCAGGAGGCGGGTTCGATTGAGGTCAAAAGAAAAGAATGGGCCTTGGTTCTTTATAAAGAGATTGAATACCAAGAGCCCTCCTCGTGACCGTTTGGGACTTACCTCTGATTGAGGGGTCATACCAACGGGAGCGATTGGGTTACCTGATACGTCTCCAACGTATCTATAATTTTTGAATGCTCCATGCTATATTATCTACTGTTTGGACTATATTGCGCTTTATTTTCCAATTTTATATTATTTTTGGGACTAACCTATCAACCGGAGGCCCAACCCAGAATTGCTATTTTTTTGCCTATTTCAGAGTTTCGGAGAAACAGAATATCAAACGGAGTCCAAAAGGAATAAAACCTTCGGGAACGTGATTTTCTCACTGAATGTGATCCAGGAGACTTGGACCCTACGCCAAGGCATCAGAGTGGCGGTCACGAGGGTGGGGGCGCCCCCCCCCTAGGGCGCGCCCCCTGCCTCGTGGGCCCCTCAAAGCTCCACCGACGTACTTCTTCCTCCTATATATACCTACGTACCCCCAAACGATCAGAACAGGAGCCAAACCCAAATTCCATCGCCGCAACTTTCTGTATCCACGAGATACCATCTTGGGCCTGTTCCGGAGCTCCGCCGGAGAGGGCCGTGATCACAGAGGGCTTCTACATCATCATAGCCCCTCCGATGAAGTGTGAGTAGTTTACCTCAGACCTTCGGGTCCATAGTTAGTAGCTATATGGCTTCTTGTCTCTTTTTGGATCTCAATACAAAGTTCTCCCCCTCTCTCGTGGAGATCTATTCGATGTAATCTTCTTTTTGCGGTGTGTTTGTTGAGACCGATGAATTGTGGGTTTATGATCAAGTCTATCTTTGAATAATATTTGAATCTTCTCTGAATTCTTTTATGTATGATTGGTTATCTTTGCAAGTCTCTTCGAATTATCATTTTGGTTTGGCCTACTAGATTGGTTTTTCTTGCCATGGGAGAAGTGCTTAGCTTTGGGATCGACCTTGAGGTGTCCTTTCCCAATGACAGAAGGGGCAGCAAGGCACGTATTGCATCGTTGCCATCGAGGATAACAAGATGGGGTTTATTTCATATTGCATGAATTTATCTCTACATCATGTCATCTTTCTTAAGGCATTACTCAGTTTTTAACTTAATACTCTAGATCCATGTTGGATAGCGGTCGACGAGTGGAGTAATAGTAGTAGATGCAGAATCGTTTCGGTCTACTTGTCTCGGACGTGATGCCTAGATACATGACCATACCTAGATATTCTCATAACTATGTTCAATTCTGTCAATTCCTCAATAGTAATTTGTTCACCCACCGTAGAATACTTATGCTCTTGAGAGAAGCCACTAGTGAAATCTATGGCCCCCGGGTCTATTCTCATCATATCAATCTCCATCACTTTAATCTTGCTTTGCTTTTTACTTTGCCTTTTACTTTTCACTTTGCATCTCTATATAAAAAATACCAAAACATCATCTATCGGATCTCACTCTCGTAAGTGACCGTGAAGGGATTGACAACCCCTAATCGCGTTGGTTGCGAGTAGCTATCGTTTTGTGCAGGTACAAGGGACTTGAGCGTGGCCTCCTACTGGATTGATACCTTGGTTCTCAAAAACTGAGGGAAATACTTACGCTACTCTATCAGAATTTATGGCGCTGTTGCTAGGGAGGCTTACGCAAAAGTCAAGTCAAGATTTGGACTTCCGACAACGAGCCATTTCTGGCGCCATTGTCGGGGAGTCTACACAAAAGTGAACATACCAAGTACCCATCACAATACCTATCTCTCGCATTACTTTAGTTGCCATTTGCCTCTCGTTTTCCTCTCCCCCACTTCACCCTTGCCATTTTATTTGCCCTCTCTTTCCCAATCTCCTCCTCTCTTTCCGTTTGCCTTTTTCTCGCTTGCCTTTGTTTGCTCGTGTGTTGGATTGCTTGTTTGTCGCGATGGCTCAAGATACTACCAAATTGTGTGACTTCACCAATACCAATAATAATGATTTCCTTAGCACTCCAATTGCTCCTCTTGCCAATACTGAATCTTGTGAAATAAATACTGCTTTGTTGAATCTTGTTATGAAAGATCAATTCGCCGGCCTTCCTAGTGAAGATGCTGCTACTCATCTTAATAGCTTCGTTGATTTATGTGATATGCAAAAGAAAAAAGATGTCGATAATGATGTCGTTAAATTGAAGCTATTTCCTTTTTCGCTTAGAGATCGTGCTAAAGCTTGGTTTTCGTCTTTGCCTAAAAATAGTATTGATTCTTGGAACAATTGCAAAGATGCTTTTATCTCTAAGTATTTTCCTCCCGCTAAGATCATCACTCTTAGAAACGACATTATGAATTTTAAGCAACTTGATCGTGAACATGTTGCACAAGCTTGGGAGAGAATGAAATTAATGCTACGTATTTGTCCTACTCATGGTTTGAATTTGTGGATGATTGTACAAATTTTTTATGCCGGATTGAATTTTGCTTCTAGAAATCTTTTAGATTTGGCCACGGGAGGCACTTTTATGGAAATCACTTTAGGAGATGCTACTAAACTCCTAGATAATATTGTCGTTATTTATTCTGAATGGCACACTGAAAGATGTACTAATAAAAAAGTGCATGCGATAGAAGAAATCAATTTTTGAGTGGAAAGATGGATGAACTTATGAAATTATTTCTTCTGATCCTAATGATATGCCTTTATCTACTTTGATTGAGAATAATAATGAATCTATGGATGTGCATTTTGTTGGTAGGAATAATTTTGGTAACAACGCGTATAGAGGGAATTTTAATCCTAGGCCTTATCCTAGTAATCCTTCTTATAATTATGGAAATTCCTACAACAACTCTTATGGAAATTTTAATAAGATGCCCTCTGAAATTGAGAATAGTGTTGAAGAGTTTATGAATTCACAAAAGAATTTTAATGCTTTGCTTGAAGAGAAATTGCTTAAAGTTGATGATTTGGGTGGGAACATTGATAGAATTTATCTTGAGGTTGATTCTTTAAAGCTTAGATCTATTCCTCCTAAGCATGATATCAATGAGTCTCTCAAATCCATGAGAATTTCCATTGATGAGTGCAAGGAAAGAACCGCTAGGATGCGTGCTTCCAAAGATGCCTTTATTAAAGCGTGTTCTTCGAATTCCTATGAAAATCAAGATGAAGATCTAAAAGTTATTGATGTGTCCCCTATCAAATCTTTGTTTTGCAATATGAATCTTGATGAAACTGAATATGATCTTACTTTACCTAGAAGGCGTTCTAAAAATTCGGAGTATTTAGACCTTTATGATGAAATTGATGGAAGTGGGATTGAAAGAAATAAAACCCTAGATGTTGCTAAACCCACTATATTGGATTTCAAGGAATTTAATTATGGAAGTTGCTATTTAATTGATTGTATTTCCTTGTTTCAATCCGTGCTAAATTCTCCTCATGCTTATTTTCAAAAGAAAGCCTTTACCGAACATATTGTGGTTACCTTGATGCAATCCTTTGAAGAAAAACTTGAGTTGAAAGTTTCTATCCTTAGAAAACTGTATGATGAGTGGGAACCAACTATTAAAATTAAAATTAAGGATCATGAGTTTTATGCTTTGTGTGATTTGGGTGCTAGTGTATCCACTATCCCCAAAACTTTGTGTGATTTGCTAGATTTCCATGATCTTGATGATTGCTCTCTAAACTTGCATCTTGCGGATTCCACTATTAAGAAACCTATGGGAAGGATTAATGATGTTCTTATTGTTGCAAATAGGAATTATGTGCCCGTAGATTTCATCATTCTTGATATAGATTGCAATCCTTCTTGCCATATTATTCTTGGTAGACCCTTCCTTAGAACGGTTGGTGCGATTATTGATATGAAGGGAGGGAATATTAGATTTCAATTTCCATTAAAGAAGGGCATGGAACACTTTCCTAGAAAGAAAATAAGATTGCCATATGAAACTATCATGAGAGTGATCTATGGATTGCCTACCAAAGATGGCAATACCTAAATCTATCCTCGCTTTTATGCCTAGCTAGGGGCGTTAAACGATAGCGCTTGTTGGGAGGCAACCCAATTTTATTTTTAGTTTTTGTGTTTTTCTTCTGTTAGGGAATAAATAACCCATCTACCTTCTGTTTGGATGTGGTTTTGTGTTTTAATTAGTGTTTGTGCCATGCTAGACCTATTGGATCTTCTTGGATGATAGTTATTTGATCTTACTGTAATTTCCAGAAACTTTGCGCTCAATGCCTGAATTATAAAAAATCACCAGAACGTGATAAATACTGATTCCAATTGCTTCTGATCAATAAAAAAATTATCTAGGTCGTCTAATTTTGGTAGATATTTTGGAGTTCCAGAAGTTTGCGTTAGTTACAGATTACTACAGACTGTTCTGTTTTTGACAGATTCTGTTTTTTGTGTGTTGTTTGCTTATTTTGATGAATCTATGGCTAGTAAAATAGTTTATAATCCATAGAGAAGTTGTAATATAGTAGGTTTAACACCAATATAAATAAAGAATGAGTTCATTGCAGTACCTTGAAGTGGTTTTATGTTTTCTTTCTCCAACGGAGCTCACGAGATTTCTATTGAGTTTTGTGTTGTGAAGTTTTCAAGTTTTGGGTGAAATCTTTTGATGGATTATGGAACAAGGAATGGCAAGATCCTAAGCTTGGGGATGCCCATGGCACCCCCAAGATAATCAAAGGACACCAAAAAGTCAAAGCTTTGGGTTCGATCTTCCTAGTGACAGAAGGGGCAGCAAGACACGTATTGCATCGTCGCCATCGAGGATAACAAGATGGGGTTTATTTTATATTGCATGAATTTATCTCTCTACATCATGTCATCTTGCTTAAGGCGTTACTCAGTTTTTAACTTAATACTCTAGATGCATGATGGATAGCGGTCGAAGAGTGGAGTAATAGTAGTAGATGCAGAATCGTTTCGGTCTACTTGTCTCGGACGTGATGCCTATACACATGATCATACCTAGATATTCTCATAACTATGCTCAATTCTGTCAATTGCTCAACAGTAATTTGTTCACCCACCGTAGAAAACTTATGCTCTTGAGAGAAGCCACTAGTGAAATCTATGGCCCCCGGGTCTATTCTCATCATATCAATCTCCATCACTTTAATCTTGCTTTGCTTTTTTACTTTGCCTTTTACTTTTCACTTTGCATCTCTATATCAAAAATACCAAAAACATTATCTATCAGATCTCACTCTCGTAAGTGACCATGAAGGGATTGACAACCCCTAATTGCGTTGGTTGCGAGTAGCTATTGTTTTGTGCAGGTACGAGGGACTTGATCGTGGCCTCCTACTGGATTGATACCTTGGTGATAAAAAACTGAGGGAAATACTTATGCTACTCTGCTGCATCATCCTCTCCTCTTCGGGGAAAACCAACGCAAGCTCAAGAGGTAGCATTACCCACATCCGTGTTGATGAGAATCACGTAAATAAAGGGGACACGATCTCTGCTTCAACAAGACGTGCCAAAAAACCGCATCGCAAAACATGCTGAGGTTGGGTGTAAAAAAAGATTCAAATAAAGGCTTGGTTGTGGTGTGATGTCACATTATGGAATACGTCAGCAGATTAGATTTGTGGAAATATTATTGTCTCTACCGTGGTGTGTGGGACTTGTTTTGCAGAGCCGGACACGATCCTCGTGTTCAAAACCTTCTATGAAGTATTTGGAGGAGGAACCCGCCTTGCAATGCCGAAGACAATCTGCGCGCTGGACTCATCATCATTGAAGCCTGGTTTAGGGGCTACTGAGGGAGACCTGGATTAGGGGGTATCCGGACAGCCGGACTATAACCTTTGGCCGGACTGTTGGACTATGAAGATACAAGATTGACAACTTCGCCCCGTGTCCGTATGGGACTCTCCTTGGCGTGGAAGGCAAGCTTGGCAGTACGGATATGTAGATCTCCTTCCTTGTAAACGACTCTGTGTAACCGTAGCCCCCTCCGGTGTCTATATAAACCAGAGAGTTTAGTCCATAGGACAACAACAATCATACCATAGGCTAGCTTCTAGGGTTTAGCCTCTCTGATCTCGTGGTAGATCAACTCTTGTACTACCCATATCATCAATATCAATCAAGCAGGAGTAGGGTTTTACCTCCATCGAGAGGGCCCAAACCTCGGTAAAAACATCGTGTCCCTTGTCTCCTGTTACCATCCTCCTAGACGCACAGTTGGGACCCCCTACCCGAGATCCGGCGGTATTGACACCGACACTTGCGCTTGGTCACAATATGATGTTTATGTCGACCTACTCAAATCCCCTTGGAGGTGAAAAGATACTTATTCATGGGTGGTCTCAAATATTGAAGGCCCGTCCATCTTGGAGAATAGGATAGAAGATTATGTTCATGCTTTTGCATGGCTCTAAAGCGAATATCCTGTTTATTGACCATTTTGCGAGATGAAGCCGCTTTCAGAAGGTTGTGGATGCGCGGGGTGCCGCCTGGGCCTTGTCCTGGGGCTTGGCGGCCTCACCCTTGGTTAACTGTAGGCAAAGTAGCACTGTTCGAGGCGTGGTTTGTACGGTTGAACCTGTATAAGTACTCATACTGCTTTTAGCTTTGGTTGTTAAGTGCCCCTGCTGGTTTCAGTTAAGGTTGTTAAGTACTCCTGCTGCTTTTACAGTTTGTCGTGTTTCTTCAGTCCTGTCTTCCTCCAGCCGCCAAAACCAAACCAGTGCCGGCGGGGCCGCCTCCTTCCACCTCCCACGGCTGGCTGCGCCTCAACGCACGCATCGCCGCCCCACCGTCTCCTAAATCGTTAACGCCGACGTCCTCCGCGCGCTTTGGTGCGCTCGCCATGGCACTGCCCTCTCGCGTTGTCAACATGGTCAACAAACAACAGGAATCGGCAGAAGTACGTGGAGAGGATGACAGTAGGGTCCCACCACGCTAGCGTATGGAAAAATAAAATGCTTCGTCCTAGTGTTTTCCTGACATCTGGGACCCACGACATTGTGAGCATATATAGTCAATAGACAAGAGAACAACACAAGATCGGCTGACACCTCGAACGTAGCTACTCGAGCAATATTTTTTTTGTTTGGTATTGTTGAGACGGAGTAGGGTTTGAACTGGGCTTTGGCCCGTCTAGCCCAGGCTTATATTTTATGTTCACCATGTGACCAGCCCAGCTATTTTTTCTTTGTGAAAATGAGCCCAGTTTATTTTTCTGAAGAATACCCAATCCAGGCCTACTTATTTTTCTACGCCCTGATGGGCTGCAACTCTTTGAAGACGCCTGCAAATCTTGAAATTAATATGAAATGGGTTGTAAATGTAAAAAGAGATGACAAAGTGGCAATTACTTAATAATTTCTGAATTTTTTCACATTTTCAGATTCCTATTTCGCTGGGCATTAACCTAATTTAAATATATCTTCAAAGTACTTTAAATCTGGCTTGACATTTCGGTATTAAAAATAGTTTGGAACCCACAGAAATATGCAAAATTGGCCCTGGCCAACCAAAAAAACGACTGCAATAAATTGCATAAGAAGTTGCCATGAGCTATATATAAATTATTAAAAAAAAGAGGGAGTGGTCTGACTTGTGGGCCTGTTTAGTTGAAGCGTATGAAAGATTTTTTTTAGTTATTGTCGGATTTCGGGCTCCGCAAAACCCTTAAGATTCAAACACAGGGGCATGACAAAGATCTCTCCCACTACACGTCTACATAGCGCCACGCTCTTCTCCTGGTGGTGGGAATGGAATGCAAGCAAGCAAACAAGTAGAACACACAAGAGTTTACCCAGGTTCAGGCCACCTTGCGGTGTAAAACCCTACGTCCTGCTTTAGTGGATTGGCCTCGCGAGGGCTCGAGTATGAACAAGTACAGTGGTTTCCTGAGCTCAGGAGGCGAGCTCAAGAGGGATGAGGAAGCGGATGTTCTTGCTCCTTTGCTATGCTAAGTCCCAATGGGTTGGTCCATCCCCCTTCTATGCTGGGAACCCTAGCTACTTATATAGACGGCCAAGGTCCTCTTCCCACGAAATGTTTAGGCGGGAAGGGAATCCCACAACGACCATTTGAGCGGGAACACAAGGACGCTCCTATCCTGACAAAAGGTGGTCTTCGCCTGCAAAGAGGGCAGGCGGTGACGCGGTGGTGGGCTCGGTGATGACATCCTTCCTGCCGTCCTTGCGGTCTTCGGTCTTGTTGCACCAAAGGGGAAACCTTTGCCTGGCCCCTCGGGAACCTGCGCCTGTGCGGTCTCCTTTGCACCGATATGGAAACTGCGCCCACTGGCACGCGCTGGCGCCCGCTGGCATGGTTCGTCATGGCTTGCGTCACTGCCTCCTCCCAAGGCAGCCCTTGCCCTGAGATCTCCGCCCTCCCGAAGCGGCCTACCCGAGGCCACTCTTGGGAGAGGTCTTGGTTGCCCCTCCGGAGCAGCCTAGGTGAGGCCGCTCCCCGAGGAGGTCTTGGTCGTTCTCCTTGCGATGGCTGGCCCCCTCGCGGGGGTCTTGAGCAGCTGGTCGATCAGCTGGGCCCTACCGGGCCATACCAGGAACGCGACGTGGGCCGCAGACAGGCAAGTCTGGGTACCCTGGTTCCCAGTACGTCAACAGTAGCCCCCGGGACCAAGGCGCGCGCGGAGTTGGCTTCTGGGCGAAGTCTAGTTGAGGACGGAACTCTGCGGGCCCCAAAAACTGCGGGCCAGGCTGGCGCGTGACGGTTGGATGGGACGTGGCAACTCCACTCCCCATGCAGCCTTGGTAACCGTGTGACTAGACGACTCCGTGGCGCGGGCGACGCGGCCATCATGGCCATGACCAATCGATGGTTCGCCTTCCTCACCCTATAAATAAGGCTTGGGGGGGAGCCCCCCGGCCATCTTCAAGCCAGCGCCGCCATCCTCTCTCCTTCCTTTGTTCCCTTTCGCCCCCAAGTTTTTCATGGCGTCGCTGAGGAAGTCCTCCATCGCAGAGAGGGGCAAGGGTGTGAAGGAGCTGGTCTCGCCGCCGCCGAAGAGGGGCCATGGGCGCCCCCGCAAGCATGCCGCCACGGCCGTGACGGTTCCTCGGGGTAGTGGGCGCGGCTTCTCGGGCTCCGACGGGGTCGCCGGTGAGAGGCGTGGAGCCTCTCCTCTCGGTGGCGGCGGCCATGGCCGCGGTGGTCCAGGTGGCGTAGGGGGGCGACCGGCGCCTATCTATCCCCCACGCCAGCAACTCCACTCCTCCGACGCGGCCTCCGAATTCGTGATGTGGGTGGAGAAGCCCGGCAGCATGTGGCTCCGGCTTCCCCGCTGGTTCCGCGCCGAATTGCCGGAAGAAGGGCCCGACGGCGTTTGGCTGGAGGCCGACGGGTGCTGTAGCCGAGCCTCCTGGGTCGGGGCCGAGGTCCTCGCTTCAGGCGACGTGTTGCTTGGTCGTGGCTAGCAATCCTTCGCCCATGTGCGCCGGCTGCAGGGAAAGTGCACCCTCCACTTCAAGTACGACGGGGTGTCGTCGCTGCTCGTCTAGGCCTTCTTGGAGCGAGGAAGGCACCTTGGGGGTTGCCCAAAGGTGGACAACGAGGAGGAGGGTGGCGACGGCGTCCTGAGGAGCATCTCTTCCTCTGAAGACGAGCTCGGCCTCGGCAGGCTCCGCGGGTCCTCCCTTTGTGGTAGCAGCAGCTCCTCCAGCAGCGGTGGCTATCCTGGGCGGCCGCTCCGCCGCGTCCGGCTCGCCGAGGAGGATAGGCCCTCCCGCCGCCGCTCTTTGGTGAAGCGCGAGGAGTAGGGCTCCATCTTGGTTGAGGTGCTGACTACGCCGATCCACGAGCTCCGAACCCGCCTGACCCTTGTTTTTGATTTTCTTCATTTCCTTCCTGTATTTTGTTTAAGCTGCCTCGGGTGGGCGTGTAATGAATAATGGCATGTATGCATGAAATGGAAGTCTGCTGTTATTTTCGTTCTGGATGAAATTACTTAGTTTGTGTACTGTGCTCGTCGTGAGACGAAGTCCTGAGACGGGTGGCCTCCTGATGTCATGAGCCCCCAGGCGAGTCATGAGGACCGCCGGGCTTGGAGCCCCCGAGCGTAGATGAGCCTTGGTGAGTTGAGGAGGTCTCGCGCCCTTGAGCTCACTTGAGAGCACAGATCGAGTACTGATATGCCAAGGCCTGGGCAGGCTTGGCGAAGTAAGTCATGAGGGCTGAAGAGCCTGACGCCAGAGCCTGAGCCGGCTTGGCATGGTGAGGTCGTGAGGTCACGGTAGCCGAGAGCTGAGACCGGCCATATCCCAGCCCCCACGCGCGAGGCGCGCGAGGGAGGATAAGCGACGCAGTCCGGCCCGAAGAATTGAACTTGAGAACAGTGCGAGAAAAACGAGCGAAACCAGAGCAAACTGCAATAAGCTCGAAAAAACTTCATAGCATGGGGTAGAGGAAGGGCTGGCAGCCAAGGAAGTAGAAAAGGCTGACAGCCAAACACCAAGGCGAAAAAACGAAAAAGGTCGCGTCCGACCCCTAGCTACGAATTCTTCCCAGCGCGGAGCTAAGGACTGCCACTGGCACGTGGGTGGGAGCCCGATCTGAGGGCCCGTAGGCAACGCACAGGAGACTCCGAGGCGTGTACAACCCCAACTCATTATTACGTGAGAGTGTCACGAGCGGAGACCTTCACGGGCACGGAGCCTTGATTGTCTTCACGGGCACGGAGCCTTGATTATGGATAGAACCTCCTGAGGTGCTGAATGGTCCAGGAATTCTGGATGAGTATCCCATCCTGTGTCTCCAGGCGCACATCGCCAGGCCTAGAGACACGGGCGATTCTGAACGGGCCCTCCCACATAGGCGAGAGCTTGTGTAGCCCTTCCCTGGAGAGGACCCGCCTCAGGACCAAGTCACCAACTTCCAATGTTCTCGAGCAGATGCTGCGGCAATGATACCGCCGCAACGCCTGCTGATATCGCGCTGCCCTGAGCGCAGCTCGGCGGCGGCCCTCCTCGACGAGCACGAGGTCCATCCGCCAGGCGGCGTCCTGGCGTTCCTCATCGAAAGCCAAGACCCGTGGGGAGCGACGCTTGACCTCGTGAGGGAGGACCGCCTCTGCACCATAAACGAGAAAGAACGGGGTTTCTCTCGTAGGTTTGGTTGCGGTGGTGCGAATTGACCACAACACGGACTAGAGCTCGTCGATCCATCCCCTGCCGCAGGCCTCGAGCTTTTTCTTGCAGCTGCGCGTCTTGAGGCCGCGCAGGACCTCTGCGTTGGCGCGTTCGGCCTGCCCATTGCTCCTGGGGTGGGCCACTGAGGCGTAGCAGATCTGCGTTCCAAGGTTAGCACAATATGATATGAAGAGATTGCTCATGAACTGCGTACCGTTATCCGTGATGATGCTGTTGGGGACGCCAAAGCGGGACACGAGGCCCTTGATTAACTTGACTGCCGATCCTGTGGGAATCGTGCGCGCTGGCTCCACCTCGGCCCACTTGGTGAACTTGTCGACGGCGACGTAGAGGAAACGGTAGCCCCCCGCCGCTCGGGGGAACGGTCCCAGGATGTCCAGCCCCCAGACCGCGAAGGGCCAGGTGAGCGGGATGGTCTAAAGATCTTGCGCTCGCTGATGGATTTGCTTGGCATGGAACTAGCATGCCTCGCAGGCTCGCACAAGCTCCGTGGCGTCGTCCAACGCTGTGGGCCTGTAGAAGCCGCTGCGAAAGACTTTGCCCACGAGGGTGCGGGACGACGAATGATGGTCGCAATCCCCTCCGTGGATGTTGGCCAGCAGCTCTTGTCCTTGCCTCCTCGAGATGCATTTTAGCGAGACGCCATTAGGGCGCCTCCTGTAGAGCTCACCGTATTGGATGCAGTAGGCCGAGCCCTGCCGAGCCACACGTTCCGCGCCTTCCTCCTTCTCCGGCAAGGTGCCGCACAGTAGGTATGCCTTGAGTTCCTCAGTCCACCAATCTTCCTCAGGTTCGGCGGCGAGCAGCATGCGGGCTCCAGAGGGCGGCCCACAGGGTGGTGCGCCATCCTCGGGATCCGCTGGCAGCCCCTCATGCGTGGATTCCAGCTTTGGAGTAGGTGGTGCTGCCGATGGCCTGAGCAATCACTCCTCGAGGACACCTTGTTCCTGCGGCTCTCATCGGGAGGTCCGCTTAGCGATGTCGTCTGCTTCCTTATTCGTGCCCCTCGGCACGTGCTGCAGCTCTAGTCCTAGGAACCGCTTCTCCATCTTGCGCACCTCCTCCAGATACGCTTCCATGTGTTCGTCCTTGGGCTTGTACTCTTTGTTAGAGAAGTTGACGAGGAGATGCGAGTCGCCTTTGATGGTGAGACGCTTCACCCCTAATGCGGCCGCGGCCTTGAGCCCGGCGATTAGGCCCTCGTACTCTGCGATGTTGTTGGAGACCTTTTCGCCACGCTGGAAGCAAAGTTGCACAGCGTAGCGGAGCTTGTCCTGAGTGGGTGATACCAGCACGGCGCCAGTCCCCGCGCCGAGGTGCGAGAAGGCACCGTCGAAATATACCACCCATCCTTCCGGAGTTTCGTTGCCCGGGGCCAGTGAGCGGTCCTCGCCAGCCCCTGGTCCGGAGCGTTGGTCCACTCTGCCACGAAATCAGCCAGCGCTGCCCCCATGATGACCCGCGTGGTGCTGAACTCCAGCTGGAACGCGTGCAGCTCGATGTTCCACTCAGCAACCCTCCTGACGATGTTCGGGCCCCGGAGTACCTTCTCCAAGGGGTAGGCTGAGACGACCTTGATGGGATGGCCTTGAAAATAGTGGCGCTGTCGGATTTCGGGTTCCGGCAGACCCTTGTGGTTCAAACACTGGGGTGTGCGCGGAAATCTCTCCCCTACCATTCTGCGTCCGATCCTCTCGTGCGAACTAAGATGAAAACGATGAACAACACAGTGGACACGAGGTTTATACTGGTTCGGGCCACCGATGTGGTGTAATACCCTACTCCAGTGTGTAGTGTGGTGGATTGCATCTGCGGCTGATGACGCACAGTACAGAGGAAGAACAGCCTCGCGAGAGGTGTTCTTGAGCTAGTGCGGTCTGTTCTACTTGGTCTAGATCTCTCTTTCTCTACCAGCTCATTGGATGTCTCTACTCTGTGGTGGCTAGCCCTACTTATAGAGGCCCTGGGCCTCTCCCCGAATAATTGAGTGGGAAGGGCGCCAACAATTGGCCATTTTGAAGGGGAACATCTAATACAAGTTATCCTGACCAAAGGTGGTCGTTGGATGCCAAAAGCACTGGTGATGACGCCGTCTTGGGCTCCACGGTGACCTTCGTCCGGCCGTCCGGCTGGTCTTGGTCTCGTTGCACCGGAATGGTAACCTTTGCCTGATGCCTTGGCTTGTGCTTGCCCCCTTTGCCCCAAAGGGGAAACAAGGACTCTGCGCAGGCCGGCGCCCGCCTGGCCTTGATCGTCCTGGCTTGCATCACAGGATCCTCGCGAGGTACCCTTGCATTGGTCTCTCCGCCTCCTCGCGAGCCTGCCCGAGGAGGCCGCTCTTGAGGAATCTTCCTGTCGTCCGCCCCGCGAGGCTTGGCCCCTCGCGAGGGTCTTGAGCTGATGAAGATGGGCCGCGCTGGGCCCCCACTTGAGCCACGCTGCAGGCAAGCAAGTCTGGGGACCGCGTTCCCGGAACGCCGACAGTAGCCCGTGGGCCCAAGGCGCGTGGGCTTGTCTTAGCAAAGAAGCGAAGGGGTAAGCGCGAAGCGCCGCGGGCCCTAACAGCCTGCGGCCTTGGGCGCCGCGTGGAGGTTGATTGGACGTGGGCGTCTGCACTTCCCCACCATGCCTTGTTACGGTCCCGGTTAAGCGGACCCGTAGCTGCACATAGTTGTTCCTCCGTTGGCAGCCCGCTCGCCTCCTACCTTTCCTTCTTCTCCGAGCTCCAACCTCCACCGCCAACCCGGCTCGAGCTCCTCCCCTTCCCCAACGCCATGGAGCCAACAAAGAAGGGAAGGGGAAGAAGCCCGCGCCACCGTCCTGTGCGCCTCCAGCGGCGGCCCCCGTCGTCGATCGGTCAATCATACACAACCCGGAACCCTTGGACAAGGTCCATCCTCCCTTGCTTCCATCTTCAACGAGTGTGGCCGGACCATAGTTTGGCCCGCATCCTGCGCCGTTCTTGCTAGGACCGTCACGGAGGTCCGATTCTTCGCCGATGCCCTATGGGCGGGTCTGGTTCCCCCCTTGTCTGCTTTCTTCAATGTTGTGCTCTCCCATTATCAGATCAACATGATGCATTTCGGGCCGGAGTCCATTACCCTTTTGGCTGTCTTTGCTTTCATGTGCGAGGCGATGATAGGCATCCCTCCTTCTGTTGCCCTGTTGCGCCACTTCTTTTCTTTGCGCCTGAGCAATCCCACTCAATGCTCGGGGTGCGTAGGCTTCTTCGCCGCACCCGAGACGGCTGCTTCAGGGATTGACTTCGGCCTTCCGCCTTCTCAGGCCGGGTTCAGAGAGCGGTGGCTATACGTGGACGTCGGGGTGCCCAGCCCCTTGCTCTCGCACCCGACCTTGCCTGTTGTTCCCAACCCAGGCTGGGGTCAGGAACCTCTCCTGAGCCCCCGGCTTGCTTTTGTCTGGCGCCGCCTTGAAAGCTTGAGGGCGCACAATGTGACAGCACCCAAGGTAGTGAGGGAGTTCCTTCTGTGTCGCGTCGCTCCTCTCCAGCGCCACTCTCGCTGGATGTGGGACTTTGCGGGATGCGGAGATCGCATGCGGCTTCAGGAGGAGGATTTGGCGCCCGAAGTGCTGCGGACGGTGCTTCGGGTCTTGACCTGTGATCCTTCCCCAGGCAGCCTACAGAGCGGTGGCGTCCTTCTGTACCTCTGTTCCGGCAGGGCTGATTTCGTGAAGCAGATGCCCAGCTTCAAAGAGTGGGGGCTGCGCCCAGCTGGCCTCACGGGGCCACGCAAGAAACCAGTTGTCGTGGTTGTTCCCCCCGTCGCCCACAGCGGTTCTTCCTCAGGAGACCAGGTGGGGAGAGAGCCAACTGGAGCTGAGGTGGCTGATGTCGAGGTGGTGGCGCCGTGTGAATCCTCGGAGGCGATGTCTCCCGAGGCCCGCCCCGGGGCGGCAGTTGATGCAGGGTCCCAGCCTTCGGCCCCCGAGGCGGGGGCTTCCGAGCCCCGAGCCATTTTTCGTGAGACGATGCCCCAAGATGCCCCCAAAGCTGACTCCTCCGGCACCGACAATCCTGAGGCTTCTTCTTCGCCCCAGGCCGACCGCCACCGTAGGCACTTGGGTCGGTTTCATGTAGACTTCGAGGCCCTTCGCAAGAGGAAGGAGGCCTCAGGCAGTAGCGACCGCACATGCCGCTTGTTGAAGCGCAGGAAGTACTTTGCCATGGACGAGTAAGCCTTCTTCTTTCCCTGCTCATTTTCTCTGTTATGCTTGTGGCTGATTGTGTCCCTTCAGGTCCTGCCTCACTGAGTCCGTCGAGTCGATCCGGGGGCCAACCCTCGCACCTTCGCCCCCTCTGCTAGCTCTGGGTCCACCGAGCTTGAGTCGCAATCTTGCTGCTGGACCGGCTGGGGGAGTGATGCGCTCCATAGGACATCTCGAGCCTGCTCGCCCGATCCCCTTTCTTCGCGAGCCCTCTTGGGGCACGCCAAGCTTGCCTCACACTCCTCCTCTGATCATAGACGGTGAATGGTTGAAATCTGCCCTTGGCTCCTCCTCCATGGACGAATTGACGCCAGGCCGGACTCCCGGAGGGGTCCGTTCAGCGATGGTTGGGGCGGCAGCCCCCAGCCCCACACTTGGAGGTGGCTCGCCGCCTCGGGGTCCTCCACATGCTCCGGTGGAAGAAGGCGATGCAGAAGATGTGCTCAGGCGCGCTCGAGAGCGACGCGGCCTTCGCGAAGGGTTCCTCCAGGGGGCAGCGGATGCGATGAATCAGGTCGGGGCAGAGCTTGCCGACGAGGATGTGCTCCTTGAGGCCGAAGGCCTACACCTCGCTGAAGAGAGGCGCAAGCTGAAGGTCGCCATTGCCCTTGCGCGCCACCAACGTGATCGTGACAACGCGGAGGCCGAAGCGTCGCTAGCGGCTTCGCGGGAGGCCTGCTCCCAGGCCGTCGAGGAGGCCCGGGAGGCAGACCGACAGCACAAGGATGCGGAGGAGCGCGTATGGGAGCTCCAAGCCCGGGCAACTCCCTGGAGCAGCAAGTAGAGCTGCGCCACGCGGCCCTTGGGTCGATGCAGGAGGCCGCCGTCGACCGGGCGGAGCTCCAGAGGCGTGAGGAGGCGCTGACGCTCGAGGCCGCCGAGCGCAGCCTTGACCTGGAGCTGTTGGAGACGAGGGAGCGCCTGGCGGCCCAGGCGGAGGATGACGTGGCGGCGCGCGAGGCCCGGATCCAGGAAGAGGTCGACCGCCGTGTGGTGGGAGCTCGCTCGGCCCGCGAGCGTGAGTATGAGGCGAGGCTGATGCTGATCGGGGCCGAGGCTGAGGGCAGGACGGCGGCCATCAAGGCCAAGTTGGTTGAAGAGACGCGGCGTGCGGATTCCTTCGTAGCTGCCCTTGACGCGGCACAGGCGGAGCTGTCCTCTTCCCGGGCAGAGACGCTTCTTCTTCAGCGGAGGGTCGATGATGCCGAGGCCATTGCGCGGCAGAACGAGGACGAGATCCGTCAGCGGAGGGTTCTGGAGCACGAGCATGATCCCATGCTTGAAACGCTGAGGGAAAGGGCCAACTCAGCCTTAGGCGAGATTTGCGAGGCTGCCGCTAAGGAGCTGCACGAGGCCAGCTACACAGGTAACCTTCGGTTCTTCACTGACGTGGTGACGCTTCTGGAGAATCGTTCCGAGAGAGCCCGTGGGCTTGTTGAGGAGAGTAGCCTTGCCCTACTCAGGCGGGCCTTCTCGCGCGTCTTCAGCCATTTGCAGGAGATGGACCCCCACTTCGACTTTAACGCTGCCATCGCGCCTGTGCCCATAGCTGTCCGGGGCGACTTGGCACAGTGGGTGGAGAACAACGTGGATGCCCTCGTTAGGGCCTTCGCGTCTGATGACGATGGTGTGGTCGTGGGTGCTGACGAAGGCGGTGTCGTAGACGAGCCTGGTGCTGACGGAAACGCAGGTGGTGGGGGCGACAACGTCAGTGATGCCAGTGACGCTTCCGAGGATGCCCCAGAAGACGCGGTGAGCGACATGTCCGACTGAGCGCATGTCTCCGCAGTTTATCCTGCATGAAGGAGACTCGGGCCTGGCCCCGAAGAGTGTAAGAGCATTTTGGGAGGGGAGGCCCCTCATGTAAAGATTTATGATTAATACCCTGGTAAGTGCAACGTTACGCGTGGGCTTAGCCGCTTACCTGGTGATGGTCCAGCTGATTCGTTTACCTTTTGATCTTGACGAGCCCTGAACGGGCCTGCGGGAGGTCGCCACGCCTCGGGTGTCTCCCGATTAACCTGTTGATCCTGCGACGAGGACCTCCGGAGAGGGTGCGGGGACAGTGGTCGCGGTTGTAGGCGTGCCTGGCCCGGCCCAACTCATGAGGGGCTCGTGAGGGGGGGAAGCTAACGATAACTGAGGATGTAGGGCCGAAAACAGAACGCGAGAGATTGCTCGAACGAGACTAAACACCCCTTCCCCAACGCACACAAGCTTCGAATTCAAATTCAACTTAAATCCAAACCGAAGGAACTTGTCAACAAGGAAAAAGCAACAAAGCAAAAGGTCGCGTCCGGCACCTAATCTAGTCATCGACGTCTTCTCACCAACGCAGAGCTAAGTGCTGCCACTGGGCGTGGGCGGGAGCCCCAGGGCCTGAGGCTGGCACCCCTGAGACTCCGTGGCGTGTACATCCCCACTCATTATTACGCGAGAGTGTCATGGGGCGGCGAGCTTCACAGGCACTGGGCCTTCTTCAAAGGTACCGGCCTTGCTTCATATCACCAGACGAGGGCCCCGCCTTGCGCCTCAGTCTGCCACCATTGACGGCGACAGGAAACCAAGGACGACGCCAATGGGGTAGAGCGGTCGCCAGCGGTTCCCCCGATGACCATGGGTCCTCTGCCGAGGGCAGGCCATGGGGCACCTCCCAGGCAGAGGGCCTACCTTCTGAGAACTCCTTGATCCGACCGCCGCAAGGGTGAGCTCGGATCTCAGCCCCTCTCCTACAGCCCCCTGCACCGTCCTCCTGAGGGGTGAGAGGCTGCAGCGTTGGGGCGGCCATCCTCTGCGGCGACCTGTACCTCCTGCGACCCATGGTTAGCGTAAGCTTGCTCCTGAGGGAGGAGTGGTACCTGATAGATGCTGCTGTCGGTGCGGTTGTCGATGCTCTCTTGGGGTTCCTGAAAGAGCTCGGCCTCTAGCGCCTCCTCATCCCAACCGGGCCCGAGGAACGAGCCGTGACCTTCTTCCAGTTCGTGCCTTTGATCCACCATGCGGGGTACATAAGCCTCCGGGGCGACCACTTCATGGACCTCGCTGTAGCGCCCCGCGCCTGGCTTGGAGCGTCGCCTTGCAGGTGATGACGTGGTGGTCCGCCGGGACCAAAGGCTACGGCGCGCATCCCTTCGCCAGCCTGGGGAATGGCCGGCGCGACTAGCCGCCCGATGCTGGCGGAGGTGTCGGCACCGGACCGGCCCTGGGCCCGCCTGAAGTCGCGTGGACGTGCATAATGCCGTCGTACGACCCGTCCTGGATCTGGGGCGGCAGCTGGATGCAGAAAGGAGGCGCTCCTGAGGCGGCGGCGTCCAGGAGCTTAGCCACCCGCTCCAACAACACGTCGCGACCGCCTTCCAACAAGCGGCACCGTATTAGCTCTTGGGCCACCGTGAGCGCGGCCCTAGAGTTCAGCTGCTCCCGTCGGTTGTATGGCGCCGTTGTAGCGGCGTGGTTCGAGGCCCTTGCTGCGGCCCGCACCTGCCGCGGCATGAGGGCAGGCGGCGTCTGGCCGCGTCGCCCGCGCCCCGCAGCGCCCTGCAGAGCGCGAGCTGCGCAAGGTTGAGGTCGCCCTGAGACGGCGACATGGCGTGGGCGGGCCACGCCGCCCAGCGGTCGGCGTTGGCAGCCGGGTTGCTTGACATCTGGGTGGCGAAGTGGCGGAACGCGATGCGGAGGAAGATAGATTCCGGCGCAGCCCTACCTGGCGCGCCAAATGTCGGATTTCGGGTTCTGGTAGACCCTTGAGGTTCGAACACTTGGGTGCACGCGGAAATCTCTCCCCTATCGTTCTACGTCCGATCCTCTCGTGCGAACTCAGATGAAAACGATGAACAACACAGGGGACACGAGGTTTATACCGGTTTGGGCCACCGATGTGGTGTAATACCCTAGTCTAGTGTGTGGTGTGGTGGATTGCCTCTCGGGCTGATGATGAACAGTACAGAGGAAGAACAGCCTCACAAGAGGTGTTCTTGAGCTGGTGCGGTCTGTTCTACTTGGTCTAGATCTCTCTTTCTCTACCAGCTCGTTGGATGTCTCTACTCTGTGGTGGCTAGCCCTACTTATAGAGGCCCTGGGCCTCTCCTCATATAATTGAGCGGGAAGGGCGCCAACAATTGGCTATTTTGAAGGGGAACATCTAGTACAAGTTATCCTGACCAAAGATGGTCTTCGGCTGCCAAAAGCACTGGTGATGACGCCGTCTTGGGATCCACGGTGACCTCCGTCCGGCCGTCCGGCTGGTCTTGGTCTCGTTGCACCGGAATGGTAACCTTTGCCTGATGCCTTGGCCTGTGCTTGCCCCCTTTGCATCAAAGGGGAAACAAGGACTCTGCACAGGCCGGCTCCTGCTTGGCGCCCACCTGGCCTTGATCGTCATGGCTTGCGTCACGGGATCCTCACGAGGTACCCTTGCATTGATCTCTCTGCCTCCTCGCGAGCCTGCCTGAGGAGGCCTCTCCTGAGGAAGCTTCCTATCGTCCGCCCCGCGAGGCTTGGCCCCTCGCGAGGGTCTTGAGCTGATGAAGATGGGCCGCGCTGGGCCCCCACTTGAGCCACGCCGCAGGCCGCAGGCACGCGAGTCTGGGGATCCCCGTTCCCAGAACACCGACAGGCGCAGCTTCCTGGAAGCAACGAGGAGCGCCTGCAGCAGCTTCCGGGGCATGGGGTAGCGCGAGCGAGCGTCGCGGAGCACGGTGCTGATGAAGTACATGGGATGCTCCACGAGGGTTGGTGATGCGGGATCCGCAGGCACTTCTGATGGCTTAGGAGCCTTACATAGGCCGGCGGGGTCACCAGACGTTGAGGGCGTGTCGGCTCCGGAGGTCGTGTCGTGAGGCAGCGAAGTTCCGAAGGGCATCCGGTCGTTCCGCGAGCTCCGGCTCCCGACTCTTTCCTCTCGTGCCACTACCAGCGCCGCGCTGGCGGAGTGAGGCGTAGCGGCGAGATAAAGGATCAAGGGCTCCTGATGCCTTGGTGCCACCATAACCGGCGGGCTGGTGATGTACTTTTTGAGATCTTGGAAGGCAGCGTTGGCCTCCGGAGTCCACTCAAAAGGCCCCTTACTCTTCATGAGCTTGAAGAAGGGGAGGGCGCGCTCGCCGATCTTCGAGATGAAACGCCCCAAGGACGTCACACATCTCGCAAGTTTCTGCATTTGCTTCAGGGTCGTGGGCGGCTTGATTCTCTCGATGGCTTTGACCTTCTCCAGGTTGGCTTCAATGCCCCGGTGCGAGACCAGGAATCCCAGCAGCTTGCCCGAGGGGACCCCAAACACACATTTTTCCAGGTTGAGGCATAAATTCACCTTGCGTAGGTTGGCGAACGTTTCCTCCATGTCCCCGATAAGGGTCTTGGCCTCCTTGGACTTGACCACGATGTCGTCGACGTACGACTCTGCATTCCTCCCGAGCTGAGGGCCGAGGGTGATGTGCATCAGCCGCTGGAAGGTTGCGCCTGCGTTCCTCAGCCCGAAGGGCATGCAGATGTAGCATTAGGTCCCGCATGGGGTCAGGAACGACGTCTTCTCTATGTGTTGTACTACCATTTTTATCTGGTGGTAGCCCGAGAAGGCGTCGAGGAAGCAAAGCAGGTCGCACTCGGCGGTTGAGTCCATGATCTGGTCGATGCGAGGGAGTGGGAACGGGTCCTGAGGGCAGAACTTCTTGAGGCTCGTGAAGTCGATGCACATGCGCTCTTTGCCTCCTTTCTTCGGGACGATGACGGGGTTGGCCAACCATTCTGGGTGGCGCACCTCCCGGATAACGCCTGCTTCTTCCAGTTTCCGGACCTCCTAGACGATGAAGGCCTGCTTTTCCGGAGCCTGCCGCCGCGCCTTTTGCTTGATAGGTCGTGCGTTCAGGCACACTGTGAGGTGGTGTTCGATGACGTGCCTAGGCACCCCGACCAGGTCGGTCGCCTTCTGTCGTGGAATTGTCACGGCAGATGTCCTTAGTGTCAGGACTTAGTCGCGAGGCCAACGCATCTATGCGGTAGCTTGAAGGGGTTGATCGGAACGAGAGACGCAACACACAAGACGAGGATTTAGACAGCTTCGGGCCCCGGGAAACATCATCCGGTAAAAACCCTACATGCTGTTTGAGGCTAGGTCTCATTATCATCCCGAGGGAGACGCCGTAAACCGGCTCTTGTGTCTAGCCCTAGAGATTGTTGTTTGCTTGTAGCTTGTAACTTCTAACCTGTCCCTCTTTGGGGAGCCCTGCCCCTCCTTATATATGTTGAAGGGGCGGTTTACATGTGGAGTCCTATTAGGATTAGGACTAGTCTATCTCTAATACAAACCGGATACAAGTCCTGGTCCTAACTCCTTGTAAGGCAAATATTCCTTTCCTCTTAAACCGGCCCACAATAGTTGAACCGGCCTTCATGAACCGCCAGACGGGCCACCGGGTCTTGTCGCTCCTCTGACCCGTCCGTCGGGTTACCATTGAGTTACAACGTCCAAGCGGGCTGCTTGTAAACCGCCAAGGTCAGGGCAGGTCTTAAGCTAAACCGTCAAGTCCGGCCGGTTTAACTTCTGGCCGGTTTACACCGCGGGGTATATCCCCGACATTAGCCCCCAAGTTTAGCTTGGATTTATCCATGGTAAACTTATACTGCAAATGACACCAGAACAAATTTGACAGGTTGTGCTCCGGATTAAAAATTCTTGTAAACCGGCATCTGATCATCCTTAGTCTTTGCCATTTCCACCTTCTAGAAAATCCGGGTCAATAACCAGCTTCATATTCAACTTGCTGACATTGGTTTCTCATAGAAAATATATTTGTGAAAAAATAATCCACTTGAGTCAGCTTCCAAAACGCCGGTTTAAGAAATATTGGTCTTGAAATATTCATCTGATATTCAGCCGGTTTGAGGATGACCCCGGTCTTGAAAACTTGCCGGTTTAACATTACCAAATGGACGGGTTATAAAAACTGATGACCCCGGATTATGATTGTTGCAGACACCGGTTTCATGATTGTTGCCAACATCGGTTTATGATTGGTGACAGCGGGTCAATCTGATTTGCTCAACAGAGAATTTGAAAATCTTTCTTCGATAATAATAATATAATACCTGTAGCCCCCAAGTGCCGGGTTGTCATGCTTGCAGCAACCTGGGACTTGTAATTGACTGATGCCCATAAAACTTCAACCAATGTAGCCCCCAAGGGCCGGGTCATTATGTAATAATCAGCAGGGACTTTGTAAATATAATCTTGTAAACTTTGAACAGCAATGTGTAGCTCCCAAGGGCCGGCTCAGTAAGATAATATTGAACTGGGACTTTGATATATACTTCTATGAAAATAACATCATATGATGTAACCCCTCATCCTCGGGCGACAGGAGCAATTGGTAACCCCCAAGGGCCAGCTCATTATGATGTGATGAGTTGGGTCTTCAATAAGATGAGCAAAAATGACCTTGCATTAGCCCCCAAGTGTCATGGTGCATGCTTGCAGCAACATGAGACTTGCATTTTTGAATATCAACTTTGAACAATGTAGCCCCCAAGTGCCGGGTAGTAAGCCTGCAGCGACTCGGGACTATTCCTTCAATTGTAGAATAAATCGTATACATTGATAATATGATAGCCATTGCGCTAAAGCGACTTTGAAAACCTTAATTATAATACTGGTTACTGATAACCATAATAAAAATCCAGCCATGATGGCTATTCAAGATAATATAATCTGGTATGAAAAACCGTATTCATCCAATATCATAATGAAAATTCAGCCAAGTTTGGCTATTTGAATAATATAATCCAATAATTTATAAGCGCAAGATTCCAATGGCGCAATCCAAATATATACTGGCGACTTATAGTCCAAAGCCAGACCGGTTTAATAAACACCGGTGATTTATAATCATGCTTTATTCGACCTATTTCTGCATACAACAAGTTTAAAGTGTCCTGGCGGTTTACCGCTGGACGGGTCATAATGCCCAACATATAACCCAGGTTTATAACCAAGGCTGCGCTTTAAGAATAATCAAATATGAAATATATCATACCTGTGATATAATCGGTTTACCAACTTTTTGTAGTAAGAGTGATAACCCCAATCTTGAGTAATGATAACTCCTTCCATATTGTGCCGGTTTATGATAAAACCGTACTGGGTTGTGATAAACACCGGTTTAACAATATATAATACTGGTGACCTGTAGTCAAACCAGACCGGGCTGATAATCTCCGGATTATAACTTGATCATGTACTCACAACTTGTAGTTGAAAGCCGAGCCGGGTTGATAAACACCGGTTTACTCCATAATAAGATGGTAACAGAAAATTAAACCGGGCAGATAATCTCCGGATTAAAAATGGACCGTGTTCCGCCAATTTAGCTGCTTGAACCGGTACAAAATACTGTCGGTTTAAAAAACGCAAATAAAATAGCAACTTCTCAAGAAAGGCTATTAAAGCAAAAGCAATGGCAACAATTTTTTGCAAAAGAAGAGCTCTACTGAGCTTGGTCAGATGGAATTACCATGGTCAGACGCAACCAAGCCCCCCGAAGGCGTAGCGATGGTGCCAGTCAGCCAGGACCCCAAAATGACTCGTGGCGTTACGCCGGCCAAGTGGCATTGCATTGGTTCGGATTCGACCAAGCCCCCAAATGACTCAGTGGCCTAGGGTCGATCAAGTGACATTGCATTGGTTCGGACACGACCAAGCCCCCAAATGATTCATTGGCTAAAAAGCCGACCAGAAGGCATTACCATCATCAAGACATGACCGAGCTCCCATAAGGCGTAATCTACGGTTCAAGTCGATTAGGTCCCCAACTGATTCAGTGGCAAATGTGCCAGCCAGAAGGCATTACCGTCGTCAAGACATCACCAAGCCCCCCAGAGGTGTAGCTACGGTTCAGGCCGACTAGGTCCCCAACTGACTTTATAGGGATAACTATGTTCTCTTTGGTTCGAATACGACCTATGTTTGAACAGGAAGCCCCATGTTTGAATAGCTATGTTCTCTTTGGTTCGAATACGACCTATGTTTGAACAAGAAGCCCCATGTTTGAATAGCTATGTTCTCTTTGGTTCGAATACGACCTATGTTTGAACAGGAAGCCCATGTTTGAACCGCGCATCATGGCAACAGGTCTTCAGTAATTTTTAACCTTTTTGCAAGAGATAAATTCTTCTTGAGCCGGGATCTTGAACCGAATCTTAAGAGCTTCAAAGCTTTGTGGGAGACATCTTTCCCTTGAACCGGATTTTAAACCGGAATCTTCATTTTCAGCCGGAAATTTTCTGACGGCCTTTAAACTTGAACTTGCGAGAAGTTAATTCCTTTTTGTACCGGACAATGTTAAACCGGATTTGAGAGCTTCAGAGCTTTGTTGGAGAACAAATTCCCTTGAGCCGGATTTTGAACCGGAATCCTTTCTGATGATCCGGAACTTCTTCCTTGAGTCGGGATTTTGTAACTGTCATATCCTTTCTAAGCCGGAAATTTTCTAACGACCTCTAAATTTTCATCAACATAACCATAGCCTCCAGGATCGGGTTATCTTTCCCTCCATCGTCCTCGGGTTCTTAAACTGGCTGAATCTTGCAAAACTTGCCGCGTCATATCATCGTAGCCCCCAAGTCTCAAGGTGACTCGAGGAGTTGGCTTGAGATTCTCCATATTTGACCGTGATATAAACCGGTATAACTTGTATATCATTGGTGTTGATAACACGATGTGAATACACAGAAGGTTGAGGTGACTGCGGCGGGTTGTAAATGATCCCGTATGAACCGTGTCAGCAACTCGGCCAATGGTTCCTTCCAACTGGTGATTTCAAGTTAACCAAACTGTAGCGGCGGCGACTTGTGCGCCTGCCCATTGATCCACCGAGTACAGACGGCGGTTTGATGATAATTTGCCTCCAATTTGAAATAAAACCGGGCTACCCAAGCTGTGACTTGTTCCTACTCAATAAATGGCTCGCGCAGACAGGTGCAGCCCGGTATGTTGATGTAGACCGGACTGCGGGGGATGGCAGCCTGTGCATGCGCTATTGGGTAATTCGCATGGTCCTGACGAGTTGACGCGATCTGGATCGCGATATAAACCGGCACGGGTTATCCAATAGCTCAGTGATATAATAATCCCCCTTTTTGCAACAGACAATTTGTCCTGATATGTTAGCCGGAAAATATCCACCGCGGAGTTGACGATCACCACAGTGAAACTGAAATCAATCATGGCAAGCCAGCCATGCGAACAGACAGATGAACCGGTCGCGACATTGTAAACCGGTGCGGAGCAAGTAGTCCTCCGCGCCGCAAACCAGCGCGGTCGCGGGAGACGGCCACGGTGTTGTAAACCGGTGCGATCGCGAGAGTCGGTTACGACGCTGTAAGCCGGCACAGACGGGCGAGTCAATCGCAAGTGCGGTAAACCGCACGGACGGGCTAATTCATCGGGTGGTATGACACGGACGAAACGCCGATGCAGAATATTGCTAGCGCGTGCTCCGTGCCCGTAACATAGCACCTCATTTGTAATGAACAATTGTCCTGCATAAACAGTATTGCAGACCAAGGCAAAGATAAACTGCTCTTTGATATGTGCTAATAAAATATATCTTAGATGGATATCACCTGATGTGTTTAGGCCGGAAATAACCCGCCATGAAGTTGATGATAATTGTATGAAGCTGAAATTAACCCCGGGTGAACCAGCCTCATTGTGGTAAACCGATGCGGACGGGTGAGTCGGCCGTGATGTTTGTAAACCGGCGCGGAAAATGAATCATCCGCATGCATTGGACGGATGTAAACCGAACAGCGGGGGCGGCGATTTGCATGTGTATCCGTCGAGCAGCATGGCCCGAAAGAACGCCACTGCAAAACTATACTGGCACGCGCTCCATGCCCGCGGTATAACCATACCTTTGTCATAAGTAATTATCCTGATTTGTTCGAACGACGGATGATCCATTCACTACGACAGAGGCAGCTCAGGCAGGCCGACGACTGAATATAGTCCCGGCGGTTCAGGCAAAGTCCCTCCGGTCATTCTCCGGGTCATTAAACACCTGGTAACTTGACTTTTCTTTCAGCAATGACGAAGCCGCGACAACGGAGACAACCGACTTAGAATTGGCGATGACTCAAGGTCGCGGCAACACATAGCACAGGAAGCGGCTCCACAAAGCCAACGCTTATCGCGGGTCGACTTATCCTGATGTATGTTCTGTAGGCAGCAACTGCACGGTAATCTAACCAAAATTTGACCAAGTGATGGCCTTCACATCCAATCAAATAACCATCCATCCATCAAACTTTGAAACGGCCCGTGGTGTTCGGTGGCCCTCCAAACGCAGCGGTGTTCGATCAGAGCCTGGTGGAGACGAGGTCTCTGCGGCAGAGGCAGGCGGCGACTCGACGCGGGGAAGCCCGGAGGCAAACGACAAAACGGGGTGGCTCAAGCACGGCTGTAACCTTGCGACGGCGGCTCAAAGAGATGCAGAGGTGCGATGGCGAGTCCGAGCAGTGCGAGGACGAGGCCGCGAAGGCAAGAAGCGTCGGCGGTTTTTAGAAACAACGGCTCGCGGACAGCCACAGCAAGGGCGGCGGGTCATGGCAGGTTGAGGCAGAAGCGAAGAACGGTCATTCGGGGTCGGCCTGATGCGGACGCCGGGTTCATGACGATAACAACGAGGAGCGGCAATGGGGATTTGGTGAAGCGTAATGATGAAAGCGTCTCGGTGGAAGGGAACCAGACCAAGGCAAGAGCTTCAGCCGTGGCCACGGGCGGCTCAAAGCAGGGACGCCTCGACCGCAGCAGAGACCACTCGGCGGCCGGGGCGACTCGTAGGCGAGGCAGTCCGTAGGCACAGCGGTTGTAATTTCTCCATGTGTGTACACCGGCTGTACTTCCTTGGAATTTTCTAGCAAGAAATGCTTAGTTGAGTGCTTTTCACGTGAACACTTGAACGGCCTCCCGTGGAGGAGGCATAGGAATCCATCAGGCTTTGAATTTTCCATCATTCAGGCACTGTGACCATTTGATTCAAATGCATGCAATAGGTTTCTCTGAAGACCTCACGTGTGTTTAAGTAAAACACTTGTCCTTATCCTGTTGTACGAGCAGATGATGCGCGCGATCCGTGTCGGGCGACTCGGCGGCTCAGACAAAACGTAGCGGAAAAACTTGCCAGGTGTCTCCGTTTCCTACAATGACATACCAAAAAAGACCGATCTGACTTCCCATTGACCACCCGGCTATGTGAATAGGAATCACCTGTTGATTTGCTCAATATAGTAAGCTGAAAAAGCCTGATCCGTATTGTACCAGTAGCTTCATATGGTAGATTCAATGGTCTTGCTCGAAATCCGTGCCAAGCTAAATAATTCCTTTGTGGTCTCATGGTTCTGCAAACGGACAGATCCCATTGACTTTGTTTTTAACGAAACCGATCTCTTGTCAGACTCGGTAGACTTCAGGACGGATCGGTGTATAGACGAAATCATCTCCTACCAGCCTCGGCGGATCGTAAGTCGTGGCAATGCATAGATGCAACTTTAAACTCTCTCGATCTTAATCTTATACACACCACCGCCAACAATTTCTTCAACCTTGATTGTCGAACTCGCAGTTGATATGAATCCTTCCACGTTGGTTCTTGTTCAGCCGAAAAATTGCTAACTGCTCGATCCCTCAGAGAAGATTCCTTCAAGAACTCAACACCACCGTGCGTCTGGCCCCACGGTGGGCGCCAACTGTCGTGGAATTGTCACGGCAGATGTCCTTAGTGTCAGGACTTAGTCGCGAGGCCAACGCATCTATGCGGTAGCTTGAAGGGGTTGATCGGAACGAGAGACGCAACACACAAGACGAGGATTTAGACAGCTTCGGGCCCCGGGAAACATCATCCGGTAAAAACCCTACATGCTGTTTGAGGCTAGGTCTCATTATCATCCCGAGGGAGACGCCGTAAACCGGCTCTTGTGTCTAGCCCTAGAGATTGTTGTTTGCTTGTAGCTTGTAACTTCTAACCTGTCCCTCTTTGGGGAGCCCTGCCCCTCCTTATATATGTTGAAGGGGCGGTTTACATGTGGAGTCCTATTAGGATTAGGACTAGTCTATCTCTAATACAAACCGGATACAAGTCCTGGTCCTAACTCCTTGTAAGGCAAATATTCCTTTCCTCTTAAACCGGCCCACAATAGTTGAACCGGCCTTCATGAACCGCCAGACGGGCCACCGGGTCTTGTCGCTCCTCTGACCCGTCCGTCGGGTTACCATTGAGTTACAACGTCCAAGCGGGCTGCTTGTAAACCGCCAAGGTCAGGGCAGGTCTTAAGCTAAACCGTCAAGTCCGGCCGGTTTAACTTCTGGCCGGTTTACACCGCGGGGTATATCCCCGACACCTTCCATGCGAACACATCCTTGTTCGCCCTGAGGAATGCCACCAACGCCTCCTCTTGCTCTGGAAGCAGGCCCGCACCGATGGTGAAAGTGGAGCTCGCGTCTCCCTCATCGACGGGTACCTACTTGGTCTCGGCGCGATCCTGAGAGAAGAGTTGTTTCTTTTTGGTTGGAGCGGCTTCGGCGGCCTCCGGAACCCCCTCTGCGCTTGGGGGAGCCGCGACAGCGGCTCGATAAGCGTGCTCGAGGACCTGAAGGGCGGCATTGGTGTCTCCTTTGATGGTGATGGTGCCACTGCTCCCGGGCATCTTGACGATGTTCTAGCCCAGGTGAGTCGCCGCCATGAACTTGGCCAGGGCCGGGAAACCGAGGATGGCGTTGTAGGGCAGGTGGATAGGCGCGACGTCGAAGTTGATGAGCTCGGTCCGGTAGTTGGCGTGCGTCCCGAAGGTGACGGGGAGGCGGACCTGCCCGAGCGGGACGGCCGAGCCCGCGACCCCCGAGAAGGGTTTGGTGGGGAGGAGTCGCCCGTAGCCCACCGACAGACGACCAAAGGCCTCCGCAGAGAGGATGTTGAGCCCGGCGCCGCCATCGACGAGGGTCCTTGTGACGGCCACCCCGCAGATGGTGGGGGTGCATACCGTGGGGAGGATGCATGTGCCGGTTGTAGCTCTGGTGCAGTCGCCGGGGCCGAAGACGATGGTGTGCCCCTGCGCGCCTAGCCCCCGCGGGGCCTCCTGCGGCCGAGCGGCAGCCCCCAGCCGTCGAAGGTGTGATTTAGCGTGACGGGCCGACGCCGGCGCCTGGGATCCTCTGATGATGGAGGCGACCCCGCGACAGGGTGGCGCCCCGCCGGCAGCGTCCAGCAGCTCGCCGAGGCGAGCCACCCAAGCGTCAAGTCCAGCCGCAGGCGGCCGGTGTCGGAGCATCTCCTGGGCCGTTAGAAGTGCCTCCGGCGAGGCCAAGGGAAGCGGGAGTGGCGTAGCGGGCCGCTCCCCAGTGGCCGGTCCGTCAATGGGGTCGTCAACGTGGAGGACGAAGCGCCCGTGAGCGACGCGGTCCGCCGACGCCGCCCGGGCAACGGGAACGGCCCCAGCCACCGCGCAGATGCAGCAGGCAGGTGTCGCCATGGCGACGTAGGGCAGAAGAGGGGAGGCAAGGTCATCGAAGAGGCGAGATCTCGACACGCCCCCTACCTGGCGCGCCAAATGTCGGATTTCGGGCTCCGCAAAACCCTTAAGATTCGAACACAAGGGCGTGACGAAGATCTCTCCCGCTACACGTCTACCTAGCGCCACGCTCTTCTCCTGGTGGTGGGAATGGAATGCAAGCAAGCAAACAAGTAGAACACACAAGATTTTACCCAGGTTCATGCCACCTTGCGGTGTAAAACGCTACGTCCTGCATTAGTGGATTGGCCTCGCGAGGGCTTGAGTATGAACAAGTACAGTGGTTTCCTGAGCTCAGGAGGCAAGCTCAAGAGGGATGAGGAAGTGGATGTTCTTGCTCCTTTGCTATGCTAAGTCCCAATGGGTTGGTCCATCCCCCTTCTATGCTAGGAACCCTAGCTACTTATATAGACGGCCAGGGTCCTCTTCCCCCGAAATGTTTAGGCGGGAAGGGAATCCCACAACGGCCATTTGAGCGGGAACACAAGGACGCTCCTATCCTGACAAAAGGTGGTCTTCGCCTGCAAAGAGGGCAGGCGGTGACGCGGTGGTGGGCTCGGCGATGACATCCTTCCTGCCGTCCTTGCGGTGTTCGGTCTTGTTGCACCAAAGGGGAAACCTTTGCCTGGCCCCTCGGGAACCTGCGCCTGTGCGGTCTCCTTTGCACCGATATAGAAACTACGCCCGCTGGCAAGCGCTGGCGCCCACTGGCACGGTTCGTCATGTCTTCCGTCACTGCCTCTTCCCGAGGCAGCCCATGCATTGAGATCTCCGCCCTCCCGAAGCGGCCTAGCCGAGGCCACTCTTGGGAGAGGTCTTGGTTGCCCCTCCGGAGCAGCCTAGGTGAGGCCGCTCCCTGAGGAGGTCTTGGTCGTTCTCCTCGCGATGGCTGGCCCCCTCGCGAGGGTCTTGAGTAGCTGGTCGATCAGCTAGGCCCTACCGGGCCATACCAGGAACACGACGTGGGCCGCATACAGGCAAGTCTGGGAACCCTGGTTCCCAGTACGCCAACAGTTATTATATACGTCAGCAAACGATTCTAGCAGACGTAACCGTTGGATGTCAATCCAACGGCTGTCATGTTTCTTCAATCTCTGATCTTATTGCTCTAGCCGCTAAAGCAGCGCCGGCAGGACCGCCTACTCCCGCCTCCCATGGCCGGTTGTGCTGCCGCGCAGGCCTCAACGCCCCATACTACTCCCACCGCTGGCCAGGGTATCCCTCTACTCACCGACACCCCCTGTTATTCTGCGGCGACGCGAGCCTCACACTGTAGCCGAACCCTCATACTCCTCTCCGCCCGGGCTTCCACTGCCGTGTCTTCCTCGGCTCCGCGTCATCCCCTTCCTAGGCCTCACTGCCGTCCACCGCCGTGGTGCTCTCGGTGCGGCATGGCCAATGTGGTCAACGACTAACTTCCATTGGAAGAGTACTGTATGTGGAGAGGCTGACAGCTCGGTCCACGGAAGCCGCAAGGAAATGCCTCCTTACTACGCAGAAAATAATTATTCCTCCACCTGAAAGCTGGGACCCACCGAACGGGCCACCAGTATTTCGCGAAAAAAAAGTTTCCCCCTGACTGCTGGGACCCACTGGACGGGCCAATGTATTTAGTGAAAAAAACGTTCCCCCCGCTGTCAGCTCGGACCCACCGGAAGTGCCTCCTTATTACGCACAAAAAAATGAATACCCCCTGCAAGCTGGGACCTACCTTGGTGGGAGGCTGACTTGTGGGCCTACTAAGTTGACTGGAACGGAGGCCTTTGTCAACTTTAGTCAATATATGAACGATTCTAGCTCCAGTCAGATGTCCATCCAACGGTCGTAGTGCTTCTTCAACCCCTGGTCTTCTTGCTCCAGCCGCGCAAAGGAGCGTCGCGTGCCGCCTGCTCCTGCTGCCCGTGGCCGGCTGTGATGCCGCGGAGGCCTCACCGCCCTCTACTACTCCCACCGGTGGCCAGGCCATCCCTCTATGCACCCACACCCCCTGTTATTCTGCGGCGACGACAGCCTCACACCGCAGCTGAACGAGTGAACCGTCATACTCCTCTACGCGTGGGCATCCACTGCCGCCTCTTCCCCGGCTCCGCGTCGTCCCCTTCCTAGGCCTTGTCATCGTCCACCGCCCTGGTGCTCTCGGCGCGGCGTGGTCAACATGGTCAAGGCATGGCTTCCATCGGACGTGGACTGTACGTGGAGAGCCCGACAGCTGGGTCCACGCCCGCAGCAAGGAAGTGCCTCCTTATTACGCGCAAAATAATTATTCCTCCACCTGACAGCGGGGACCCACCGGACGGGCCACCGTATTCGCGAAAAAAACATTTCCCCCTGACTGCTGGGACCCAACAGCTACATCTTCGCATGCAAGGAAGTGCGTCCGAAAAAAAACGATTCGCCCCCTGACTACTGGGACCCACGAGCTACATCTTCGCACGCAAGGAAGTGCGTCCGAAAAAAACGATTCGCCCCCCTGACTGCTGGGACCCACCAGCTACACCTTCGCATGCAAGGAAGTGGGTCTGGGCAAAAAAAACAAAAAGGTTCCCCCTGACTACTGGGACCCACCAGCTACATCTTCGCAGGCAAGGAAGTGCCTGACAGTCGGGACCCACCTGGTCGAAGCGTACGTAGCGTTGTCATTCTGGTTGCGAACGTGTACGTACATATATATGTAGAGGCGTGCACGTGTCGTAGTAGAGGCGCGTACGTGTCGTAGTAGAGGCACGCCTGTAGCATGTACACGTACGTACAACGGCCAGGGTGCAAGAAAGAAAATACGGCCATGTACGTACATATGGGCAGGGTCTCGAGCACCTACTCGCGCATACGTACGGCCAGGGCTCGTGTACGTGGCTGGGTCGGAACGGAGAAACAACGTTGTCGTCGTATTTGTCGGATTTCGGGTTCCGGCAGACCCTTGAGGTTCGAACTCTAGGGTGCACGCGGAGATTACGCTTCCTACCTACCAGTACCCCTCCTCCTCGCAAAGATCTAAGCTATGGAAAACACAACACAAGAGACACAGGGTTTATACTGGTTCGGGCCACCGATGTGGTGTAATACCCTACTCCAGTGTGGTGGTGTGGTCGATTGCCTCTTGGGCTGATGATGAACAATACACGGAAGAACAACCTCGCGAGGGTCTGTTCTTGGCTGGGGCGATGAACTGCTAGAGTGGTTCCATCTCCCTTCTCTCTCTCTCTCTCTCTCTCTCTCTCTCTGATTCTCGATCTCTAGATGCCTGAATCTCTGGATAGATACCTCTACCCCGGGGGTGGCTAGTCCTATTTATAGGCAAAGGCCCTGGGCCTCCTCCCAAATATTGAGCGGGAAGGGCGCCAACAATTGGCCATTTTGAAGGGGAACATCTGGTACACTTATCCTGACTAAAGTTGGTCCTCGCCTGCCAAAGGCTCTGGTGATGACGCTGGCTTGGGCTCCACAGTGACTTCCTCCTTGCGGCGGAGCTGGTCTTGGTCTTGTTGCACCGAAATGGGTGCCTTTGCTTGGTCCTCTCGCCTGCGCTTGCTCCCTTTCCACCAAACAGGACAGGGAGGACACTGCACGGGCTGGCGCCCGCCTGGCGCCCTTGGTCGTCATGGCTTGCGCCATGGGCACCTCGTGAGGCACCCCGCCTTGATCTCTCCGCCTCCTCGTGAGCCAGCCTGATGAGGCCGTGCCTGAGGAAGCTCCGTGTCGTCCGCCCTGCGAGGCTTGGCCCCTCGCGAGGGTCTTGAGTCTGCGTTGAAGAAGATGGGCCGTGCTGCGCCCCCTTTGAGCCACGCCGCAGGCCGCAGGCAGGCAAGTCTGGGGACCCCCGTTCCAGAACGCCGACAGTAGCCCCCGGGCCCAAGGCGCGCCCGGACTTGGTAGTGCAGGGAGGCAAAAGGACAAGGGCGAAGCACCGCGGGCCCTAACAGCCTGCGGCCTTGGGCGCTACATGGCGGTTGATTGGACGTGGGCGGCACTGTCCCCCCACGCCCCCTTATTCCGCGCCACGCTAGGCGGACTCGTAGTTGTACACAGCCGCTCCCTTCCTTTTGTTCGGCGCGCTTTGTCCTTCCTCCGCTCGAACTCCGGCTCCTGTTTTCAGCCCAATCTCGAACCTTCTCTCCCCCTCCCCATCGCCATGGCTCCGACGAAGAAGGGAAGAGGGAAGAAGCCCACGCCTCCGCCTCGCTCGCCGCTGTTGGTGGCCCCCGCCGTCGGCCGGTCGATCATACTCAATCGAGAGGTCCTGGGCAAGGTCAGCTCGGCTCTAGCTACTATCTTCAACGAGTGCGGGAGGACGACGGCCTGGCCTACATCTCACTTCCCCACTGACAGGATAATCACCGAGGTCCATTATTTTGCTGATGCCCTGTGGGCAAGTCTGGTTCCCCCCTTCTCTGATTTCTTCAGGGACGCGCTTTCCCATTACCACATCCACATGATGCATCTGGGTCCTGAATCCATCGCCCTTCTTTCGGTCTTTGCTTTTGTTTGTGAAGCAATGATGGGCATCCCACCGTTGGTTGCCTTGCTGCGCCACTTCTTCTCTCTGCGCCTCGTCGACCCTACCCAATGCTCGGCGTGCGTGAGCTTCGTTGCCACGTCCGAGACAGCGGCCTCAGGGATCGACTTTGGGCTCCCTTCGCCTTCGGCTGGGTTCCGCGAGCGGCGGCTGTATGTAGATGTTGGAGTGCCCAGCCCCCTGCTCTCGAAGCCAACCTCGCCTGCTGTCCCCAATTCATGCTAGGGCCAGGAGACGCTCGAGAGCCCCCGGCTCGCCTTCGTCTCTTGAAGCCGATCAGCGTGACAGCGCCCAAGGTGGTGAAGGAGTTCCTGTTACGCCGCATTGCTCCTCTCCAATGCCACTCCCGTCGGATGTGGGCCTTCAGTGGGCGTGGTGATTGTATGAGGCTCCAGGAAGAGGACCTGACGCCTGAAGTGCTGAGGACAGTGCTCTTGATCCTGACTGGTGACCCCAACCCGGCAACATCCAGCGGGGAGGGGCCCTGCTGTACCTGTACCAGAACAAGGATGATTTTGTGAAGCAGATGCCTATCTTTGATGAGTGGGGACTGCGCCCTGCCGGCCTCCAGGGGCCTCGCGAGAACCTAGTGATGGTGACTGCCCTTGCAGTCGGCCAAGGCGACTCTTCCTCAAGTGGCGGAGCAGGGAGGCATGAGGCGCCAGAGGCCGAGGGGCCTCCCGACAGGGTGACAGCGCTGGGTGATGCTCACGAGGGAGCAGCTGCTGGGGCCCATGCCACCGAGGCCGAGAACGGCGGGGCAGCTGCCTTCAGCGCCTGTGGATGAGGCCCCTCAGGCTCCGGTTGTTCCTTCGGGCGAGGCGACCGGCAGTGGGCACCAGGCAGGTGCCCCTGGCGCGGATCGCCTTGATGTTTCGCCCCCGTCGCAGGTTGATCCCTGCACTCAGCTCTTGGGCCGCTTTCGGGTGGACTTTGAGGCCCTCCGGAAGAAAAGGGAGGCCCTGGGCGACGATTACCCTTGTCGCCTACTGAAGCGTAGGAAGTACTTCGCCACTGATGAGTAAGCCTTCTCCTTCTCCAGCTCCCGATCCTTCGGTTGCTCTCGCTGATCCTTGCTCCGCAGGCCCCTTCCAGCCGAGCTCGCAGAGATGGCTGAGGTTCCGTCCTCCTTGGCTTCGCCCCCTCCTCCGTCCCTGAGTGCTCCAAGCAGCACAACCCTTGTAGTGAGTGCGATTGAAGGGGCGAACCATCCTGAGGTGCATTGAGGCCATACACACCCCGCGGTCTTCCTTCGCGCGCCTTCTCGGGGCATAGCCAGCCTGCCATGCGCTTCTCGCCTGGTCGTGGACTGCGATTGGCTGAGGCGCTCCCTGCGCTCTTCATCTGATAGCGAGCTGGCTCCAGGACGGGCTTCTGGCGTGGTGTGCCCGACCGTCGCGAGGGTGCCAGCCCCCAGCCCCCTGCCTGGAGGGGGAGTGCCGATCCATGGCCCCCGGCTCTTTCTTGGGGCAGGTGATGGTGTGGAGGACGTGCGTGAGCGCGCTCGGGAGCGTCGCGCTCTTCGCCAAGGATTCCTTCGAAGGGCGGCTGACGCGGTGGACCTGCTTGGTGAGGAGCTTGCTGATGAAGACGCGCGCCTTGAAGCCGAGGGCCTGCGCCTGGCTGCAGAGAGGCGCGAGCTGGAGGGCGCCGTCGCCCTCACGCGCCGTCAGCGCGATCTTGACGATGAAAAGGCCAAGGCATCGTTGGCAGCCTCTCGTGAGGCCCAATCTCGGGCCACTGAGGAGGCCCGGGAGGCTGACCGGCAGAGAGGAGCTGCGAAGGAGCGGGCTCGGGAGCTCCTGGCCCGGTGCCACTCACTGGAGGAGGAAGTGGAGCTGCGCGAGGCAACCCTTGCGTCGATGAAGGTGGCCTCCGACGACCCGGCAGGGCTCCAGAAGCGTGAGGAGGCGCTGACGCTGGAAGCCGCCGAACGCACCCGCGAGTACGAGCGGCTGGAGACGAGGGAGCGCTTGGTGACGCAGGCGGAGGATGATGTCACTTCACGAGAAGCCCGTGTCCTAGAGGAGGTTGGACGTTGGGTGGCGATGGCGCGCCAAGACCTCGAGCGCGAGTTCGAGGGGAGGTTGGGGTTGATCCGGGTCGAGGCTGAAGGCAGGACCGCATCCCTGAGGACCAAGCTGGAAGAAGCGACGCGGCAGGCCGATGATCTTCGGGCCGCGCTTGAGGTAGCGCAAGGGGAGTCAACCACCTCTTGGGCCGAGGTGCTCCGTCTTCACCAGCGGGTGGAGGAGGCTAAGGCCGTCGCGCGCCAAAATGCGGATGAGATACGTCAGTGGCAGGTGCTGGAGCATGAGCACGCCCCCATGCTCTCCACGCTCCGGGAGAGAGCCAACACAGCCTTGGGCAACATCAGCGAGGCGCCTGTTGGCGAGTCGCACGCAATCAACTACGCCGGCAACCTTCAGTTCTTCACCGCCGTGGTGACGCAACTGGAGGCACGGTCGGCCAGGGCCGACAGGTTGGTGGAGGAGAGGAGCCGCGCCCTACTCGGGCGCGCCTTTTCCCGTGTCTTCAGCCATCTCCGGAACATGGATCCCCACTTGAACTTCGACGCCGCCATCGCCCCAGTCCCCCAGGCCATCCGAGACGACCTGGCGCACTGGGTGGAAGACAATGTGGATGCTCTCGTCAGGGCCTTCACTTTGGACAACGACGACGTGATCGTGGTTGCTGACAAGGGCGGTGTGGTGAACGGCTCTGACGCCGCTGGCGGCGACGCAGACAGCGATGGCGAGTCTGGCGACGCCAGCTATGGTTCGGGAGGTGCTCCTGAGGACGCACTGGGGGATTTATCCGACTCATTATGCATTGTCCCTGTTTCCTTGCCCTGCATGAGTAGAACTCAGGTTTTGGCCTGACGATTGCGAGAGCATTTTGGGAGGGGGATCTCCTCATGTAAAACTTGTGTTCATCGTATTAGTTGACGTTACGCTGCCCGTGCGTCCGTGCCTGGTGGTTGGCTAGTTTACCTTTGTTCCGTGCGGGCCCCGAGGTAGCCTGCGGGAGGTCGTGGTGTCTCGAGTGTTCTCTGACCGAATCCGTAGGATGTGGGAGTGTCGCGGGCGGAGAGCTTCATAGGCGTTGGCCTTCTTCACAGGCTCTCGGCCTTTTCCAAAAGGATAATCTTCACAGGCATTCGCCTTCTTCACAGGCTCCGGGCCTTTTCCAAAAGGATAATCTTCACAGGCATTCGCCTTCTTCACAGGCTCCGGGCCTTTTCCAAAAGGATAATCTTCACAGGCATTCGCCTTCTTCATAGTCTCTGGGCCCTTTCCAAAAGGATAATCTTCACAGGCATTCGCCTTGTTCACAGGCTCCGGGCCTTTTCCAAAAGGATAATCTTCACAGGCATTCGCCTTCTTCACAGGCTCCGGGCCTTTTCCAAAAGGATAATCTTCACAGGCACCGGAAATCTTCCCGAGAGGACGCGGCGTCGGCAGTCTGGGCTGCACGCAAGCTAGGCCTGACCTGGCTCGTGAGGGGCTTGCAAGAGGAGGCAGCTGAGGCGAAGTGGTAATCGAAACGCGAAAAATGGCTCGAACGAGACTAAGCACCCCTTCCCCGAACAGACGCAAATCTCAAATTCGAATCCAACTTAAATCCAGCGGGGGGAAAATCACAACCAAGGGGAAAAGCAATGAAAGCAGACAAAAGGTCGCGTCCGGCACCTAATCTAGTCTTGGACGTCTTCTCACCAGTGCGGAGCTAAGTGCTGCCACTGGGCGTGGGAGGGAGCCCCAGGGCCTGAGGCCGGCTCCCCTGAGACTCCGGGGCGTGTACAGCCCCACTCATTATTACGTGAGAGTGTCACGGGGCGGCGAGCTTCACAGGCACTGGGCCTTCTTCACTGGTACCGGCCTTGCTTCATATCGCCAGACGAGGGCCCCGCCTTGCGCCACACTCTAGCGCCATCAACGACGACCGGAAACCAGGCCGCCGCCGATGGGGTAGAGCGGTCGCCAGCGGTTCCCCTGATGACCACGGGTCCTCCGCCAGGGGTAGGCCCTGAGGCACCTCCCCAGAAAAGGGCCTACCTCCTGAGAATGCCTTGCTCCGAGCGCCGCGGTGGTGATGTCGGATCTCTGCCCCTCTCCTGTAGCCCCATGCGCCCTCCTCCCAAGGGGTAGGAGACCGTGAGAGCGAGGCAGCTGCCCGCTGTGGCGACCTGCACCTCCTGCGATCCATGATTAGCGTATGCCTGATCCTGAGGAAGTAGCGGTACCCGATAGTCGTGGCTAGTGGGGTCATCCCTGGGCTCCTCGAAGGGCTCAGCTTCTGGTGCCTCGTTCCCCCAGCCTGG
The DNA here is from genome assembly GCA_032464435.1 of Aegilops umbellulata. NCBI lineage: Eukaryota > Viridiplantae > Streptophyta > Magnoliopsida > Poales > Poaceae > Aegilops > Aegilops umbellulata. The sequence goes on from CP136060.1 coordinate 601,210,287, forward strand.
GCTGAGGAGCGAGCCTTGTTCGCCCTCGTGAGGGTGCCTCTGGTCCATCATGTGGGGTCCGTATTCTTCTGGCGCCGTCATCCCGGAGGCCACGCCATAGTGCTCCGCGTGCCATGCAGCTCCGCTTGACGCGCCCACCGTGGGGTGGTAGCGCGGCTGTCCACTGAGACCGTGGGTCGCGTCGAGTCCCTCTTCTTCACGGACCGAGGGCAGGGGTAGCTGTCGGCGTTCTGGGAACGGGGGTCCCCATACTTGCCTGCCTGCGGCCTGAGGCGTGGCTCGAGTGGGGGCCCAACGTGGCCCATCTTCATCAGCACAAGGCTCAAGACCCTCGCGAGGGGCCAAGCCTCACGAGGCGGACGACACGGCGCTTCCTCAATGTAACGCCCTCGATGCGGCTATATCTCCCACGTGTTGAAGCACGACTTAGAGGCATAACCGCATTGAAAGCAATGTCGCAAGTGAGGTACTCTTCACACAACCCATGTAATACATAAGGGAAAGAGATACATAGTTGTCTTACAATCGCCACTTCACGCAATATATGAGTAAAGCATTACATCAAACAGATACAATAAAGGTCCGACTACGGAACCAAAATAAAAGAAGACTACCCCAAATGCTACACAGATCCCCGATCGTCCCAACTGGGCTCCACTATTGATCAACTGAAATGAAACAACACAATGAACAAGATCTTCATCGAGCTAATCCTTGAGCTCGGGTGCGTCACCTGCACGGTTTCATCGACACCTGCAAACTGGGTTTGGAAGTATCTGTGAGTCACGGGGACTCAACAATCTCACACCCGCGAGATCAAGACTATTTAAGCTTATGGGTAGGAGAAGGTAGTGAGGTGGAGCTGCAGCAAGCGACTAGCATATCTGGTGTCTAACATACGCAAATGAGAGTGAGAAGAGAAGGCAAAAGCACGGTCGAACAACTATGATCAAGAAGTGAACCTAGAACAACCTACGTCAAGCATAACTCCAACACCGTGTACAATTCCCGGACTCCGCCAAGAAGAGACCATCACGGTTACACACGCGATTGATGTATTTTAGTTAAGATCAACTTCGGGTTTTCTACAACCGGACATTAACAAATTCCCATCTGCCTCATAACCGCGGGCACGGCTTTCGAAAGATAATACCCTGCAGGGGTGTCCCAACTTAGCCCATTATAAGCTCTCACGGTCAACGAAGGATAGTCCTTCTCCCGGGAAGACTCGATCAGTCTCGGAATCCCGGCTACAAGACATTTCGACAATGGTAAAACAAGACCAGCAAGACCACCCGCTGTGCCGACAAATCCCGATAGGAGCTGCACATATCTCGTTCTCAGGGCACACCGGATAAGCTAAGCGTACAGGTACCAACGTAACCCAAGTTGCCAAGGGACGGTCCCGCACGGTGCTCTAGTTTGGACCAACACTCAGAGGAGCACTGGCCCGGGGGTAAAATAAAGATGACTCCTGAGTCTGCAGAACCCAAGGGAAAAAGGCTTAGGTGGCAAATGTTAAAACCAAGGTTGGGCCTTGCTGGAGGAGTCTTATTCAAAGCGAACTGTCAAGGGGGTCCCATAAATCACCCAACCATGTAAGGAACGCAAAATCCGGGAACATAATACCGATACGACGGAAACTAGGGCGGCAAGAGTGGAACAAAACACCAGGCATAAGGCCGAGTCTTCCACCCTTTACCAAGTATATAGATGCATTAATAATATAATAGGTATTGTGATTTCCCAACAAGTAAACATGTTCCAATCAAGGAACAACATCTCCATGTTCCAACAAGGAACAAACTTCATCTTCACCTGGAACTAACAACGCTATAAGAGGGGCTGAGCAAAGCGGTAACATAGCCAAACAACAGTTTGCTAGGACAAGGTGGGTTAGAGGCTTGGTTTAACAATATGGGAGGCATGATAAGCAAGTGGTAGGTATCGCAGCATAGGCATAGCAAAAGAGCGAGCAACTAGCAAGCAAAGATAGAAGTGATTTCGAGGGTATGGTCATCTTGCCTGAGATCCAGCTAGGAAGAAGAACGAGTCCATGAAGAAGACAAGCGGACGTAGTCGAACGAATCCTCACAACTCCGGAACGAAACCGAAGCTAACAAGAGAAACAACCCGGAAAGATGCAAGCAACATAGTAAACAACCATCACATAAACATGGCATGATGCACAATCAAGTATGATGCATGTCCGGTTTAATGAGCATGGCATGGCAAAGTGCAACAAACAACACTACAAATTAAGTGTAGCTCAATATGCAACGGGTTGCATATTGACGAAACACCACATTTAATTATTTAGTTACTCTCGGTTATGTACCCAACAATATTAAATGTTGATTAACATGGCAACAGGTGAAACATAAATAAACTAACTATTTAGGCAATTTGAAATGAGGCCGGAACAACAAACAACAAATCCGGTAAATCCCCATATGCATTTAGCAAATTAATGGAAACAACAAATATAAACATTTTAAATGTTGTTATTATGATGCGGATGACATATGCAACTTTATGCAATTTTTTATGAAAATGTAGACATGAGCAAGATACGAGGCATTTGTCACCATGGCGGAAGGAAAAGGGTGCCACGGCGGTGAAACGGAAATGGTGCCACGGCAACATTCTGATGATCCAACAACTCATTGAGATACCGGTGCAAAAGAGCAAGTGTGCGGGTGCGCGGAACATGCTAGAGATGGTGTGGTGATCCCGACTACCGGGTTCCCACGAGTTAGTGGCAAGGAAGGGGGTGACAACGTGCGACAAACAAGTCAGGCACGGTGCAAACACGAGCAACTCATAGAACATATGCATTCGTTCACGGGCGGTTGTCTCGGCGGTTATACCTTCGACGCGTGCGTTTAAGAGCGGACGGGTTCGAAGTGGAAGTAATCGTTCTCGCAACGGTAGTGGAAGTAGGGGTACACGGCGACGGTAGTTGTGCAAGGGTCTTCGGTGATGGTTGTGGTACCCTGTCGTAGAGGAACTTGACGTATCCGGGGGCTCCGGATGTCGTGGTACTTGGCGAATCTGCGTAGTCATACACGTTCAAGAAGAAACTTATGCGGCGTCGTGGAACTTGGCGCATCCAAAGGGTACTTGGCGGGTCCGAGGTCTCCGGCCGTAGTGGTACTTGCTGTTACAAGTAGTCGAACTTGAGGTGCTCCTGGCGTCGAACTTGCGGCGTTGGACAGAACCATGACGAGGTTCAGCAGCTACCCCACGTCCATGATGAAAAACGGAGCTCGGGCAGGGAGTCAAAGCAGCAAGCAGGGGCGTGATGCAGGAAAGACGGCCTCGGGACTTGGCGCGAAGCAGGAGGCTGGTTCCGAGCGGGACTTGCAGCGGCAGCGGCGGGAACTTGGCACGGCGGTCTCGCGAGGCATGTGGAGGCTCGAGGCGACAGCGTCGAGGAGGAAGACCGGCGACGCAGCTGCGGGCACCGGGAGGCGTGGCTTCGACGTGCAGGGCCAGAGACGAGGTGCAGAAGGGCGGCGAGGGGCTCGGCGACGGGGACGCCTGGAACTGCTGCTGGTGGCGCTCGTGGCCATGGGAGGCGGAAACAGAGGTCGAAGGTGACGCGCGGTGGAGGACCGGGCGTGGCGTCGGCGAGAGGGTGCAGTAGCTGCTGCTGGCGGCGAGGTCGAAGCGGGATGGTTGAGGTCGGGGTCGAGTAGGGCAACAGGTCGGCGGCATGGACGGGCAGAAGGCACTCGGGATCGAGCTCCTCTCGATCCAGAGCTTGGCTACGGGCGCGGAACGGAGGAGGTGCAGCGCGGGGCAGGGGAAGAACGGGTGAGGGGGAGCTCTCCCGGTGGAGGCGACGAGGGGATCGGGCGCAGGGAGCTCCTCTCCCTGGCTCGATGCGTGCGTGTGTGTGTGGCGGCGGGCAGAGGGAACGAGAGGGAGAGGTCGAGAGGAGGGGTCGGGCCTAGGGTTAGGTTTAGGTGGGGCGGCTGGGCTGCTGGGCCAACTTGGTGGACAGGGAAAAAAAGGCCAAGAGGAGCTGGGCTGCGCTGGAAACTCTCTCTCTCCCTCACACACATGACAGAAGAGAAAAAAATAAAGAAAAGGAAAGGAAGAAAAAGGTTAGAGAAGGGACTTGGGCATGGGAATTATTTTCCCGGACTCAAAAAAATGCGCTTGTCCCAAGAAAATAGAAGTGAGCATGATTGCAAGATTTAAATTCAAATTCATTTGAATTTAATTCAAATGGCTTAAACAAGGACGAGGATTTAGAAGTGTTCAAAAATGTTGAGAAAATAGGAAGAGCCTCGATAAATGGGAAAAGAAATGTTGGCAAAGTTTGGAGGTGAAACTTGAAGCAGAAGAGGCATGGACTTAAATTGCAAGTGTGTTATGGTGCATTCCAATTAATGGAATATTTTATTATAGCTCCTTAGTAATATTGGAGACTTTGAATATGTTGTAAAGAGAAATCACAAGTGAATTCACTCGATTTAAATGGACCGAAGATCCATGCAATTTATTTAGTTGAGTTGGAAAGATTAAAGACATGATGGCATGATGACATGATGCAATGCAAAATAAATAGAGCAAGCACGAATAAAAACACACGGAGGTCACGAAAATATGGAAGTCTTCTGAAGCGTCGGTCTTGGGCGTTACACTCAAGCACGGCCTCCTTAGGCTGGCTCGCGAGGAGGCAGAGAGATCAAGGTGGGGTACCTCACGAGGTGCCCATGACGCAAGCCATGATGACCAAGGGTGCCAGGCGGGCGCCAGCCTGCGCAGCGTCCCCCTTTCCTCTTTGGTGCAAAGGGGGCAAGCGCAGGCGAGAGGATCAAGCCAAGGCACCCATTTCGGTGCAACGAGACCAAGACCAGCTCCGCGACAAGGAGGAAGTCACTGTGGAGCCCAAGCCGACGTCATCACCAGAGCCTTTGGCAGGCGAAGACCAACTTTAGTCAGGATAAGTGTACCAGATGTTCCCCTTCAAATTGGCCAATTGTTGGCGCCCTTCCCGCTCAATATTTGGGAAGAGGCCCAGGGCCTTTGCCTATAAATAGGGCTAGCCGCCCCCAGGGTAGAGGCATCTAGAACCGGCATCTAGAATCCGATCTGATCGAGTACCAAGGAACCAGTTGTAACGCCCTCGATGCGGCTATATCTCCTACGTGTCGAAGCACGACTTAGAGGCATAACCGCATTGAAAGCAATGTCGCAAGTGAGGTAATCTTCACACAACCCATGTAATACATAAGGAAAGAGATACATAGTTGGCTTACAGTCGCCACTTCACACAATACATAAATAAACATTCATCATCCAGATTACACTCAAGGTCCGACTACGGAACCAAAATGAAAGGAGACTACCCCAAATGCTACACAGATCCCCGATCGTCCCAACTAGGCTCCACTACTGGTCATCAGGAGAAGACACATAGTAACGACCACGTTCCTCGTCGAACTCCCACTTGAGCTCGGATGCGTCATCTGCACTGGCATCATCGGCACCTGCAACTGATTTGGTAGAATCTGTGAGCCACAGGGACTCAGCAATCTCACACCCGCGAGATCAAGACTATTTAAGCCTAAAGGTGGGATAGGGTTGTGAGGTGGAGCTGCAGCAAGCGGCTAGCATATATGGTGGCTAACAACGCAAAAGAGAGCGAGAAGAGAAGCAAAGCACGGACATGAAGCTAGAAGTGATCAAGAAGTGATCCTAGTACAACCTACGTTAGACATAACTCCAACACCATGTTCACTTCCCGGACTCCGCCGAGAAGAGACCATCACGGTTACACACGCGGTTGATGTGTTTTAATTAAGGTCAACTTCGGGTTTTCTACAACCGGACATCAACAAATTCCCATCTGCCTCATAACCGCGGGCACGGCTTTCGAAAGATAATACCCTGCAGGGGTGTCCCAACTTAGCCCATTATAAGCTCTCACGGTCAACGAAGGATATTCCTTCTACCGGGAAGACCCGATCAGTCTCAGAGTCCCGGACTACAAGACATTTCGACAGTAATAAAGCAAATCCAGCAAAGCCGCCCGAACGTGCCGACAAATCCTGATAGGAGCTGCACATATCTCGGTCTCAGGGCACATCCGGATGAGCAGTCCGTACAACTAAAACCAGTCCTCAAGTTACCCCAAGGTGGCGCTGCAAAGGGCTCTAGTTTGGACCAGCAATCGAAGGAGAACTGGCCCGGGTGGTTAAAATAAAGATGACCCTCGGGCTCGCGAAAACCCGGGGGGAAAAGGCTTAGGTGGCAAATGGTAAAACCAAAGTTGGGCCTTGCTGGAGGAGTCTTATTCAAAGCGAACTGTCAAGGGGGTCCCATAAATCACCCAACCGTGTAAGGAACGCAAAATCAACGAACATAACACCGGTATGACGGAAACTAGGGTGGCAAGAGTGGAACAAAACACCAGGCATAAGGCCGAGCCTTCCACCCTTTACCGAGTATATAGATGCATTAATTAAAATAAGAGATATTGTGATAACCCAAAGTAATCATGTTCCAGCATGGAACAAACTTCAACTTCACCTGCAACTAGCAACGCTATAAGAGGGGCTGAGCAAAGCGGTAACATAGCCAATCAACGGTTTGCTAGGAAAGGATGGTTAGAGGTTTGACATGGCAATATGGGTGGCATGATATAGCAAGTGGTAGGTATCGCAGCATAGGCATAGCCAAAGAGCGAGCATCTAGCAAGCAAAGATAGAAGTGATTTCGAGGGTATGATCATCTTGCCTGCAAGGTTCTCAGAGTTGTCGAAGGCTTGATCCTCGTAAGCGTTCTCAACAGGTTCCTCGTTCAAGTACTCGTCTCCCGGCTCTACCCAAAACAAGAACACAAGCAAAAGAACAACTATCAACCACGATGCAATGCACAAACAACATGATGCAAAATATGGCATGATATGCGAGATTTGATATGCAATGCATATTCGTGCTCCGGAAGAACAAGGATGAACAAGGCAAACCAAGTATACCACTGGATAGGTGAGTTGATTTCGGTTGAAATCGATATAAAGATCAACGGAATCGGATGCACGGTTTGCAAATGACAAGCAAAACAAGAATGACAAGATTCTGCCATTAACAGCATGATGCCACTTAGCGTGCAACAAGAAATTAAGCTACTGCAACCAAACATATCAGCAAAGAATATGGAAGTGATCTACTCAAGATGCTTGACAAAAGATGAACACTGAGCTACGGCTAAATCACACCACAACAGTTTAAAACAAGCATGGAAAAAGTGCAAAAGATAACAGGTTCACAGACTTTGTGAAAATACTATCATGCCAGAAATTAACATCAGGATGACCTATTTAGAGCAAGCAAACAACCTGCTACATTAACATGGCATAGGAAAATATGGCATGGCATGAATTTACTCAAAGCATAGAACAAAAGTCCCTTACTGACCATTAGGCAAAAAGGACCAGAAAATATAATAACACCCATGTCAATTAAACTGGACATGTCAAAAACAGATAACAAGTAGGCATGTTTATGAGCTCGATGCACTCACTACAGAACAATTCATGATAAACTAAGCATACACTCATCAAGAAGACATGGCATAGAAGCTATACATGGCAAGAACAACATCATAGCATGCAAGGATCAACTACAACAAGCTTGGCAAAATCGAATAACATGTAAACAATCTGCCAGGAACATTTTATAGCAAAAGTAGAGCTCGATTGACTCAAGCTAGGTTGCTCCATAATTACAAACAAAGGCATGGATGGATAGAGAAAATTCATATGTTCAAAACACCATTACTGATGATGCTCAAAAGAGGTATATATCTCTCTGAAACAACATGAACACATGGCATAAAAATAACAGCAGGGAATGACTTAGTGAAATCACTAAAGTCTCTGAAATCAGCAACATTATGATCCCTAGTTTGCATGCTTGTGCTAGTCACCATAAAGATCACAAAAATACATGGCATACACCCCTGTAAAGATGGCATGGCATATTACAAAACACATGTGGGACTCCAATTCATAGGATGCACGCATCAGTCATGGCAAAAATGACAAAAGTGCATCTACTGAAACAGATCTGAAACTAACAGCACATAGCCCTCTTCCAACAGCATTTCGGGCATCAAGATGTGCTCAAATTAAAATGATGCAATGAGATGAAATGATGTACTCATCGAGGCGAACAATTCCACATATTATACGCATGAAACGGAGCAGTATGCAGCATGTTATGATGCGATGACCATGCAATAATTATGCAACAAATTACGGGACTTAGGGAAAATTTGACCTAGGGTTCGTCGGCGCGGAGGCCGACGTGGCGGCGGATCTGGCCGGAGTTGGTCGCCGGAGACGACGGGGAAAGGCGACGGAGGCGAGGGGAGGCCGGATCCGGTCGGGCCGGACCGGATCCGCGCGTGGCGGCGCGGTGACGCGGCGGAGCGGCGGTGGGGCGGCGAGGCGCGCCGGCGCGGGGCGGCGCAGGCGAGGCGGCGGCGAGCGCGAGGCGGCGGGGCGCGGTCGGGGCGCGGCCCGGGTCGGGCGCGGGAGGGCCCGCGGCGGGTTTCGCTGGCCGGCGGCGGGGACGGCAGGCGCGGGACACGTGGCGGCGCGCGATTCGCCGGGCGCGGCGGCGGGATTCGTCCGGCGCGGACCGGACGTGTCCGACGCGCGGAGGGGAGCGGGGAGTTAGGGTTTGCCCGAAAATTAGAGGGGGAGATGTATATTTATAGGTAGAAGGAGCTAGGAAGCTCCAAATGGAGTGCGGTTTGCGGCCACACGATCGTGATCGAACGGCGATGGACATGGGAGTGTCTTAGATGGGTTATTGGGCTGATTTGAAGGGGGTTTGTGCTGCAACACACACGAGGCCTTCACGGTTACCCGGTTAACCGTTGGAGTATCAAACGACCTCCGAATGACCCGAAACTTGACAGGCGGTCTACCGGTGCTATAACAAGGCCGCTTGACAAATCTCGGTCCATTCCAAGAAAGTTTAATACCGGCTCACGGAAAAAGGTAAAAGGGGACGCCGAAGGACGTAGGAGCGCCCGATTGCAAAACGGACAACGGGGAAAATGCTCGGATTCATGACACGAACACGTATGCAAATGCAATGCAAATGATGACATGATATGAAATGCATGACAAGGACAAAATGCAACATGAAGGGAAACCCAACCACGGAGGGAATATTATATCACATTGCCGAAAATGGCAAGAGTTGGAGTTACAAATATGGCAAGTTACATCCGGGGTGTTACACCAGTAGAAGCAAGTAGAGAGAGAGAGAGAGAAGGGCGATCGAACTCCCCCTAGCAGTTCATCCCCTAGCTAAGAACAGGCCCTCGCAAGGCCGTTCCCCCTTGTACTGTTCTTCCTCATCAGCCCAAGAGGCAATCCACCCACCACACTGGAGTAGGGTATTACACCACAATGGTGGCCCGAACCAGTATAAAACCTGTGTCTCTTGTGTTGTTCTTGCAGTAGTTTAGATCCTTACGAGACGGAGAGGTAGAGGGCTCGATCTCCGCACGCACCCCAGAGTTCAAACCTTAAGGGTCTGCCGGAACCCCAGAATCCGACATTTAGCGCGCCAGGTAGGGGTGCGCCGGAATCAGTCTTCCACCGCTCCGCTCTTCTCCGACCGTCGCATCCATGTCTGACGCCCGTCGGGCCCGCGCCGAGCGCCGGGCCGCCATCGCTTCCCGCGCCGTCCAGACGGCCCCCGTCGGTGGGCGTCCTCGTCGTTCCCCGTCGCCCTCCGTCAATGCCGCCACCGGCCCGGCGGGGAACGAGTAGCAAGCATCCTCTCAGCACCCGTCCGTGCGGCGGGATGGCCGCACCGCCACTCCATCGCTCACCCCAGCCGTTTCTTCATCGCACGCGCTTCGCGCGCCCTTGGAGGCTCGGGCTGCGCTCCGCGCGGCGAACGAGCTCCTGCGCTACCGCCCCGTCGACGACGTCTACGAGGAGTGGCTCGACCGCGTCGCTGAGCTCGTCCGCGCCGCAGGGGGCTCTCCCGCGCCTTCCGCACCACTGTGCCGCACTCCGCCCCGCATGGGCAATGAAGCCCCGGGGGCGTTCCAGCCGCCTCCTTTCCAAGAAGATGCCATGGCCCCAAGGCGTGCGGCGCCTGGGCGGAACCTGCTCCGTCATGCGCCGCCCAGCAGGAACGGAACTGCCAAGAATTCCCGCGACCAGAAGAGGCCGCCCGGGCGCTCCCGGCCCCGGCTCGCCGAGACCCTGCTCCGGCTCCGGCACGTCAAGACCCCGTGCTGCTCCCAGCTGCGGCGCCAGGGGACCCACAAGGCCAAGCTCTCCCACAACCAAAACCTCCCGCGGCCACCGCTGGCTGTCGCGCCTACACCCCCGAGCTGCGTAGCGTCGCGTGGCCCGGCAAGTTCAAGCCGGACCTGCCTCCTTGCTACGACGGCACAACTGATCCCACGGAGTCCCTCCAGCTCTACGAGCTGGGCATCGAAGCAGCCAGCGGGGACGAAAAGGTCATGGCGAATTGGTTCCCCATGGTGCTGAAGGAAGGTGCTCGCACTTGGCTCTTAAACCTGGCCCCAGGCACGATCTCCTCCTGGGACCAGATGCGTGCCCGCTTCATCGCCAACTTCCAAGGTACCCGCGACCGGCCTCCCACCGTGAGCGACATGCGCCGCATCAAACAGCAACCTGGGGAGACCCTGCAAAAGTACATCCAGCGCTTCAATAGTGCGCGCCTCAAGATCCCCAGGGTGTCCGAAGAAGCCATCATTTCGGCCTTCTCCGACGGCGTGCGCGATGTCAAGATGAAGGAGGAACTGGCGATGCACGAAGACCTCTGCACCTCCCTGGAACTGTTCAACCTGGCGACCAAGTGCGCCAGAGCTGAGGAGGGACGCCTCTCCCTCCTCGAGCTGCTTGCCGCAGATCCAGAAGAGAAGAAACCCAAGGCCAAGGACGTGAAGCGCAAGGGGGCTGCCGTGCTCGCGGCAGAGCCAGACACCAAGCGGGGCAAGGATCTGCCTGAATCCTCCAGGGACAGCCCGTACTGTGTGTACCACGACCTCCACACCGACAACACCAATGAATGCCAAGAACTCCGCGCTGTGCGAGAAGGAAGAGTCGGCCGACGCCCTGACCATGCTGACCGGGGCTACGGCCGAGGAGGAGGAAGGAACCCGGGATGCTGGGAAGACCGTGGCCCACGTCCAGGCTGGCGTGACCAACCTCACAAGGACCGCTGGCGTGACCCGCCTCGCGAGGGGGACTGGAGGGATCAGCCTCGTGAGGATCACCCTCATGGCAACCCAGGCCTGTCGCCGTTGCCGCCTCAGCCAAGAAGGAATGAAGACCGTCACCAAGACGAGGGGGCTGGGGGCTTCCAGGAGGGTCGCGCCATCGCCTGCATCCTGGGCGGAGCTCAAGCCCCAACCTCTCAACGTATCTTCAAGCAGTTTGCTCGCAAAGTGAATGCAGTTCTCCCCAAGCTCGAAGAAACGCGTCCCCTCAGGTGGTCGGCCTGCACCATCACGTTCAGCTCGGCAGACCAGCTCAAGTGCGCGACCACAGCCAGAGTCCTCCCAATGCTTTGTTCCCCAGTCATCAGCAACGTTCTGGTCACCAGGACCCTCATCGACGGAGGGGCAGGGCTCAATGTCTTGTCCGTGGAAACATTCAACAGCCTCCAAGTGCCCTATGATCAGCTCCAGCCAACCAGGCCCTTCTCCGGAGTCACCGACGGTTCCACGGTCCCAATCGGGCAGGTCCGCCTCCCAGTCACCTTCAGCACCTAAGACAACTACCGCACCGAGCTCATCGACTTTGACGTCGCCCACATCCGCCTGCCGTACAACGCCATCCTCAGGTACCCGGCGCTGGCTAAGTTCATGGCCGCGACTCACCATGGCTACAATGTCCTCAAGATGCCAGGAAGCGGCGGCGTGATCACGGTGCCATGTCAAGAGAAGGATGCAGTGTGTGCCCTGGAGCGAGCCTTTCAGGCCGCGTCACTAGAAGACCCAGATCGCGGAAGCAGGAGGCTTCCTAAGACCACCCCCAAGAAGAAGAAGACAACGTCAGGCTCAGACCCTTAGGAGGTAGGCCTTTCAAGGCCCGCGTCTGCCCAGGGGGACCCTCTTTCAATCGCATAGGAAAGTGCGCCCGGCGCCCTCCTCAGGCAGGGCTCGGGGGCTCTCACCTGGAGGGCCACCGACCTAGCCAAGGTCACCAGGGAGGCGCTGGGGCACCATGTGGAGGCGTGTTTCGAAGCACGCTTCCCTCGAAAGGAAGCCAGGGAAAGAAGGTCAGACCAGCAGGAGTTTGTTAGCAAGGCCATTCAAGAACTACAGGAGTCAAGGACCATGAGAGGTTGCCGTCGCCCACCAGCTGTGGCTCCCCATCTAGGCGAGGATGGTGGGCTGCGCGTCTGCGTCGATGTACCAGGGCTCAATCAGATCGCCACGACGGAGCGCCTCTGGCCCTCACAAGTGGGGCGCTGCGGAGGACCACCCCACAGCTATGTTCGCATGCCTTATGGCCTGCCGAGCGTGGCTGCGGCGTACCAGCGCATCATGAGGAGCATCTTGAAGGCGCAAGAAGGCAGGCGTTCTGCAGCCCTGGCGGAGATGGAGGCTGCTCACGAGGAGCCACAAGTGCCTCTGGAGCCTCCCGAGGCCCCAGGGCCTTGGGGCTCGTGAGGATCGGCTTCCGCAGCCCACCGAGTCTGCTGCACCAACGCCACTACCCCGACGACATCTTCAGGTGACATCTTTCAAGTTTCATTCCCAGCTGGGAGCGCCCTCCTAGGGTTGCGTCATTCCCAGGCCGCGTGGGTCCGTCCCTGTGGCATGTATCCCTTTTATCTTTTTAGTCGCTAGCTTGCTCTGCTGGGGGCGCCCCTCGGGCTGCATCATCCCCAGGCCACTCGGGCTAGGCCCAGCGGCATGTATCCCTTCCGTGTTTATTTCCAATTATGCATCATTACTCGATGCCATCCGCGGCACCTCTTATTCTTCATGTCGACCACTTGCACGTTAAAGGGGGGTGCCTGAGCATCGCGACTCAGGTCTCTTACTGGCTCTCCAGCCCTCACCCTCTGGCCTTGTCCACGGCATCGCGACCTGGCATACCAGCGACGGCTGAGACAAGCTCAAGGGCCGGGACCCGAGGACGTAGAGTGCCGGCATCTAACCAGATTTTGTAGGGACACATCTCAAGATACGGCCCAGCGCCAGGCGCAACCCGCCTAGAGGTAGGGCCTCGTGAGTCCCGTGCTGGCTCACGGGTGCCCAGACACACCTCGCCCGCTCCAACCAGCGAGCTCCTGAGCGACTAACAGTCAACTAATCGCTGCTATGGCAACCCCGTCTTCTTTGTTTATGATGAATCTGCAGGATCCTTAGAGGAAGCTGTGCTAGCCAAGGCCCTCGCGGCGTCTCCTTCACCCTCGCCCGCGCGAACCGCTTGCACGTTAAAGGGGGGGCGCCTGAGCATCGCGACTCAGGGCTCTTACTGGCTCTCCAGCCCTCACCCTCTGGCCTTGACGATGGCATCGCGACCTGGCATACTAGCGACGTCTGAGACCAGCTCGAGGGCCGGGACCTAAGGACGTAGAGCAGAAAGGGGAGCAGAGGCGAGGGAGAAGGGGCCCGCGAGGACCTCGTCAAGCAACTCCGCTCAAGCTACCCCCCGGATCCGACGGCGCGCTGGGGATGATCCACGACTCCCAAAGATAAGTCAGCATCCAAAGCGTTGGCTACCGTGGCACTACCCCTGCACCTAAAGCGACTCCGTACTAGCGACGATGCTTCCCTTTCTCACCCAGCGGCGGCTGCTTGGGCGCCAAAGGGGACCTCCTGAGCATCGCGACTTAGGGGCTCTTACCGGACCCTGGGTCGCTCACCACGGCATCGCGACCTGGCATACCAGCGACGGCTGACGCCGCCTTGGGACTGGGACCTGTCGACGCAGAGCACAAAGCCCTCGCGAGGTGCGAAAGGGAGAACCAAACTATGACGGAATTCGCGATTCGCACAAATCCATAGCAAGGGTTACATATTAACAACAAGGATCAGAGCCACCTTACAAGCCCCTATGGAGCACAATGTGATTCCTCACAGTGAACGAATCCCAAAAGGTGCTAACTACACGTGTCCCTGTAAAAGATGCCATCATCAACAGTGGGCCGGCAGGCACCGGCGCCAACCCCATCCAGATCAGGATCGGCGGCGACCAAGCGAGCCTGCCCTGCTCCGGGAGCGGCGTCGGCTCGCGGGCTCGTAGCTGTCGTCGCTCGTCTCCGGCGTCGCGAAGACCTCACTAGGATCGCTGGATCCTCCGGCGCTCCCGTCGCTTGCGGAGCTGTCCAGGGTGCGATCGGCGGGCCCAGCCGTCGCCGTGGCGAGGTCCTGGCCGCTTCCCCCGGGGCAGCACTCGAGCCGGCGACCGTTCGCGTTGAAGACCTTGAAGAACATCACCGAAGCGCCGTCGTACTCCAGGTGGATCGTGAGGGCGCCCTTCGTTCTGCAGCACCGAGCGATTTCGCCCCAGCCGCGAGTCATGAAGACCTCGCCTGGGGCGGTGATCGCAACCTCTGCCCCAGTCGCAGGAGTGCTGAAGTCGGCGTGCTGCAGCCACAGCTCCAGAAGTCTCCCCTGCTGGAAGACGTTGGCAAAGAAGGGAGGAAGGCGAATCCAAGTCCGCGGAGGCATGGCGGCGTGGAGCACGAGCTCGCGGGAGGAGCCCTCAGCATGGACTCCAGGAGGAACAACCAACACCTTCGTGACCCTCCGGCGCCGGCGACGGCGCTGGCCGAGGGGATCGGCATCTCCTCTTCTAGAGCCCTCGGTGTGGGCATAAAAGGGAAGCGGGAACCCCGGTGGAGGCCACTCGTACCAAGGCCTCAGCACCACCAGGCGATTCTCCTCGTCTCGGCCGCGCAAGGCAGGCCGTTTCTTCGGCGGGAGCGGGTCTGGTACCTCTTGAGGAGCCTTTCCCTTCTCCGCTGCTGAGAACCGGCGAATCGGAGCCATCACACCAAGACGGAACAAGAACTGAGGCGGAGGAGGAAGCAAG
Organism: Aegilops umbellulata; assembly: GCA_032464435.1. NCBI lineage: Eukaryota > Viridiplantae > Streptophyta > Magnoliopsida > Poales > Poaceae > Aegilops > Aegilops umbellulata. The sequence continues at coordinate 601,225,360 of CP136060.1, forward strand.
GAGAGATGGACTAGAAGGGCACGCGCGGTGTCGTACTTATAGCCGGCGGAGGCCAACCGTCGGCCTCCACAATCACAGGTAATCATGACACGATCTGCATGCAGGGACTTGTCCAATCCGCGCGATCGTCGAGGCGTCGTGGGGAAGCGGAGACGCCCATGTCCAATCAACCGCCACGCGGCGCCCGAGGCTACAGGCTGTTAGGGCCCACGGAGATTCGCCCTTGCCCTTTCGCCTCTCGGCACGACCAAGTCCGTGCGCGCCATGGGCCCGGGGGCTACTGTCGGCGTTCTGGGAACGGGGGTCCCCAGACTTGCCTGCCTGCGGCCTGCGGCGTGGCTTGAGTGGGGGCACAACGTGGCCCATCTTCATCAGCACAAGGCTCAAGACCCTCGCGAGGGGCCAAGCCTCGCGAGGCAGACGACACGGCGCTTCCTCAAGCACGGCCTCCTTAGGCTGGCTCGCGAGGAGGCGGAGAGATCAAGGTGGGGTACCTCACGAGGTGCCCATGACGCAAGCCATGATGACCAAGGGTGCCAGGCGGGCGCCAGCCCGCGCAGCGTCCCCCTTTCCTATTTGGTGCAAAGGGGGCAACCGCAGGCGAGAGGATCAAGCAAAGGCACCCATTTCGGTGCAACGAGACCAAGACCGGCTCCGCGACAAGGAGGAAGTCACTGTGGAGACCAAGCCGGAGTCATCGCCAGAGCCTTTGGCAGGCGTAGACCAACTTTAGTCAGGATAAGTGTACCAGATGTTCCCCTTCAAATTGGCCAATTGTTGGCGCCCTTCCCGCTCAATATTTGGGAAGAGGCCCAGGCCTTTGCCTATAAATAGGGCTAGCCGCCCCCAGGGTAGAGGCATCTAGAACCGGCATCTAGAATCCGATCTGATCGAGTACCAAGGAACCAGTAGAAGCAAGTAGAGAGAGAGAGAGAAGGGCGATTGAACTCCCCCTAGCAGTTCATATCCTAGCCAAGAACAGGCCCTCGCGAGGCCGTTCCCCCTTGTACTGTTCTTCCTCATCAGCCCAAGAGGCAATCCACCCACCACACTGGAGTTGGGTATTACACCACAATGGTGGCCCGAACCAGTATAAACCCTGTGTCTCTTGTGTTGTTCTTGCAGTAGTTTAGATCCTTACGAGACGGAGAGGTAGAGGGCTCGATCTCCGCGCGCACCCCAGAGTTTGAACCTTAAGGGTCTGCCGGAACCCCAGAATCCGACAGTAGCGTCGCCGCCGGTCCGGTGCCGACAACCTCGCCGGTGTTGGAGTAGCCTTGGAGCCCGCGGACGTGCGTGGAGCCCCCGCGTGGGCCACCCTGGGCTTGAGGCGGGAGCTGGGTGCAGAAGGGGTGAGCTCCCGAGGCAGCAAAGCCCAGGAGCTCGGCGACCAGCTCCAGCTGCACGTCACGGCCGCCTTCCAGCAGCCTGCACTGTAGCAGCTCTCGGGCCACCGTGAGCGCGGCCCTCGAGTTCGCCTGCTCCCGGTGGGTGTACGGTGTCATGGTTGCGGCGTGATTGGAGGCCCTTGCTGCCGACTGCGCCTGCCGCAGTGTGAGGGCCGTCGAAGCCTGTCCACGTCGCCCGCGGCACGCAGCGCCCTGCGGACCGCGAGCTGCCTGGGGCCCGGGGTCGCCTGAGGCGAGCGGCTCTATGCGGGCGGGCCATGCCGCCCATGGATCTGGGTTGCCCGCCTGGTCGCCGGACATGGTGATGACGACACGGCGGGGCACGAAGTGGTAGGAGGCGGATTCCGGTGCACGGAGCTAAAACAGTTACGGGTTCGGGGACAGCTTCCGCGAGGCGGGTCTGATCACCACTTCGTTTGACGACCGGGCTGATCCCCCACGGGTCTGCCCCGGCCCCGGGGCGTTCCGCGGACGCGCCTTCTGCTTCCGAGGTTGATCCCTCCAGCCGGCTTTCAGGCTTCAAGTTTGGCCGGAGGCAGCTTGAGCTCGCTGGCGACGACCAGTAAGTGCTTGACTCTTGTCTTTGTTTCTTGTTCTGCTGCCAAGGCTTGACGTCCGCGTCTCTTTGATAGGCTGGCGCCCGCGACGAAGAAGCCGAAGGGGGCTCTTGAGATTCCATCCGCGGCAGCGCCTCTGCCTGCGGAGGAATGTGATCGCGACGCGCGGGCCTCTCCTGCCCGGTCGTCCTCGCGAGGTCTGGCCGAGCTGGCTGGGGCGAGCCCAGTCCCCATGGCCCAAGTGACTCCCGAGGTGCCTTTGCCTGCCGCCGCCACCACAGTCGTTGGGGCGCAGCAGGCCCCACCTCAGGGTGCTGTGGTCGTGCCGCCGCCTTCTTCTCCTACTCCACCGACTGTTGTCTCTCCGACTCCTCCCGCGGTTCTGGATCATGTTGCTGCAAAGCTGGACCGGCTCCGGCAGGATCTTCTTGGCGCCGACCCTCGCTTGGTGGCCGGGCGCTTGGAGCTGGCTTCAGGATGGATTCGCTCCGACGCTTCGGTTCGGGCGGTGCTGGTCCAGGCCTCAACGGCTTGTGATGAGGAGAGGCAGGCCGCCCTTGAGGCGAAGGCTGCTCGTGACGCGGCCCAAGGGGAGGTGGCCGACGTCCGTGGTCGTTGCAAGGTGCTGGAGGACGAGCTGCAAGGCCTGCGGGACCAGCTCGCATAAGAGGCCCGCCTTCGCCAAGAGCAAGAAGAGGGCGTAAAGGCTCGCGAGGCGGCCGTCGAGGCCCGGGAGGCCAAGCTCAAGAAACGCCGCGACCGCCTACGCGTGCTGGAGCAGGAGTTGGGGGCGAGGAAGGTCGAGCTGGACAACAAGGCTCGGGTTCTTGCCGAGGACCGCGTGGCCTTCGCATACATGGAGGAGAAGGCTCGTGCTTCACTGAAGATGCTCTACGCCAGCGGCCTGGAGAGCCCGCTAGCTGGCGCCGAGGACGGCCCCCGCAAAGCTGCTTCCCTTCCTGGTTCGTGCTCTTGAGGATGTCGCCCTTGGCCTTGGCCCCACGGCCGAGGCCGAGGCGCATGTCCTGTCTTTTGCAGCGCTGGCGCGGGTCTTCACCCACATCCACCTTCGTGACCCCAATGTCGACCTCGACAGCCTGCTGGAGCCAGTGAGCGGTGAGTGTGCTGCTGCCGCTGCCGAGGCCGTGAAGGCTCGCGCGGAGGCTCTGCTGGGAAAGTTCCGGGCCTTCAGCACCAAGCCAAAGCCAGGCGCTGCCGACCCTGCTGCTCCATGAGGTGAAGCCACTCCGCACTGCTCCACCGTCGTCTGGCGATTCCGTCGTGGCTCCTGTCCTGTTTTCAATTCCTGCACATGTATCATGCCTCGGGGAGGCGTTTAAACTTGCGTTTGGCGTCGAGATAACAGTATGGACTATAATATTTTCTTCTGAATTCTTTGAATTTTACGCTATTCCTTCCTACTTGCTTATGTTCTACGCCGGCAGAGCTCGGCCCCACGCGTACCTCACCCAGCATTAGCCCCGACCGGAAACCAGGACAGGACTAAAGAAGTGAGGGGCTACAGGACAAGTTAGGCTCCTGAGTCGCGATGCTCAGGAGTCCCCCTTGGCGCACGAACAGGGGCTTATTGTTCAAAGATCCTTGAAGAAGGCGAACGCCTGTGATGATTATCCTTTTTGGAAAAGGCCCAGAGCCTGTTAAGAGGGCGAACGCCTATGAAGATTATACTTTTTGGAAAAGGCCCGGAGCCTGTGAAGAAGGCGAATGCCTGTGAAGATTATCCTTTTTGGAAAAGGCCCAGAGCCTGTGAAGAAGGCGAACGCCTGTGAAGATTATCCTTTTTGGGAAAGGCCCAGAGCTTGTGAAGAAGGCAACTGCCTGTGAAGCTGTCGCGTTTTGGAAAAGGCCCAGAGCCTGTGAAGAAGACAACTGCCTGTGAAGCTGTCGCGTTTTGGAAAAGGCCCAGAGCCTGTGAAGAGGGCAAACGCCCGTGAAGGTCGTTCCCCTTAAGAAAGGCCCGGAGCCTATGAAGAAGGCCAATGCCTATGAAGCTCGCCGCCCGTGACACTCTCACGTAATAATGAGTGGGGCTGTACACGCCCCGGAGTCTCAGGAGCGCCGTCCTCAGGCCCTGGGGCTCCCTCCCACGCCTAGTGGCAGCACTTAGCTCCGTGCTGGTGAGAAGACGTCGAAGACTAGATTAGGTGCCGGACGTGGCTTTTTCATTTGCTTTCCGCAGTTGGCTTGTTCATTCTCATTCGAAGTTTTATTGGAGCTATTGCCGCCTTTGACTTATGGTTCTTCGACTTTTTCACTCTCCTTCCTCGATTTCTCTTATGCAAGGCCTCGCGAGGGGAAGGGGCAGACGAACGCCCTCGCGAGTATTTCTGTCATAGCCGTTCAAAGGTTTCGCGACCTGGGTCCATTGCAGGAGCACCCCTCCAGTCCGTGCCCCACGGGCACCGCGACACGAACACAGGGCCTGGGTCGGTCGCCCCCCCTCACGGCTGGGATCAGAAACTATCTACACATGGGCACGAAGCCAGAAGGCACGATAACAAAAGCAAAGCGATGATTAACAGCAATAACCCAAACACGCCCCCGCGGGGTACCACGCTACTGTCTTTTTATGCAGAACAAAGGAAGGAAAGAACAAATCGGGCGCAGCTCGCCTCACACCGGTCTGCATGGGAAGACTCGAGCCGCCTCCAGGACTCAGGCAGACTCCCTCTCGCACTTCACCGAAGCGCGACGGCGGGCAGACACACCACCACCTCCCATGCAGGTACGGCGGCGTGGAGGCTAGCTGCGGCCACTGCTAGAAGAGTCGCCGCCTGAGGAAGAACCGGTGAAGCTTGGGGAACCCTGAGCACCGCGATCACGCGAGCGTTGCCATCTCCATCATCGTCGGGGCTGGGTTCCCGGCCGCGGTCGTCGTCCTCCGGGCAGCACCCTATGTGGCGACCATCTTCCCCGAACACCGGCCTGGGAATAATGCAGCCCTGGGGGGCGCTCCCAGCTGGAAATGAAACTTGAAAGATGTCACCTGATGATGTTGAGGACGAAGCAGTGTTGGTGCAGCAGACTCGGTGGGCTGCGGAAGCCGATCCTCATGAGCCCCCAGGCCCTAGGGCCTCGGGAGGCTCCGGAGGCGCTGGTGGCTCCTCGCGGACCATCTCCATCTCTGGCAGGGCTGCGGAACGCCTGGCCTCTTAAGCTTCTATGATGCCCCTCATGAGGCGCTGGTACGTGGCAGCCATGCTCGGCAGGCCCTAAGGCATGCGAGCGTAGCTGTGGGGTGGACCCTCGCAGCGCCCCACTCGCGAGGGCCAGAGGCGCTCCAGCGAGGCGACTCGATTGAGCCCTGGTACGTCGATGCAAATGCGCCACCCACCATCCTCGCCTGGATGGGGAACTACAGCTGGTAGGCGGTGGCCGCCTCTCATGACTCTTGACTCCTGTAGCTCTTGAACGGCCTTGCTGACGAACTCCTGAGGGTATGGCTCTCTTTGCCTTACTCCTTGAGGGAAACGTGCTTCGAAACACGCCTCCAGGTGGTGCCCAAGCGCCTCCCTCGTGACCTTGGCCAGGTCGGTGGCCCTCTAGGGGAGAGCCCCCGAGCTTTGCCTGAGGAGGGCGTCGGGCGCGCTTTCCTATGCGATGGAAGGAGGTTTCCCCTGGGCAGGCACGGGCCCAGAGGGGCCTGCCTCCCGAGGGTCCGAGCTGGACGACGTCTTCTTCTTCTTGGGGACGGTCTCGGGGAGCCTCCTGCTTTCGTGATCCGGGTCTTCCAGTGATGCGGCCTGAAAGGCTCATTCCAGGGAACACACCGCGTCCTTCTCTTCACAGGGCACCGTGATGACTCCGCCACTCCCTTGCATCTTGAGGACGTTGTAGCCATGGTGAGTTACGGCCATGAACTTGGCCAGCGCTCCGGCACGTGCACCGCGCCAGGTAGGCTCTAAAACGTCCCCGCGCGTACCTCACCCAAGCTGTTCGCCCATGCTCCAGCACGTCGCGGCCACGCTCCTTCTCCCGCACTTCAAGACCCCGCGCTGCTCCTAGCTGCAGCGCCCGGAGACCTGCAAGATCAAGCTCTCCGTCACCCAAGGCCTCCCGTGGCCACGGCTGGCTGCTGCGCCTTCACCACCGAGCTGCGCAGCATCGCGTGGCCCGGCAAGTTCAAGCCACACCTGCCTCTTCACTACGACGGCACGGCCGACCCCGCGGAGTTCCTCCAGCTCTATGAGCTGGGCATCGAAGCTGCCAACGGAGATGAGAAGGTCATGGCGAACTGGTTTCCCGTGGCGCTCAAGGATGGAGCCCGCACCTGGCTCCTGAACCTGGCCCCGGGCACGATCTCCTCCTGGGACGAGATGCGCACCCGCTTCATCGCCAACTTCTAAGGTACTCGCGGTCGGCCACCCGCCGTGAGCGACATGCGCCGCATCAAGTAGAAGCCCGGAGAGACCCTGCAAAACTACATCCAGCGCTTCAAAAACGCACGCCTCAGGATTCCCAGGGTGTCCGAGGAGGCCATCATCTCAGCCTTCTCCGACGGCGTGCGCGACGTCAAGATGAAGGAGGAGCTGGCAATGCATGAAGACCTGTGCACTTCCTTGAAGCTGTTCAACTTGGCGACCAAGTGCGCCAGGGCTGAGGTAGGGCATCTCTCTCTCCTCGAGCTGCCTGACGCAGACCCAGAAGAGAAGAAGACCAAGACCAAGGACGTGAAGCGCAAGGGGGCTGCCGTGCTCGCGGCAGAACCGGACACCAAGCGGGGCAGAGATCAGCCCGATTCTTCCAAGGGCAGTCGCTACTGTGTGTACCATGACCTCCACACCCACAACAACAACGAATGCCAAGAGCTCCGAGCCATGCGAGAAGGAAGGATCGGCCGTCGCCCCGACCGTGTCGACCGGGGCTACGGTCGAGGAGGAGGAAGGAACGCAGGGCGCTGGGAAGACCGTGGCCCGCACGTAGGGTGGCGCGATCGACCTCGCGAGGACCGCTAGCAAGACCCGCCTCGCGAGGGAGACTGGAGGGATCAGCCTCGCAAGGATCGCCCGCTATGTAACGCATGCCTCCCTCCGCTGCCGCCGCATCCAAGAAGAAACGAGGACCGCCACCAGGACGAGGAGGCTGGGGGCTTCCAGGAGCCGCACGCGATCGCCTGCATCCTGGGCGGAGCTCAAGCCCCAGTCTCTCAGCGCATCTTCAAGCAGTTTGCCCGTGAAGTGAATGCAGTCCTCCCCAAGCTCGAAGCCACACGTCCTCGGGAGCCCTTCACAGGCTCTGGTTACAGGGAACACGACAGCTTCAAGTTTGGTGCCCCTACCTGGCGCGCCAAATGTCGGATTCTGGGTTCCGGCAAACCCTTGAGGTTCCAACTCTGGGGTGCGTGCGGAGATTACGCTTCCTACCTACCTGTACCACTCCGCCTCGCAAAGATCTAAGCTATGGAAAACACAGCACAAGAGACACAGGGTTTATACTGGTTCGGGCCACCGATGTGGTGTAATACCCTACTCCAGTGTGGTGGTGTGGTGGATTGCCTCTTGGACTGATGATGAACAATACAAGGAAGAATAGCCTCGCGAGGGTCTGTTCTTGGCTGGGGCGATGAACTGCTAGAGGGGTTCCATCGCCCTTCTCTCTCTCTCTCTGATTCTTGATCTCTAGATGCCTGAATCTCTGGATAGATGCCTCTACCCTGGGGGTGGCTAGTCCTATTTATAGGCAAAGGCCCTGGGCCTCCTCCCAAATATTGAGCGGGAAGGGCGCCAACAATTGGCCATTTTGAAGGGGAACATCTGGTACATTTATCCTGACTAAAGTTGGTCCTCGCCTGCCAAAGGCTCTGGTGATGACGCTGGCTTGGGCTCCACAGTGACTTCCTCCTTATCGCGGAGCTGGTCTTGGTCTCGTTGCACCGAAATGGGTGCCTTTGCTTGGTCCTCTCGCCTCCACTTGCTCCCTTTGCACGAAAGAGGAAAGGGAGGACACTGCGCGGGCTGGCGTCCGCCTGGCGCCCTTGGTCGTCATGGCTTGCGTCATGGGCACCTCGTGAGGTACCCCGCGTTGATCTCTCCGCCTCCTCGCGAGCCAGCCTGATGAGGCCATGCCTGAGGAAGCTCCGTGTCGTCCGCCCCGCGAGGCTTGGCCCCTCGCGAGGGTCTTGAGTCTGCATTGAAGAAGATGGGCCGTGCTGGGGCCCCTTTGAGCCACGCTGCAGGCTGCAGGCAGGCAAGTCTGGGGACCCCCGTTCCCAGAACGCCGAAAGTAGCCCCCGGGCCCGAGGCTCGCCCGGACTTGGCCGTGCAGGGAGGCGAAAGGACAAGGGCGAAGCGCCGCGGGCCCTAACAGCCTGCGGCCTTGGGCACTGCGAGGCGGTTGATTGGATGTGGGCGCCACTGTTCGCGCACGCCCCCTTATTCCGCACCACGCTAGGCGGACTCGTTGTTGTACACAGCCGCTCCCTTCCTTTTGTTCGGCGCCCTCTGTCCTTCCTCCGCTCGAACTCCAGCTCCTGTTTTCAGCCCAATCTTGAACCTTCTCTCCCCCTCCCCATCGCCATGGCTCCGACGAAGAAGGGAAGAGGGAAGAAGCCCATGCCTCCGCCTCGCTCGCCGCCGTTGGTGGCCCCCACCATCAGCCGGTCGATCATACTCAATCGAAAGGGCCTGGGCAAGGTCAGCTCGGCTCTGGCTACCATGTTCAACGAGTGCGGGAGGACGACGGCCTGGCCTACGTCTCGCTTCCGCACTGACAGGATATTCACCGAGGTCCATTATTTTGCTGATGCCCTGTGGGCGGGTCTGGTTCCCCCTTCTCTGATTTCTTCAGGGTCGTGCTTTCCCATTACCAGATCCACATGATGCATCTGGGTCCTGAATCCATCGCCCTTCTTTCGGTCTTTGCTTTTGTTTGCGAAGCAATGATGGGCATCCCTCCGTCGGTTGCCTTGCTGCGCCACTTCTTCTCTCTGCGCCTTGTCGACCCTACCCAATGCTTGGCGTGCGTGAGCTTCATCGTCGTGTCCGAGACAGTGGCCTCAGGGATCATCTTCGGGTTCCCTTCGCCTTTGGCTGGGTTCCGCGAGCGGTGGCTGTATGTGGATGTTGGAGTGCCCAGCCCCCTGCTGTTGAAGGCAACCTCGCCTGCTGTCCCCAATTCAGGATGGGGCTAGGAGATGCTCGAGAGCCCCCGGCTCGCCTTCGTCTGGCACCGCTTCGCGTTCTTGAAGTCGATCGGCATGACAGCGCCCAAGGTGGTGAAGGAGTTCCTGTTACGCCGCATTGCTCCTCTCCAACGCCACTCCCATCGAATGTGGGCCTTCAGTGGGCATGGTGATCGTATGAGGCCCCAGGAAGTGGATCTGACGCCTGAAGTGCTGAGGACAGTGCTCTTGATCCTGACTGGTGACCCCAACCCGGGCAGCATCCAGCGGGGAGGGGCCCTGCTGTACCTCTGCCAGAATAGGGATAATTTTGTGAAGCAGATGCCTATCTTTAATGAGTGGGGACTGCGCCCCGCCGGCCTCCAGGCGCCTCGGAGAACCCAGTGATGATGACTACCCTTGCAGTCAGCCAAGTCGACTCTTCCTCAAGTGGCGGAGCAGGGAGGTATGAGGCGCCAGAGGCCGAGGGGCCTCCCGAAACGGTGACAGCGTCGGGTGATGCTCATGAGGGAGCAGCTGCTGGGGCCCGTGCCGCCGAGGCCGAGAGCGGCGAGCAGCTGCCTTCAGCGCCTGCGGATGAGGCCCCTGAGGCTCCGGTTGCTACTTCGGGCGAGGCGACCGGCAATGCGCACCAGGCAGGTGCCCCTAGCGCGGATCGCCTTGATGCTTCGCCCCCGTCGCAGGTTGATCCCTGCACTCAGCTCTTGGGCCGCTTTTGCGTGGACTTTGAGGCCCTCCGGAAGAAAAGGGAGGCCCTGGGCGACAATTACCCTTGTCGCCTGCTGAAGCGTAGGAAGTACTTCGCCACTGATGAGTAAGCCTTCTCCTTCTCCAGCTCCCGATCCTTCTGTTGCTCTCGCTGATCCTTGCTCCGCAGGCCCCTTCCAGCCGAGGTCGCAGAGATGGCTGACGTTCCGTCATCCTTGGCTTCGCCCCCTCCTCCGTCCCTGAGTGCTCCGAGCAGCACAGCCCTTGTAGTGAGGGAGATTGGAGGGGCGAACCATCCCGAGGTGCATCGAGGCCCTACGCACCCCACAGTCACTTCCGGGCCTTCTCGGGGCATAGGCCGCCTGCCGTGTGCTTCTCGCCTGGTCGTGGACTGCGATTGGCTGAGGCGCTCCCTGCACTCTTCATCTGATGGCGGGCTGGCCCTAGGCCGGGCTTCTGGCGTGGCGTGCCCGACCGTCGCGAGGGTGCCAGCCCCCAGCCCCCTGCCTGGAGGGGGAGTGCCGATCCGTGGCCCCCGGCTCTTGCTTGGGGAAGGTGATGGTGTGGAGGACGTGCGTGAGCGCGCTCGGGAGCGTCGCGCTCTGCGCCAAGGATTCCTTCGAAGGGCGGCTGACGCGGTGGACCTGCTTGGTGAGGAGCTTGCTGATGAAGACGCACGCCTTGAAGCCGAGGGCCTGCGCCTGGCTGCAGAGAGGCGCGAGCTGGAGTGCACCGTCGCCCTCGCGCGCCGTCAGCGCGATCTTGACGATGAAAAGGCCAAGGCGTCGTTGGCGGCCTCTCGTGAGGCCCAATCTCGGGCCACTGAGGAGGCCCAGGAGGCTGACCGGCGGAGAGGAGCTGCGGAGGAGTGGGCTCGGGAGCTCCTGGCCCGGTGCCACTCACTGGAGGAGCAAGTGGAGCTACGCGAGGCAGCCCTTGCGTCGATGAAGGTGGCCTCGGGCGACCCGACAGCGCTCCGGAAGCGTGAGGAGGCGCTGACGCTGGGAGCCGCCGAACGCACCCGCGAGTACAAGCGGATGGAGACGAGGGAACGCTTGGTGACGCAGGCGGAGGATGATGTCGCTGCACGGGAAGCCCGGGTCCTGGAGGAGGTTGGACGTCGGGTGGCGATGGTGCGCCAAGACCTCGAGCGCGAGTTCGAGGGGAGGTTGGGGTTGATCTGGGTCGAGGCTGAAGGCAGGACCGCAACCCTGAGGACCAAGCTGGAGGAAGCGACGCGGCGGGCCGATGATCTTCGAGCCACGCTTGAGGTAGCGCAAGGGGAGTCAACCACCTCTCGGGCCGAGGTGCTCCGTCTTCGCCAGCGGGTGGAGGAGGCTGAGGCCGTCGCGCGCCAAAATGCGGATGAGATACATCAGCGGCAGGTCCTGGAGAATGAGCATGCCCCCATGCTCTCCTCGCTCCGGGAGAGAGCCAACACAGCCTTGGGCAACATCTGCGAGGCGCCATCAAAGCGTGGCCGTTTCCTAAGCGGAAGGTCGTAGGTGTGACCCCTACCTGGCGCACCAAATGTCGGATTTCGGGTTCCGGCAGACCCTTGAGGTTCGAACTCTGGGGTGCGCGCAGAGATTACCCTTCCTATCTAAGCTATGGAAAACACAGCACAAGAGACACAGGGTTTATACTGGTTCGGGCCACCGATGTGGTTTAATACCCTACTCCAGTGTGGTGGTGTGGTGGATTGCCTCTTGGACTGATGATGAACAATACAAGGAAGAACAGCCTCACGAGGGTCTGTTCTTGGCTGGGGCGATGAACTGCTAGAGGGGTTCCATTGCCCTTCTCTCTCTCTCTCTCTGATTCTCGATCTCTAGATGCCTGAATCTCTAGATAGATGCCTCTACCCCGGGGGTGGCTAGTCCTATTTATAGGCAAAGGCCCTAGGCCTCCTCCCAAATATTGAGCGGGAAGGGCGCCAACAATTGGCCATTTTGAAGGGGAACATCTGGTACACTTATCCTGACTAAAGTTGGTCCTCGCCTGCCAAAGGCTCTGGTGATGACGCTGGCTTGGGCTCCACAGTGACTTCCTCCTTGTCGCGGAGCTGGTCTTGGTCTCGTTGCACCTAAATGGGTGCCTTTGCTTGGTCCTCTCGCCTGCACTTTCTCCCTTTGCACCAAAGAGGAAAGGGAGGACACTACGCGGGCTGGCGTCCGCCTGGCGCCCTTGGTCGTCATGGCTTGCGTCATGGGCACCTCGTGAGGCACCCCTCCTTGATCTCTCCGCCTCCTCACGAGCCAGCCTGATGAGGCCGTGCCTGAGGAAGCTTCGTGTCGTCCGCCCCGCGAAGCTTGCCCCCTCGCGAGGGTCTTGAGTCTGCGTTGAAGAAGATGGGCAGTGCTGGGCCCCCTGTGAGCCACGCCGCAGGCCGCAGGCAGGCAAGTCTGGGCACCCCCGTTCCCAGAACGCCGACAGTGTTCACGGGGAGGCAACAGAATGCGTCGTGTTCATGGGAGGCAACAAAATGCGTCGTGTTCATGGGGAGGCAACGGAATGCGTCGTGTTCATCGGGAGGCAACGGAACGCATGGGAACCAACCGGCTGGGTCAGAACGGAATGCGTGGTCGTGTTCATTGGGAGGGCTTGGACGGAACAGGCGATGGAAACGAGGCCTGGCATACCGCAAAACGGAGGAAACGGCCTTGTGTTCGACCGGCCATGTTCGAAACGGGATCCTGTTCATCGGGAGGCGTCTGGCGTACCACAAAACGGAGGAAACGGACGTCCTTCGGTCGAAACGGGGGTCCTGTTGATCGGGTGGGGTGTGGCGTACCGCAGAACGGAGGAAACGGACTTGTGTTGGAGCGCTACAGTCGAAACGAGGTCCTGTTGATCGGAAGGGGTGTGGTGTACCGCAAAACGGGACTCCACGGGATACTGTTCATCTCCATCGTCGACCTCCTCCAGCCTCCACGGGCCACCGTCGACCTCCTCCAGCCTCCACGGGCTCCTGTTCATCCAGCCTCCACCGGCTACTGTTCAACCACCCCTCCACGGGCACCCCTCCACCGTCTACTGTTCATCAAGCCTCCACCGCGCGCTACTCCAACGGCTACTATTCAACCACCCCTCCACGGGCACCCCTCCATCGTCTACTGTTCATCCAGCCCTCCACACCACGAGGTCCTGTTCAACCACCCTTCCACGGGCACCGCTCCACCGTCTACTGTTCATCCAGCCCTCCACACCACGGGGTCTTGTTCATCCAGAGGCAACGCCACCGCTCACTGTTCATCCACCCCCCCCCCCCCCCCGCAACGCTCACTGTTCATCCAATCGATCGGCTTCAGTTAGCAGCAGTAGCGAAGGAATCGCTCAATCGGGTTCAGTTAACAGCCATCGATCGATCGCTCGGGTTCAGTAACGTGTAGCCTGCAGTGCAATCGCTCGGGTTCAGTTAGAGCCCAACACCTCGCCCGGGTTCAGTTAGAGCCAACGCCTCGCACACATGCGCGTACGTGTACGAGAGAAATGCGCATCGCTCGGCCCCCGACCTCCCACCGTAACCGGGAACTCCCCGAAATTTTCCTCCCCATCGCTTCTACCATGATTTTTTTTGTCATGGACGGCCCAAAGAATGTCATGCAGCTGCGTCTCCGGCCCGCCCAGGAAGAAATGGCCATTTTCTGTCTTGATTTTTTGTCATAGAAGTAGGAGCCCACCACATCTATGATGATACCGGGTTTTGTCACAATTATCGTCATAGAAGTGTCATATGTATGACAAAAAAAATTCGTTCGGCCCAAAATGTCACGGATGTGTCTTTTTTTTGTAGTGTCAACAGAATTCTGCTTCGCCGTTGCCGCCGTAGCGAACTCCCGCCGAACATGGGTATGAGTTCGATACTTTGTGCTATTTCCTTACTCTGATTCCTAGCACATTGCTTTGCCATGATTGTCGGTGTCAAAACCGGCGGATCTCGGGTAGGGGGTCCCGAACTGTGTGTCTAGGCGGATGGTAACAGGAGACGAGGGACATGATGTTTTTACGCAGGTTCGCGCCCTCTCGATGGAGGAAAACCCTACTCCTACTTGATTAATATTGATGATATGGGTAGTACAAGAGTAGATCTACCACGAGATCAGAGAGGCTAAACCCTAGAAGCTAGCCTATGGTATGATTGGTGTTCGTCCTATGGACTAAAACCCTCCGGTTTATATAGATACCGGAGAGGGGTAGGGTTACACAGAGTCTGTTACAATGGAAGGAGATCTACATATCCATATTTCCAAGCTTGCCTTCCACGCCAAGGAAAGTCCCATCCGGACACGGGAGGAGGTCTTCAATCTTGTATCTTCATAGTCCAAGAGTCCGGCCAAAGGTTATAGTCCGGCTATCCGGACACCCCCTAATCCAGGACTCACTCAGTTGCCCCCGAACCAGGCTTCAATGACGATAAGTGCGGCGAGCAGATTGTCTTCAGCATTGCAAGGCGGGTTCTCCTCCAAATTCTGTATACCTGTCAAATAGTGTCTGGCTTCTCGTGAATGTTGCGCTCCTTGACTTCCACGCCCAATAATGGCCTTGTTCCACGTGTCAAGCGAATGTGAAGAGCCAGGGCGTTTTTACATTTGCCCCCCTAGCTATGTAAATGAGCCGCCTATTAAAGAGACGAGGATTCAGATCCAAATCACTACATCCTCCCTTAGCGAGCATTCACCGGAGCACACCCGACAGAAATCCATTCCATCATGGCTGGTCGACACAGCTCCTCCACTCGCTCTCCCAGTCCCAAGCCTGGAGATTGGGAGAGATGTTCCGTCCCACACAACAAACTAGTGACGCTTCAAACCAAGGGATTTCTTCCCCCAGCGTACATGGTCCCTGTTCGAGCCGGGATCGCCACTTATAATGGCGGAGAGCAAGCGGAGAGCCTTCCCAATCCCTCCAAGGGCGAGCCGGTATGCCTTGTCCCTCATTTGATAAGAGGGCTCAGATTTCCAATTCATCCGTTTCTACGGGGGCTCCTGGAGTTCTATGGCCTCCAGTTGCATAGCCTTACACCTGCCTCCATACTGCATATTGCGGGCTTTGTAGCCCTTTGCGAGCTATTTTTGGGCTGCGAGGCTCATTTCACGCTGTGGAAGAAGCTGTTCTGCCTTGTGCCCCGCTCTCAGAAGGGGTCAATATATCAAGTGGGCGGAGCCGAAGTGTGCGCATCGCCGGGACCGGATACCTATCTGGAACCCCAAAGAAGACGCCCGAAGACTGGCCTTCAGAATGGTTTTATGTAGAAGACGTTCCCCTACCGGATCCTATTCGGATCGGCCTTCCAGAGTTCGTCAATGCTCCTTTGAAGAAGCGCCTGAGCTGGCGTCCACGGAGCCCCCAGGAGGAAGACGATAGGGGCATTCTTTACCTGATGAGCTGGATAAGGTCGCTAGCTCAATCCGGATTGACCATGATCGAGGTTATGGACATATGTATTCTGCGGGGGGGGGGGGGGGGCAGCCGCTTCAATATAGAGGCCACCCCATGTCGGATTTCAACGGGGAGGATGACACCACCCGCTGCGGCCGTAAGGGGCCGGAATCGGTTGCTGCCCTAGCAAAGATCTTCTCCACTTTGTACAAGGGCGAAGAGGAGGAATTCCTCCGCGTCAATCCACAGGGCGGATTTTCTATGTACAATCCTCCGAGATGGGTAAGCTAATACGTTCCCTTGCCCATCCATTCCATAATCCCATAGTTAAGTATTTCATCTTGCAATTTCAACGCAGGAGCTGCGTAAGTCCGTGAGGGAAATAAGCAGCTCTCCTCCACAACCCGAGGATCTGGAACGGTCCCTCGACCCGGCCTCCCAAGAGGATCCGGATACATCTGTGGAGCTGATCGATGGGGTATTCTACCAATTGGGCAATGACAATGCCTTGGTGGCCATTATGGCCGATTATCCCGGGCTACTTCCAGCCTCGCAGGTAACTGAGACCGAAGTCCCTGCACTTTGAAAAGGATCCGTCCTCGCGTATTTTTGATTACCGTATACCAATGGCGTTTTGCAGGGGAGGCCCACGAGGCGGAACACCGAGCCTGCGGCGAATTGCCAACAAGGGGCCGCGAGGCCAAGCAGGCTAAAAAGACATGCGGTTCAGATTGAGACTCCGGCGCAGCGGTATGGCGTGCCGTCTTACTCCAAGATATTATCCTCAGAGGCATACTGACGCCCGTGCTTTCTTTAGGAAAAAGAGCGCTCGCCGGACTATATCTAGAGAGGTTGCTAATGATGCCTCCACCAGCCAGGCTCCAAGGCCGGTTCCGGAAGCGGAGGTGAATACGAGGCGCGCGCCGGATGCTCCTCCGACAGAGGATGCGGACAGAATGTCCGCCACTAACTCCGAGGTGGAGAGTGACACGAACCACAGGCGCCGCCAGACTGTTCTTCGTGACGCTTGTTTCTCCCGAGAGGCATTAGATGCCTTCAACTCGGGAGATGCGTACCTCTGTGCTGCTCAAAATGGTCTAGCTCGAGCCACGGAGCAGTTTGTAAAGGACATACGGGTGAGAAAAATTGGTGATTATATATACGAGTAGCCCCTGAGACTTGAAACAGTTAGAATAACTGATTTAAGGATCATTTGTTATGCAGGTTCTTACAGAAAAGAATACCCAACTATCCCATGAGCTGGAAGAGTGCAGAGCCCAACATCAGGCCGCACTAGCCGCAGCAGGGGAGCCCAAGAAGACCCCCTCTGGTACTCTATGCTTTAAATAATAAGTATCCTATGCGGCGTGTATGCAAATCTGACAATAAAATTGCAGATGGCGCCGGACTTAATCCGGATAAGAAACAACTCCTACGCCAGCTAAAGGCTGGTGAGAGCGTTCTTACAAAGGTGAGGCAGGAGAAGAATGATCTCCTAGATGCCAACACATAGCTGGGCGTGGAACTAAAGGATGTCCGTGCCCAGCTGTCAGACTCCGTTAAGGAGAATCGGCGGCTTCGACGCTGCATTTTTAGTAAGTGCTTGAACGAACTTTGCAAAAGAGTTCGGCCAGGAAATCGGCTGACAGAGTTATGTCTGTAGGTATGCTCACATGTCGCCCTGCAGAGGAAATGGCTGGTTCTATGGGTGATCTTCTTCCCGAGCTCTCACAACTGCACGAACGAGTTCGGCAGGTGATGCAAGGTGTCGCCCAGGCCTTGTGGCCATCTGTTTCCGTGCCCGATGGACTTGGAGAGCTTGCGGAGAGGCTAAAGGGAGCGCGGCGGCGCCTCCAATTATGGAAGATATCGGTGTGCCGTTAAGGTGCCAGGGAAGCCTGGGCCATGGTGAATACGCGGTACATGAAGGCTGACCCAAACCACATGGCCCAGGTCGGACCTGTGGGGCCCGATGGGAAGGACATCCCAGTGAGCTTAGTGTACGGCCAAGTAGAGTTGGCCGCAAAGTATTCCCAACAGGACTGTAAACTAGACAGCCTATTGGATGGTATTGAAGAGGAATTTAACCAGTCAAGTTGACTATGTAATTTAAAATGACATGTATAATGCCTTCTAGCCGGATTGTAGATCATTTGTCATGGTGGACCTTTTCGCTTCAACCTCGGGACCCGACGGTCCGGCGTGTATCCGAATACCCTCTCAGTTATGTAAGAACCGGGGCATGCATAGAGACCAGGCATAGGGGTCATTAGTGCTTGAACAGACAAGTGCCCAACTAGTTATGTTATATTACATGGTTAGTAAGAAACATCTTCCACGGAGAATAGTACCGTTAGGGGTTCCTTTCCCTAGGAGGCATGCCCTAAAGTGCATGTCCGGACTGCGGAAAGAGACGCAGATAAACATCTGGGGGTACATGAGTAAATAAGTTAGAAATCATCTATAGTTCACCGACCGAATATTCTCTTAAGAACGCTAGCTTTCGGCTTCACCCAGTCTGAGGTACACATCCGGCTGACCCGGCAGTAACAATCACAGAGGTGCTCCCCTTATGCCCTAGCCGAATTAACGGGAACGTAGGGCATAAATACAAGAGCCAGGCAACCCAGCTTCGCCAAAACTTAAGTCATATCGATGCATATAATGGTGAATAAAGGGTACATGCGGAAGTATGACACATGTGTTGGGCATAAAGCCCTTATGAATAAGCTTGTGTTAAAGAAGCCCCCAGGTATAATGAGCGCGGATAGCGTGGCAATTCTGTGCAAATAAGGCACAAATGGGCCCTTACAGGCTCTGAGAGAAAAGGAGGGGAGAAGGAGAGAAATATAAGACAGATAGTGTATAAAAAATGGACAGAGGAAGGAGACGAACATAGAGTCCGGCGCTAGGCATAGAATCTTTGGAGTCGGGCTGCGTTCCATGGTTCGGCTCGAGTCGATTATCCGATGCATCCCGCAGACGGTACGCTCCACCGGTCAGGACTTGGTCAATAATGAAAGGACCCTCCCACTTGGGCTTGAGTTTGTCCTTTTTGTTATCCGGCAGGCGTAGAACTAGCTCGCCAACATTGTAAGTTTTGGCCCGTACTTCTCTGGTTTGGTATCTTCGAGCCTGCTATTGATAGGATGCGGAAAGGGCCTTTGCCACATCACGCTCCTCCTCCAAGGCGTCCAGACTGTCCTGCCGATCGAGCTCGGCTTCACTTTCTTCGTACATGCGCACTCGAGGTGAGTCATGAATTATGTCACAGGGCAGAACTGCCTCTGCGCCGTATACCATGAAGAATGGTGTGTACCCGGTAGTGCGGTTCTGCGTGGTCCGCAGCCCCCGGAGTATGGATTTGAGCTCCTCTACCCAGTGCGTGTTAGATTCCTTGAGGGACCGCACTAATCTGGGTTTGATGCCGCTCATTATTAGAACATTCGCTAGCTCGACCTGACCGTTAGTTTGTGGGTGATAGACTGAAGCATAATCGAGCTTGATGCCCATGTTTTTGCACCATAGTTTTACCTCGTCGGCCGTAAAGTTCGTGCCGTTATCAGTGATGATGCTGTGGGGGACACCGTAACGGTGTACGACCCCGGATATGAAGTCTATCACAGGTCCGGATTCTGCCATCTTAACAGGCTTGGCTTCTATCCATTTGGTGAACTTATCCACCATGACCAGTAAGTATTTTTGCTTGTGGGTTCCTCCTTTAAGGGGTCCAACCATGTCAAGCCCCCAGACCGCAAAGGGCCATGTGATGGGGATAGTTTGGAGGGCTGTGGGTGGCATATGGCTTTGGTTTGCAAAAAGATGGCAAGAAACGCAGCGTTGGACTAAGTCCTGAGCGTCTGCTCAGGCCGTCGGCCAATAAAAGCCTGTACGGACGGCCTTGCCTACAAGGGCCCGGGCTGCAGCGTGGTGACCGCCGAGTCCGGCATGGATTTCAGCCTGAAGATTCCGCCCTTCCTCTTCGGAGATGCACCTTTGAAGGACTCCGGTGGTGCTTTTCTTATAAAGCTCTCCCTCATGGACTTTATAGGCCTTAGATTGTCGCACTATGCAGCATGCCTCGTTTTGGTCCTTGGGGAGTTCCTGCCTAGTTAGGTTGGCTAGGAATGGTTCTGTCCACGGGGCGATGAAGGCCATAATTACGTGGGCTGAAGATGTTATTTTGTTGGCGGAGCCTCCAACTATGTCAGATTGTTCGGTATCGGGCAGTGCGGTTGGGTCCGAGCTGTTATTGTCGGGTTCCCCTTCCCATACTACGGATGGCTTGAACAACTTTTCCAAGAAGATATTGGGAGGGACGGCATCATGTTTTGCGCCGATGCGTGCTAGGACATCTGCCGCCTGATTGTTTTCCCAAGATATATGGTGAAACTCGAGCCCCTCGAACCGAGCTGACATTTTTAGGACGGCGTTGCGATAAGCTGCCATTTTTGGATCCTTGGCATCAAAGTCTGCATTTATTTGGGATATCGCGAGGTTCGAATCCCCGCACACCTCTAGGCATTGAATGCCCATGGATACTGCCATCCAGAGACCATGTAGAAGGGCCTCGTATTCGGCTGCATTGTTGGAGTCCGTATACATTATCTGGAGCACGTATTGAACTGTATCTCCTGTTGGGGACATCAGAACAACGCCAGCCCCCAGACCAGCCAACATTTTGGAGCCGTCGAAGTGCATGATCCAGTTGGAATATGTGTCGTACTCTTTAGGGAGTTCGGCTTTCGTCCATTCGGTGACAAAGTCGGCCAATACTTGCGACTTAATAGCTCGTCGTGGCTTGTAAGCTATGTCGAACGGGAGGAGCTCATAGGCCCATTTGGCAATCCGGCCCGTCGCGGTTGTTTATGATATCATTAAGTGGCACTTCCGAGGCTACCATTATCGAACACTCTTGAAAGTAGTGTCGCAGTTTCCGGGATGCCATGAATACCGCGTACGCTATCTTTTGATAATGCGGGTACCGTGATTTGCATGGAGTAAGGACAGTGGATACATAGTAAACCGGCTTTTGAAGGGGGAATTTATGTCCGTCCGTTTCCCGTTCGACGACGAGCAGTGCGCTTACAACTTGATGAGTTGCAGCAATGTATAATAGCATTGGTTCGCCAATGTTTGGCGCGGCCAGGACTGGGTTGGTTGCCAATATGGCCTTTATTTCTTCCAGTCCGGCAGTGGCGGCATCCGTCCACTCGAAGTGTTCGGTGCGCTGAAGGAGGCGGTAAAGTGGAAATGCCTTTTCTCCCAGGCGGGAGATAAAGCGGCTTAGAGCCGCCACGCATCCAATCATTTTTTGTATTTGTTTGAGGTCTTTTGGGATATCTATTTGTGACAGAGCTCGGATCTTAGCCGGATTTGCTTCAATTCCTCTGCCGGATACGATGAAGCCCAAGAGCTTTCCGGCTGGTACGCCGAAGACGCATTTTTTCGGCTTGAGCTTGATGTCATATGTTCGGAGGTTATCGAATGTGCGCCTCAAGTCGTGTACTAGAGATTCGACATGTTTGGTTTTAACGACAACATCATCTACGTATGCCTCCACTGTTTTGCCGGTCTGGTTTGCCAGACATGTCTGAATCATGCAATGATATGTTGCGCCGTCGTTTTTGAGCCCGAAGGGCATTGTGTTGAAGCAGAAGGGGCCGTATGGTGTGATGAATGCCGTTGCGGGTTGGTCTGGCTCTGCCATCTTAATTTGATGGTAGTCGGAGTATGCGTCGAGGAAGCACAATGAATCGTGTCCTGCGGTAGCGTCAATAATTTGATCAATGCGGGGGAGGGGGAAGGGATCCTTTGGGAAAGCCTTGTTGAGGTCCTTAAAATCGACACACAGGCGCCTGGATTTGTCCTTTTTTGGTACCATCACCAGGTTTGCTAGCCAGGCCGGATGTTTTATGTCTTTGATGAATCCGGCTTGTCTCTTAGGTTCGGAGAAACGCCGAAGAGCCTGCTTGACTAGCTTGAATTCTTTTAGGATATTTAGGCTGTGCTCGGCCAGCCTTCGTGGGATTCCTGGCATGTCTGAACGGTGCCAGGCGAAAATGTCCCAGTTCTCGCGTAGGAATTCTCATAGTGCGGCGTCTACATCAGTGTTTAATTGCGCCCCGATGGAAGCTGTTTTTGTAGGGTCCGTTGGATGGACTTGGAATTTGACTATTTCGTCCGCCGGTTTAAAGGAGGTGGATTTGGATCTTTTATCGAGTATCACATCGTCCCTGTTCACCGTGGAGCGCAGCGCAGTCAGTTCCTCAGCCGCTAGGGCTTCGGATAGTGCCTCGAGGGCCAGTGCGACTGTCTTATTTTCGGCGCGGAGTGCTATGTCCGGATCACTAGAAAGGGTGACGGTTCTGTTGGGCCCGGGCATTTTAAGCTTCATGTACCCGTAATGGGGTATGGATTGGAAGATTGTAAACGCCTCCCGCCCTAACAGAGCGTGGTATCCGCTATTGAACGGGGCCACTTGGAACGTAACCTCTTCGGACCTGTAATTATCCGGCGTGCCGAACACCACATCTAGTGTGATTTTTCCTGTACAGCGCGCTTCTCGACTAGGGATTATTCCTCTAAAGGTTGTGTTGCTTCGCTCAATGCGGTTCCAGTCTATTTCCATTTTTTGAAGGGTTTCCTCATAAATTAGGTTCAATCCGCTGCCACCATCCTTGAGTACCTTGGTGAGTCGAAACCCGTCCGCTATTGGACCAAGGACCAATGCGGCTGGTGCTCGGGCTGTTTGGAATTTAGGTTCATCACTGACATTAAAAGTAATAGCTGTGTCACTCCATGGGTTTATTGTTGCCACGTGGTAGACTTCGGCGAGGCTGTGGAGTGTTTGTTTTGGCATATTATTTGATGCGAAAGTCTCGAAGACTGTTAATACCGTGCTGGTATCCCTGGGATGGTGCTCTGTGGCTTCTGGTATTAGAAGATCTTCGCCACTTTTGGCCACCTGCCGGAGTATCCAACATGCCCTAACGCTATGAGTTGGTATGGTGCCCTCTGTACTATGAATTTTACAGGGTCCATTGAGCCATCCCTCCAGTACGGTTCCATGCCCTGTAGAGGGTCCATTGAATCCGAAACCTCACCCAATCTGAGACTCAGGGGCCAGGGGGTTTCCGAACTCGGAAGTTTGGGTTCTTGGATGTTGTCCAATGAATCTGGCCCGCTGCCTGACTCTAGGGTCAGGCTTTGAGTGACGTCCTCCCCTCCGCGTTTATCTGGCTAGGAGGGCTCGGGAATCCGGACATAACTAGTCCTTAAGATAGACGAAGGGTTGCCGCATTGCTCCTCCACCACTGCGACATGATGGGTGACTTGGGGAGAGTTGATCTCTCTCAGATCAGGTTTAGGCCCAACCTGATCGTAGTCGGTAGCGACTCCCAAGGCGGCGATGCGATCCAAGAGCTCGTTAGGGAAGAGAGGTCAATTGGATCTAACTTCTCGGCGAGTTCCGAGTTGACGTGAAGATTGCTTGTGATGACCCAAGAAGTCATCGTCGGCGCGGCGGGCGACCATGCGGTCATAAGAAAACCACCTAGCCGGAGAGTCTGGCCGACAACCAAGGCTCCCTTAGCGACAGTGCCGTCTTTAAAGACGGGACGAGGCATCCTTCCTGATGGCGACGGCACAGCGGAACTCTCAATGAAAGCACCAATGCCGGTGTCAAAACAGGCGGATCTCGGGTAGGGGTCCCGAAATGTGCGTCTAGGCGGATGGTAACAGGAGACGAGGGACAGGATGTTTTTACCCAGGTTCGGGCCCTCTCGATGGAGGTAAAACCCTACTCCTCTTTGATTAATATTGATGATATGGGTAGTACAAGAGTAGATCTACCACGAGATCAGAGAGGCTAAACCCTAGAAGCTAGCCTATGGTATGATTGTTGTTCGTCGTATGGACTAAAACTCTCCGGTTTATATAGACACCGGAGAGGGCTAGGGTTACACAGAATCGGTTACAACGGAAGGATATCTACATATCCATATTGCCAAGCTTGCCTTCCACGCCAAGGAAAGTCCCATCCGGACACGGGGCGAGGTCCTTAATCTTGTATCTTCATAGTCCAAGAGTCCGGCCAAAGGTTATAGTCTGGCTATCCGGACACCCCCTAATCCAGGACTCCCTCAATGATTATTGCCACGTATAAAAACAATCTATCCAGTGAAAACATCCTTTAGGTTAGGTTTGATTCGAAAATTTAGGGTTAGGTCTCCGCCGAACTCATCTCGGACCGACCGAGTTGTAGAAATCGGTCTCACCGATTTGGCTTAGGCCATTACACATGCGCTTTTCGGTGTGACCGAAAATTGCAAATCGGTGTGACCGAGTTCGACTCTCTGTGAAACCCTAGCAATCTCGGTGCCACTGAACTGTGACTCGGTCTGACCGAGTTCACTAGTTTAGGTTCCAAAAGTTGCTTCAGTATCACCGAGTTAAACAAATCGGTAGCTCCGGAATGCTTTCTGTGGAGAACTAAAACTAAGTTTTTGACTCATCTGTATTGCAAAAACTCTGCACTTTGTGATGCTCATCCATTCTACCTCATCTATATGTATTCACAGGGTTTGTTGTCAGTGTGATTTCCAAGATGTCTGGCCAAAGTGATAGCCAAAACAGATCTGAAGTGCAAGCACAATTGAGCGAGGGCACTAGTCCCTCAAGCAGTTATGATGAGGTCAGCAGGAGCACACCAAGTAACTTGCCCAAAGCAGCCACCAGATCAAGGAAGAAGAAAACCTTACATTCTGAGGATGAGGATTATGTGGCTACTGAAGAAGAAGTGACACAACTGCTGCAACTAAGCCAGGGTTTAATAAGAAGGCACCTGCGAGAAGGATTCCAATGTCCAAGCCTAGGAAAGTTCCTACAAATGAAACTATGAAGTTCACCATTGAACAACACAACGATGATGAGGCAGCTGGAGAAGGTCAGAAGAAAAGGAAGAAAGCAAGGACAACAACTACAAAGGTGCTTGGATACCCCTTTATGAGAAATTCTAAAGAAGAAGCAGAAGAGGAAGAGGATGCTGCTCCAGCTCCCAAGTCTCAGAAGTTTATGGGAGATGCAATCAAGTCAGGGGCTGCTCCATCAAAGCCCAAAACTGCTCCCAAAACAACAACTCAAGCTCAAAAGCCCACTAAGCCAAAGAGAAGCACTAGAAACATTCCTGCAGAAGAGAAGAACAAGGCCCCAGTGCCTGAAGTTAAAGAATAGGATGATGAAGCCCTAGTGCTAAGAAAACTGAAAACCAAGATTCCAGACCACAATGATACTCATCCAGTGGCAGAGGACATGCACATCAGGAAAGATGCAGGATTGAGATTGTGGAGACGGTCTGATCCCTATGCTGTGAGGAGGAGGATTATAGTGGACTATAGGTTCCACACCAAAGAATAACAAGACTTCCATGAGTCTATTATTCTTGACAAGAAGCCAATTGTGTGTGATATGAAGTGGGTCAATTGGAAATTCATTGATGAGAATGATGATCACTTCCCAGGTGTACATTAAAGCTTCAAAGCATGTGGTGTTGACAGGTTTGTTGGACAGAAGCTCACAAAATGTAATGATGAGCTAATCATGCAGTTTTACTCTACTACTCATTTCTATACAGATGGGAAGGTACAAGGTACCAATCAACCGTTGAAGAATTGGCCAAGTTGATCAAAGCCCCAGAAGAGCATGAGGATGATTTGGATGTATATGCCAAGAAGAAGAAATACCACAACTCTATGGCAAATATGTACAAAGTAATCCCTGATAAAGCTTTGGAGACACACAAGCTTGAATCTGTGCATTATCTATTGTCTGGTCTGCCTACTATCAACACGATCTTGAGTTATGCATTGCTACCCAAATCTGGAGATCACAAGATGATAAGGGGACATTCCATCAACTTGCTGCAAATCTTTGATGTTCCTAAAAAATTCAAGGTCATGAGTCCGATTGTGGAAACAGTCAAGAGGACAGCTGCTGATCAGAAGAGATCTTGTGGGTATGCTCCACACATTTAGGTGCTCATCAACTCAAAGATGGGCACATGTACTTACTTGTTGGATAAGGAGCACTTACCCTTGTACCCAGAGTTTGAAGATAATTAAGTTGTAATGTATGAGAATGAACCTTCATCAGCACAAGCACAAGAAAAGAGAGCTAAGGCAAAGGCAGAGAAAGCTGCAAAGATGCCAAGTATTGAGGAGGCATCTAAAGTGCTCCTGAAGAGCAAACAAGATCAACTAGCCTATCTGATTCAAGCTACATTGAGGATTGAGAAGGGCTTGTCCACCCTGACTCAGAATCAGGAGAGCTTGGAGAGGATCATACAGACCAAGTTTTATGATTTTGATCTGAAGGTCACTGAGATTCAGACAACAGTTGAGCAGCTCGAGGAGGAAGCAAAGGAGAAGAGAGGACAAGGTACTACATATGCTTTTCAGCGAGTGCCAAGGAGTCAGAGGTCAGCTGCAGTGCCTGTGCCAGATACGAGAGCTACTTCATCTGCACCAGCAGCAACAGCTTCAGTTCCACCTCCAGCAGCCACTCCACCAGCTCCAACTACATCAACAGATGCATTTGTCCTTGGAGTTCTCTCTACACCACCTCCCGAAGACCAAGCCTGAGAGACGCATAGCACTATGCATTTTCGAACTTTTTGGTAACTTGTTGCCAAATGGGGAGAAATGTATAGATCATATGCTTCGAGAGAGAGTGTTTTGCTTCTTTGTCTCTCTTGCTTTTATTTGAACTTTTTGTGTTCTTGGTTGATACTCCATCTATGTGTGAGATACTTGTATGATCATGTGTTTGATCATATGCTACTTTAATGCCTGCTTGGATGATATTATCTCTTATTTTCCATACGTGATCATTCACTTTGCTTGGTGACGAGTGCATGTTTGAATTCATATCATTTTGAGCGCTCCACCAAGATGTATGTGACATGGAAGAGTGACCCATGATCCTAATCGATTGTGCATTTGCATTCAAAAGCAAATCTTAAATAGTGCACAAATTTAGGGGGAGCTCTTGCTTATCACATACTTCTCAAAGCGACGATGTATTTCAATCTTATTACCATTTGTCGAAGCTTTTATCTATATGTTGTCATCAATTACCAAAAAGGGGGAGATTAAAAGTGCAACTATCCCTGGGTGGTTTTGGTAATTATTAACAACATATAGCTCATTGAGCTAATGCTATTTCAAGATAAATATTTCAGGAAAGCTCAATGATTGGCATGGCATGGATTAGGATTGTGGACACCTCAAAAAGCTAAGGACACATATTGGCTCCAGCTCAAGACTCTACATTTACTATTAGTGATCCAAGATCACATTGAGTCCATAGGAAAAACCAATACTATTAAAAGGGGATGAGGTGTTGCTTAATGGCTTTCTTGCTCAAAATGCTTAGTGATATGCTCCAAAACCCTCAACCACTTTCTCATATCCACATATGTCCCAAACCAAAAAGTCAAACTCGGCCCCACCAAAATATTCTATTCCACTCCACCGAGTTCACTTGACATAGCCACTGCCACAAACCCTAGTCACTTCGGTCTCACCGATAGGGATCTCGGTCTCACCGAGATGGGATTGCAAACTCTCTGTTTCCCTTCGTAATGTTTCGGTCCAACCGAGATGAGCGATCGGTCCCACCGAGTTCGCAATGCAAACTCTTTGTTTTCCTTTCATAACGTTTCGATCTCTCCGAAATGAGCGATTCGGTCCCACCGAGTTTACCTAACCAACTCTTTGGTTAGCTTATCACCAAAATCGGTCCCGCCGAGTTTGTGTAATCGGTATCACTAAGATTATGTTATGCCCTAACCCTAATGAAATCGGTCCTACGGAGTTGACATGTCGGTCCCATCGAAAAGTCTAACGTTCACATTTTGAACTAAATCGGTCCGACCGCGTTTTCTGATTTGGTCCTACTGAGTTTGGTGAATTGTGTGTAACGGTTAGATTTTGTGTGGAGGCTATATATACCCGTCCACCCACTCTTCATTCGTGGAGAAAGCCATCAGAACACGCCTACACTTCCAGCATACGTTTTCCAAGAGAGAACCACCTACTCATGTGTTGAGACCAAGATATTCCATTCCAACCATATGAATCTTGATCTCTAGCCTTCCCCAAGTTGTTTTCTAGCAAAATCATCTTTCCACCAAATCCAAATCTGTGAGAGAGACTTAAGTGTTGGGGAGACTATCATTTGAAGCACAAGAGCAAGGAGTTCATTATGAACACACCATCTATTATCTTTTGGAGAGTGGTGTCTCGTAGATTTGTTAGGTGTCACTTGGGAGCCTTCGTCAATATTGTGGAGTAGAACCAAGGAGTTTGTACGGGCAAGGAGATCGCCTACTTCGTGAAGATCTACCCTGTGAGGTAAGTCCTTCGTGGGCGATGGCCATGGTGGTATAGACAAGGTTGCTTCTTCATGGACCCTTTGTGGGTGGAGCCCTCCATGGACTCGCGCAACCGTTACCCTTCGTGGGTTGAAGTCTCCATCAACGTGGATGTACGATAGCACCACCTATCGGAACCACGCCAAAAATCTCCGTGTCTACATTGAGTTTGCTCCCTCCAAACTCCTTCCTTTGCCTTCATGTGCAATGTCTTACATTCCGCTGCTATACTCTTAGACTTGCATGTGTAGGTTGATTGCTTGACTTGTGCTAAGTTGCTAAAATCTGCCAAAACTGGGAAAAGGCTAGATTTTTATTTGTTCAAGTAGTCAATTCACCCCCCTCTAGACATACTTTCGATCCTACAAGTCGACGTTCACATAACACCACTAGAGGAGAGACAACAAACATCTCATCAAAATATCGAACGAATACCAAATTCACTTGATTAGTTATAACAAGACTTCTCCCATGTCCTCAGGAACAGACGTAACTACTCACAAAGAATAATTATGATCAAGATCAGAGGATTATTAGTTATCATTAAGGATCTGAAAATATAATCTTCCACCGGATAAACCAACTAGCATCAACTACAAGGAGTAATCAACACTACTAGCTACCCACATGTACCAATATGAGGTTTTGATACCGAGATCGAATACAAGAGATGAACTAGGGTTTGAGAGGAGATTGTACTGGTGAAGATGTTGATGGATATTGACCCCCTTTCGATGAGAGGATAATTGGTGATGACGATGGCTTCGATTTCCCCCTCCCGGAGGGAAGTTTATCCGGAAGAATAGCTCCACCGAAGCCCTAGATTTGTTCTACCCAGGTTCTGCCTCGAGACGGTGATGCTTCATCCCGAAAGCTTCCTTCTTATTTTTCCAGGTCAAAATGCACCATATAGCAGAAGATGGGCATCGGAGGCCTACCAGGGGGCCCATAAGGACGGTGGGCGCACCCTCCACCCTTGGGGCTGGCTGGTGGCCCCTTCTGGTACTTTTCTCGCCCAATATTTTTTATATATTCCAAAAACATGCTCCATGAAGTTTCAGGACTTTTGGAGTTGTGCAGAATAGGTCTCTAATATTTGCTCCTTTTCAAGTCCAGAATTCCAGCTGTAGGTATTCTCCCTCTTCATGTAAACCTTATAAAATAAGAGAGAAAAGGCATAAGTATTGTGATATAATGTGTTATAAAATCCCATAATGCAATAAATATCAATATAAAAGCATGATGCAAAATGGACGTATCAGGGACGTGCCCTACCCCCTGGGCGCGCCCCCTGGCTTGTGGGCCCCCTGGTAGGCCTCCGGTGTCCATCTTATATTATATGAAGGGGTTTTACCTGGAAAAAAAATCAAGAGAGAGCTTTCGGGACGAAGCCCCGCCGTCTCGAGGAGGAACCTAGGCAGAAGCAATCTAGAGCTCCGGCGGAGCTGTTCTACCGGGGAAACTTCCCTCTCGGATGGGGAAGCCAAAGCCATCGTCATCACCAACGATCCTCCCATGGAGAGGGGGTCAATCTCCATCAACATCTTCACTAGAACCATCTCCTCTCAAACCCTAGTTCAACTATTGTATCTGATGTTTGTCTCAAAAACCTCAGATTGGTACCTGTGGGTTGCTAGTAGTGTTGACTACTCCTTGTAGTTGATGCTAGTTGGTTTCTGCGATGGAAGATCATATGTTCAGATCCTTAATGATATTCAATACCCCTCTTATTATGAACATTAATATGTTTCATGAGTAGTTTCATTTTTTCCTGAGGACATGGGACAAGTCTTGTTATAATTAATCATGTGAATTTGGTATTCGTTCTTTATTTTGATGAGATGCATGTTGTCTTTCCTCTAGTGGTGTTATGTGAACGTCGACTACATGACACTTCACCATTGTTTGGACCTAGGGGAAGGCATTGGGAAGTAATAACTGGATGATGGGTTGCTAGAGTGACATAAGCTTAAACCCTAGTTTATGCATTGTTTTGTAAGGGGCTGATTTGGATCCACATGTTTCATGCTATGGTTAGATTTATCTTAATACTTCTTTGGCAGTTGCGAATGCTTGTGAGAGGGATTAATCATAAGTGGGAGGCTTGTCCAAGTAAGGACATCACCCAAGCACCGGTCCACCCGCATATCAAATTATCAAAGTAACGAACGTGAATCATATGAGCATGATGAAAGCTAGCTTGACAATAATTCCCATGTTTCGTCGGGAGCGCTTTGTTTTATGTAAGAGATCGTCCAGGCTTGTCCTTTGCTACAAAAAGGATTGGGCCACCTTGCTGCACCTTTGTTACACTTGTTACTTGGTACTCGTTACGAATCATCTTATCAGAAATCTATCTGTTACCGATAATTTCAGTGCTTGTAGAGAATACCTTGTTGAAAACAGCTTGACATTTCCTTCTGCTCCTTGTTGGGTTCGACACTCTTACTTATCGGAAGGACTATGATAGATCCCCTATAATTGTGGATCATCATGTAGCAATCTAAAAACTTCGTATATTTCTATAACTCCAAAAAATTCTAAAAAATTAGGACGACGTAGGTAATTTGTATATCAGTCTTATTTAAAAACTACATAATTTATTATGCTTCTATGATTTTTAACAATTCTGCTACTGGCGCACAAAGTTTTTGTTTTTCAACAAGGTCAAATCAACTATCACCCAACATGATCCTATATGCTTTACATGGCATGAACACTAATTATAACATAAAAAACACAATCATAACAGTAGCATAATTGTGCAAACACTCAAGAACAGAAAGAAAAAGGTCAAATTAAAATTTATTCATTGGTTTGCCTCCCAACAAGCGCTACCGTTTTATGCCCCTAGCTAGGCATAATGCATAGATTCAAGTGTTATCATCTTTAGTTCTAGATCCATAGGATGCCCTCATGATTGATTCATATGGTGGCTTAATTTTTGTTCTAGGGAAATGTTCCATACACTTTCTTAGTGGAAATTGAAATTTAATATTCCCTTCTCACATATCAATCACGACACCTATAGTGCATAAAAACAGTCTACCAAGTATAATAGGACAAGATGGATTGCAATCAGTATCAAGAACAATAACATCTATGAGCACATAATTTCTATTTGTAAGAATAAGAACATCATTAATTCTTACCATAGGCTTTTTAATAGTAGAATCCACCAAGTGCAAATTAAGACAACATTCTTCAATATTTGTAAGACCAAGCACATCACATAAAGATTTCGGAATTGTGGAAACACTAGCACCCAAATCACATAAAGAAAAACACTCATAATTTTTAATCTTGACTTTGATAGTAGGTTCCCATTCATCATGTAATTTTCTAGGGACTGAAATATCTAATTCCAATTCTTCTTCTTAAGCTTTCATCATGGCATCTACGATATGTTTAGTAAAAGCTTTATTTTGCTCATAGGCATGGGGTGAATTTATCATGGATTGCAACAAAGACATACAATCAATCAAAGAACAATTATCATAATTAAAGTCTTTGTAATAAAAAAGAGTGGGCACATCACTAGTTAATGTTTTGACCTCTCCAAACCGACTTTTATCAATTTTCTCAACAAGATTTTCACCCTCTGAATTATCGAGACGCCTTCTAGATAAAGTTGACTCTTCTTCAGTCCCTTTATCATCAATTTTAATTTTACTAGACAAGGAATCAATAGAAGAAACTCCAATCATTTTAAGATCTTCATCATATTTATGTAGGAGATGGAAAATTACATGCTGATATGCATCTAATATATGTGGATGAAGTTTGTAGATTATTTAAGCTTGCAGGTTTCCCCGAGGATGAAGTCAAGAAGAAGGTCTTACCTTTATCTTTGAAGGAGAAGGCATTGACATGGTATAGGCTATGCGATGATATTGGGACCTGGAATTACAACCGACTGAAATTGGCACTTCATCATAAGTTCTATCATATGCATCTAGTTCATCGTGATCAGAATTATATTTATAATTTTTTTCCTCGTGAAGGCGAAAGTATCGCTCAAGCTTGGGGGAGCCTTAAGTCAATGTTATATTCATGCCCCAATCATGAGCTCTCAAGAGAAATTATTATTCAGAATTTATGCTTGGTTTTCTCATAATGATCAATCCATGCTCGATACTTCTTGTACTGGTTAGTATGAAGAAGACTGTTGAATTCAAATGGGATTTATTGGAAAGAATTAAACGCAAATCTGAAGATTGGGAACTCGACGAAGGTAAGGAGTCAGGTATAAACCTTAAATTTGATTGTGTTAAATCCTTTATGGATACCGATGCTTTTCGTGAATTTAGCAGTAAATATGGACTTGAATCTGAGATAGTAGCTTCCTTCTGTGTATCATTTGCTACTCATGTTGATCTCCCTAAGGAGAAGTGGTTTAAATATCATCCTCCCATTAAAGTAAAAGTAGTTGAACCTATTAAAGTTGAAGAAGAAACTATTACTTATAATGTTGATCCTGTTGTTCCTACTGCTTATATTGAGAAACCACCTTTCCCTGTTAGGATAAAGGAACATGCTAAAGCTTCAGCTGTGGTTCGAAAGAGTTATAATAGAACACCTACACCCCCTAAAAAAAATTAAAGTCGAATCTAGTACTGCTATGGTTAAAGATATCTTGGTCAATAATATTGATGGGCATGTTATTTATTTCTGTGATGAAGCTGCTAGAATTGCTCGAAATGATACTAAAGATAAATATAGACTTGTTGTTGGCATGCATGTTGTTTCTGATAAAATAGGAGATCATTGTTATCATGGCTTTTGTGATTTGGGTGCTAGCGTGAGTGAAATTCCTTTTACTTTAAATTATGAATGATATTGCACCTGATGAAATAGAAAATATTGATGTTACTATTAAGCTTGCTAATAGAGATAATATATCACCAATTGTGATTGTTAGAGATGTTGAAGTCTTGTGTGGGAAAATAAAAGACCCGACTGATTTTCTTGTTCTTGGTTCCCCACAAGATGATTTTTATCCCATTATATTTGGTAAACCTTTCTTGAACACTGTTATTCTAAGATAGATTGTGAAAAAGAAACTGTTACTGTAAGTTTTGGGGATATGACTCATGATTTTAACTTCTCTTAATTTTGTAGACAACCCATGACAAAGAATTGCCAAGTAAACATGAAATTATTGGTCTTGCTTCTATTGTTGTGCCTGCTACTAATCCTTTAGAACAATATCGGCTAGACCATGAAAATGATATGTTTATGAATGAAAGAAAGGAATTAGATGAAATATTCTTTAATCAAATGCCTATTTTGAAACACAAGTTGCCTGTTGAGATTCTTGGGGATCCTCCTCCACCCAAAGGTGATCCCGTGTTTGAGCTTAAACAATTACCTGATACTCAGAAATATGTTTATCTTGATGAAAAGAAGATATGTCCTGTTATTATTAGTGCTAACCTTTCAGAGCATGACGAAAAGAAGTTATTCAAAACTCTGAGGAAGCACTATGCTGCCATTGGATATACTCTTGATGATCTTAAGGGCATTAGCCCTACTCTATGTCAGCACAAAATTAATATGGTTTATAAAAACACATAGAATGGTTTATAAAGATTCGTGTAGGAATACAAAATGGATTCGAATTTAGTTGCCAGGGTAAACATGGAAGGTTATTTTCTCGAAATTTGAAAGAAGCGGCAAAATGTCCACTCCCACGTTGGCTGCCCGAAGCCAAGTGTTTGGGAGATGGAAATTATTGTCTACCCCTTACACGGACAATGCATCGGCCCGATTTCCACTGCTCTCAATAGGGGTAGGTTAGTAACTTTAATTAGACGTGACACAACCGCCTCTGAGCCCATTTCGACACGGTAGGCGCCAAACATGGGCGACAAAACACATTTGATTCAATATTGTCCGAAAGACCTGTGTCTCTCCCTCCATTTCCCCATTCATACACGGTGGGCGGCAAAACAAACTCGACTCAGCCAAAATTGATGTAGGCAAATATTTTCAATAGGGGTAGGTTTGTAACTTCACTCAGACATGACACAACCGCCCTACCCATCATCCCCATTCATACATCGTGGGTGCCAACCATGGGCACCAAAACACCCTCTCCTCACCCGAAATCGCTCTGGGCAAATATTGGCGAGATGCAAGATTACCGTCCTATCCCTAACCGACGAGACGTCCAAATTTTAAACGGGGGCTAAGTTCGTAACTTTACCATATTTCAGACAGGCGCATCCCAAAACATGGTTCGCCATACCTCTCCCTCCATTTTCCCATTCATACACCATCTGTCGGTGTCAAAATCGGTGGATCTTGTGTAGGGGGTCCCGAACTATGCGTCTAGGCGGATGGTAATAGGAGACAAGGGACACGATGTTTTTACCCAGGTTCGGGCCCTCTCCATGGAGGTAAAACCCTACTCCTGCTTGATTGATATTGATGATATGGGTAGTACAAGAGTTGATCTACCATGAGATTGGAGGGGCTAAACCCTAGAAGCTAGCCTATGGTATGATTGTTGTTGTTCTCTCCTACGGACTAAACCCTCCGGTTTATATAGACACCGGAGGGGGCTAGGGTTACACAGAGTCGGTTACAAGGAAGGAGATCTACATATCGGTATTGCCAAGCTGGCCTTCCACGCCAAGGAGAGTCCCATGCGGACATGGGATGAACTCTTCAATCTTGTATCTTCATAGTCCAACAGTCCGGGCAAAGGTTATAGTCCGGCTGTCCGGATACCCCCTAATCCAGGACTCCCTCAGTAGCCCCTGAACCAGGCTTCAATGACGATGAGTCCGGCGCGCAGCTTGTCTTCGGCATTGCAAGGCGGGTTCCTCCTCCGAATACTTCATAGAAGGTTTTGAACACAAGGATCGTGTCCGGCTCTGCAAAACAAGTCCCACACACCACCGTAGAGAGAATAATGTTTCCACAAATCTTATCTGCTGACGTATTCCGTTGTGTGACATCACACCACAGCCGAGCCTTTATTCGAATCGCTTTTTTTTACAGCCAACCTCATCAAGTTTCGCGAGGTGGTTTCCTTGGCACGTCTTGTCGAAGCAGAGATCGTGTCCCCTTTATTTACGGGATTCTCATCAACACGGACGTGGGTAACCCAATCGCGTCCGTTAGTATGACCCCTCGATCGAAGGTAAGTCCCAAACGGTCACGAGGAGGGCTCTTGGTATTCAATCTCATTTTAAAGAACCAAGGCATGTTCTTTTCTTTCGACCTCAATCGAACCCGCCTCCTGCCTCGAGTTCCAACACCCAAAGCTTAGGTCTAGGCGCTTCGGACCTCCGATCATGTCCGGATCCAACCTTCAAGGTCGGTGGATGCCTTCCTCTGTCACGGAGGAGGATATAATAAAGCTAAGGGAGGCCAGGTACCTGACTGGTGAAATCCCGCATAGGTTGCCTGCTCGAGGGCAAGTTGTTCCCACTCCCAAGCCCGATGAGAGTGTCGTGTTTGTACCTCACTTCCTTCGAGGGTTAGGCTTTGCCCCGGATCCCTTTGTGAGGGGGCTCATGTTCTATTATGGGCTAGACTTTCGTGATCTGGCTCCGGAGTCTATCCTCCGTATTTCATCGTTCATCGTTGTGTGCAAAGCTTTCCTCCGCATTACTCCTCATTTCGGATTGTGGCTCAAGACCTTCAAAGTGGAGCCGAAGATGATCGAGGGGCGGCACGCCGAGTGTGGAGGCGCCGCAATAAGCAAAAATGATGATGCCCCATGGCCCGAGGGCTCTTTCCAAGAGGAGTCCAGCTTATGGCCACGAGAGTGGTTTTATATCACAGCTCCCACGGGCACCAAGTGGGTGGCTCCACCTATTTTTCGCTTGGGTCCCCCGTCACGACTAACGTCATGGGTCAACAAGGGTCTAGATTGGGGGCCAGCAAAGGATGTGCCCATATTGCAAAGCCGCATCCGAGATCTCCTGGAGAGAGAGAGGTCAGTCTGGTCGTAGTGACACAAGTCATGTTAATTCGCCGAGTCCTGCCCTGCAAACGTCGTCCCCTACGCCTGTGGGAGTTTAATCCGGAGGGACCGCGAGCTCTTCAACACTTCCTTGGCATGACGCCCACGGAGATGTACAAATTGTTCTTCGGCCCACAAATAATGTGTTCGGATTCTACTGAGGATGCAGGTCTGAGCTGCAATCGTCCGGATACCCAAGTAAGTAGCCCTGTGCCCGAACACACCATCCGTTTATTTATCGCAACATAGCGAAGGCAAAGTTGATCAGATGTCCGGCCCTCCTTCCTGAGACCTCGCCAGATCCTGTGTTAACCAGGATACTGGAGATCGCGCCTTATCAAGCACCCTCGGGAGATGATGAAGGGGGGAACAAGGAAGCTACTGCCTCTGCGGAGGAGGTTGGCCGGAAGGGAGGAATTGAAAATTCCTCTCCACCGGGGAAGAAGAGGACCGCCTCTGAAGACCCGGAGACAACAGTCTCAAAGCGGGGGAAGAAATCTTCACCAGAGGGTCCTGTAGCGGGGGATACCCCGGCCGTACTATGCCCTCAAGGGGATCAGCCCTCCATCGAGCTGTAAGTAAAAGGGAGTTTAATAGCGAGAAAAAACCTTGCTTTACTTATGAGGAAAATAATCGAAGCATTTATCTTGCAGTTCGGATCTTAGCCCTTCTCAGCAAAGCTCGTCTTCGGGGGATCTTCTTCCAGAGATGATGGAGAGCGGAACGCCTCTCCCTGCCATGCCGCCTCATGAGGCGGGCGACCCCGAGGTGTCGTCGCGGAGGGTTTCTCCTGATCCGGAAAGGCCAGAAGGTAGTCATATGGCCACCCGAAGCCCTTAGTATCCGGCTTTTGAAAAAAGCAACCGAATGAGTCCGGCACCATCTAGTGCGCGGTCGGAGGTACTGAGGGATCTGCTAGGGCAAGCGTCTATCTCAGAAGAGCACCGTACATTGATGGGTACGGCAATTGAAAGGATTTCGTCCGCGGAGAGCGGGTTGCATGAGGTTGTCATGAGTCTACTGACAGGTTTTGAGGTACGTGGAATGATGTACCTTTTTGACAGTACTGCATATTTTAAGATGCGCCCTGTGTAGATAGTAGCCCCTGAGACTATGGGTGCTGTCGAAAACGACGGCGCGCATAGGATCATAGTCCCAGGTATAACTTTACCGCCTTAATATGCAGGTGGCGAAGTGTCCGGTGGCCGGCCGGACTGATGAATTTGCCGAGTTAAAGCGGAAGCTTGATGTGGCAGATGACGACATCGTTCTTGTCAACAAGCGGCTTGACGAGGCGCAAGGTATGTAATTTCTCCAGTGACACATGATAAGAGGAGCATGATGCCAGCATGTATAACATATGTTTTAAATGCAGATGGAGCTGCGGCCGTGGAGAACCTTCGGGCGGAACTTGCCTGAGCCAAAGAACAATTCAAGAGAAGTGATGCGGCTGCCCTAAAGGCAATCGAGGAGCTGAATGCCGAACAGGCTGCTCACTTCCAAAGCAAGGAGAAAATAGCCAAGATATCTATGGATTTGAAGAATTCCACAGACCGTTACAAGCTTCTTGAAAAGGAAGATCAAGCGAAGAGGTCGGACCTAGAGAAGGCCATGGTGACGGCCAAAGACACCCGCTCTGCCATGAGAGCGATGAAGGAGGAGCTGCGTCAGGCTGGAGATATCGCGGCTGGGAAGCCCTTTATGCTGCGGATGAAGTTCGGCGATCCAAAGGACACCTCCTTAGACCGGCTATGGAGTTCGGCAGATGCATACCTTGATCTGGCAGCGAGTGCTGCCGATGCGGCCGAGTACTTCCGAGATCAAAAGGGTCATGAAGTGGAGAAGCTGTTCTGGTCATGGTTTAATGATCCAGAGCGTCCGCTTCCGTTGACTGATCGGTTGGCCGAATGGGCCGAGCTGATTAGATTGTACAGACTTGCCATGAGGTCCGTTGTGGATCACCTGTGGCCGGAAAGGCCGAAGCCGAATAGTTACTTTAGTTTGGTGCAGCAGTTCGTTGGTGTCGTGCCGCATATCATCGCGATGAAGAGGTCAGCGTGCGTAGAGGGTGCGCAGATGGCCCTTGCCCTTGTCAAGACATACTGGGCAGAGATGGAGGCCACCGCCATTGCAACTCAAGACTCGGACCGGAGCCGAGTTCCTGCCGAGCACTACTTCCAAGAAGTTCTTGAGGGTGCTCGTGCAATAGAGGCGCAGTGCTCGAAAAATTTATGTTTGAGTGACATGTATTCCCATTGAAAACAATGTTTGCTTTAAATGTAAAGGCTTTTTTATACTTGTGCTTGCAAGAATTATGATACCTCCTGTGCGGCCGTTTATGTATATATGTATATAACCTGAAAGATGGCAGTCGTCGGCTTCAACCCCCACGCATATAATGCGGGGGTGCTCGCAGAAGACGCATATTCACACTTGATCCAACGTCTTGGTCCATTACGGAGGTGATAGCGCTGCGAGCTAGGCAACAGGACTATAATGCTTTATCACTTTCACTTAGCCATAGTATTTTGATAGTGGGGCTATTATATAGCCCCTGGTGGCTCCGTGCTCATCCAAATTCCGGGCGCGTGTGTGCCTGGCCGGGAAACGACCCTTCGTTAAGGCAGAGGAATCCCGAAGATTCCGCTGGGTCATCGAGTGGTTGACCAGTCTCCCGCTATATCATGACAGTCAGTTTTCGGCTTTCTCTACTGAGGTGCTCGCTTGGCTGAACCAGGGCACAATCGCAGTAGTTCTCCTGGTGCCGCCTTAGCCGATAGAGCGGAACGTAAGGCAACAAAACATAGGAGCCGGGCAAACCCAACATTTGACCAAAGACATGATTCGGAGCTGATGCATATAAGGCCAAACTCGCGACACCGAACACTCCCTAAGGTATTCGGTCTTTATGATATAAACTGGGCGAAATGT
This sequence comes from Aegilops umbellulata, assembly GCA_032464435.1. Classification (NCBI taxonomy): domain Eukaryota; kingdom Viridiplantae; phylum Streptophyta; class Magnoliopsida; order Poales; family Poaceae; genus Aegilops; species Aegilops umbellulata. Next base: position 601,263,899 of record CP136060.1, read on the forward strand.
CGCCCTTTGTAATAAGCCCCTGGTGTCCAGGTACGTGCAATAATCTGATGTGGCCACATGCCAATACGTCAGCATCCATCTCAGCTTTACTGGGAATCCGTGGGATGTTTATCGATAAGAGACAGTAAAAAAGGTTTACGCAGGGTCTTAATCTGAAGAGAATCCTTAGGATGGGTCCCTGCTGCACGTATGCGCCTGTGTCTCCTTTGTGCGTGTCCTGGACGGGTGTAGCACGATGGTCATCTGTAGAAGAGAGGAACTTAGTTGCAAAATATGTCGTGCAAAATGTATGTTATACTAAATAAATCAAGTATAATTCAAGATGGATAGAATTGAGTCTTATTGTCACTTGTTTACACGCGTGGAGCCCCTTGTATTGTTACAGGGGTATAGCCATCAAACCTTTATCAATGATATTGCCGAGCCGGACTCGTCTAGTCGCGTCCATGGTCCTAAGACCTGTAAGATGCTCTAGTTGGTGAGGCCGTCTAGTGTGCGGCTGTCAAGGCAGCCACACGTTCTTCCACGTGCAAGGAGCGCTGCATATTTCCCTTTACGGTAATGATGCCGCATGGACCGGGCATCTTAGGCACGAGAGATGCGTAAAGCGGTATTGCGTTAAAGCGAGCGAAAGAGTCGCGTCCCAGTAGTGCTTGATAGCCACTTTGAAATGGAGCAATGTGGAAGGTTAGCTTTTCGCTGCGGAAGTTATCGCGGAAGCCGAATATAACCTCTAGTAGCAGGGATCCTGTGTAATGGGCCCCTGGGCCTGGCGTTACTCCTTTAAAGGAAATATTGCTACGGCTAATTTTTGTTGGGCATATCCCCATTTTGCGGACTATGTCCTAATATATCAGGTTCAAACTACTGCCACCATCCATCAGGACTCGTGTGAAGTGGTATCCGTCAATTATCAGGTCTAACACCAAGGAAGCCCATCCTACATGCCGGATACTGGCGGAGTAATCTCGATGGTCGAAGGTGATCGGTTCAGCCGACCTGTGGCGGAATTCTGCGATGATAGGCCCTGGGGCACGTATCTCTGTGAGTGCCGCGTTGTTGTTATTTATCACGTGTAACATGTTTACTGTTTTGACTTCTGGTAGGAATTTCTTCTGTTTCCCACTGCTTTGCTTGCGAGGCTCATCCTCGTCTTCGCTTGGTGTATCCAGCCCCTTGTGTTCGGCGTTGAACTTGCCGGACTGCTTGAAGACCCAACATTCTCTATGGGTATTATTTGCAGGTTTATCGGGGGTGCTGTGGATTTGACATAGTTTGTCCAGAATTTTGTTTAGGCTAGATAGTTCTTCTATGTTGCCTTAGGAGGGCAGCTTTCGCTGACTTGGCCGAGAGCTTTTGAATCCGGCGTTTACTGTCGTGCTCTTCGGGCTGTTTTCTTTATTCCGGCGCTGGTTTTTACTGCGTCGTGGCTTCCCATTCCCGTCCCTGACTTCAGATGTACTTGGGTCGCTGGTGTTGTATCTTGCCAACTAGCTGTCCTCGCCCGCGCAAAAGCGGGTCATGAGGCTTGTTAGTGCATCCATTGTTCTTGGCTTTTCTTGGCCGAGGTGTCTCGTGAGGCATTCATCTAGGACGCTATGTTTGAAAGCTGCTAAGGCTTCGGCGTCCGGACAATCGACTATTTGGATCTTTTTAGTAAGAAATATGTTCGAAAGCTTTCAGGCTGACTCTCCGGGCTGTTGAGTTATATGACTTAAATCGTCTGCATTCGGAGGTCGGACATAGGTCCCTTGAAAATTTTCCCGAAAGGCGTCCTCGAGCTCTTCCCAACTTCCAATGGTCTTTTCAGGGAGGCTTTTAAGCCAGTGCCTGGCCGGCCCTTTGAGCTTGAGGGGTAGGTACTTGATGGCATGGAGATCATCTCCTCGAGCCATGTGGATATGGAGGATGTAGTCCTCAATCCAGACCCCAGGGTCTGTCGTTCCGTCGTATGCCTTGATGTTTACGGGTTTGAATCCCTCTGGAAATTCATGGTCTGTCACCTCGTCGGTGAAACATAGGGGGTGTGCGACACCCTTGTATTTGGGTGTACCGTGGGGTTCGGAATTTTGTTGTGTTGCATTGCTTGCTGGAGCGCGCTTTCTTGGCCCATAGATAGATCTGATTGGGTCGTCTTTTTGATGCGAATCCTCATGTGGATCGCGTGCTGGCTTGTGTGCGGCGTCGTTTGCTGCTCTATGTTGGCCATGAGGTCGTCTATCCGACTGGATGGCTGCTTTGTTTTTCGATTGCGGGGGCTCTAAGGCCTCCTCATCAAATTCAGGCAGTAGCTTTCGCTTCGGGTAGCTCTTTGTATGGCGACTGCCGCCATTTTTGTCTGGGGTGTTGAGTACTTTGCTCCATCTGATTCAAAGTGTATCTTCCGCGGCCTTGAGTTTTTGCTTCTTCTTTTTTAGTCTTCGCGCGGTGGCGACAAGCCTTTTATGGAGGTTCTTCTGCTCCAGGAGTTTATCCGGCGTGAGGTCCTGTAACGCCCTCGATGCGGCTATATCTCCCACGTGTCGAGGCACGACTTAGAGGCATAACCGCATTGAAAGCAATGTCGCAAGTGAGGTAATCTTCACACAATCCATGTAATAAATAAAGGGGAAAGATACATAGTTGGCTTACAATCGCCACTTCACACAAGTACATAAATAACATCCATCATACAGATTACACTCAAGGTCCGACTACGGTACCAAAATGAAAGAAGACTACCCCAAATGCTAAACAGATCCCCGGATCACCCAACTGGGCTCCACTACTGATCATCTGGAAAGGAAACATAGTAACGGCCACGTTCCTCGTCGAACTCCCAAGTGAGCTCGGTCGCGTCAACTGCACTGGCATCGTTGGTACCTGCAACTGAGGTGATAATATCTGTGAGTCACGGGGACTCAGCAATCTCACACCCGCGAGATCAAGACTATTTAAGCTTAAAGGTGGGAAAGGGGTTTGTGAGGTGGAACTGCAGCAAGCGACTAGCATATGGTAGCTACAACGCAAAAGAGAGCGAGAAGAGAAGGCAAAGCACGGTCGAGAAACTAGAAGTGATCAAGAAGTGATCCTGAACAACCTACGTCAGGCATAACTCCAACAACCGTGTTCACTTCCCGGACCCCGCCGAGAAGAGACCATCACGGTTACACACGCGGTTGATGTGTTTTAGTTAAGGTCAACTTCGGGTTTTCTACAACCGGACATCAACAAATTCCCATCTGCCTCATAACCGCGGGCACGGCTTTCGAAAGATAATACCCTGCAGGGGTGTCCCAACTTAGCCCATTATAAGCTCTCACGGTCAACGAAGGTTATTCCTTCTACCGGGAAGACCCGATCAATCTCGGAATCCCGGACTACAAGACATTCCAACAGCAATAAAACAAGTCCAGCAAAACCGCCCGATTGTGCCGACAAATCCTGATAGGAGCTGCGCATATCTCGGTCTCAGGGCACATCCGGATAAGCTAAACGTACAGGAGCCAACATAACCCAAGTTGCCAAGGGACGGCCCTGCACGGTGCTCTAGTTTGGACCAGCAATCGAAGGAGAACTGGCCCGGGGGGGTTAAAAATAAGATGACCCTTGAGTCTGCAGAACCCAAGGGAAAAAGGCTTAGGTGGCAAATGGTAAAACCAATGTTGGGCCTTGCTGGAAAAGTCTTACTCAAAGCGAACTGTCAAGGGGGTCCCATAAATCACCCAACTGTGTAAGGAACACAAACTCCGGGAACATAACACCGGTATGACGGAAACTAGGGTGGCAAGAGTGGAACAAAACACCAGGCATAAGGCCGAGCCTTCCACCCTTTACCAAGTATATAGATGCATTAATTAAATAAGAGGTATTGTGATATCCCAACAAGTAAACATGTTCCAACAAGGAACAACAAGTCCATGTTCCAATCAAGGAACAAACTTCATCTTCACCTGCAACTAGCAACGCTATAAGAGGGGCTGAGCAAAGCAGTAGCATAGCCAAACAACGGTTTGCTAGGACATGGATGGTTAGGGGATGACATGGTAATATAGGAGGCATGATATAGCAAGTGGTAGGTATCGCAGCATAGGCATAGCAAAAGAGCGAGCAATCTAGCAAGCAAAGATAGAAGTGATTTCGAGGGTATGGTCATCTTGCCTGCAAGGTTCTCAGAGTTGTCGAAAGCTTGGTCCTCGTAAGCGTTCTCAACAGGTTCCTCGTTCGCGTACTCGTCTCCCGGCTCTACCCAAGACAAGAGAACAAGCAAAGGAACCAATATCAACCACGATGCAATGCGCAAGCAACATGATGCAAAACATGGCATGATATGCGAGAGGTGATATGCAATGCGTATGCATGCTCCGGAAGGACAAGTATGAACAAGGAATAATCTTGGCAAACCAAGCATGCCACTGGATAGATGAGGTGATTTCGGTTGAAATCGATATAAAGATCACCGGAATCGGATGCACGGTTTGCAAATGGCAAGCGATACAAGAATGACACGAATCTGTCATAAACAGCATGATGCTACTTAGCAAGCAACAAATAATTAAGCTACTGCACCCAAACATGGTAACAAAGCATATGAAAGTAATCTACTCAAGATGCTCGACAAAAGATGAACAATGAGCTACGGCTAAATCACATCATAACAGGTCCAAACAAGCATGGCAAAAGTGCAAAAGACAACAGGTTCACAGACTTGGTGAAAATATCAACAAAGCAGAAACTAACATCAGGATGGCATGTTCAGAGCAATGAAACAACAAGCTACAGGTTCAGAACATAGCAAAGAAAGTCATGGAATGAATCTACTCAAAGCACTTGACAAAAGTCCCTTACTGACCATAAGCCAAAAAGGACCAGAAAATATGATTACACCCATGTCAAATAAGCAAGTTTCGTTACAGGTTACAGAAAACTGTTAACGACTAGGCATGTTCGTGAGCTCGATGCACTCACTACAGAGCATTTCATGATAAACTAAGCACACATACATCAAGAAGACATGGCATAGTAACTAGACATCGCAAGAATAACATCATAGCATGCAAGGATCAACTGCACCAAGCTTGGCAAAATCGAATAACATGTAAACAATCTGCCAGCAACATTTTGAAGCAAAAGTAGGGCTCAATTGACTCAAGCTATGGCACTCCATAATTGCAAACAAAGGCATGGATGGATATAGAAAATACTCAAGTTCAAAACTCCCTTACTGATCATGCTCAAATTATGCATAGATCTCTCAGAAACAACACGAATGCATGGCATGAAAATAACAGCAGTCAGGGACTTAGTGAAATCGATGTCTCTGAAATCAGCAACATCAAGATACCTAGTTTGCATGCTTGTGCTAGTCACCACATAGATCAAAAAAATACATGGCAAAATCCTCTGGATAGATAACATGGCATATTACAAAACTCATGTAGGACTCAACTTCATAGGAGGTACACATCAATCATGGCAAAAATGACAAAAGTGCATGATCAGATAAGATCCAGCAACTAACATCAACTAGCCCTCTTCTAACAGCATTTCGGGCATCAAGATGACTTCAAATGAAAATGATTCAATGGAGCAAAGTGATGTGCTCTTCGAGGCGAACAATTCGACATATTATACGCGCGAAACGGAGCTACGTATGCAAAGTTATGGCAGGATGAAGATGCGATGATGATGATGAAATTACAGGACTTGGAGAAAAATCGGGCTCGGGGAAGTCAACCCTGGCACGCGGTTCGAGGGGGCGGCGGATCTGGCGGCTCGCCGGAGCTCGGAGGCGAGGAGGCGGAGAAGAGGCCGGGGCGGGCCGGATCTCGCCGGATCCGGCGCCGGCGAAGTGCGGGGCGGCGCGGTGGCGCGGTGGAGGCGAGGGGCGCCGCGGGGTGACGGCGGTCGCGGACCCGGCACGGTGGGCGGCGACGGCGGTCGTCGGCGACGGCGCGGAGGGCGGCGGTGGAGGCGGACTGCCGCGGTGGCGGGGATCGGGAGCGCAGGCGCGGGCGACGGGCGGCGGCTCGGGCGAGCGGGCCCGCGGGGGCCGGCTGCGGGCTCGGGCGGGCCGGGCGGCGGGGACGGCGGCGCGGCCACGTGGCACGCAGCCACTGGCTGCGGGCAGCGGCGCGTGTTTCGTCCGGCGGCGGCGGACGTGTCCGCCCGCGCGGAGAGGAGCGGGCTAGGGTTTCGGGGTGTTTTGCCCGCAAATGGAGGAGGAGGAGGCCTTTTTATAGATAGGAGGAGCTAGGAGGCTCCAAACGGAGTGCGGTTTTCGCCCACGCGGTCGTGATCGAACGGCGGAGGACATGGGAGTGACTTAGATGGGTTATTGGGCTGTTATGAAGGGGTTTTGGGCTGCAACACACACGAGGCCTTCACGGTTACCCGGTTAACCGTTGGAGTACCAAACGAACTCCGATTGACCCGAAACTTGACAGGCGGTCTACCGGTGCTATACCGAGGCCACATGTCAAACCTCGGTCCAATCCGAGAAAGTTTAATACCCGCTCACGAAGAAATGTAGAAGGGGACGCCGGGAGTCAGAGGAGCGCCGGATTGCAAAACGGACAACGGGAAAGATGCTCGGATTTATGAGACGAACACGTATGCGAATGCGATGCACATGATGACATGATATGAAATGCATGACAAGACCAAAATGCAAAACTGAGAGAACCCAACCACGGAGGGAATATCATAACACATAGCCGGAAATGGCAAGAGTTGGATTACAAATATGGCAAGTTTCATCTGGGGCGTTACAACACACCACCACTACGAGAGGATCTCGTCCCGAGATCTAGGACTGAAAGAACTCCGGATACTCGGAACGTAGGTGGTCTTCACGCTCCCAGGTGGCCTCTCGGTCTGAATGATGTGACCATTTCACTTTGAGGAATTTGATTGACTTGTTGCGAGTCTTGCGCTCAGTTGTTTCAAGAATAGCAACTGGATGCTCATGATAGGACAAATCTTCTTGAAGATCAATCTCTTCGAAGTTGATGGTGCGCTCAGGCGTCTTGAAGCACTTGCGAAGCTGTGACACGTGGAAGACATCATGCACATTTGCAAAGTTGGAGGGGAGCTCAATTTGATAGGCGAGATCGCCTCGTTTGCCGATGATCTTGAAAGGACCAACGTATCGCGGGGCAAGTTTCCCCTTGATACCGAAGCGACAAGTTCCTTTCATTGGAGAGACGCGGAGGTATACATGGTCTCCGATCTCGAATGCCACATCTCGGTGTTTGCTATCGTAATAGCTCTTCTGGCGCGACTGTGCTGCTTTGAGGTTCTCACGAATCACCTTGCACATAGCCTCGGCCTCTGAGATCAAATCATTGCCGAGCAATTGACGTTCACCGGTTTCAGACCAGTTGAGAGGAGTACGGCACTTTCTGCCATAGAGAATCTCGAATGGGGCTTTGCCCGAGCTGGCTTGAAAACTGTTGTTGTAAGAGAATTCAGCATAAGGAAGACAATCCTCCCACTTCATGCCGAAAGAGATAACACAAGCTCTGAGCATATCTTCAAGAATTTGGTTGACACGCTCGACTTGTCCACTAGTCTGAGGGTGGAACGCTGTGCTGAAGCGGATGTTGGTGCCCATGGCCGTCTGAAAAGAATCCCAAAATTTGGAGGTAAAGATGCTGCCACGGTCTGAAGAGATCAATTGTGGAATGCCGTGCAACGAGACAATTCTGGAGGTGTAGAGCTCTGCCAGCTGCGCTGCTGTGATAGACTCTTTCATAGGAAGAAAATGATCCACTTTGGTGAGCTTGTCTATGACGACGAAAATAGCATCATTTCCACGCTTAGACTTAGGAAAACCAGTCACGAAGTCCATTTCGATATGATCAAACTTCCATTCTGGAATAGCAAGAGGTTGGAGAAGACCAGCTGGTCGTTGGTGTTCTGCTTTCACCCTTCTGCAGACATCACATTCATTCACGAATTGAGCGATCTCACGCTTCATTCGAGTCCACCAATACGACTGCTTGAGGTCATGGTACATCTTCGAACTTCCAGGATGAATAGACAGAAGAGAATTGTGTGCTTCATTCATAATGATTTTACGAAGATCACCCTTTGGAACCACGATCCGGTCCTCGAAGAAAAGAGTATCTCTGTCATCAACTCGATAGCACTTGTATTTGGAAATGCCCTTGTCAATACCACGTTTCACCTTCTTCACCATGGTATCCAACAGTTGTGCCTCACGAATTTGATCTTCCAAAGTAGGAGAGACAATGAGGTTGGCAAGAACACCTCGAGGAACAACTTGGAGATTCAACTTGCGGAAAGCTTCACAAAGATCCGGTTGAAAGGGCTTGAGGATTAAGCTGTTGCAGTAAGCCTTTCTGCTCAAAGCGTCTGCAATCACATTAGCCTTGCCTGGAGTATATTCAATACTCGGATTATACTCTTGAATCATTTCGACCCATCGAGTTTGCCTGAGGTTGAGATGAGGCTGAGTGAAGATGTACTTGAGACTCTTGTGATCGGTGAAAATGTCCACTTTCCTTCCCAACAGGAGATGTCTCCATGTTATTAGTGCGTGGACAACTGCCGCCAACTCAAGATCGTGAGTGGGGTAGTTCCTTTCATTGGGCTTCAACTGGCGAGAGGTATAGGCAACAACCTTCTTCTCTTGCATTAACACAGCACCGAGGCCCTGGAGAGAAGCATCACAGAATACTTCATAAGGCTTGGATTCATCAGGAGGAGTCAGAACTGGAGCAGTGACGAGTTTCTCTTTGGGAATGTTGAAAGAAACGTCACACTCAGGAGACCAGACATACATCACATGCTTCTGGAGGAGGTTGGAAAGAGGCTTTGCAATCTTTGAGAAATTCTCAACGAATCTTCTGCAATAGCTTGCAAGTCCGAGAAAACTACGAAGCTGCTTGACATTCTGAGGAGGATTCCAATTCAAAATTGCAGACACCCTCTCTGGATTAACAGCGATGCCCTTGGCAGAGATGATATGGACAAGATAAAGAACTTCATCAAGCCAGAATTCACATTTGGAGAACTTCGCATATAATTGATACTCTCTGAGCTTGTCGAGTACCAATCGCAAATGTTTGGCATGATCCTTCTTATTCTTGGAGAAGACCAAAATATCATCAAGATAGACCAAGACAAATTCGTTGATGTAAGGGTTGAAAATGAAATTCATCAAGCGAGTGAAATACGGTGGAGCATTGACGAGGCCGAATGACATGACAGTATATTCATAAGAACCAAAGCTTGTTCTGAATGCTGTCTTGGGAATATCTTCTTCACGAATGCGAATCTGATGATAACCCATACGAAGGTCAAGCTTGGAGAACACCTTAGCACCTTTGAGTTGCTCAAATAGCTCATTGATGTTGGGAAGTGGGTACTTGTTCTTGATAGTCTTCTTGTTCAATGGACGGTAATCGACGCAAAGTCGGTCCGTGCCATCCTTCTTCTTGACAAAAAGAACACCACAACCCCACGGAGAAGAACTCGGTCTGATCAGACCCAGACGTTCTTGTTTATCGAGTTGAATCTTTAATTCCTTGAGCTCATCTGGTCCAAGCTTGTAAGGACGCTTGCAAACGGGTTCCGTGCCAGTTTCAAGATCAATAACGAATTCAACTGGCCGGCGGGGAGGCATACCCGGAAGCTCTTCTGGAAAGACATCTTGGTACTCACAAACGACTGGAATCTGAGAGATAGCCTCCAATTCATCATTCTCATTGAGAGAAAACAACCGAATGGTGTCATCACGAGAAGCATAGATGATCACATCGTTAGAAGAGTGAGTCAATTTGATTTCCCTGGCAGCACACTCAAGCTGAGCCTTGTGCTTAGAAAGCCAGTCCATCCCGAGAATAAGATCAATATCAGAATCACCAAGCACCATTGGAGAAGACAGAAATTTATAGTCGCCCATCTTGATAGAAACATTCGGAATCATTGTGGTGGCCCTCATAGGCTTGGCCGGAGAAACAACCCCCAAGGGTTTAGCCAATAATTCAGAAACGAAGTCATGCTTTGAAACAAATGATCTCGACATGAAACAATGCGATGCACCAGTATCGAATAAGACTTTGGCAGGAATATCATTAACAGGAAGATTACCCATGATCACTTCAGAAGAATCCTCTGCTTGATCTGCATTCAACATGTTCACCTTGACGTGCTTAGGATTATGCTTGACCACTGCATTGCTGGAAGATTTCACAGGAGGAGGAGGCGGAAGGCGCCTCTGGTTGAAGCACTTGTTCGCATAGTGACCCTTCTGCTGACATTTGTTACAAGTCACTTCTGAGAGCGGACGATGGTAAGGAGCACTTGGCCTTGGAGCTTGGTTCTGAGACTTGTTCTGACAGCCAGGGTTGGGTGGGTGGGAAGATCCACGACCACTTGAATTCTTCTGCTGATAAGGCTGACAGAACGGAGGAGGAGGAGGCAACCAGAACTTCTGTTGTTTAGCTGCCACAAGTGAAGAAGAAGAAGACTGGACTGCGTCTCTGACTCTCTTCTTAGATGCCTCACACTTGAGCTGAGCAGCTTCTTGTTTCAGTGCCATGTTGTAGAATTCATCATATTTTAATGGCTCGAAAAGCACGAGAGCAAGCTGCAGATCTTCTCTGAGACCACGTCTGAATTGGTAGATCATACTCTTCTCATCAGGAATGTCTTGCCTTGCAAAACGAGAGAGTTTCTGGAACTGAGTGTTGTATTGATAGACAGACATGTTGCCTTGCTTGAGATTGCGGAATTCCTCATGCTTAAGCTCAACAACACTTTCTGGAATGTGGTGTGCTTTGAAATCACGACGGAAATCATCCCAAGTGATCACACGACCTCCTCTGGAATCTTTGTATTGCTGGAACCACTCAGCAGCTTGATCTTTGAGTTGAAACGAGGCAAACTTGACAAAGTCCTCAGGTCTCACATTGCTGCACTCGAAATGCTTGCTGATGTCCACGAGCCAATCATCTGCATCTGTGGCCTCGACACAGTAGCTGAAGGTTTTTGGCTGATTAGCAAGGAACTGGTTCAGTGAAGCGAAGTGCGGCTGATTGTTGCCTTGGCCTTGATTCTCTTGATTAGCTTGCCCTTGGTTGCGATCTTGCAAGAGCTGAATCAGAATCTGAGCATTGGCATTTGTGGCAGTCATCAAGGCTTGCCAAGCTTCCGGAGGTGGAGGCGGTGGCGGAGGGTTAGCCTGATTCCCGTCATTGCGTTCCGGATTCTGACGCGTTGGTGGAGCCATCCTGAAGAGGGTGACATCCATTAGCATCTTGACAGAGATATTTTGAGGCTGAATCAAAGGAACGAAATTGCAACATATAGTCTTCACAATTAACATTCGAACGAGAATGAACGAATGAATTCCAATGTAAATCATCACACCTCCAAAATTGAGAAGCCACTTAGAACATGGTAAGGAATAAAATCAACAAGGTACGGAAGTGAACAAATACTTGGTAAGGATTACCCAATCACAAACCAAATATCTGCGGAAGAAATACTAAAGCTACAAGAATTCCCACTTATAAACTCCCGAAACTTTCTGGTTATGCAATCAGGTGTTGGGGATACAGGGGAAGCATAATATCTCACCCAAACTAGCAAATCCTACAACCAGCTGTATCCATCCTTCAACACATAACCAAGAAACCTTCGGAAATCGTCTACCTCAACCTTCGAAAAGCATCCGTTATACAAGTCATGGCAATACTCCTGCACTCGCCACAGTACTGGGCTATCAGGGTTATCTCACCAACAACTGTACAAAAGAGATTTTCGATGTCGGCGTACTAAACTCAGGTATTCCAGAACCGCAACGATAAGATTATGATGACAACACCTCGGAGCTCAACTCCCCGGGACACTGCCATAACCCCTAAATGTCAGGAGGCAACCAAGACAATGTTGTCATCATAAAACCATCGGAACGATTGTAATATACCCGCGTGATCCTAAATTTATTTTTAGTGAAATTTGAGAAGAGAAGAGTCAAAACTCTACGTCAGGATGCCTTACCAGAAGGTCGAAGGGACTGGGGAGTAAAAAGAATTCCTAAACTCTCCGATATATAATTCCTAAAAGACTCAAAACATTTTTCTAGACACAACTCGGCCGCTAAAGACGATCAAACAGTGGGGCTCCTAAGGTCGGGGAAAGGCTCTGATACCAACTTGTAACGCCCTCGATGCGGCTATATCTCCCACGTGTCGAGGCACGACTTAGAGGCATAACCGCATTGAAAGCAATGTCGCAAGTGAGGTAATCTTCACACAATCCATGTAATAAATAAAGGGGAAAGATACATAGTTGGCTTACAATCGCCACTTCACACAAGTACATAAATAACATCCATCATACAAATTACACTCAAGGTCCGACTACGGTACCAAAATGAAAGAAGACTACCCCAAATGCTAAACAGATCCCCGGATCACCCAACTGGGCTCCACTACTGATCATCTGGAAAGGGAACATAGTAACGGCCACGTTCCTCGTCGAACTCCCAAGTGAGCTCGGTCGCGTCAACTGCACTGGCATCGTTGGTACCTGCAACTGAGGTGATAATATCTGTGAGTCACGGGGACTCAGCAATCTCACACCCGCGAGATCAAGACTATTTAAGCTTAAAGGTGGGAAAGGGGTTTGTGAGGTGGAACTGCAGCAAGCGACTAGCATATGGTGGCTACAGCGCAAAAGAGAGCGAGAAGAGAAGGCAAAGCACGGTCGAGAAACTAGAAGTGATCAAGAAGTGATCCTGAACAACCTACGTCAGGCATAACTCCAACAACCGTGTTCACTTCCCGGACCCCACCGAGAAGAGACCATCACGGTTACACACGCGGTTGATGTGTTTTAGTTAAGGTCAACTTCGGGTTTTCTACAACCGGACATCAACAAATTCCCATCTGCCTCATAACCGCGGGCACGGCTTTCGAAAGATAATACCCTGCAGGGGTGTCCCAACTTAGCCCATTATAAGCTCTCACGGTCAACGAAGGTTATTCCTTCTACCGGGAAGACCCGATCAATCTCGGAATCCCGGACTACAAGACATTCCAACAGCAATAAAACAAGTCCAGCAAAACCGCCCGATTGTGCCGACAAATCCTGATCTCGGTCTCAGGGCACATCCAATCTTAATAGCTAGGATGTGCTTGAATAATCTTTCTGAGAAGATGTTGGGGGGGACTGCATCTCGTTTTGCTCCGATGCGTGCTAGGACGTCCGCTGCCTGATTATTTTCTCGGGCTATATGGTGAAACTCCAGTCCCTCGAACCGAACTGAGATTTTTAAAACGGCATTGCGATAAGCTGCCATTTTTGGGTCTTTGGCGTCGAAGTCGCCATTTATTTGGGATATCGCGAGGTTTGAGTCCCCGCGTACTTCCAGGCGTTGAATGCCCATGGATACTGCCATCCGGAGACCATGTAGAAGGGCCTCATATTCGGCTGCATTGTTGGAGTCCGTGTACATAATTTGGAGTACATATTGGACTGTGTCTCCTGTAGGGGACGTCAAAACAACGCCAGCCCCCAGTCCGGCCAACATTTTGGAGCCGTCAAAATGCATGATCCAGTTTGAATATGTGCCGTACTCTTTAGGGAGTTCGTGTTGGGGAACGTAGTAATTTCAAAAATTTCCTACGCACACGCAAGATCATGGTGATGCATAGCAACGATAGGGGAGAGTGTTGTCTACGTACCCTCGTAGACCGAAGTGGAAGCGTTGACACAATGTAGAGGAAGTAGTCGTACGTTCTCCTCGCGATCCAACCGATCACAGCACCGTTACTCCGGCACCTCCGAGTTCTTAGCACACGTTCAGCTCGATGACGATCCCCGGGCTCCGATCCAGCAAAGCGTCGGGGAAGAGTTCCGTCAGCACGACGGCGTGGTGACGATCTTGATGTGTTGCCGGCGCAGGGCTTCGCCTAAGCACTGCAACGATATGACCGAGGTGGAATTTGGTGGAAGGGGGCACCGCACACAGCTAAGGAAAGATCTCAATGATCAATTGTGTGTCTATGGGGTGCCCCCTGCCCCCGTATATAAAGGAGCCAAGGGGGAGGGGCTGGCCGGCCAAGCCTGGCGCGCCAGGAGAGTCCTACTCCCTCTGGGAGTAGGATTCCCCCCCCCCCCCAATCCTAGTTGGACTAGGATTCTCCAAGGGGGAGAGAGAGAGAGAGGGGGGCCGGCCACCTCTCCTAGTCCTAATAGGACTAGGGGAAGGGGGGAGGCGCGCAGCCCATGAGGGAAGCCCTCTCACCTCTCCACCAAGGCCCATGTTGGCCCATTATGCTCCCGGGGGGTTCCGGTAACCCTCCCGGTATTCCGGTAAAATCCTGATTTCACCTGGAACACATCCGATGTCCAAACATAGGCTTCCAATATATCATCCTTTACGTCTCGACCATTTCGAGACTCCTCGTCATGTCCGTGATCACAACCGGGACTCCGAACTCCTTCGGTACATCAAAATGCATAAACTCATAATAACTGTCATCGTAACGTTAAGCGTGCGGACCCTACGGTTCGAGAACAATGTAGACATGACCGAGACACGTCTCCGATCAATAACCAATAGCAGGACCTGGATGCCCATATTGGCTCCTACATATTCTACGAAGATCTTTATCGGTCAGACCGCATAACAACATACGTTGTTCCCTTTGTCATCGGTATGTTACTTGCCCGAGATTCGATCGTCGGTATCCAATACCTAGTTCAATCTCTTTACCGGCAAGTCTCTTTACTCGTTCCGTAATACATCATCTCGCAACTAACTCATTGGTTGCAATGCTTGCAAGGCTTACGTGATGTGCATTACCGAGAAGGCCCAAAGATACCTCTCCGACGATCGGAGTGACAAATCCTAATCTCGAAATACGCCAACCCAACATGTACCTTCGGAGACACCTGTAGAGCACCTTTATAATCACCCAGTTACGTTGTGACGTTTGGTAGCACACAAAGTGTTCCTACGGTAAACGGGAGTTGCATAATCTCATAGTTAAAGGAACATGTATAAGTCATGGATAAAAGCAATAGCAACATACTAAACGATCGGGTGCTATGCTAATGGAATGGGTCATGTCAATCAGATCATTCAACTAATGATGTGATCTCGTTAATCAAATAACAACTCTTTGTTCATGGTTAGGAAACATAACCATCTTTGATTAATGAGCTAGTCAAGTAGAGGCATACTAGTGACACTCTGTTTGTCTATGTATTCACACATGTATTATGTTTCCAGTTAATACAATTCCAGCATGAATAATAAACATTTATCATGATATAAGGAAATAAATAATAACTTTATTATTGCCTCTAGGGCATATTTCCTTCAGTCTCCCACTTGCACTAGAGTCAATAATCTAGATCACATCACCATGTGATTAACATCAATAGTTCACATCATCATGTGATTAACACCCATAGTTCACATCGCTATGTGACCGACACCCAAAGGGTTTACTAGATTCAGTAATCTAGTTTACATCGCTATGTAATTAACACCCAAAGAGTACTAAGGTGTGATCATGTTTTGCTTGTGAGAGAATCTTAGTCAAAGGGTCTGCCACATTCAGATCCGCATGTACTTTGCAAATTTCTATGTCAACAATGCTCTGCATGGAGCTACTCTAGCTAATTGCTCCCACTTTCAATATGTATCCAGATTGAGAATTAGAGTCATCTGGATCAGTGTCAAAACTTGCATCGACGTAACTCTTTACGACGAACCTTTTTGTCACCTCCATAATCGAGAAACATATCCTTATTCCACTAAGGATAATTTTGACCGCCGTCCAGTGATCTACTCCTAGATCACTATTGTACTCCCGTGCCAATCTCAGGGTAGGGTATACAATAGGTCTGGTACACAGCATGGCATACTTTATAGAACCTATGGCCAAAGCATAGGGAATGACTTTCATTCTCTTTCTATCTTCTGCCGTGGTCGGGCTTTGAGTCTTACTCAATTTCACACCTTGTAACACAGGCAAGAACTCTTTCTTTGACTGTTCCATTTTGAACTACTTCAAAATCTTGTCAAGGTATGTACTCATTGAAAAAACTTATCAAGCGTCTCGATCTATCTCTATAGATCTTGATGCTCGATATGTAAGTAGCTTCCCCGAGGTCTTTCTTTGAAAAACTCTTTTCAAACACTCCTTTATGCTTTGCAGAATAATTCTACATTATTTCCGATCAACAATATGTCATTCACATATACTTATCAGAAATGCTGTAGTGCTCCCACTCACTTTCTTGTAAATACAGGCTTCACCATAAGTCTGTATAAAACTATATGCTTTGATCAACTTATCAAAGCGTATATTCCAACTCTGAGATGCTTGCACCAGTCCATAGATGGATCGCTGGAGCTTGCTCACTTTATTAGCACCTTTATGGTCGACAAAACCTTCTGGTTGTATCATATACAACTCTCCATTAAGGAATGCAGTTTTGTTTATCCATTTGCCAGATTTCATAAAATGCGGCAATTGCTAACATGATTTGGACAGACTTAAGCATAGATACGAGTGAGAAACTCTCATCGTAGTCAATACTTTGAACTTGTCGAAAAACCTTTTTTTTCGACAATTCTAGCTTTGTAGATAGTAACACTACTATCAGTGTCCGTCTTCCTCTTGAAGATCCATTTATTCTTAATTGCTTGCCGATCATCGGGCAAGTCAACCAAAGTCCAAACTTTGTTCTCATACATGGATCATATCTCAGATTTCATGGCCTCAAACCATTTCGCGGAATCTGGGCTCATCATCGCTTCCTCATAGTTCGCAAGTTCGTCATGGTCTAGTAACATGACTTCCAGAACAAGATTACCGTACCACTCTGGTGCGGATCTCACTCTGGTTTACCTACGAGATTCGGTAGTTACTTGATCTGAAGTTACATGATCATCATCATTAGCTTCCTCACTAATTGGTGTAGTAGTCACAAGAACAGATTTCTGTGATGAACTACTTTCCAATAAGGGAGAAGGTACAATTACCTTATCAAGTTTTCTACTTTCCTCCCACTCACTTCTTTCGAGAGAAACTCCTTCTCTAGAAAGGATCCATTCTTAGCAACAAAAGTCTTGCATTTGGATCTGTGATAGAAGGTGTACCCAACAGTCTCCTTTGGATATCCTATGAAGACACATTTCTCCGATTTGGGTTCGAGCTTATCAGGTTGAAGCTTTTTCACATAAGCATCGCAGACCCAAACTTTAAGAAACGACAGCTTAGGTTTATTGCTAAACCATAGTTCATACGGTGTCGTCTCAACGGATTTAGATGGTGCCCTATTTAATGTGAATGCAGCTGTCTCTAATGCATAATCCCAAAAACGATAGTGGTAGATCGGTAAGATACATCATAGATTGTACTATATCTAATAAAGTACGGTTATGATGTTCGGACGCACCATTATGCTACGGTGTTCCAGGTGGCATGAGTTTGTGAAACTATTCCACATTGTTTTAATTGAAGGCCAAAACTCGTAACTCAAATATTTTACCTCTGCGATCATATCGTAGAAACTTTTTATTTTCTTGTTACGATGATTATCCACTTCACTCTGAAATTCTTTGAACTTTTCAAATGTTTCAGACTTATGTTTCATTAAGTAGATATACCCATATCTGCTTAAATCATCTGTGAAGTTCTGAAAATAATGATACTTGTCGCGAGCCTTAATATTCATCGGACCACATACATCAGTATGTATGATTTCCAACAAATCTGTTGCTTGCTCCATTGTTCCGGAGAACGGCGTTTTAGTCATCTTGCCCAATAGGCATGGTTCGCAAGCATCAAGTGATTCATAATCAAGAGATTCCAAAATTCCATCAGCATGGAGTTTCTTCATGCGCTTTACACCAATATGACCTAAACGGCAGTGCCACAAATAAGTTGCACTATCATTATTAACTTCGCATCTTTTGGCTTCAATATTATGAATATGTGTATCACTACGATCGAGATCCAACAAACCATTTTCGTTGGTGTGTATGACCATAGAAGGTTTTATTCATGTAAACAGAACAACAATTGTTCTCTAACTTAAATGAATAACTGTATTGCAATTAACATGATCAAATCATATTCATGCTCAACGCAAACACCAAATAACACTTATTTAGTTTCAGCACTAATCCCGAAAGTATAGGGAGTGTGTGATGATGATCATATCAATCTTGGAACCACTTCCAACACACATCGTCACCTTGCCCTTTAACTAGTCTTTGTTCATTCTGCAACTCCCGTTTCGAGTTACTAATCTTAGCAACTTGAACTAGTACCAAATACTGAGGGGTTGCTATGAACACTAGTAAGGTACACATCAATAACATGTATATCAAATATACTTATGTTCACTTTGCCATCCTTCTTATCCGCCAATCACTTGGGGTAGTTCCGCTTCCAGTGACCAGTCCCTTTGCAGTAGAAGCACTTAGTCTCAGGCTTAGGACCAGACTTGGGCTTTTTCACTTGAGCAGCAACTTGCTTGCCGTTATTCTTGAAGTTCCCCTTCTTTCCTTTTGCCCTTTTCTTGAAACTAGTGATCTTGTCAACCATCAACACTTGATGTTTTTCTTTGATTTCTACCTTCGCCGATTTTAGCATCGTGAAGAGCTTGGGAATATTTTCCGTTATCCCTTGCATATTATAGTTCATCACAAAGTTCTACTAACTTGGTGATGGTGACTAGAGAATTCTGTCAATCACTATCTTATCTGGAAGATTAACTCCCACTTGATTCAAGCGATTGTAGTACCCAGACAATCTGAGCACATGCTCACTAGTTGAGCGATTCTCCTCCATCTTTTAGCTATAGAACTTGTTGGAGACTTTATATCTCTCAACTCGGGTATTTGCTTGAAATATTAACTTCAACTCCTGGAACATCTCGTATGGTCCATGACGTTCAAAACGTCTTTGAAGTCCTGATTCTAAGCCGTTAAGCATGGTGCACTAAACTATTAAGTAGTCATCATATTGAGCTAGCAAAACGTTCATAACGTCTGCATCTGCTCCTGCAAAAGGTCCGTCACCTAGCGGTGCATCAAGGACAAAATTCTTCTGTGCAGCAATGAGGATAAACCTCAGATTACGGATCCAATCCGCATCATTGCTACTAACATTTTTCAACACAATTTTCTCTAGGAACATATCAAAATAAACACAGGGAAGCAACAATGCGAGCTATTGATCTACAACATAGATATGCTAATACTACCAGGACTAAGTTCATGATAAATTAAAGTTCAATTAATCATATTACTTAAGAACTCCCACTTAGATAGACATCTCTCTAATCTTCTAAGTGATCACGTGATCCAAATCAACTAAACCATAACCGATCATCACGTGAAATGGAGTAGCTTTCAATGGTGAACATCATTATGTTGATCATATCTACTATATGATTCACGCTCGACCTTTCGGTCTCCGTGTTCCGAGGTCATATCTTATATGCATAGCTCGTCAAGTATAACCTGAGTATTCCGCGTGTGCAACTGTTTTGCACCCGCTGTATTTGAACGTAGAGCCTATCACACCCGATCATCACGTGGTGTCTCAGCACGAAGAACTTTTGCAACGGTGCATACTCAGGGAGAACACTTCTTGATAATTAGTGAGAGATCATCTTATAATGCTAGAGTCAATCAAAGCAAGATAAGATGCATAAAAAGATAAACATCACATGCAGTCAATATAAGTGATATGATATGGTCATCATCATCTTGTGCTTGTGATCTCCATCTCCGAAGCACCGTCATGATCACCATCGTCACCGGCACGACACCTTGATCTCCATCGTAGCATCGTTGTCGTCTCGCCAATCTTATGCTTCCACGACTATCACTACCGCTTAGTAATAAAGTAAAGCATTACATCGCGATTGCATTGCATACAATAAAGCGACAACCATATGGCTCCTGCCAGTTGCCGATAACTCGGTTAAAAAACATGATCATCTCATACAATAAAATTTAGCATCATGTCTTGACCATATCACATCACAACATGCCCTGCAAAAACAAGTTAGACGTCCTCTACTTTGTGGTTGCAAGTTTTACGTGGCTGCTACGGGCTTAAGCAAGAACTCATCTTACCTACGCATCAAAACCACAACGATAGTTTGTCAAATAGACTCCGTTTTAACCTTCTCAAGGACCGGGCGTAGCCACACTTGGTTCAACTAAAGTTGGAGAGACAGTCTTCCGCAAGCCATGTATGTGCAAAGCACGTCGAGGGAACCGGTCTCGCGTAAGAGTACGTGTAAGGTTGGTCCGGATCGTCTCGTCCAACAATACCGCCGAACCAAAGTATGACATGCTGGTAGGCAGTATGACTTATATCGCCCACAACTCACTTGTGTTCTACTCGTGCAAATAACATCAAACCATAAAAC
Source organism: Aegilops umbellulata (assembly GCA_032464435.1). Classification (NCBI taxonomy): domain Eukaryota; kingdom Viridiplantae; phylum Streptophyta; class Magnoliopsida; order Poales; family Poaceae; genus Aegilops; species Aegilops umbellulata. The sequence continues at coordinate 601,284,326 of CP136060.1, forward strand.
CTAGGCTCGGATGCCACTGTTGGGGGACGTAGTAATTTCAAAAATTTCCTACGCACACGCAAGATCATGGTGATGCATAGCAACGATAGGGGAGAGTGTTGTCTACGTACCCTCGTAGACCGAAGCGGAAGCGTTGACACAACGTAGAGGAAGTAGTCGTATGTTCTCCTCGCGATCCAACCGATCACAGCACCGTTACTCCGGCACCTCCGAGTTCTTAGCACACGTTCAGCTCGATGACGATCCCCGGGCTCCGATCCAGCAAAGCGTCGGGGAAGAGTTCCGTCAGCACGACGGCGTGGTGACGATCTTGATGTGTTACCGGCGCAGGGCTTCGCCTAAGCACTGCAACGATATGACCGAGGTGGAATTTGGTGGAAGGGGGCACCGCACACGGCTAAGGAAAGATCTCAATGATCAATTGTGTGTCTATGGGGTGCCCCCTGCCCCCGTATATAAAGGAGCCAAGGGGGAGGGGCTGGCCGGCCAAGCCTGGCGCGCCAGGAGAGTCCTACTCCCTCTGGGAGTAGGATTCCCCCCCCCCCAATCCTAGTTGGACTAGGATTCTCCAAGGGGGAGAGAGAGAGAGGGGGGCCGACCACCTCTCCTAGTCCTAATAGGACTAGGGGAAGGGGGGAGGCGCGCTGCCCATGAGGGCAGCCCTCTCACCTCTCCACCAAGGCCCATGTTGGCCCATTATGCTCCCGGGGGGTTCCGGTAACCCTCCCGGTATTCCGGTAAAATCCTGATTTCACCTGGAACACATCCGATGTCCAAACATAGGCTTCCAATATATCATTCTTTACGTCTCGACCATTTCGAGACTCCTCGTCATGTCCGTGATCACATCCGGGACTCCGAACTCCTTCGGTACATCAAAATGCATAAACTCATAATAACTGTCATCGTAACGTTAAGCGTGCGGACCCTACGGTTCGAGAACAATGTAGACATGACCGAGACACGTCTCCGGTCAATAACCAATAGCGGGACCTGGATGCCCATATTGGCTCCTACATATTCTACGAAGATCTTTATCGGTCAGACCGCATAACAACATACGTTGTTCCCTTTGTCATCGGTATGTTACTTGCCCGAGATTCGATCGTCGATATCCAATACCTAGTTCAATCTCGTTACCGGCAAGTCTCTTTACTCGTTCCGTAATACATCATCTCGCAACTAACTCATTGGTTGCAATGCTTGCAAGGCTTACGTGATGTGCATTACCGAGAAGGCCGAAAGATACCTCTCCGACGATCGGAGTGACAAATCCTAATCTCGAAATACGCCAACCCAACATGTACCTTCGGAGACACCTATAGAGCACCTTTATAATCACCCAGTTACGTTGTGACGTTTGGTAGCACACAAAGTGTTCCTACGGTAAACGGGAGTTGCATAATCTCATAGTTAAAGGAACATATATAAGTCATGGATAAAAGCAATAGCAACATACTAAACGACCGGGTGCTATGCTAATGGAATGGGTCATGTCAATCAGATCATTCAACTAATGATGTGATCTCGTTAATCAAATAACAACTCTTTGTTCATGGTTAGGAAACATAACCATCTTTGATTAATGAGCTAGTCAAGTAGAGGCATACTAGTGACACTCTGTTTGTCTATGTATTCACACATGTATTATGTTTCCAGTTAATACAATTCCAGCATGAATAATAAACATTTATCATGATATAAGGAAATAAATAATAACTTTATTATTGCCTCTAGGGCATATTTCCTTCAGTCTCCCACTTGCACTAGAGTCAATAATCTAGATCACATCACCATGTGATTAACATCAATAGTTCACATCATCATGTGATTAACACCCATAGTTCACATCGCTATGTGACCGACACCCAAAGGGTTTACTAGATTCAGTAATCTAGTTTACATCGCTATGTAATTAACACCCAAAGAGTACTAAGGTGTGATCATGTTTTGCTTGTGAGAGAATCTTAGTCAAAGGGTCTGCTACATTCAGATCCGCATGTACTTTGCAAATTTCTATGTCAACAATGCTCTGCATGGAGCTACTCTAGCTAATTGCTCCCACTTTCAATATGTATCCAGATTGAGAATTAGAGTCATCTGGATCAGTGTCAAAACTTGCATCGACGTAACTCTTTACGACGAACCTTTTTGTCACCTCCATAATCGAGAAACATATCCTTATTCCACTAAGGATAATTTTGACCGCCGTCCAGTGATCTACTCCTAGATCACTATTGTACTCCCGTGCCAATCTCAGGGTAGGGTATACAATAGGTCTGGTACACAGCATGGCATACTTTATAGAACCTATGGCCAAAGCATAGGGAATGACTTTCATTCTCTTTCTATCTTCTGCCGTGGTCGGGCTTTGAGTCTTACTCAATTTCACACCTTGTAACACAGGCAAGAACTCTTTCTTTGACTGTTCCATTTTGAACTACTTCAAAATCTTGTCAAGGTATGTACTCATTGAAAAAACTTATCAAGCATCTCGATCTATCTCTATAGATCTTGATGCTCGATATGTAAGTAGTTTCCCCGAGGTCTTTCTTTGAAAAACTCTTTTCAAACACTCCTTTATGCTTTGCAGAATAATTCTACATTATTTCCGATCAACAATATGTCATTCACATATACTTATCAGAAATGCTGTAGTGCTCCCACTCACTTTCTTGTAAATACAGGCTTCACCATAAGTCTGTATAAAACTATATGCTTTGATCAACTTATCAAAGCGTATATTCCAACTCTGAGATGCTTGCACCAGTCCATAGATGGATCGCTGGAGCTTGCTCACTTTATTAGCACCTTTATGGTCGACAAAACCTTCTGGTTGTATCATATACAACTCTCCATTAAGGAATGCAGTTTTGTTTATCCATTTGCCAGATTTCATAAAATGCGGCAATTGCTAACATGATTCGGACAGACTTAAGCATAGATACGAGTGAGAAACTCTCATCGTAGTCAATACTTTGAACTTGTCGAAAAACCTTTTTTTTCGACAATTCTAGCTTTGTAGATAGTAACACTACTATCAGTGTCCGTCTTCCTCTTGAAGATCCATTTATTCTTAATTGCTTGCCGATCATCGGGCAAGTCAACCAAAGTCCAAACTTTGTTCTCATACATGGATCATATCTCAGATTTCATGGCCTCAAACCATTTCGCGGAATCTGGGCTCATCATCGCTTCCTCATAGTTCGCAAGTTCGTCATGGTCTAGTAACATGACTTCCAGAACAAGATTACCGTACCACTCTGGTGCGGATCTCACTCTGGTTTACCTACGAGATTCGGTAGTTACTTGATCTGAAGTTACATGATCATCATCATTAGCTTCCTCACTAATTGGTGTAGTAGTCACAAGAACAGATTTCTGTGATGAACTACTTTCCAATAAGGGAGAAGGTACAATTACCTTATCAAGTTTTCTACTTTCCTCCCACTCACTTCTTTCGAGAGAAACTCCTTCTCTAGAAAGGATCCATTCTTAGCAACAAAAGTCTTGCATTTGGATCTGTGATAGAAGGTGTACCCAACAGTCTCCTTTGGATATCCTATGAAGACACATTTCTCCGATTTGGGTTCGAGCTTATCAGGTTGAAGCTTTTTCACATAAGCATCGCAGACCCAAACTTTAAGAAACGACAGCTTAGGTTTATTGCTAAACCATAGTTCATACGGTGTCGTCTCAACGGATTTAGATGGTGCCCTATTTAATGTGAATGCAGCTGTCTCTAATGCATAATCCCAAAAACGATAGTGGTAGATCGGTAAGATACATCATAGATTGTACTATATCTAATAAAGTACGGTTATGACGTTCGGACGCACCATTATGCTGCGGTGTTCCAGGTGGCATGAGTTTGTGAAACTATTCCACATTGTTTTAATTGAAGGCCAAAACTCGTAACTCAAATATTTTACCTCTGCGATCATATCGTAGAAACTTTTTATTTTCTTGTTACGATGATTATCCACTTCACTCTGAAATTCTTTGAACTTTTCAAATGTTTCAGACTTATGTTTCATTAAGTAGATATACCCATATCTGCTTAAATCATCTGTGAAGTTCTGAAAATAATGATACTTGTCGCGAGCCTTAATATTCATCGGACCACATACATCAGTATGTATGATTTCCAACAAATCTGTTGCTTGCTCCATTGTTCCGGAGAACGGCGTTTTAGTCATCTTTCCCATTAGGCATGGTTCGCAAGCATCAAGTGATTCATAATCAAGAGATTCCAAAATTCCATCAGCATGGAGTTTCTTCATGCGCTTTACACCAATATGACCTAAACGGCAGTGCCACAAATAAGTTGCACTATCATTATTAACTTCGCATCTTTTGGCTTCAATATTATGAATATGTGTATCACTACGATCGAGATCCAACAAACCATTTTCGTTGGTGTGTATGACCATAGAAGGTTTTATTCATGTAAACAGAACAACAATTGTTCTCTAACTTAAATGAATAACTGTATTGCAATTAACATGATCAAATCATATTCATGCTCAACGCAAACACCAAATAACACTTATTTAGTTTCAGCACTAATCCCGAAAGTATAGGGAGTGTGTGATGATGATCATATCAATCTTGGAACCACTTCCAACACACATCGTCACCTTGCCCTTTAACTAGTCTTTGTTCATTCTGCAACTCCCGTTTCGAGTTACTAATCTTAGCAACTTGAACTAGTACCAAATACTGAGGGGTTGCTATGAACACTAGTAAGGTACACATCAATAACATGTATATCAAATATACTTATGTTCACTTTGCCATCCTTCTTATCCGCCAATCACTTGGGGTAGTTCCGCTTCCAGTGACCAGTCCCTTTGCAGTAGAAGCACTTAGTCTCAGGCTTAGGACCAGACTTGGGCTTTTTCACTTGAGCAGCAACTTGCTTGCCGTTATTCTTGAAGTTCCCCTTCTTTCCTTTTGCCCTTTTCTTGAAACTAGTGATCTTGTCAACCATCAACACTTGATGTTTTTCTTTGATTTCTACCTTCGCCGATTTTAGCATCGTGAAGAGCTTGGGAATATTTTCCGTTATCCCTTGCATATTATAGTTCATCACAAAGTTCTACTAACTTGGTGATGGTGACTAGAGAATTCTGTCAATCACTATCTTATCTGGAAGATTAACTCCCACTTGATTCAAGCGATTGTAGTACCCAGACAATCTGAGCACATGCTCACTAGTTGAGCGATTCTCCTCCATCTTTTAGCTATAGAACTTGTTGGAGACTTTATATCTCTCAACTCGGGTATTTGCTTGAAATATTAACTTCAACTCCTGGAACATCTCGTATGGTCCATGACGTTCAAAACGTCTTTGAAGTCCCGATTCTAAGCCGTTAAGCATGGTGCACTAAACTATTAAGTAGTCATCATATTGAGCTAGCAAAACGTTCATAACGTCTGCATCTGCTCCTGCAAAAGGTCCGTCACCTAGCGGTGCATCAAGGACAAAATTCTTCTGTGCAGCAATGAGGATAAACCTCAGATTACGGATCCAATCCGCATCATTGCTACTAACATTTTTCAACACAATTTTCTCTAGGAACATATCAAAATAAACACAGGGAAGCAACAATGCGAGCTATTGATCTACAACATAGATATGCTAATACTACCAGGACTAAGTTCATGATAAATTAAAGTTCAATTAATCATATTACTTAAGAACTCCCACTTAGATAGACATCTCTCTAATCTTCTAAGTGATCACGTGATCCAAATCAACTAAGCCATAACCGATCATCACGTGAAATGGAGTAGCTTTCAATGGTGAACATCATTATGTTGATCATATCTACTATATGATTCACGCTCGACCTTTCGGTCTCCGTGTTCCGAGGTCATATCTTATATGCATAGCTCGTCAAGTATAACCTGAGTATTCCGCGTGTGCAACTGTTTTGCACCCGCTGTATTTGAACGTAGAGCCTATCACACCCGATCATCACGTGGTGTCTCAGCACGAAGAACTTTTGCAACGGTGCATACTCAGGGAGAACACTTCTTGATAATTAGTGAGAGATCATCTTATAATGCTAGAGTCAATCAAAGCAAGATAAGATGCATAAAAAGATAAACATCACATGCAGTCAATATAAGTGATATGATATGGTCATCATCATCTTGTGCTTGTGATCTCCATCTCCGAAGCACCGTCATGATCACCATCGTCACCGGCACGACACCTTGATCTCCATCGTAGCATCGTTGTCGTCTCGCCAATCTTATGCTTCCACGACTATCACTACCGCTTAGTAATAAAGTAAAGCATTACATCGCGATTGCATTGCATACAATAAAGCGACAACCATATGGCTCCTGCCAGTTGCCGATAACTCGGTTAAAAAACATGATCATCTCATACAATAAAATTTAGCATCATGTCTTGACCATATCACATCACAACATGCCCTGCAAAAACAAGTTAGACGTCCTCTACTTTGTGGTTGCAAGTTTTACGTGGCTGCTACGGGCTTAAGCAAGAACTCATCTTACCTACGCATCAAAACCACAACGATAGTTTGTCAAATAGACTCCGTTTTAACCTTCTCAAGGACCGGGCGTAGCCACACTTGGTTCAACTAAAGTTGGAGAGACAGTCTTCCGCAAGCCATGTATGTGCAAAGCACGTCGAGGGAACCGGTCTCGCGTAAGAGTACGTGTAAGGTTGGTCCGGATCGTCTCGTCCAACAATACCGCCGAACCAAAGTATGACATGCTGGTAGGCAGTATGACTTATATCGCCCACAACTCACTTGTGTTCTACTCGTGCAAATAACATCAAACCATAAAACCTAGGCTCGGATGCCACTGTTGGGGGACGTAGTAATTTCAAAAATTTCCTACGCACACGCAAGATCATGGTGATGCATAGCAACGATAGGGGAGAGTGTTGTCTATGTACCCTCGTAGACCGAAGCGGAAGCGTTGACACAACGTAGAGGAAGTAGTCGTACGTTCTCCTCGCGATCCAACCGATCACAGCACCGTTACTCCGGCACCTCCGAGTTCTTAGCACACGTTCAGCTCGATGACGATCCCCAGGCTCCGATCCAGCAAAGCGTCGGGGAAGAGTTCCGTCAGCACGACGGCGTGGTGACGATCTTGATGTGTTACCGGCGCAGGGCTTCGCCTAAGCACTGCAACGATATGACCGAGGTGGAATTTGGTGGAAGGGGGCACCGCACACGGCTAAGGAAAGATCTCAATGATCAATTATGTGTCTATGGGGTGCCCCCTGCCCCCGTATATAAAGGAGCCAAGGGGGAGGGGCTGGCCGGCCAAGCCTGGCGCGCCAGGAGAGTCCTACTCCCTCTGGGAGTAGGATTCCACCCCCCCCCCCAATCCTAGTTGGACTAGGATTCTCCAAGGGGGAGAGAGAGAGGGGGGCCGACCACCTCTCCTAGTCCTAATAGGACTAGGGGAAGGGGGGAGGCGCGCTGCCCATGAGGGCAGCCCTCTCACCTCTCCACCAAGGCCCATGTTGGCCCATTATGCTCCCGGGGGGTTCCGGTAACCCTCCCGGTATTCCGGTAAAATCCTGATTTCACCTGGAACACATCCGATGTCCAAACATAGGCTTCCAATATATCATTCTTTACGTCTCGACCATTTCGAGACTCCTCGTCATGTCCGTGATCACATCCGGGACTCCGAACTACTTCGGTACATCAAAATGCATAAACTCATAATAACTGTCATCGTAACGTTAAGCGTGCGGACCCTACGGTTCGAGAACAATGTAGACATGACCGAGACACGTCTCCGGTCAATAACCAATAGCGGGACCTGGATGCCCATATTGGCTCCTACATATTCTACGAAGATCTTTATCGGTCAGACCGCATAACAACATACGTTGTTCCCTTTGTCATCGGTATGTTACTTGCCCGAGATTCGATCGTCGATATCCAATACCTAGTTCAATCTCGTTACCGGCAAGTCTCTTTACTCGTTCCGTAATACATCATCTCGCAACTAACTCATTGGTTGCAATGCTTGCAAGGCTTACGTGATGTGCATTACCGAGAAGGCCGAAAGATACCTCTCCGACGATCGGAGTGACAAATCCTAATCTCGAAATACGCCAACCCAACATGTACCTTCGGAGACACCTATAGAGCACCTTTATAATCACCCAGTTACGTTGTGACGTTTGGTAGCACACAAAGTGTTCCTACGGTAAACGGGAGTTGCATAATCTCATAGTTAAAGGAACATGTATAAGTCATGGATAAAAGCAATAGAAACATACTAAACGACCGGGTGCTATGCTAATGGAATGGGTCATGTCAATCAGATCATTCAACTAATGATGTGATCTCGTTAATCAAATAACAACTCTTTGTTCATGGTTAGGAAACATAACCATCTTTGATTAATGAGCTAGTCAAGTAGAGGCATACTAGTGACACTCTGTTTGTCTATGTATTCACACATGTATTATGTTTCCAGTTAATACAATTCCAGCATGAATAATAAACATTTATCATGATATAAGGAAATAAATAATAACTTTATTATTGCCTCTAGGGCATATTTCCTTCAGTCTCCCACTTGCACTAGAGTCAATAATCTAGATCACATCACCATGTGATTAACATCAATAGTTCACATCATCATGTGATTAACACCCATAGTTCACATCGCTATGTGACCGACACCCAAAGGGTTTACTAGATTCAGTAATCTAGTTTACATCGCTATGTAATTAACACCCAAAGAGTACTAAGGTGTGATCATGTTTTGCTTGTGAGAGAATCTTAGTCAAAGGGTCTGCTACATTCAGATCCGCATGTACTTTGCAAATTTCTATGTCAACAATGCTCTGCATGGAGCTACTCTAGCTAATTGCTCCCACTTTCAATATGTATCCAGATTGAGAATTAGAGTCATCTGGATCAGTGTCAAAACTTGCATAGACGTAACTCTTTACGACGAACCTTTTTGTCACCTCCATAATCGAGAAACATATCCTTATTCCACTAAGGATAATTTCGACCGCCGTCCAGTGATCTACTCCTAGATCACTATTGTACTCCCGTGCCAATCTCAGGGTAGGGTATACAATAGGTCTGGTACACAGCATGGCATACTTTATAGAACCTATGGCCAAAGCATAGGGAATGACTTTCATTCTCTTTCTATCTTCTGCCGTGGTCGGGCTTTGAGTCTTACTCAATTTCACACCTTGTAACACAGGCAAGAACTCTTTCTTTGACTGTTCCATTTTGAACTACTTCAAAATCTTGTCAAGGTATGTACTCATTGAAAAAACTTATCAAGCGTCTCGATCTATCTCTATAGATCTTGATGCTCGATATGTAAGTAGCTTCCCCGAGGTCTTTCTTTGAAAAACTCTTTTCAAACACTCCTTTATGCTTTGCAGAATAATTCTACATTATTTCCGATCAACAATATGTCATTCACATATACTTATCAGAAATGCTGTAGTGCTCCCACTCACTTTCTTGTAAATACAGGCTTCACCATAAGTCTGTATGAAACTATATGCTTTGATCAACTTATCAAAGCGTATATTCCAACTCTGAGATGCTTGCACCAGTCCATAGATGGATCGCTGGAGCTTGCTCACTTTATTAGCACCTTTATGGTCGACAAAACCTTCTGGTTGTATCATATACAACTCTCCATTAAGGAATGCAGTTTTGTTTATCCATTTGCCAGATTTCATAAAATGCGGCAATTGCTAACATGATTCGGACAGACTTAAGCATAGATACGAGTGAGAAACTCTCATCGTAGTCAATACTTTGAACTTGTCGAAAAACCTTTTTTTTCGACAATTCTAGCTTTGTAGATAGTAACACTACTATCAGTGTCCGTCTTCCTCTTGAAGATCCATTTATTCTTAATTGCTTGCCGATCATCGGGCAAGTCAACCAAAGTCCAAACTTTGTTCTCATACATGGATCATATCTCAGATTTCATGGCCTCAAACCATTTCGCGGAATCTGGGCTCATCATCGCTTCCTCATAGTTCGCAAGTTCGTCATGGTCTAGTAACATGACTTCCAGAACAAGATTACCGTACCACTCTGGTGCGGATCTCACTCTGGTTTACCTACGAGATTCGGTAGTTACTTGATCTGAAGTTACATGATCATCATCATTAGCTTCCTCACTAATTGGTGTAGTAGTCACAAGAACAGATTTCTGTGATGAACTACTTTCCAATAAGGGAGAAGGTACAATTACCTTATCAAGTTTTCTACTTTCCTCCCACTCACTTCTTTCGAGAGAAACTCCTTCTCTAGAAAGGATCCATTCTTAGCAACAAAAGTCTTGCATTTGGATCTGTGATAGAAGGTGTACCCAACAGTCTCCTTTGGATATCCTATGAAGACACATTTCTCCGATTTGGGTTCGAGCTTATCAGGTTGAAGCTTTTTCACATAAGCATCGCAGACCCAAACTTTAAGAAACGACAGCTTAGGTTTATTGCTAAACCATAGTTCATACGGTGTCGTCTCAACGGATTTAGATGGTGCCCTATTTAATGTGAATGCAGCTGTCTCTAATGCATAATCCCAAAAACGATAGTGGTGGATCGGTAAGATACATCATAGATTGTACTATATCTAATAAAGTACGGTTATGACGTTCGGACGCACCATTATGCTGCGGTGTTCCAGGTGGCATGAGTTTGTGAAACTATTCCACATTGTTTTAATTGAAGGCCAAAACTCGTAACTGAAATATTTTACCTCTGCGATCATATCGTAGAAACTTTTTATTTTCTTGTTACGATGATTATCCACTTCACTCTGAAATTCTTTGAACTTTTCAAATGTTTCAGACTTATGTTTCATTAAGTAGATATACCCATATCTGCTTAAATCATCTGTGAAGTTATGAAAATAATGATACTTGTCGCGAGCCTTAATATTCATCGGACCACATACATCAGTATGTATGATTTCCAACAAATCTGTTGCTTGCTCCATTGTTCCGGAGAACGGCGTTTTAGTCATCTTGCCCAATAGGCATGGTTCGCAAGCATCAAGTGATTCATAATCAAGAGATTCCAAAATTCCATCAGCATGGAGTTTCTTCATGCGCTTTACACCAATATGACCTAAACGGCAGTGCCACAAATAAGTTGCACTATCATTATTAACTTCGCATCTTTTGGCTTCAATATTATGAATATGTGTATCACTACGATCGAGATCCAACAAACCATTTTCGTTGGTGTGTATGACCATAGAAGGTTTTATTCATGTAAACAGAACAACAATTGTTCTCTAACTTAAATGAATAACTGTATTGCAATTAACATGATCAAATCATATTCATGCTCAACGCAAACACCAAATAACACTTATTTAGTTTCAGCACTAATCCCGAAAGTATAGGGAGTGTGTGATGATGATCATATCAATCTTGGAACCACTTCCAACACACATCGTCACCTTGCCCTTTAACTAGTCTTTGTTCATTCTGCAACTCCCGTTTCGATTTACTAATCTTAGCAACTTGAACTAGTACCAAATACTGAGGGGTTGCTATGAACACTAGTAAGGTACACATCAATAACATGTATATCAAATATACTTATGTTCACTTTGCCATCCTTCTTATCCGCCAATCACTTGGGGTAGTTCCGCTTCCAGTGACCAGTCCCTTTGCAGTAGAAGCACTTAGTCTCAGGCTTAGGACCAGACTTGGGCTTTTTCACTTGAGCAGCAACTTGCTTGCCGTTCTTCTTGAAGTTCCCCTTCTTTCCTTTTGCCCTTTTCTTGAAACTAGTGATCTTGTCAACCATCAACACTTGATGTTTTTCTTTGATTTCTACCTTCGCCGATTTTAGCATCGTGAAGAGCTTGGGAATATTTTCTGTTATCCCTTGCATATTATAGTTCATCACAAAGTTCTACTAACTTGGTGATGGTGACTAGAGAATTCTGTCAATCACTATCTTATCTGGAAGATTAACTCCCACTTGATTCAAGCGATTGTAGTACCCAGACAATCTGAGCACATGCTCACTAGTTGAGCGATTCTCCTCCATCTTTTAGCTATAGAACTTGTTGGAGACTTTATATCTCTCAACTCGGGTATTTGCTTGAAATATTAACTTCAACTCCTGGAACATCTCGTATGGTCCATGACGTTCAAAACGTCTTTGAAGTCCCGATTCTAAGCCGTTAAGCATGGTGCACTAAACTATTAAGTAGTCATCATATTGAGCTAGCAAAACGTTCATAACGTCTGCATCTGCTCCTGCAAAAGGTCCGTCACCTAGCGGTGCATCAAGGACAAAATTCTTCTGTGCAGCAATGAGGATAAACCTCAGATTACGGATCCAATCCGCATCATTGCTACTAACATTTTTCAACACAATTTTCTCTAGGAACATATCAAAATAAACACAGGGAATCAACAATGCGAGCTATTGATCTACAACATAGATATGCTAATACTACCAGGACTAAGTTCATGATAAATTAAAGTTCAATTAATCATATTACTTAAGAACTCCCACTTAGATAGACATCTCTCTAATCTTCTAAGTGATCACGTGATCCAAATCAACTAAACCATAACCGATCATCACGTGAAATGGAGTAGCTTTCAATGGTGAACATCATTATGTTGATCATATCTACTATATGATTCACGCTCGACCTTTCGGTCTCCGTGTTCCGAGTTCATATCTTATATGCATAGCTCGTCAAGTATAACCTGAGTATTCCGCGTGTGCAACTGTTTTGCACCCGCTGTATTTGAACGTAGAGCCTATCACACCCGATCATCACGTGGTGTCTCAGCACGAAGAACTTTTGCAACGGTGCATACTCAGGGAGAACACTTCTTGATAATTAGTGAGAGATCATCTTATAATGCTAGAGTCAATCAAAGCAAGATAAGATGCATAAAAAGATAAACATCACATGCAGTCAATATAAGTGATATGATATGGTCATCATCATCTTGTGCTTGTGATCTCCATCTCCGAAGCACCGTCATGATCACCATCGTCACCGGCACGACACCTTGATCTCCATCGTAGCATCGTTGTCGTCTCGCCAATCTTATGCTTCCACGACTATCACTACCGCTTAGTAATAAAGTAAAGCATTACATCGCGATTGCATTGCATACAATAAAGCGACAACCATATGGCTCCTGCCAGTTGCCGATAACTCGGTTAAAAAACATGATCATCTCATACAATAAAATTTAGCATCATGTCTTGACCATATCACATCACAACATGCCCTGCAAAAACAAGTTAGACGTCCTCTACTTTGTGGTTGCAAGTTTTACGTGGCTGCTACGGGCTTAAGCAAGAACTCATCTTACCTACGCATCAAAACCACAACGATAGTTTGTCAAATAGACTCCGTTTTAACCTTCTCAAGGACCGGGCGTAGCCACACTTGGTTCAACTAAAGTTGGAGAGACAGTCTTCCGCAAGCCATGTATGTGCAAAGCACGTCGAGGGAACCGGTCTCGCGTAAGAGTACGCGTAAGGTTGGTCCGGATCGTCTCGTCCAACAATACCGCCGAACCAAAGTATGACATGCTGGTAGGCAGTATGACTTATATCGCCCACAACTCACTTGTGTTCTACTCGTGCAAATAACATCAAACCATAAAACCTAGGCTCGGATGCCACTGTTGGGGGACGTAGTAATTTCAAAAATTTCCTACGCACACGCAAGATCATGGTGATGCATAGCAACGATAGGGGAGAGTGTTGTCTAAGTACCCTCGTAGACCGAAGCGGAAGCGTTGACACAACATAGAGGAAGTAGTCGTACGTTCTCCTCGCGATCCAACCGATCACAGCACCGTTACTCCGGCACCTCCGAGTTCTTAGCACACGTTCAGCTCGATGACGATCCCCGGGCTCCGATCCAGCAAAGCATCGGGGAAGAGTTCCGTCAGCACGACGGCGTGGTGACGATCTTGATGTGTTACTCGCGCAGGGCTTCGCCTAAGCACTGCAACGATATGACCGAGGTGGAATTTGGTGGAAGGGGGCACCGCACACGGCTAAGGAAAGATCTCAATGATCAATTGTGTGTCTATGGGGTGCCCCCTGCCCCCGTATATAAAGGAGCCAAGGGGGAGGGGCTGGCCGGCCAAGCCTGGCGCGCCAGGAGAGTCCTACTCCCTCTGGGAGTAGGATCCCCCCCCCCCAATCCTAGTTGGACTAGGATTCTCCAAGGGGGAGAGAGAGAGAGGGGGGCCGACCACCTCTCCTAGTCCTAATAGGACTAGGGGAAGGGGGGAGGCGCGCTGCCCATGAGGGCAGCCCTCTCACCTCTCCACCAAGGCCCATGTTGGCCCATTATGCTCCCGGGGGGTTCCGGTAACCCTCCCGGTATTCCGGTAAAATCTTGATTTCACCTGGAACACATCCGATGTCCAAACATAGGCTTCCAATATATCATTATTTACGTATCGACCATTTCGAGACTCCTCGTCATGTCCGTGATCACATCCGGGACTCCGAACTCCTTCGGTACATCAAAATGCATAAACTCATAATAACTGTCATCGTAACGTTAAGCGTGCGGACCCTACGGTTCGAGAACAATGTAGACATGACCGAGACACGTCTCCGGTCAATAACCAATAGCGGGACCTGGATGCCCATATTGGCTCCTACATATTCTACGAAGATCTTTATCGGTCAGACCGCATAACAACATACGTTGTTCCCTTTGTCATCGGTATGTTACTTGCCCGAGATTCGATCGTCGGTATCCAATACCTAGTTCAATCTCGTTACCGGCAAGTCTCTTTACTCGTTTCGTAATACATCATCTCGCAACTAACTCATTGGTTGCAATGCTTGCAAGGCTTACGTGATGTGCATTACCGAGAAGGCCGAAAGATACCTCTCCGACGATCGGAGTGACAAATCCTAATCTCGAAATACGCCAACCCAACATGTACCTTCGGAGACACCTGTAGAGCACCTTTATAATCACCCAGTTACGTTGTGACGTTTGGTAGCACACAAAGTGTTCCTACGGTAAACGGGAGTTGCATAATCTCATAGTTAAAGGAACATGTATAAGTCATGGATAAAAGCAATAGCAACATACTAAACGATCGGGTGCTATGCTAATGGAATGGGTCATGTCAATCAGATCATTCAACTAATGATGTGATCTCGTTAATCAAATAACAACTCTTTGTTCATGGTTAGGAAACATAACCATCTTTGATTAATGAGCTAGTCAAGTAGAGGCATACTAGTGACACTCTGTTTGTCTATGTATTCACACATGTATTATGTTTCCAGTTAATACAATTCCAGCATGAATAATAAACATTTATCATGATATAAGGAAATAAATAATAACTTTATTATTGCCTCTAGGGCATATTTCCTTCAGTTCGGCCTCTGTCCATTCGGCGACGAAGTCGGCTAGGACTTGCAATTTAATGGCTCGTCGTGGTTTGTAGGTTATGTCGAATGGGAGCTCTATGGCCCATTTTGCTATCCGGCCCGTTGCATCGCGGTTGTTGATAATATCGTTGAGTGGTACTTCCGAGGCTACTGTTATAGAACACTCTTGAAAGTAGTGTCGTAGCTTCCGGGATGCCATAAACACCGCGTATGCAATCTTTTGGTAATGTGGGTACCGTTATTTGCATGGTGTGAGGACAGTGGACACGTAGTAAACCGGCCTTTGAAGGGGGATTTTGTGTCCGTCCGTTGCCCGCTCGACGACGAGTCCTGCGCTAACAACTTGATGAGTTGCGGCAATGTACAATAGCATGGGTTCGCCAGTGTTCGGCGCGGCCAGGACTGGGTTTGTTGCAAAGATGGCCTTTATTTCCTCGAGTCCGGTTGTGGCAGCGTCTGTCCACTCGAAGTGTTCGGTGCGCCTAAGGAGGCTGTAAAGGGGCAATGCCTTTTCTCCCAGGCGGGAGATAAAGCGGCTTAAAGCCGCCACGCATCCGGTGAGTTTCTGTATTTGTTTGAGGTCTTTTGGGATATCCAATTGTGACAAAGCTCGGATTTTAGCTGGATTTGCTTCAATTCCTCTACCGGATACAATGAAGCCTAGGAGCTTTCCGGCTGGAACGCCGAAAACGCATTTTTCCGGATTGAGCTTAATGTCGTATTTTCGGAGGTTGTCTAATGTAAGCCTCAAGTCGTCTACTAGAGATTCGACATGTCTTGATTTAACGACCACGTCATCTACATACGCCTCCATTGTTTTGCCGATCTGGTTTGCCAGGCATGTTTGAATCATGCGCTGATATGTTGCGCCGGTGTTTTTTAGCCCAAAGGGCATTGTGTTGAAGCAGAATGGGCCGTATGGTGTGATGAATGCTGTTGCGTCTTGGTCTGATTCTGCCATCTTGATTTGATGGTAACCGGAGTATGCGTCGAGGAAGCACAGCGAATCGTGTCATGTAGTGGCATCGATGATTTGATCTATTCGAGGGAGGGGGAAAGGATCCTTTGGGCAAGACTTATTAAGGTCTTTGAAATCGACACACAGGCGCCAGGATTTGTCCTTCTTTGGTACCATCACCAGGTTTGCTAGCCAGTCCGGGTGTTTTATGTCTCTAATGAATCCGACCTCCAATAACTTGGCTAGCTCCTCTCCCATAGCCTGTCTCTTTGGTTCGGAGAAACGCCGAAGGGCTTGTTTGACTGGTTTGAATCCTTTCTGGATATTTAGGCTGTGTTCGGCCAACCTGCGTGGGATTCCTGGCATGTCTGAAGGGTGCCAAGCAAAAATGTCCCAGTTCTCTCGTAGGAACTCTCGCAGTGCGGCGCCTACATCAGGGTTCAGTCTTGCCCCGATGGAGGCTGTTTTATTGGGGTCCGTTGGGTGGACCTGGAATTTGACTATTTCGTCCGCTGGTTTGAAGGATGTGGATTTGGATCTCTTATCGAGTATCACATCATCCCTATTGACCGTGGATCGCAGCGCAGTCAGTTCTTCGGCCGCTAAGGTTTCGGATAGTGCCTCGAGGGCCAATGCGGCTATCTTGTTCTCGGCGCGGAGTGTTATGTCCGGATCACTAGCGAGAGTGATAATTCCGTTTGGCCCAGGCATCTTAAGCTTCATGTACCCGTAATGGGGTATAGCTTGGAAAACTGTGAAAGCCTCCCGTCCTAGTATAGCGTGATATCCGCTTTTGAACGGGGCCACCTGGAACGTGATCTGTTCGGACCTGGAATTATCCGGCATGCCGAATACCACATCTAGTGTGATCTTTCCGGTGCAGCGCGCTTCCTGACTGGGGATTATTCCTCTAAAGGTTGTGCTGCTTCGCTCAATGCGGTTCCAGTCTATTTCCATCTTTTGGAGGGTTTCCTCGTAAATGAGGTTCAATCCGCTGCCTCCGTCCATGAGTACCTTTGCGAGGCGACAGCCGTCCACTATGGGACTGAGGACCAATGCGGCTGGTGCTCGGGCTGTTCGAAATTTAGGTTCGTCACTCGCGTTGAAGGTGATAGCAGTATTACTCCATGGGTTTATTGTCGCTACTTGATAGACTTCAGTGAGGCTGTGGAGTGTTCTTTTTCGCATGTTATTTGATGCGAAAGTCTCAAAGACTGTGAGAACGGAACTGAAATTCTCGGGCTGGTTTCCTTCGACCTCTGGAATTAGGAGGTCCTCGCCAATTTTGGCCACCTGCCGGAGTATCCAACATGCCCTGAGGCTGTGAGTTGGGGTGGCGTCCTCTGCACTGTGAATCTTGCAGGGTCCATCTAGCCATTTTTCCAGTACGGTTCCATGCCCTCTAAAGGGTTTTGATTTTTTGGTATTTAGTCCGGGTGCCTTACTGTGGTGCACCCTCTTAATTCGAACGGGATTGCTATTCAAGGCCGGATTATCCCAAAATTTTATTTCGGTTTTCCAGGCACTTTCCATCGCACAGTACTTTTGTACTATGGACGCCAAGTTAGCAAAGCGTGTAATATTACGACGACTTACGGCGTTGAGTATTCCCTTGTCCGTGCAGTTACTGCAAAAGATTGAAATTGTGTCTCCCTCGCGGCAGTCCTTTATCCTGTTCATAACCAGGAGGAATCTGGCCCAGTAATGATGTACTGTTTCTTCGGGCATTTGCCTGATTTGGGAAAGATCGCTTAAGATCGGGCGGGCGGGTGTCGTTGAATCTGAGACCTCGCCCAGTTTGTTGGTCGGAGGCCGAAGAACTTACGAATTCTGAGATCCGGAGTCTTGGATGTTATCCGATTTGCCTGATTTTAAGCTCAGGTCTTGGATTGTATCCTCCCCTCCGCGGATATCCGGCATGGAGGGTTCGGGAATTCGGACGTAGCTAGTCCTTAATATAGATGAAGGGTCGCCGCAGTGTGTCTCCACCACAGCAACGTGGTGGGTGACTTGGGGAGAGTTAATTTCTCTTAGATCGGATTTAAGCCCAACCTGGTCGTAATTTGTAGCGACACCCAGTGTGGCGATGCGATCCAGGAGCTCGTTTACAGAAGAGAGCTCCATCAGATCCAATTGCACGGCGAGGTCTGAGCCGACGTGGAGGTTGCTTTCGATGACCCGGGAGGTCACCGTCGGCGCAACAGCCGAATAGGAGGTTGCGAGAAAACCACCTAGCCGGAGGGTTTGGCCCACAACCAAGGCTCCTTTTGTAATGGCACCGTCTTTAAAGACGGGAAGAGGCATCCTTCCTGATCACGACGACACAGAGGAACTCTCAATGAAAGCACCAATGTCGGTGTCAAAACCGGCGGATCTCGGGTAGGGGGTCCCGAACTGTGCGTCAAGGTCGGATGGTAGCAGGAGACAAGGGACACTTTATTTTACCCAGGTTCGGGCCCTCTCGATGGAGGTAAAACCCTACTCCTGCTAGATTAATATTGATGATATGGGTAGTACAAGAGTAGATCTACCACGAGATCAAGGAGGCTAAACCCTAGAAGCTAGCCTATGGTATGATTGTGTATGATGATGGTTGGCCTACGGACTACAACCCTCCGGTTTATATAGACACCAGATAGGGTTAGGGTAACACAGAGTCGGTTACAATGGTAGGAGATCTTGAATATCCGCACGCCTAGCTTGCCTTCCACGCCAAGCAAAGATCCTTCCGGACACGGGACGAAGTCTTCAATCTTGTATCTTCACGGTCCTGGAGTTCGGCTGAAGGCATAGTCCGGCTATCCGAACACCCCCTAATCCAAGACTCCCTCAGTAGCCCCCTAGCATTTCTTCGGTTTGCAGCTTTAAATCTGCCATGGCACAGTCATAATAGGGTTTAATTGATCATGCTTAGAGTTTAATTGATCATCTTGGTTCCGTGGTGGGTTCTTTAATAGAAATCAGAGGGGAAACCCTCTTTTTCTCAAAAAAATGCTTAGGGTTTCCCCCTTTTGTGATCACTATATGATCAACATACGTGCTTCGTGTCATAATAGCACTGCTCCCCCCATCAAGCTAAACAAGCTTAGTTGTTCAAATACGAATCTGATATTATTAAAACAGAGTCGTTTAATTGGTCAGCTAAACGGTCCTAATTTAGTTTCAAAAATGCATATTCGCCACTCGTGTGTGCATCTCTACAGGGTGCCCACGGTGGACCGCGGCCCACCCATGGATTTTGGGTCGGCCCAGGCCCCGATTCCCCTTTGCTCTGCTGCGCGCTTCCTATCTCTACTCGCCCCCAGCCACCTGCCTCGCCGGCGACTTGCCTTCCCCGGACGACATGACTCTAGGAGGAGACGTCGGACTGACAGGAGGTTAGGAGTCGCTCACCCAACAGCGTCACTGCTGCCCAGGCGCACCGCCGTGCCGACCTTCCCAGTTCGTTCAGGGCTCAGGCGTGTAGCACCCACTAAGCCAACCCAATTTATCCTGAGATGCGTCCTCAACACTCAACAGCCACTCCTCATCGCCCATTTTCTAATTGATTCATTACTCATTAGGCAGGACTGTCATTAGGGTTTGCTCTGTGCTGACTGCTAACTACACTTAATTGTTCAGATGTATTTCAGTAATCTTTAGTACCTGTAAAGTTCACAGGGTTTCAAAATTCCGGCCCTAGGAACACACACTAGTGATTTTGGATTGTTGGTCGTAGTGACATTGACCCAGATTACTACTGCAGGCCAGGTTTGTTGACAATTTTACTTGTCGTTCTTACTCATTCGATATGATATCCAATTATTCATGTCAATTAGTTGCAAACAATAAGTGCTAGACAAACTTCTTGATTCAGATATTGGACAGTTTCTTACTGTAGTTACAATTCTGCATACTTGTCCTAGTAAGCTCACAACTAAATGATTGATTCATTACATCTATGATTGCCTTGTCATATTTGTTGTCAATATTCTTTTAGGTGGACCACACTGTTTCAAAATACTGGAACCGCAGACATGAGTGAATAGTATTTCTCTATGTGATCTCATCCATCATGTCGGGGCAACGAACACTGCATTGTATAGAAAGAAAGTGTCATTTCCAGCTTTTACATAGACTACGATCTTTTACATGGAATACAATCTGCCTACTTGCTTTGTGTCACACTACCAGCACTCCACCCTTGAAGCTAAACATTATTCCACTCATAATTCCTTAGTTTATTTGTTCGAATACGAATTTGATATGATTCTAATGTTCCTACTTCAGTTTGGAAATGTGTGTCTGCCTGTTATAGAGACATAAGAGGTTTCTATTTCTTTGTGTGGTCTGGTCAGCACGGTTGGGGGTTGAACTTTGCATATGCAGGGGTTTATAGGGAGACACTTCGAGTTGAGTCCGCAATGCATTCCATAGATAATCTGACTACATTCTATGTTTTCATGAATCTCATATTCTGAACAGCATCATAATGATTATGAGCTTGCACGCATGAAAAGAATAAAGCAGAACAATGCCATGGTCTCAAACTTGGCATTAACGGACTAAAATCAAGTCTGGATGCAATGCAATGCAAACGCTCTCCACCTACAGATTCATGCTCAGAATATGATCCTAAAAGTGATTCTGAGCTAGAGGGAGACCTAAGTCAATGTAGCTCCCTAGGGGAGGAGTCAGAGGCAGATGCCCTATCTTATTCACCCATCAAGGTGCTTGCTCTAACTTTCCAAGTTTATATTGGTCACACATATCTTGCAACTGATGCTTTGCATTGCTTCTATTTTGTTGCACCACCATTAGCTTAGTTTACATATCGTGTATGTGAATATGCCCTCCCTATCCATTTTTAGTACATATTCCATCTGTCATCATATTATATTTATCCATTCAAATGTTGTTCTTGTGTATCAGACGTTTAAAAGGAAGAGGGTGATTGCTGATCATGGAGGAGCACGAGCAAAGTATTTGGAAAAGATAGTAACACCTGATAAATCAAATAGCCCATTAGGTGTAGTTGCAATATCACCTGACCCACAAAACACCCCAACTCTAGCAGACTCTAGCCCTACTACACTGGTCCTGATGCTCCAACTCAGCAGACCCCAACTACAACAAACAGTATGATGATGCCAGTTGACATAGCACCAGCTCTACGTCGCAAAACCCCCATTCCAGCAAAGAGTACACCAAAATCCAGTTGCCAAATCCCTTTTCGAACCAGAGAGAGCCCCAATTGCAGCAAATAGGACCCCTGTTCCATTTCTTCCCAATTTAGAAGACGAAGCTTATATTGTTGTCAGGAACTTTGTGCGCATCTTTCCTTCATGGAAAGATTATACCGCAGAAACAAAACAATTTCCAGTCTTCCTCCGCAACTTGCGCGTAAGTAATGTACTAATGTTATTCATGGTAATTACTGCATATGTTTCTGCTGACAGAAGACACCAGATTTCATTCTTTTAAATAGGCGAGGACCAAACTAGATTGTCAAGACGAGCAAGGGTTGGTTGCGCTTTTCAAGCACGCGTGGACGAAGTATCGTTCCTACCTGAGGCAAGCGCACTTCGATGGCAAGCCTCTAAACAAAATTTCTGTAAAGTCTCCGCAAGTTCCAAGTTTTACTTGTAAATCCATATTCCTTATTCATACCATGCACATTACTCAATACTCCCTATATGTATGCTTGTCTTTGTGGATCTATAATCCAGTGTGTGGTGAAGCAGCCCATGTTTGCACCTTGTCATCTCCTGTTTTATCTTACTGATGTGGCTGATGATATGACCAACATGCCATGCACATTAACCAAAATAGATACAATGATTGTCTTTGCCCTTCATCTATGCTTGTTATGTTGACATGGTAATCCAGTAGTGTGGTTAAGCTCCCTGCATTATGAACAATGCAAAATTATTCTATTGATATTTTGAACTTACTCTTTATTTTCTAATTTGAAATTGGATGGAATTGACAACACAATTATCGTCTTTGCTTATACACGTGCAAAATCTGTCATCTCTTTGCTTGTTTCAGGGTGATATGCCAGATGGCATGCACAAGTCTGCTAAAGGATGTGAGACAAACCCAACATATATTGCAGCAAAGAAGGCAAAACAACTTGAAGATAGCGAGACAACCCCAAAGTCTTGTCTTGATGCGGTGTTCAAGTTACTTGAGACTAGCAGTCAGACAAGCTCACAGAATTCGCTGCCTGAATCAGTTCGACTTCTTCAGTCCCAAGTTCTAGTAGAAAGGTGCAACTCAACTTCGACGTGAAGTCCTATCTCTAAGAAATATTGCGGAGAAAACTAATGAGAACCTCATTGCTAAACAGCGACACCTGGAAGCTATGACCGAAATGCTAGGCCAGTCTCATAGCCTTGCTCAGGAGTTCCCACTCAAGGCTAACCTTTCTTGAACTGTCTTGGAAGTGGTCTCGGTTTAGTATTATTTTGTTACACTGCAATGGTGCCCAGTTTTTGTAATCTGCTTCTTCGTTGTGCTTTATGATCACTGGTGGCGAACTTCGATGCCCAGTAGATGTAATATACCATAAATCCTTTATTGTATAGTGTAGGTTTATTCTAAGTTACTATGTCGTAATTTGTTTATTGTATAGAGTAGGTTTGTTCTTAATTCCTACTAGTTACTGCCATCATTCCCTATGTGAAAAAAATCGGATGTAGTCGACCGGGCCAAAACATTCGCCTCTAACAGGCCTGGGTTTTAGCGGGCCACAATTGGGCCGTCCTGTAACTTTCTTGGGCCCGAATGGCCATTGGGGCCTTCACACTTTGCGCCAGGCCCACAACTTACTCCGTCCTATATTCGGCCCAAACTTTAGTTGGGCCTTTTGTGGACCCAGCGCTTAGTTTGGCCCATGTAACTTTGGGCCATTAACATGCTGAATATTCTGCTGGCCTATTACGGCCCAGAAGAAACCATGGTCCTTTAGCAGGCCGAAAGGCATGTTGGACCTCAATTTTCACTAGTCGTCGACGGGCCTTCAGCAGGCTGAAATGTAGACTGGGCCTTTTTTGGCCCAGTTATATGACGGACCGTTACCAGGCCGAAACATATCTCGGGCCTTATTTCGCCCACTGATATCATGGGCCTTTAAGAGGCCAAAAGCTTATTACATGCATCAACGGGCCGAATTATGTGACAAGCCTTTAACAGGCCCAAAGTCACGTTGGCTTGAATTGTTGCCACCTTTATCACGGGCCGTTAGTGGGCCGGATGTCGCGTCGGACCATATATGGCCCAAGGGCACCACGGGCCATTCCCAGGCTGAAAGACACACCGGGCTGAAATGGGCCCATGTCTACATTGGGCCTCTAACAGACCGAAAGTCAGTGGACCATAATTGGGCCCAAATATTCAGCGAACAATTAACGGGCCAGATTTGGCTTGGTGCCGTAAATGGGCCTTGTTTAAACAGACCATTATTGTGCTGGCCCACTAGTACCTGAGTAAGTACTACGAGCCTTTGACTGGGCCGACCTTTTTAACCTATATGAGCCTCTGTTGGGCCCTGCCACGTGTCGACGTATCATAGGCATGTCTCCTCCAATGAACGGACGACATCTGGCCTACCGATGAGCAGACACGTGTTTCCTCGAACCAATGATGATTTTACATGTAGAAAATGCCCATTGATTCAGGCTATTAACGGGTTATCAGATCCAAACCAGAACCGGATAGCTTAACGGCGACCCGTTATGGTGGATGCCACGTGTGGGTCACCCTGGATGAAAGCACTTCTATGATGCATGATTTATCGTCATGGAAGTGGACACTTCCATGATGATAACTTTGGTAATGTCATGGAACACTTCTACGACAGCACAGGTATGACTATCTTGATTCTGTCATAAAATCGTCATGGGTGTACATGCATGACAGAAAACGTGACCTACTCTGACAAACACGTATCATCACGGAAGTCTTTTTTTTTGTAGTGGTAGCAAGTAACAAAAGTGAGCACAAATGGTATTGCGATGCTTGAAAATGAGTCCTACGGTCTGTACTTTCACTAGTGCAATCTCCCAACAATGCTAATATAATTGGATCATATAACCATCCCTCAACGTGTGATGAAGAATCACTCCAAAGTTCCTATCTAGAGGAGAACATAAGAAGAAATCGTTTGTAGGGTACGAAACCACCTCAAAGCTATTATTTCCGATCGATCTATCCAAGAGTTCATGATAAAATAACACCAAATAATTTCAGATTCATAATACCCAATCCAATACAAAGAACTTCAAAGAGTGCCCCAAGATTTCTACCGGAGAAACAAAGACAAGAACGTGTATCAACCCCTATGCATACATTACCCCAATGTCACCTCGAGAATCCGTGAGTTGAGTGCCGAAACATATATCAAGTGAATCAATATGATACCCCATTCTCACCACGAGTATTCATATGCAAGACATATGTCAAGTGCTCTCAAATCCATAAAGGTATTCAATCCGATAAAACGAATCTCAAAGGGAACTCAATTCACAAAAAGATGGAGAGGGGAAAACACCATATGATCCGACTATATTAACAAAGCCCGCGATACATCAAGATCGTGACATCTCAAGAACACGAGAGAGAGGGAGAGATTAAAATCATAGCTACTGGTACAAACCCTCAGCCCCGAGGGTGGACTACTCCCTCCTCACTGTGGTGGCCGTCGGGATGATGAAGATGGCCACCGGTGATGATTTCCCCCTCCGGCGGAGTGCCGAAACAAGGTCTAGATTGGTTTCTTGTGGCTACAGAGCCTTGCGGCAGCGGAACTTCTGATCTAGGGTTACCCCCGAGGGTTTTGGAATATTTGACAATTTATAGGGTAAAGAGGGGGAGCGGGAGGCCACCGAGGTGGGCACAACCCACCTAGGCGCGCCTGGGAGCCCAGGCGCGCCCTGGTGGGTTGTGCCCCCTCGAGGCACCCCCAGGTGTTGCTATGGGCCCATTGAATGTCTTCTGGTCCATAACCAATCCACAAAAAGTTTCGCGGTGTTTGGACTCCGTTGGATATTGATTTCCTATGATGTAAAAACAAGCAAAAAACAGCGACTGGCACTAGGCACTGGGTCAATAGCTTAGTCCCAAAAAATGATATAAAGTTGCTATAAAATGATTGTAAAACATCCAAGAATGATAATATAACATGATGAATACTTCAAAAATTATAGATACGTTGGAGATGTATCAGCATCCCAAAGCTTAATTCCTACTCGTCCTCGAGTAGGTAAATGATAAAAGAAACAATATATGAAGTGTGAATGCTAGAAAAGTGCATAAGTTTGATCAATGATAATTTCAATACTTCTCCTAGCATCATATAATTAATTCTTTCTTATAAAACTTCTCATGTTAAAGTAGCAACCAATTCACATGTTAAGGTTCGAACAATGAATTCTCTTGAAACTCAACAACCTATGTTCTCTGTCACCAAGCAATTGCAATTCAACTTATTCAACAAAGTCTAAGTAAGAGCTCCACATAATCAATCATCATATAGTCTTCCACGATTGCTACTACTCAAAGCATATTCCTAGAACAAATCCATCCATCGAACAGAGAGAAAGATAGGGGCTTAATATTTCGCCTCCCAACTCATTTATCATAGAGATAATTATCAACAATAATAAATCATGATCAAATATATTTGACTAGTCATATGTGCCTAGATCTTTCCCCACCACATGATGCTTGCCAACTAGAGAATAATTGAGGTTGAAATGAGAATTTATACTATTGACTCTTTGCATAAAAGTAAATACTAAAAAGTAAAAGATAGGCCTTCCGCGGAGGGAAGCAGAGGTTGCCATGCGCTTTTTA
Organism: Aegilops umbellulata; assembly: GCA_032464435.1. Taxonomy (NCBI): domain Eukaryota; kingdom Viridiplantae; phylum Streptophyta; class Magnoliopsida; order Poales; family Poaceae; genus Aegilops; species Aegilops umbellulata. The sequence goes on from CP136060.1 coordinate 601,310,554, forward strand.
TTTGGATGCCCAAGCTCTTAATGCAAACGAACGTCACGTTATATTGCCCCTTATGATAACAACCTTTATTATGCAGTCCGTAGCTTTTATTACTTTGCCATCACAAGTTCGTACAACGCTCAATTTTCCCTTACATTAAAATATCAAACATATTTAGGAGCAATTTTTATTGCTTTATGCACCGATGACAACTTACTTGAAGGATATTATTCAATCCATAGGTAGGTATGGTGGACACTCATGCAAGAAACTGGGTTTAAGGGTTTTTGGATGCACAAGTAGTATCTCTACTTAGTACAAATTTTTGGCTAGCAAAAGATCCTAGGCAAACACCACATGTTGGAGGATCCATGACAATATAACTTCTATGCAAATATACCCAAACATAACTCATTCGTTGTCTTCCCTGTCCAACTTCAACTAATTTGCTCAAGTTTGAAAATAATTAATGGGTATTCACGATCATAGAAGATGTCCAAGATAATATATTTGCATGTGAAAGTTCTCTTCCTTATAATAATCATTCATGAATTGCTTGTATGACCAATATTGTGATTGTCAAAATTCAAAAGATTTCACTTTCTAAATCCAATGTGAAGCTACCACTAGGCATGGTACGAACATATAATTTCAACTTCATGATGTTCTATTCATTCAACAATTTACTCATAGGATATAAGTGAAGCACAAAAGTAAATGACAAGCTACTCCAAAAAGATATAAGTGAAGATCAAACGAGTAGTCATGTAAATCGGTAGCTATTTGAAAACTCTCTTTTATTTAAAAACTTTCAGATCTAAGTATTTTATTAAAACAGAAATCAAAAAAATCATATTCCAAGAACAACATAACTCATGTGAACCGGATAGCTTAACGGCGACCCGTTATGGTGGATGCCACGTGTGGGTCACCCTGGATGAAAGCACTTCTATGATGCATGATTTATCGTCATGGAAGTGGACACTTCCATGATGATAACTTTGGTAATGTCATGGAACACTTCTACGACAGCACAGGTATGACTATCTTGATTCTGTCATAAAATCGTCATGGGTGTACATGCATGACAGAAAACGTGACCTACTCTGACAAACACGTATCATCACGGAAGTCTTTTTTTTGTAGTGGTAGCAAGTAACAAAAGTGAGCACAAACGGTATTGCAATGCTTGAAAATGAGGCCTAGGGCTCGTACTTTCACTAGTGCAATCTCCCAACAATGCTAATATAATTGGATCATATGAGAATCCCTCAACGTGCGATGAAGAATCACTGCAAAGTTCCTATCTAGCGGAGAACATAAGAAGAAATTGTTTGTAGGATACGAAACCACCTCAAAGCTATTCTTTCCGATCAATCTATCCAAGAGTTCGAGCTAAAATAACACCAAATAATTTCAGATTCATAATACTCAATCCAACATAAAGAACTTCAAAGAGTACCCCAAGATTTCTATCGTAGAAACAAAGACAAGAACAGGCATCAACCCCTATGCATAGATTACCCCAATGTCACCTTGGGAATCCACGAGTTGAGTGCCGAAACATATATCAAGTGAATCAATACGATACCCCATTGTCACCACGAGTATTGATATGCAAGACATATGTCAAGTGCTCTTAAATCCATGAAAGTATTCAATACGATAAAACGAAATCTCAAAGGGAAAACTCAATCCACAACAAGATAGAGGGGGGGAAAACACCATATGATCTGACTATGTTAACAAAGCCCGCGGTACATCAAGATCGTGACATCTCAAGAACACGAGAAATAGAGAGATGAAACACATAGCTACTGGTACAAACCCTCAGCCCCGAGGGTGGACGACTCCCTCCTCATCGTGGTGGCCGTCGGGATGATGAAGATGGCCACTGGTGATGATTTGCCCCTCCGGTGGAGTGCCAGAACGGGGTCTAGTTTGGTTTCTCATGGCTACAGAGCCTTGCGGCGGCGGAACTTCTGATCTAGGGTTACCTCTGAGGATTTTCGAATATTTGGCAATTTATAGGGTAAAGAGGGGGTGTGGGAGGCCACCGAGGTGGGCACAACCCACCTAGACGCGCCTGGGGGCCCAGGCGCGCCCTGGTGGGTTGTGCCCCCATCAATGCACACCCTAGGTGCTGCTATAGCCCATTGGATGTCTTCTGGTCCATAAAAAATCCACAAAAAGTTTCGCGGTCTTTGGACTCCGTTTGATATTGATTTCCTGCGATGTAAAAAATAAGCAAAAAACAACTACTTGCACTGGGCACTGGGTCAATAGGTTAGTCCCAAAAAGTGATATAAAGTTTCTATAAAATGATTGTAAAGCATCCAAGAATGATAATATAACAGCTTGAATACTTCATAAATTATAGATATGTTGGAGATGTATTTGTTGGGGAACGTTGCAAAAAATAAATTTTTTCTACGCTTCACTAAGATCAATCTATGGAGTCATCTAGCAAGGACAAAGAGGAGTGCATCTACATACCCTTGTAGATCGCGAGCGGAAGCGTTCAAGAGAACGGGGTTGAGGGAGTTGTACTCGTCGTGATCCAAATCACCGATGACCGAGCGCCGAACGGACGGCACCTCCACGTTCAACACACGTACGGTTGGGGAAGATGTCTCCTCCTTCTTGATCCAGCATGGGGAAGGAGAGGTTGATGGAGATCCAGCAGCACGACGGCGTGGTGGTGGAAGCAGCGCTGATCTCGGCAGGGCTTCGCCAAGCTCCAACGAGAGGGAGAGGTGTTACGAGGGGAGAGGGAGGCGCCAGGGATTTGGGTTGCGGCTGCCCTCCCTCCCCCCACTATATATAGGGCCCCTAGGGGGGCGCCGACCCTAGGATATCCTTCTCCAAGGGGGGCGACGGCCAAGGGGGGAACTTGCCCCCCATGCCAAGTGGGGTGCCCACACCCCTAGGGTTTCCAACCCTAGGCACAGGCGGAGGCCCAAGGGGGCGCACCAGGCCACCAGGGGCTGGTTCCCCTCCCACTTCAGCCCATCGGGCCCTCCGGGATAAGTGGCCCCATCCGTTGGACCCCGGGACCCTTCTGGTGGTCCCGGTACAATACCGATGACCCCCAAAACTTTCCCGATGGCCGAAACTGGACTTCCTATATATAAATCTTCACCTCCGGACCACTCCAGAACTCCTCGTGACGTCCGGGATCTCATCAGGGACTTCGAACAAGTTTCGGGTTACCGCATATTAATATCTCTACAACCCTAGCATCACCGAACCTTAAGTGTGTAGACTCTACGGGTTCGGGAGACACGCAGACATGACCGAGACGACTCTCCGGTCAATAACCAACAGCGGGATCTAGATACCCATGTTGGCTCCCACATGCTCCTCGATGATCTCATCGGATGAACCACGATGTCGAGGATTCACGTAATCCTGTATACAATTCCCTTTATCAATCGGTACATTACTTGCCCGAGATTCATTCGTCGGTATCCCAATACCTCGTTCAATCTTGGTAACGGAAAGTCACTTTACTCGTACCGTAATGCATGATCCCGTGACCAAACACTTGGTCACATTGATCTCATTATGACGATGCATTACCGAGTGGGCCCAGAGATACCTCTCCATCATACGGAGTGACAAATCCCAGTCTCGATCCGTGTAAACCCAACAGATACTTTTGGGGATACCTGTAGTATACCTTTATAGTCACCCAGTTACGTTGTCATGTTTGGTACACCCAAAGCAATCCAACGGCATCCGGGAGTTACACGATCTCATGGTCTAAGGAAATGATACTTGACATTGGAAAAGCTCTAGCAAACGAACTACACGATCTTGTGCTATGCTTAAGATTGGGTCTTGTCCATCACATCATTCTCCTAGTGATGTGATCCCGTTATCAATGACATCCAATGTCCATAGTCAGGAAACAATGACCATCTGTTGATCAACGAGCTAGTCAACTAGAGGCTCACTAGGGACATGTTGTGGTCTATGTATTCACACATGTATTACGATTTCCGGATAACACAGTTATAGATGAATAATAGACAATTATCATGAATAAGGAAATATAATAATAACCATTTTATTATTGCCTCTAGCGCATATTTCCAACAGTCTCCCACTTGCACTAGAGTCAATAATCTAGTTACATTGTGATGAATCGAACACCCATAGAGTTCTGGTGTTGATCGTGTTTTGCTCGAGGAAGAGGTTTAGTCAACGGACCTGCGACATTCAGATCCGTATGCACTTTGCAAATATCTATGTCTCCATCTTGAACATTTTCACGAATGGAGTTGAAGAGATGCTTGATGTGCCTGGTCTTCTTGTGAAACCTGGGCTCCTTGGCAAGGGCAATAGCTCCATTGTTGTCACAGAAGAGAGTGATCGGCCCCGACGCATTGGGTATGACTCCTAGGTCGGTGATAAACTCCTTCATCCAGATTGCTTCATGCGCTGCCTCCGGGGCTGCCATGTACTCCACTTCACATGTAGATCCCGCCACGACGCTTTCTTGCAACTACACCAGCTTACTGCCCCACCATTCAAAATATACACGTATCCGGTTTTTGACTTAGAGTCATCCAGATCTGTGTGGAAGCTAGCGTCGATGTAACCCTTTACGATGAGCTCCTCGTCACCTCCATATACGAGAAACATATCCTTAGTCCTATTTAGGTACTTCAGGATGTTCTTGACCGCTGTCCAGTGTTCCATGCCGGGATTACTTTGGTACCTTCCTACCAAACTTACGGCAAGGTTTACATCAGGTCTGGTACACAGCATGGCATACATGATAGACCCTATGGCTGAGGCATAGGGGATGACACTCATCTTTTCTCTATCTTCTATCGTGGTCGGACATTGAGCTGAGCTCGATTTCACACCTTGCAACATAGGCAAGAACCCCTTCTTGGACTGATCCATATTGAACTTCTTCAATATCTTATCAAGGTATGTGATTTGTGAAAGACCTATGAGGCGTCTCGATCTATATCTATGGATCTTGATGCCTAATATGTAAGCAGCTTCTCCAAGGTCCTTCATTGAAAAACACTTATTCAAGTAGGCCTTACTATTGTCCAAAAGTTCTATATCATTTCCCATCAAAAGTATGTCATCCACATATAATATGAGAAATGCTACAGAGCTCCCACTCACTTTCTTGTAAACACAGGCTTCTCCATAAGTCTACATAAACCCAAACGCTTTGATCATTTCATTAAAGCAAATGTTCCAACTCCGAGATGCCTGCACTAGCCCATAGATATGTTTCTCGTAGGAGCATGTGAATGCGTAAACATGGCAGAGTAAGCAATGTGTTACATGTATCTTGGTTATATGCATCAGAGCAAATGATGTGAATGTGAGAAGTGTACCTTCATGCTCATGAGTCCTTCTTACAAATAGTATGTACATCAGCAAGAGCTTCTCATTCACATGACTGTGATGCATATACTTACCTTGTGGTCTTGAGTTGGCTTAGGATGGGATTAACCTGCGCAAACAAGGTTAAATAACATAGATACGCCTACTGACCAGAGCAAACAAGAGAAACCACAAGAGAACCAAGACTGGGATGACATGTAGAGTGAGTACTAAGTACCACATTGGATATAGACATGTCCCCAAAGGTAAACATATGCAATAAAATCAGAGATTTACTTCCCTTAGATGTCTTGCTCCCCATTAATCTGCATGGGCTATTGGGAGAAGATAGGGAACAAAAAATTAGAGCAACAAAAAAGAAACAACAGAGCTTGAGCTAAAGCAAGCAACCAAACCTGTCTTTCCCCTATTAAAGAAATGTGACATCTCTCCTCTTGAGCACCAAGCATCTGGGGTCTTTGATGATACTACTTTCTCCTTATTGAGAAACTGTCTCCCCCTAAGTATTCTCTCATTCTCCCCCTATAGGAAAGATTAAGCTTTGATGTGATCTCTCTCTCCCCCTTTGACATCAATTTCCAAGAAGGGATCTTCTGGACATGTGATACAAATGGGTTGGTCCTCGAGTCACAGAGCAAAGCAGCATGTCTAATACGATGCTGGTAGAGGACAAGAATCATTGAGTGGAGCTGGAGTAAACAGAAATCAGGAATAAGTGGCAAGTTGGTTTTCCTGTGGTGGAATCGGTGACTCCGAGTTGTGTGCTTCGGTTGCACCAAAAGATTTCGGTTGGGACAAAGAGAACAAACCGGTGTGACCGAGTTCATTAGAGTGAAACCACTTGTCACCTCAGCTCACTAGACAAGTAAGATCTCACAAGGATATGCAAAGGAATTTACTGAAAGATTTGCAATGAATTGGATGCTAGAAATGCAGAACAAAAAGAAAAGACAAGAAAAGATCTAGATGAAGTTTTTTTTGAAAGGGGAAACAAATAGGCAAATACAAAAGCATGGAGAAACACTAGAGAACTTCATCTAGAAATGGTCGGCGACAAAGTCACCTATGTTAGAGTATATTGACTTAGGAGTCAAGTGAGAGCACTTGATCATAGGTCATACTCATCGTTTAAGCTCAAAATGGGGTTACCATTTTTCGTTTAGGCCTTTTGATGTATTCACATCTTATCGAGTTGCTTTGACTCATTACTTGGAGTAAAGATTCTCTAAGATGGAATAACATACCTTGGGTGGTGGTGTTGATCTTGCTCACGTAGTTGAACTTGTGTGGGTTGCTCAAGGTTGATGTAGTTCATCAAGAGTTGGGAGCACCACTTGGAGTTTGAGTTCATCTACCTACATGGGTTAGCTTTGCAAGGAAGAGCACTTGTGTATCCAAAATGACAATCATGAGACTCAACATAGAATTTGCCGAAGGATATGTTTGAATGGTTTCGTGCTTCCTTGCCTTCAACCACCATTGTGTAGAGACTTGGTGATGTAGAGATTGCTCAAGATGTGAGGGAGTTGCAATCTCATAGATTTAGATTCAGCCAAATACCTACACGGGTTAGATAACATGCAAGGTACAAATATATCCAAGACATATGAATAGCATCATAAGAGAAATATCGAGGATTAGTCATAGGCTCATGCCCCGCATGTATCAAATGGAGTTCCTACTCCAAGTTTGAAGCATCAATGATGTTCAGTTCACCTCTCAACCTGCAAAACACTTTCTCATCAAGTGGTTTAGTGAATATATCCGCCAATTGCTTATCGGTGCGAACATTCTTAAGGTTAATGTCCCCTTTTGCAACATGATCGAATGAAATGATGACGAACTTCAATATGCTTAGTTCGAGAATGTTGCACGGGATTGTGAGCAATCTTAATAACACTTTCATTGTCACATAGCAATGGAACATGTTTCACATATATCCCATAATCTTTAAGAGTTTGGGTCATCCAAAGTAATTGAGCACAACATGAACCAGCGGCAATGTATTCCGCTTCGGCGGTGGATAAGGATACCGAGTTTTGTTTCTTGGAAGACCAAGACACAAGAGATCTACCAAGGAATTGACAAGTACCCTAAGTGGACTTTGTATTAACCTTGTCTCCGGCATAGTCCGAATCGGAGTAACCAACAAGATCAAAAGAGGACCTCTTAGGATACCAAATGCCAAAATTTGGTGTATGGATTAGGTATCTCACTATCCTTTTCACGGCCTTAAGATGACACTGTTTAGGAGCAGCTTGATATCGTGCACACATGCATACACTTAGCATAATATCGGGACGAGAGGAACATAGATATAACAATGAACCAATCATAGAGCGATAAACCTTTTGATCAACCGGTTCACCATCTTTGGTCCAATCAAGATGTCCACTAGTAGGCATGGGTGTAGTCATACCTTTGCATTCTTGCATATTGAACTTCTTGAATAAGTCCTTGGTGTACTTAGTTTGAGAGAGAAAGGTACTGTCGGTGTCAAAACCGGCGGATCTCGGGTAGGGGGTCCCGAACTGTGCGTCAAGGTCGGATGGTAACATGAGACAAGGGACACTTTATTTTACCCAGGTTCGGGCCCTCTTGGTGGAGGTAAAACCCTACTCCTGGTAGATTAATATTGATGATATGGGTAGTACAAGAGTGGATCTACCAAGAGATCAAGGAGGCTAAACCCTAGAAGCTAGCCTATGGTATGATTGTGTATGATGATGGTTGTCCTACGGACAACAATCCTCCGGTTTATATAGACACCGGATAGGATTAGGGTTACACAGAGTCGGTTACAATGGTAGGAGATCTCGAATATCCGCACGCCTAGCTTGCCTTCCACGCCAAGAAAAGATCCTTCCGGACACGGGACGAAGTCTTCAATCTTGTATCTTCATAGTCTTGGAGTCCGGCTGAAGGTATAGTCCGGCTATCCGAACACCCCCTAATCCAGGACTCCCTCAGTAGCCCTTGAACCAGGCTTCAATGACGACGAGTCCGGCGCGCAGATTGTCTTCGACATTGCAAGGCGGGTTCCTCCTCCAAGTTCTTCGAGAAGATTATAAACACCAAAAATAGTGTCTGGGTCTGCAAAATAAGTTTCCACATATTGCTATATAGAGAATAATATTAACACAAATCAAATCTGCTGAGCTATTCCGCAGTGCGGCATAACACTGTGACCAAGCCTTCTATATAAATTTCTTTCATTGTTCCACCTCAGCTCGTTTAGCGAGGCGGTTTCTTTGGCACGTCTTGTCAAAGCAGAGATCGTGTGCCCCCTCTAACGGGATTCTCATTAATACGGTCATGGATAACCCAATCGTGCCTGTTAGCACGTCTTGTCTTAATTAAAGGCTAGTCCAAGACAGTTACGGGGAGGGCACTTGATATTCTGCCTCTTATAAAGAGACGAAGGCCCTGTTCCCCGCTTCTATTATCAAAACGAGCTCGCCCGTCGCCTTGAGTTCCAACACCCTAGGCTTCCAGATTCTGAGCGCACCGGATCTTCGATAATGTCCGGCTCCGACCTCCAAGGCCGATGGATGCCCTCCTCTGTTATGGAGGAGGACGTATCAAGTTTGAGGGAAGCTAGATTCCTTACCAGGGAGATTCCGCACAGGCTGCCTGTTCAAGGACAGGTGATCCCTAGTCCTCAGCCCGGCGAGAGTGTGGTATTCATATCCCACTTCCTTCGGGGATTAGGCTTCCCCATGGATCCCTTTGTAAGGGGGCTGATGTTTTATTATGGGCTGGAATTCCACGACTTAGCTCCGGAGTCCATCCTCCATATCTCCTCGTTCATAGTTGTGTGCGAAGGGTTCCTCCGTATTACCCCTCACTTCGGATTGTGGCTCAAGACCTTCAAAGTAGAACCGAAGATAATCGAAGGGCGCCATGCAGAGTGCGGAGGCGGTGCTATAAAAAGAAATGCCGACGCTCCATGGCCCGAGGGCGCTTTTCAATAGGAGCTTGGCTTATGGCAACAACAGTGGTTCTACATCACCGCTCCTCGGGGCACCGCATGGGTGGCACCTCCGGCCTTTCGCTCGGGTCCCCCATCACGGTTAGCATCGTGGATTAACACAGGGTTAGGTCGGGGCTTGCCCAAAGACGTTGCTCTGCTGCAGGGCCGCATTAAGGATCTCTTGAAGGGAGACCTCAACCTGGTCAAGGTGACACAAGTCATGCTGATTCGCCGGACACTGCCCGGCCAACATCGCCCCCTTCGCTTGTGGGAATTCAATCCGGAGGGACCACGAGCTCTCCAGAATTTTCTGGGCGTGACGCCTGTGGAGATGTATAAACTGTTCTTCGGATCACAAGAAGTGAGTCCGGATTTGACCGAGGATGCTGGTTTAAGCCGCAATCGCCCGGATACTCAAGTAGGTGACCTTGCGACCGGACCTTCTATCCGCATAATTAACTTGCTTTTTAACATCACTTTTCCTTTTAAGCAGGAGTGGATAGCGAAGGCGAAGCTGATCCGGTGTCCGGCTCCCCTTCCCGAAACCAGGCTGGATCTTGTGCTAGTCAGGATGCTAGAGGTAGTGCCTTTGGAGGGAAATATGGGAGCAGACAAGGAGACCGTGGCCTCTCCGAAAGAGACCATTCCAAAGGGGGGAATCGATAATTCTCCTCCTAAGGGGAAGAAAAGGGCCGCCTCTGACCGCCCGGAAACCATAGCTTCGAAGCGGGGGAAAGAATCCTTGTCAGAGGGCCCGACGCCAGGGAGCCCCTCGGCCGAACTAAACCCTCAAAGGGAACAGCTCTCCAGCGAGCCGTAAGTAGAAGAAGAGTTATTCTTTTAAGAGAAATCCTTGATTTATATCTGAGAAGTTTTAACCGAAACTTTACTTTGTAGTTCGGACCTCAGCCCTTCTCAGCAGAACTCGTCTTTGGGGGATCTTCTTCCGGAGATGATGGAGAGCGGAATGCCTCCTCCTTCTGTATCGCCTAGCAAGGCGGGCGACGTTGAAGTGTCGTCGCGGGGGATTTCTCCGGATCCGCTAGGGGTGGATGGTGCAGCCCCCCGAGGTTCTCTGTGTCCGGCCTTTGAGGAAGGCCATGGGACGAGTCCGGCACCATCTGGTGTTCGTTCGGAGGAGCTAAAGATTCTGCTGGGGCGAGCCTCTGTCTCAGAGGAGCATCGTGCATTAATGAGCACGGTGATTGAAAAGATTTCAACCGCAGAAAGCGGACTGCACGAGGCCATCAAGAGTTTAGTGGCAGGCCTTGAGGTACATTTTAAATAACGTATATTTGTATTAATTGCGCATAAATAAAGTGCGCCCTGTGTAGATAGTAGCCCCTGAGACTCTGTGCGTCGTAAAGATGTACGGCGCGCAGAGGATCTTAATCCCAGGTCCTTTAAGTGGCACCTTTATACGTAGGTGGCTGATTGTCCGGAGTCGAGCCAGACTCGTGAATATGCCGAACTAAAGCGACAACTGGATGAGGCAGAAGCCGACATCGTGCTTGTTAACAAACGACTTGATGGTGCTCAAGGTATTGAAATCATTAGGCGATTGTGAGTAAGAGGAGCTTTATGTCAATATCTTACCGTGTGTGTGCTTGACGCAGATGGTGCGGCCGCCGTGGAAGGTCTTAGGGCCGAACTCGCCCGAGCGAAGGAACAAGCCAGAAAAAGCGATGCGGCTGCCGTGAAAGCCCTTGAAGAGCTGAAAGCCGAACAGGCTGCCCATTGCCAAAGCAAGGAGGAGGTGGCTGATATGGTCGTAATGTTAAAAAGTGCTACTGACCGTTGCAAGCTTCTTGAAGAAGAAGGTCGGGCAAGGCAAACGAGCTTAGAGAAAGCTGTTACCGACGCCAAGGACGCCCGCTCTGTTTTGAGAGCGGCAAAGGAGGAGCTACGTCAAGCCGGACTAATTGCGGATGGAAAGCCCTTCTTGCTGCGGAGAAAATTTTGCGACCCGAGGTTTGCCCCGTTGGACCGAGCGTGGAGTGTAGAGGACACCTATCTGGATTTGGCGGCTAGTGCTGCTGATGCGACCAAACACTTTCAAGATAAGAAGGGTCATGAAGTGGAGAAGCTCTTCTGGTCGCAATTCATCAATCCAGAGCGTCCACTTGCAGTGGATGATCGCCTGGCCCAATGGGCCAAACTGAATAGGTTGTCCGGACTCGCCATGAAGTACGTCACGGATCATCTGTGTCTGGGGAGATCGAAGCCGAATAGTTATTTCAGCTTGGTGCAGCAATTTCTCGACGTGGTGCCACGTATCGGTGCTATGAAGAGGTCAGCGTGCATGGAGGGAGCTCGGTTGGCTCTTGCCCGTGTCAAGACATACTGGGCAGATATGGAGCCCACCGTTGTTGCGTCCCGGGATTCGGATAAAAGCCGAATAACTTCTGAGCAATATTTTGAGGAAGTCCTCGAAGGCGCTCGCATAATAGAGACGCGGTGCTCGAAGGATGCTATGTTATGATAGCATATGTAATCATGAAACAATATTTTGATAAATTGTAGGGGCATATTTTTAGACTTGTGCCTTCAAGTATTAGGAACACCTCCCGTGCGACCGTTTAAATATATAAATTCTGAAAGACTGCAGTCGTTGGCTTCAGCCCCCACGCACATAGTGCGGGGGTGCGTGCAGAAGACGCATTTTCACACTTAACCCAACGTCTTGGTCCTATAAAGGAGGTGATAGCTCAGCGGGCTAGGCAACCGGACTATAATGCTTTAACACTTTCACTTAGCCATAGAAGCTTGACAGTGGGACTCTTTAGGTAGCCCTTTAGTGGCGATCGCGCTTTGCCCGAGTTCGGAGCGCGTACGTGCCTGACCGGGAAACGGCCCTTCGTCAAAGCGGAGGAATTCGATAAATTCCTATGAGTCATTGAGTGGCGACCAGTCTCGCGCTACATCATGACAGCCGGTTTTCGGCTTTCTCTACTGAGGTGCTCACCCGGCCGAACCGGGGCACAATCGCAGTAGTTCTCCTGGTGCTACCTTAGCCGATAGAGCGGAACGTAAGGTAGCCGAACTCAGGAGCCGGGCACCCCAACAAGTGACCAAAATCATGATTCGGAGCTGATGCATACAGTGCCAAAACTCGCGACGCCGAACACTCCCTAAGGTGTTCGGTCTTTGTGAGTGCGTGTGAAACAACACCCTTAAACAAAAGAAAAGAGCACTTAGTGTCTAGTTACGAGCAAGAATTCTGGCGTGGCCACATGCCAAGGCGCCAGCCTCCTCCTTGGTTATAGCAGGAAGGAAAAAACCAGGGGATGTATAGCAGCAAGAGACACTAAAAAATGTTTACGCAGGGTCTTAATCTAAAAAGAATCCTTTAGGACGGGTCCCTACTGCACGTCTGCGCCAGTCTCTCCGCTGTGCCGTGTCCTGGAAGGGCGCCGCACGACGTTCATCTGTAAAAGAGAGGAACTAAACTGAAAAATGGGTTGTGCGGAACAAAATATAAAGTAAAGAATATATAAGGTTGAGTTTTATTGTCTCTGCGTACAACCCCTGGTATGGGGGTATATGGCGTACTAAGCCTGCGTTAATGATGGACTTGTGCCGAACTCGTTGAGTCCGGGTCCGTGGCCTTTGATGACTTATAAAAAAGTCCTTTGGCTGGCGAGGCCACTTTATTGTGCGGCTGTTTAAGCGGCCGCGCAATCCTCCGTTTGGAGGAGGCGTAATTTAGTGTGCTCCCTTTAAAGAGATGATGCCTCGAGGACCGGGCATCTTAAGTGTGAGAGATGCGCAATGCGGTATTGCGTTAAAGCGAGCGAAAGCTCCGCGTCCCATTAGTGCTTGATAGCGACTTGAAAACGGGACTACATGGAAGGTCAGCTTTTCACGATGAAAGTTATTGGGAGAGCCAAATATGACTACAAGCCGGAGAAAACCCATACAACGGGTGTCCGGGCCTGGTGCTACCCCTTGAAAGGAGGTTTTGCTGTGGCGGATTCTTGCTGGGTTTATGCCCATGCGGTGGATTGTATCCTGATATATCAGGTTTAGTCCACCGCCGCCGTCCATAAGGACATTGGTAAACTAGAATCCATCGATTGTTGGATCCAGTATCAGGGCAGTCCGGCCTGCGTTTTTTATATTTCTAGAATAATCTAGCTGATAAAAAATGATTGGCTTTAGTGACCAGTGGCGGGACTCCTGAGGGGTAGGTTTGATTGTGCGTACCTTTATGAGTGCCACACGTTTTGTTACGTCAAGGGAGTTCACTGTTTTGACTTCTTGCGGGAAGTTCTTTTGTTTCCTGGTATTCTGCCTTTGGGGTTCGTCCTCTTCTTCACTTGGTGTATCGAGCCCCTTGTGTTCGACGTTAAGCTGCCCGGATTGTTTAAAAACCCAACAATCTCTGTGGGTGTGATTGGCAGGCTTCCCAGGAGTACTGTGTATCTGACATATTCTGCCCAGGATTCTATTTAAGCTGGACGGATCATCCCTATTATCCTGAGGGGGTGGTTTTGTTAGATTTTGCCGCGAGCTTTTGAATCCGGCATTGACTGCCCTGCTCTTCGGACTTTTTCCTTTTCTGCGACAATCCTTATTTCGCCGTGGTTTTTCGTTTCCATCCCTGATTTCTGATGTACTTGGGTCGCTGGGGCTGCATGGTGCCAACCAGCTGTCCTCTCCTGCGCAAAAGCGGGTCATGAGGCTTGTGAGTGCGGCCATTGTTCTTGGCTTTTCCTGGCCGAGGTGTCTGGCGAGCCATTCGTCTCGGACATTATGCCTGAAATCTGCTAGGGCTTCGGCGTCCGGACAATCCATTATCTGATTCTTTTTAGTGAGGAATCTGTTCCAGAACTGTCGAGCTGATTCTCCGGGCTGCTGAGTTATATGACTGAGATCGTCTACGTCCGGGGGGCGGACATAGGTCCCTTGAAAGTTTTCTTGGAAAGCATCCTCGAGCTCTTCCCAATTTCCAATTGTGTTTTCGGGAAGGCTTTTAAGCCAGTGCCGGGCTGGCCCTTTGAGCTCAAGGGGTAAATATTTTATGGCGTGGAGATCATCTCCTCTAGCCATATGTATGTGGAGGATGTAATCCTCGATCCAGACTCCAGGGTCTGTTGTTCCATCGTACGCCTCTATGTTAACGGGTTTGAATCCCTCTGGAAATTCAAATTCCAAGACCTCATCAGTGAAACATAGGGGGTGTGCGGCGCCCCTGTATTTGGGTGTGCCGGATTCTGATGATGGATTTTTTGCATTGCTTGTGAGAGCTTGCTTTCTTGGCCCGTAAATGGACCTGGCTGGGCCATGATGCGAGTCTTTAATTGGGTCGCATGCCGCCTTGAGTGCGGCGCCGCTTGCCGTTTTATGGTGGCCGTGGGGTCGTCTATCCGACCGTGTGGCTTTTTTATTTTTTAAATGTGGGGGCTCTAGGGCCTCCTGGTCGAATTCGGGCAGTAGTTTTCTCTTCGGATAACTTTTAGTGCGGCGGCTGCCGCTATATTTATCTGTGGTCTTGATTACCTTGTTCCATCTTGTTCTGAGTGCATCTTCTGCCGTCTTTAGCTTCCGCTTCTGCTTTTTCAGGCTGCGTGCTGTGGCAACGAGCCTTTCGTGGAGATTCTTCTGCTCTGTGGTTTTATCCGGCGTGAGATCGTCCGGAGTTCTGTTATGGCCGGGGGAGGGCTGTCTGTCCTCTCCATCTGTGTTGCCCTGTTCGGATGGCTGCTTTGAGGCATGCTCGTCGTCTACTGTCTCATCTTGCTCTACGGCTGGGTCTTGATCGAGGCGGGGCTTGGCTTGGCGTCTGCGTCGCCGCTTTGACTGCTTTTCGGAGGGTTTACCCCTTTTTCCGCCCCCTTTTTCCTCGTTGTCGTTTCCTGTAGGGGTATCCACCATGAATACATTGTTAGGTGGGGTGGAGGTTCAGTGCCCTATAGGTGCTAGTCCTAGTTCGTCTCCGTCTTTGTCGTCCATACCGTCGAAGTCTTCGGATTCGAAGTCAAGTATGTCGGTTAAATCATCGACACTGGCTATTAAATGGGTGGTGGGTGGGCTTTGAATTTCTTCGTTGTCCGAATCCCAACCTCTCAGACCATTGTCCGGCCTGGGCTCTCCTGATAAAGAGACAGACTTGAGAGAATTCAGGATATCACCGAAAGGTGAGCACTGAAAGATGTCCGCGGCGGTGAACTCCATTACAGGCGCCCAATCAGATTCGATCGGCGGGGGCACGGAAGGCCCGGAGTTCGGAGAAGAGTCTGGCTCCTTGGAGTCCTGGGCCGTGCGGAGTACGGGGCTGGCGTTTGGCTCGATCGCCTTTGAGATCGCAGCCCCCGAGGTGACGTCCAACCGTTCATCCTCAGAGAACGCAGAGGGCTCCGAGTCATGGATCGGGGCCGGAGTGTGTGCGCCCTCCAGGGTACTTTTCGGAGGCAGAGCTATATCATGCCCCTCAAGATAGTGCGGCACGCTTGGCTGTGTCTCGAACCCGTCGAAGACAAAGTCTCTGCGGATATCAGCTGTGTAGTTTAAGCTTCCAAACCTGACTTGATGGCCAGGGGCGTAGCTTTTGATCTGCTCCAGATGACCAAGCGAATTGGCCCGCAGAGCGACGCCGCTAAAGATGAAGATTTGTCCGAGTAGGAAAGTCTCACCCTGGACCTCATCGTTGTTGATGATCAAAGGAGCCATCGGGCCTACAAGCGACGACACAGAGGAACTCTCAATGAAAGCACCAATGT
Organism: Aegilops umbellulata; assembly: GCA_032464435.1. Classification (NCBI taxonomy): domain Eukaryota; kingdom Viridiplantae; phylum Streptophyta; class Magnoliopsida; order Poales; family Poaceae; genus Aegilops; species Aegilops umbellulata. The sequence continues at coordinate 601,326,607 of CP136060.1, forward strand.
TGGTGTCAAAACCGGCGGATCTCGGGTAGGGGGTCCGGAACTGTGCGTCAAGGTCGGATGGTAACAGGAGACCAGGGACACTTTATTTTACCCAGGTTCGGGCCCTCTCGGTGGAGGTAAAACCCTACTCCTGCTAGATTAATATTGATGATATTGGTAGTACAAGAGTGGATCTACCACGAGATCAAGGAGGCTAAACCCTAGAAGCTAGCCTATGGTATGATTGTGTATGATGATGGTTGTCCTACGGACTACAACCCTCCAGTTTATATAGACACCGGATAGGGTTATGGTTACACAGAGTCGGTTACAATGGTAGGAGATCTCGAATATCCGCACGCCTAGCTTGCCTTCCACGCCAAGAAAAGATCCTTCCGGACACGGGACGAAGTCCTCAATCTTGTATGTTCATAGTCCTGGAGTCCGGCTGAAGGTATAGTCCGGCTATCCGAACAACCCCTAATCCAGGACTCCCTCAGGTACCTTCCTTAGTTTGCTTGATTTGCAAACTGAGAAAGAATTTGAGTTCACTCATCATAGACATCTCAAACTTCTCCGACATTAGCTTTATAAGCTTCTCACTAAAATGAGGGTTAGTTGAACCAAATATGATATCATCAACATAAATTTGGCACACAAATAGTGTCACACCCTAGCTAGTCATGCATTAGAGTGTTGCATCATGTTTACTTTTCATCAGAAACATGAAATGGGGAAGGCAGAACCCCCAACACCCCCCCTGAAATCAACTAGGGTTTACTAAAAGTATTTCCAATGAACCTGAAATGCCCTTCTAAAATGTTCACCCTCTTTGTCTTGGGTTAGAACCTCTGGCAAAATAGGTGCACAATTTTCTAGGTCAACAGAAGGTCATTGTTTTAAATCATAAGTATTTGAATTTGGGCATTTAAATGCTATTAAATAATTTAAATGCTCAAATAATTCTGGAAATAAATGTTTGCTGTTGGAAATAATCCAAACAGAGCCCATAATTATTTCCAGGATTTTTGGAAATGTTTTAGTATTTTAAATAAAGCCCAACAGTTACAGTTAAATAGAAAACAGAAAGAATTAGAAAGAGAGAGAGAGAGAATACCTGGCCACTTATGCATCCCACCCAGCGGCCCAGCTGCGGCCCACCACTGTAGCGGCCCAGCCACCGCACCGCCTCCTTCAACCTCGTGCCAGAAGGCACGAGGGCGCGTGGTCGCCGCGCGCCGGCCACCTCCTCCCTCCCTGTCTGCCTGGCTACTCCCCGACGCACCCGGACGACGCCACGCACCCCTGCACCGCTCCCCTCTCCCCCTGGACCTTCCCCCCCCCCTCTGTTCTCTCCTTCGCCCCCCCTGACGCCATGGCCGACGCATGCTTGAGCTCGCTGCCGCCATAGCCACGGCCACCGTGCTCCCCTCACCGCCACTCCGAGTCCGCGAGAACCGCCGACGACCGTTGCTTCGCCCCGCCCTGGCCCCAAGCGCTGGGACGACCTGCATCACCGGCTACTCCCCCTTCTTTCTCCTCGGTCGCCGAAGGCTGCGCCCGTCGATTCGCCGCCGTCTCTGCGTCCCCGAGCTCGCCGCCCTGCTCGTCCAACTCGCCGTGAGCAACTGACTCGAACCCCCCTCCTGTGCGCTCCGTTTGCATGATGTAGCCGTTGCTCCGCCGGAGACCGAAACGCGCCGCCGCCCGAGCTTCTCGCCGCCGTGGCCACAGTCGTCGTAGCTCCCAACCGAGCACACCCACGTGCTCACCGCGCCGCGTAGGTGCCGTAGGAGCTAAGCACGCCACTCCATGGCCACCGCAGCCTCGTTCCCGAGTGCGCCCGAACTCCGGCTGCCGCAAACCTCGACGCCGGCGTCAACTCCGGCCACCCCCGCACCCACCGCCTACACCACTCGACGCGCGAGTCCATCAGCAACACGTAGCACGCCTCCGCCGTCGTTTTGATCGCCGGAGCGCGAAACCCGCGCTGCTCCGCCGCGTCTGGCCTCGCCGGCGTAATGTCGCCAGCAGGTTTGACCCCCCCCCCCCCCCCCGTTGACCGCGTTGACCTGGGTGGGCCCAGTTTGACCCCTGGGTCAATGACAGGTAGGGCCCAGCCCTGCTGACTAATTAGGATTAGTGCTAATTAATATTTAGTTAAACTAATTACGCTGACATGCGGGACCCACTGTCAGGGTTGACCTGGACCGGGTCTGTTGACCTGCTGAGGTCAGCATGGCGCAATGCTGACGTCGTAATTGATTTTCTGGATTTAATTTTCTTCAGGAAAATCCAGAAAATGTTTCAAACTTCAAAAAATCATAGAAATTAATCTGTAACTCCAAATGAAATAATTTATATATGAAAAATTATTAGAAAAATTCAATCTATCCATCTGTAATGGTTTCATGCATGAAAAGACAAGTTTACCTTGCTTTTTAAGCAGAATGAGGAAATGCACTATTAAGGCCATGTCTAATGAGCTAATATTTGAATCTTTGATTCAAATGAGTTCGTCCCTTTCTATTTTAGCTTGCACTAGGCCAGGACACATTCATATTGCCATGTCATAGCATGCATCATAATGTTGCATATCGTCATGTGTTGATTGTGTTTCGATGTGTTCTTCGTGGTAGGTCCTGCCTCCGAGGATATTCAAGAGTATCGAACTGAAGGGCAGTATCCCACTACCACTCCACCAGGCAAGCAACCCATTGATCATTCCGATACAAACCCATGTTCTCGCTTCTGCTCTCGTTTACTGCATTAAGATAACACGATTCAAACTGCTGTGTGTCTCGGTAGTTGAACCCACTTCCTTTGCATGACCTTTCATTGCCACAGTAACTAGATGAAACCCACTAGCATGTGTAGGAGTTGATTGAGCCATATGTGTGTGTGTGTTCCTACCATGCTATGCTTGCTATGCTAGAGTTGTGTCAGGTCTAGCTCATCGGGATGATGAACTAGAGTGAAAGGTGGTGACGTTGTCGAGAGTGTGAAAGTGTTGAACACGATTTGGTAAAGGAATCGATGGAAGGCCATGTAGGAGTACATGGTGGGTTGTTTCATTGAGGCCGTCCTTAAGAACTGAGATCTATGTGTGTGATTTAAGACTCAGCTACTACCACGCATTGGGCCCGAAACCAATGGACCCTCTTGGCTTATTAACCATACTTGTCCTCTGTCCGGGAGTTGCAAAGTAGTTTCTGATGTTTGTAGCATGCTGGGGGCCGCACGCAGCGCTGTCCATAGGGGTGGGCTGTGTTGCGGTAGGCACGTGGCACGGTGTACCGATTCGCCCGTTTGGTGTCTCGAGAACCCTGTTCACATCGTTCGGGGCTGTTAGTGGAAACCTTGGCCGGACTCCCTGCGGATGGAACCTGAATAGGCGATAAACCTGGACTAGGGACTTGTGTGTTTAGTCAGGTCGTGGCCGACACCCTCGCTGGGCTTCCACTTGAAGGTTGCCGAGTACATGTCGTGTAAACGGCGATAAGTGGTGAGAGCGTGTGTGAAGAAGTACACCCCTGCAGGGTATTAAACTATTCGAATAGCCGCGTCCGCGGTAAAGGACTACTTGGTCACCTATACAGTTCATAGACAATTAAATGGATACTACTAAAAATCTCAAGATAAGTGTGAGTACCGCGGATGGCCCTCTCGTAGGTTGGCGAGAGAGGATCCACGGTGGAGTATTGTGTTGGTGATAGTGGACTCGTGTGCGACAAATGCGTTACAAGTTGTGTCTGTTGTAGGATAGCTTAGCCAAGAGTCAAAGCTGGCTTGCTGCAATAACTCCACTACCTTCTTGAGAATGTGCATGTATAATAGGATTCTGTTGTAAGACTTGCTGAGTACCTTCGTACTCATGTTGCTTTAATTAATGTTTTCAGACGACTACGCCAACCCCTCTGATGGGTTCTACGTTGACGAGTGACTTATCACCCAGGTGGTGATCCAAGACTTGTGAAGGGTCGATGTAGATAGACAGGCTTCGTCAAGCCTTCTTTCTTTCTAGTGTCTGTACTCAGACTACTTTGCTTCCGCATGTGCTTGTATGATTGTATGACTTGAGTGCCTGGTCATGTGACCCCTATCTGTATGGATGATATGTATGGCTCTTCGGAGCCTCTTAAATAAAGTACTTGAGTTGTAGAGTTTTGTTGTGATGCAATGTTGTATTTACTCATATCGGGCATATTGTGTGTATGATTGAAATGCTTGGTATGAGTGGGATCCGACTATCTAGTTGTTTATCCTTAGCAGCCTATCATATGAGGAATTGTGGTCTAGTGCTTCTGAGCGATAGTAGTCCGCTACAGCCCGGTTCACTGGAGTCCTGCTAGCCTAGCACTACTGCTCGGAACACATGACTGGCCGGCATGTGTTTCACCTCGTTCCGATGTCTGTCCCTTCGGGGAAATGTCACGCGGTGTTATTCGGAGTCCTGCCTAGCCTGCTACAGCCTGGAGTACCGGAGTCCTGTTAGCCCAGTGCTACAGCCCGGAATTATACGTTGTTGACCGGCATGCTCGACGTGATTCATGTATGCCTGTCCTCATGGGTTAGTGCCGCCTTGGGTTCGGGACTAGCCATGTCGGCCCGAGTTCTCTGTCATATGGGTGCTAGCGACACTATCATATACGTGAGCCAAAAGGCGCAAACGGTCCCGGGCCAGGTAAGGTGGCACCCGTGGGAGTACCGTGCGTGAGGCCGCAAAGTGATATGATGTGTTACATGCTGGATCGATGTGGACTAGGATCGGGGTCCTGACAGCGTTGGCATCAGAGTCGGACTGCCTGTAGGTTCACTAAGCCAAACTGGTCGATGTCGAGTCTATAAATGCTTTAGTTATATGTAGGGGAATTGATTGTGGGAGGGAACGTAAGGCTCTTTTACTCCTTTACCTTATGCCCTCTATCTTGAGTCATTCTCTTCTCATTCTACGTGGGTTGAGGACTAGGCTCCCTTCTCTCTATGAGGTTCACGTGTTACTAATCCGTAGTAACTTATAGGATTGTTGGTTACAACCCAGTTCAGTTCCTACTAAATTTTAGCATGTTGCCAGTTGAACCAGAACCTTGATATGATATTGTTGAGTGGTTTTGCAAACTGTTGTGGATGTCTCATCTCTTTTTCTGAGCATTTACAGCCGTTATGCTGTCCAAATTCTCCTAGAAAATTCTAATGCCTTTGCATTATTTTGTGCTTTCAGATGGCCACCCGTTCCCAGAACCAAGTGGTTCGTCTGACCCGTTGCATCGATATATGTGGTCACACAGCTATGTTGGTTCGAGTGATGGTCGAGACAGGTTACCAATGGTATCCTGAATATACCGTTGAGGAGCAGTTTAGAGACTTTAATCAAAGCCAGTATCTGTGCACGGTCAGGATATATCCGTCTTATCCCAGAGCTACTGAACCGCTCCACTGTTCCTATGGACTTGGGATCACCATTGGGATGTCCGTGCAGGATGCAGCCTACTCGATGATGACTATTATTCGAGCCAGAACTACCTTGCTGAGCAACACTGATTTCCGCTACATGCCAGCATCCCTTCCTGGGGCGCATGGTTACCTTCATGGTATGTATAGCGATGCATCCCATGAGAACTCACTCCTCCACACCACTACTGAGATGCTGGAAGACAAGGACCGTGAAAATCGGGCCTTGCGTATGGAGCTCTTTAATGCTCGTTCTGATCACTGGGCCACTTTGACACGGTTTGCCCCTGCAGTGCAAGCCGGATACATGGACATGAGGGACTTGTATCCTGTGTGTGCCCGTCTGCCAGATTTCATGGAGTACCTTGAGGTGGGAGGCATCACTCCTCCTCGTGGACCTCGTCTGCCGCCGTTTGTTGGACCAAGGCCACACCCAAGTCCCTATGGTCCGCAAGCTCCTCAGGACCGTCTGTTCCCAGATGTTCATGTTCCGCTTCCAGGCTTGGGTGGTGACTTCTATGAGGATTACTAAGGAGTTGTCTGAGATAGTAGTAGTTTTCGCTAGTATTGTAACAGTTGTATGTCCACCGTCCTGCGTGACTTGTGGAATATGACTTAGTGTGTATCTATTCCGGAGGTGTATAAATATAATGTATAGGAGTTTGGAATGCCTCCGATGAGATTTAACGTCTTTCATCATAGTTGTACCTTAGCTTGGGCTTGTACTAAACTATGTATGGTGTGTGTGACTGTTGGTTAATGTATGGCAGTTTCTGTATTACCATGTCATACGGATGAACATCTCTGCATTCCTTGTTATCCATTACATTACGCACTTCCTTGCCCAGATTTTGCCATCCTGGTCTAAATCGTTGTTTTGTTTTTCCTAGCATGGTCAACACCCGCACCAACCCTGCTGCTCCGGAGCAGGGTGAGGCTAGCGCAGCTAGGGATGCGAATCTGCGTCAACCACCATCCCTGGCCGAAGTGATGCTGGAGGCAGAACGAAACAAGCGCGAGACTAACCGCTTGCTGGAGCGGATTGAGCAGAATACTGCACGCCAGCAGAGAAACATTCCAGTGTCAATCAATGACTTTGTCAAGATGTATCCACCAAAGTATAACCATTCCATCGAACCTCTCGATGCGGATGACTGGCTTCGCAACATCGCCCACAAGCTACGTTCTGCCAACGTAGCCGAAGATGATAAAGTTACCTTTGCCGCTTATCACCTCGAAGGCCCTGCTAGCCTTTGGTGGGAAAATTATGAGGCTATGCGCCCGGTCGGCCAAATTACTACTTGGACTGAATTCAGTGCTGCTTCCCGTGAGCATCACATTTCGGAAGGCCTCATGGATCGCAAGAGGGAGGAGTTCTGTAACTTCACCCAGGGTAGACTGACTGTGGATGCATACAGTCGCGAGTTTGGAAAGTTAGCACGTTATGCTCCCGAAGAGGTATCTACCGACGCCAAGAAGCAGGCAAGGTTCCGCATGGGACTTAGCCCCGAGCTTCGCCGTGATCTTCGTCTGCACGAATGCACCTCTTTTCCGAAGCTAGTCAACAAGGCCATCAGTGCCGAGACAGGGCAGAATGATTTTGAAGCTTCACGCAAACACTCGCGTGACTTTGGATCTTCATCCGGCTCTGGATCTCAGAAGCGTCGGGTCTGGATCCCAAACACTGCCGTGCCATCCAGGTTCACTCCGAGGCCATCCTTTGAGGCGCCTCGCCCCAGCCAGCAGTATATACTGCCCAAGACTTATGGTGGTCCCGCTGCTAATGCTGCTCCACGCCCCAATATGATAACTTGCTTCAAGTGTGGAGAGTCGGGTCACTACATCCGCGAGTGTCCCCAGAACAACCCCAACTAGATCGGAAAGTCTGTTGGTCGTGGTAAGCCAACAGCAAAAGTGCTCGTCGCCAAGCCGGCCACCACTGCTCGTGGCCATGTCAACTACGTCTCAGCTGAGGAGACTCAGGAGGACCCCAATGTTGTTCTCGGTACGCTCCTTGTTAATTGCCATCCGGCAACTGTTCTCTTTGATACTGGAGCATCTCATTCATTTATTTTTGAGAGCTATGCTCGTCTGCACAATACCACATTTTGTGACATGCCCACCTCCATGGTAATTCAAACCCCCGGTTCTAAGTGGCAAACCTCTAGAATCAGCCATGGAAGTGAAATTCTTGTCGACAGATTGGTCTTCCTCGCGTCGCTAATAGCTCTCAAGTCTTCAGACATAAACATCATCTTGGGTATGGACTGGATGTCAGCCCATTACGCTAAGATTGATTGCTCCACTAGAACCGTTCAACTCACCCATCCATCGGGCAAGACAGTCCATGTTTTGACCCGAGTGTCAAAGCGTCAACTCTACTCTCTAAATGCCAACCCCCTTCCAGACCTTGAAGATATTCCAGTAGTTCGTGACTTTCCGGATGTCTTTCCAGAGGAACTGCCAGGTGTTCCACCTGACAGAGATGTCGAGTTCGTGATAGACCTTGTTCCAGGAACCGTCCCAATATCTAGAAGACCTTACAAGATGGCACCCCTAGAACTAGCCGAGCTCAAGAAACAACTCGATGAGTCCTTGCAAAAGGGTTTCATCCATCCTAGTTCTTCTCCATGGGCTTGCCCCGTCCTCTTCGTCAAGAAGTAGGATGGAACGGATCGGATGGTTGTAGATTACCGACCTGTCAATTTGGTCACCATCAAGAACAAGTATCCGCTCCCCAGGATCAACGACCTGTATGACCAGCTCGCTGGGTCCTCAGTCTTTTCCAAGATGGATTTGAGGTTGGGCTACCATCAAATCAAAATCAAGAACGGGGACATTCCCAAAACGGCCTTTGTTACTCGTTATGGCCAATACGAGTACACTGTCATGTCCTTCGGTTTAACCAATGTTCCAGCCACCTTTTCTCGGTTGATGAACTCGATCTTCATGGAGTATTTGGATAAATTCGTTGTGGTATACCTCGATGATATACTCATCTACTCCAAGAATGAGGAAGAACATGCCGAACATCTAAGGCTAGTATTGACGAAACTTCGAGAGCATCGCCTTTATGCCAAATTCTCTAAGTGCGAATTTTGGTTGCCAGAAGTGACCTGTCTGGGCCATGTAATCTCTGGTAAGGGCATTGCTATCAATCCCGAGCGAGTTCAAGCCGTCCTTGACTGGACTCCACCTGAAACGGTCAAGCAAGTTCGGAGTTTTCTTGGTTTAGCGAGCTATTGCCGCCGCTTCGTCGAGAATTTCTCCAAAGTTGCTAAGCCCCTAACTGAACTCCTCAAGAAAGATAAAAAGTTTGAGTGGACCCCACAGTGCGAGTTCAGCTTTCAGGAACTGAAAAGACGCCTGACATCTGCTCCCGTACTGGTACCACCAGATTTTTCCAAGGACTTTGTGATCTATTGCGACGCCTCGCGACAAGGATTAGGTTGCATTCTCATGCAAGATCGTCATGTGATTACCTACGCTTCTCGACAGTTGCGTCCACATGAGGATAACTATCCCACACATGATCTAGAGCTTGCAGCGGTAGTCCATGCACTCAAAACCTGGCGACATTACCTTCTTGGTAATCGTTGCGAAATCTACATTGATCACCAAAGTTTGAAATACATCTTCACCCAACCGGATTTGAATCTCAGGCAAAGACGTTGGGTCGAGTTGATCACAGATTACGACTTAGGAATAACTTACACCCCAGGCAAAGCCAATGTCATGGCTGATGCACTAAGTCGTAAGTCTTATTGTAACAACCTAACGTTACAACAAGGTCAACCACTTCTCCACGAGGAATTTCGTAAGCTTAACCTTCACATTGTTCCTCGAGGATTCCTTTCCACCCTGGTGGCGAAACCTACCCTTATGGATCAGATCATCAAGGCACAGAAGGTGGATCCGGGAATCTCCCGTATCAAGAGAAACATCAAGAAGGGAGTTGCAGATTGTTTCTCCATTGATGATCAAGGTGTCGTGTTCTTTGGGGACCGCCTAGTGGTTCCCAAAGTACGCAACCTGAGGCGATTGATCCTTAAGGAAGCTCATGAATCTCCTCTCACCATTCATCCAGGTAGTACTAAAATGTATCAAGACCTACGCTAGAGGTTTTGGTGGACTAGGATGAAGAGATAAATCGCTCAATACATTGCAAATTGCGACGTCTGTCGTCGCGTTAAAGCAGAGCATCAACGGCCTGCTAGCACCCTTCAACCATTGGAAATTCCTGAATGGAAATGGGATAAAATCGGTATGGATTTCATTACCGGGTTTCCCAGAACCAAAAGAGGGAATGATGCTATCTTCGTTGTTGACGATCGTCTTTCCAAAGTAGCCCACTTCTTACCCGTTCGTGAGAGTATAACCACTAGCCAGCTAGCTGATTTGTACATCTCTCGAATAGTGTCCCTCCATGGTGTCCCTTTGGAAATTAATTCAGACCGTGGAAGTCTTTTCACCTCGCGATTTTGGGAAAGTTTCCAAAATGCTATGGGAACTCGTCTCTCCTTTAGCACCGCCTTCCATTCTCAATCAAGTGGTCAAGTAGAACGAGTCAATCAAATTCTAGAGGATATGCTCCGAGCTTCTGTCATCTCTTTCGGTATGAATTGGGAGAAGTGCCTACCATTCGCCGAGTTCGCTTATAACAACAGTTATCAAGCTAGCTTGGGCAAAGCTCCTTTCGAAGTTCTCTATGGACGAAAATGTCGAACGCCTCTTAACTGGTCAGAAACCGGCGAGAGACAACTCTTTGGCCCGGATATGATCCAGGAAGCAGAAGAGCAGGTTCGCATTATTCGTGAGAAGTTGAAAACAGCCCAATCTCGACAAAAGAGTGAGTATGACCGCAAGCATAAGCTGATGGCTTATGAAGTTGGCGAGATGGCTTACCTTCGGGTTACACCCTTAAAGGGAACCCATCGATTCGGTATCAAAGGCAAATTGGCTCCTCGTTACATTGGACCTTTTCGCATTCTTGCCAAACGAGGGGAAGTTGCCTACCAACTGGAACTACCTTCGCATCTCTCCAGAGTTCATGATGTCTTCCACGTTTCTCAACTCAGGAGTTGCTTCTCGGATCCTATCCGTGGAGTGGACCACGAAACGCTTGATCTCCAAGATAACCTCAAATATCGAGAATATCCCGTTCATATCCTTGATCAAGCCGAGCGTACCACTCGACGCCAGAATATCAGGTTTCTCAAAGTGCAATGGTCACACCATTCCGAACAAGAAGCTACTTGGGAAAGGGAGGATCGTCTACGACTCGAGTACCCCACCTTCTTTCCGACGGATCCTAAATGTCGGGACGAGATTCTTTCGAGTGGGGGTGAGTTGTCACACCCTAGCTAGTAGTGCATTAGAGTGTTGCATCATGTTTACTTTTCATCAGAAACTTGAAATGGGGAAGGCAGAACCCCCAACACCCCCCCTGAAATCAACTAGGGTTTACTAAAAGTATTTTCAATGAACCTGAAATGCCCTTCTAAAATGTTCACCCTCTTTGTCTTGGGTTAGAACCTCTGGCAAAATAGGTGCACAATTTTCTAGGTCAACAGAAGGTCATTGTTTTAAATCATAAGTATTTGAATTTGGGCATTAAAATGCTATTAAATAATTTAAATGCTCAAATAATTCTGGAAATAAATGTTTGCTGTTGGAAATAATCCAAACAGAGCCCATAATTATTTCTAGGATTTTTGGAAATGTTTTAGTATTTTAAATAAAGCCCAACAGTTACAGTTAAATAGAAAACAGAAAGAATTAGAAAGACAGAGAGAGAATACCTGGCCACTTACGCATCCCACCCAGCAGCCCAGCTGCGGCCCACCACTGTAGCGGCCTAGCCACCGCACCGCCTCCTTCAACCTCGTGCCAGAAGGCACGAGGGCGCGTGGTCGCCGCGCGCCAGCCACCTCCTCCCTCCCTGTCTGCCTGGCTACTCCCCGACGCGCCCGGACGACACCACGCACCCTTGCACCGCTCCCCTCTCCCCCCTGGACCTCCCCTCCCCTTTGTTCTCTCCTTCGCCCCTCCTGACGCCATGGCCGACGCATGCTTGAGCTCGCTGCCGCCATAGCCACGCCCACCGTGCTCCCCTCACCGCCACTCCGAGTCCGCGAGAACCGCCGACGACCGCTGCTTCGCCCCGCCCTGGCCCCAAGCGCTGGGACGACCTGCATCACCGGCTACTCCCCCTTCTTCCTCCTCGTTCGCCGAAGGCCGCGCCCGTCGATTCGCCGCAGTCTCCGCGTCCCCGAGCGCGCCGCCCTGCTCGTCCGTCTCGCCATGATCCACTGACTCGAACTCCCCTCCTGTGCGCTCCGTTTGCATGCTGTAGTCGTTGCTCCGCCGGAGACCGAACCGCGCCGCCGCCCGAGCTTCTCGCCACTGTGGCCACAGTCGTCGTAGCTCCCAACCGAGCACACCCACGTGCTCACCGCGCCACGTAGGTGACGTAGGAGCTAAGCACGCCACTCCACGGCCACCGCAGCCCCGTTCCTGAGTGCGCCCGAACTCCGGCCGCCGCAAACCTCGACGCCGGCATCAACTCTGGCCACCCCCGCACCCACCGCCTACACCACTCGACGTGCGAGTCCATTAGCAACACGTAGCACGCCTCCGCCGTCGTTTTGGTCGCCGGAGCGCGAAACCCGCGCTGCTCCACCGCGTCAGGCCTCGCCGGCGTCATGTCGCCGGCAGGTTTGACCCCCCCCCCCCCCCCGTTGACCATGTTGACCTGGGTGGGCCCAATTTGACCCCTGGGTCAATGACAGGTAGGGCCCAGCCCTGCTGACTAATTAGGATTAGTGCTAACTAATATTTAGTTAAACTAATTACACTGACACGCGGGACCCACTGTCAGGGTTGACCTGGACCGGGTCTGTTGACCTGCTAAGGTCAGCATGACGCAATGCTGACGCCATAATTGATTTTCTGGATATAATTTTATTCCGGAAAATCCAGAAAATGTTTCAAACTTCAAAAATCATAGAAATTAATCTGTAACTCCAAATTAAATAATTTATATATGAAAAATTATCAGAAAAATTCAATCTATCCATCTGTAGTGGTTTCATGCATGAAAAAACAAGTTTACCTTGCTGTTTAAGCAGAATAAGGAAATGCACTATTAAGGCCATGTCTAATGAGCTAATATTTGAATCTTTGATTCAAATGAGTTCATCCCTTTCTATTTTAGCTTGCATTAGGCCAGGACACATTCATATTGCCATGTCATAGCATGCATCATAATGTTGCATATCATCATGTGTTGATTGTGTTTCGATGTGTTCTTCGTGGTAGGTCCTGCCTCCGAGGATATTCAAGAGTATCCAACTGAAGGGCAGTATCCCACTACCACTCCACCAGGCAAGCAACCCATTGATCATTCCGATACAAACCCATGTTCTCGCTTCTGCTCTCGTTTACTGCATTAAGACAACGCGATTCAAACAGCTGTGTGTCTCGGTAGTTGAACCCACTTCCTTTGCATGACCTGTCATTGCCACAGTAACTAGATGAAACCCACTAGCATGTGTAGGAGTTGATTGAGCCATATGTGTGTGTGTTCCTACCATGCTATGCTTGCTATGCTAGAGTTGTGTCAGGTCTGGCTCATCGGGATGATGAACTAGAGTGAAAGGTGGTGACGTTGTCGAGAGTGTGAAAGTGTTGAACACGATTTGGTAAAGGAATCGATGGAAGGCCATGTAGGAGTACATGGTGGGTTGTTTCATTGAGGCTGTCCTTAAGAACTGAGATCTGTGTGTGTGATTTAAGACTCAGCTACTACCACGCATTGGGCCCGAAACCAATGGACCCTCTCGGCTTATTAACCATACTTGTCCTCTAACCGGGAGTTGCAAAGTAGTTTCTGATGTTTGTAGCATGCTGGGGGCCGCACGCAGCGCTGTCCATAGGGGTGGGCTGTGTTGCGGTAGGCACGTGGCACGGTGTACCGATTCGCCCGTTTGGTGTCTCGAGAACCCTGTTCACATTGTTCGGGGCCGTTAGTGGAAACCTCGGCCGGACTCCCTGCGGATGGAACCTGAATAGGCGATAAACCTGGACTAGGGACTTGTGTGTTTAGTCAGGTCGTGGCCGACACCCTCGCTGGGCTTCCACTTGAAGGTTGCCGAGTACATGTCGTGTAAACGGCGATAAGTGGTGAGAGCGTGTGTGAAGAAGTACACCCCTGCAGGGTATTAAACTATTCGAATAGCCGCGTCCGCGGTAAAGGACTACTTGGTCACCTATACAGTTCATAGACAATTAAATGGATACTACTAAAAATCTCAAGATAAGTGTGAGTACCGCGGATGGCCCTCTCGTAGGTTGGCGAGAGAGGATCCACAGTGGAGTATTGTGTTGGTGATAGTGGACTCGTGTGCGACAAATGCGTTACAAGTTGTGTCTGTTGTAGGATAGCTTAGCCAAGAGTCAAAGCTGGCTTGCTGCAATAACTCCACTACCTTCTTGAGAATGTGCATGTATAATAGGATTCTGTTGTAAGACTTGCTGAGTACCTTCGTACTCATGTTGCTTTAATTAATGTTTTCAGACGACTACGCCAACCCCTCTGATGGGTGCTATGTTGACGAGTGACTTATCACCCAGGTGGTGATCCAAGACTTGTGAAGGGTCGATGTAGATAGACAGGCTTCGTCAAGCCTTCTTTCTTTCTAGTGTCTGTACTCAGACTACTTTGCTTCCGCATGTGCTTGTATGATTGTATGACTTGAGTGTCGGGTCATGTGACCCCTATCTGTATGGATGATATGTATGGCTCTTCGGAGCCTCTTAAATAAAGTACTTGAGTTGTAGAGTTTTGTTGTGATGCAATGTTGTATTTACTCATATCAGGCATATTGTGTGTATGATTGAAATGCTTGGTATGAGTGGGATCCGACTATCTAGTTGTTTATCCTTGGCAGCCTATCATATGAGGAATTGTGGTCTAGTGCTTCTGAGCGATAGTAGTCCGCTACAGCCCGGTTCACCGGAGTCCTGCTAGCCTAGCACTACTGCTCAGAACAAATGACTGGTCGGCATGTGTTTCACCTCGTTCCGATGTCTGTCCCTTTGGGGAAATGTCACGCGGTGTTATCCGGAGTCCTGCCTAGCCTGCTACAGCCCAGAGTACCGGAGTCCTGTTAGCCCAGTGCTACAGCCCGGATTTATACGTTGTTGACCGACATGCTCGACGTGATTCATGTATGCCTGTCCTCATGGGTTAGTGCCGCCTTGGGTTCGGGACTAGCCATGTCGGCCCGGGTTCTCTGTCATATGGGTGCTAGCGACACTATCATATACGTGAGCCAAAAGGCGCAAACGGTCCTGGGCCAGGTAAGGTGGCACCCGTGGGAGTACCGTGCGTGAGGCCGCAAAGTGATATGATGTGTTACATGCTGGATCGATGTGGCTTAGGATCGGGGTGCTGACAAATAGTTCTCCATTAACCCTTTTAGTGAAAAGAGTAGAATCAATTTTACCAATTTCAAAGCCTTTTTCAATAAGGAACTTGGTCAAGCATTTATACCATGCTCTAGGAGCTTGTTTAAGACCATAAAGGGCTTTGTGAAGTTTGTAAACATGATTAGGTTTCTTAGGATTGACTAAGCCGGGAGGTTGCTTAACATAAACTTCCTCCTCAATTTCGCCATTCAGAAAAGTACTTTTAATGTCCATTTGGTACAAGGTGATATCATGGTGATTAGCATAAGCAAGTAAGATGCGAATGGACTCAAGTCTAGAAACGGGAGCATATGTCTCACCATAGTCCATACCTTCAACTTGTGTGTAGCCTTGGGCGACGAGATGTGCTTTGTTGCGAACCACTTGTCCATCTTCATCTTGCTTGTTGCGAAACACCCATTTGGTACCAATGACGTTGTGGTTGTTGTCAGGCTTCTCGACCAATGTCCACACTTGATTTCTCTCAAAGTTGTGTAGCTCTTCATGAATAGCGTTTATCCAGTCTAGATCCTCCAATGCTTCTTCAACCTTCATAGGTTCAATGCTAGAGATGAATGAGTAATGTTCACAAAAGTTAGCTAAACGAGTTTTGGAGCGAGTGATTCTCCCGGTTTGGATATCATTGTTGATTTGGTCGACGGGATGATCTTTGGCAATTCTTGCTCGAACTCGTGAAAGCTTTTGCTTGGGTCGGGGTGGAACATCCTCTTCATCTTGTGCTTCTTCTTGGCCTTCTTCATTGTTGACGTTGTCGTTCTCTTGTCGTGGTGGAGAAGGAGGTTGTTGATGTTCATCTTGGTGTACTTCCTCATTTTCTTCATCTTGGTGTGTCCCACTTGTGGATGCTTCCGTATCAACTCTTGGTTCACCTTGTTGTGAGGTAGAAGCTTCCACTTGGACGGACGAGGTACTCTCCTTCACTTCCGTTGGACGAATCTTGCCAATGAACAAGTCTTGAATTGCTTCCGAAGGGTCTTTGTCTCCTACATCAATTGGCAATTGCTCTACTTGCGAGCCGTTAGATTCATCAAACTTAACATCTACCGTCTCTTCAACCTTTCGGGTGAAATTGTTGTAGACACGGTAAGTGTGAGAGTTTGAGCCATAACCAAGTAGGGAACCTTCATGAGATTTTGGAGCAAATTTAGAACGACGATGCTTATCAAGAATGTAGCACTTTGAGCCGAATACTCGAAAGTATCCAACTTGGGGTTTGTTACCGGTGAGGAGCTCGTATGCCGTCTTGCCGAGTAGCTTGTGAAGATACAAGCGATTTTTTGCACGACTAGCTGTCTCAACCGCTTCCGCCCAAAAGTGCTTTGGCGTTTTGTACTCATCAAGCATCGTTCTTGCCATCTCAATAAGAGTCCGGTTCTTCCTTTCAACAACTCCATTTTGTTGAGGTGTGTACGTAGCCGAGAACTCGTGTGAAATCCCTTCTTCGTCAAGAAAGGTGTCCACATTTGCGTTCTTGAACTCCGTTCCGTTGTCGCTCCGAACCTTTTTGATCTTCACGTCAAACTGATTTTGGGCCTTCCTTGCGAAGTTTTTGAAGATCTTCTGGACCTGCGATTCGTCATCAAGAAAGAACACCCACGTAAATCTTGAAAAATCATCAACTATGACTAGACCAAATGAGTTACCACCAAGACTCTTGTAGGCATTTGGACGAAACAGATCCATGTGAAGTAGCTCGAGTGGTCTTCTTTTGGTCATGATGTTCTTCGCGCGGTGACTTCCTCCAACTTGTTTTCCTTCTTGACAAGCACTACAAAGTCTATCCTTGTCAAATATGACATCTTTTATTCCAAGGATATGATCGCCTTTAATAAGCTTATCAAGATTTCGCATACCAACATGACCTAGTCTCCTATGCCACAACCAGCCTTTAGAAGATTTAGCAATTAAGCAAGTTTTAGGTTGAGCCTTTTTAGTGAAATCAACAATGTAAAGATCTCCTCTGCGTATACCAGTAAAGACTATTTTATGATTGTCTCTATGAAACACTTGGCAATCTACTTCAGTGAATAAGACATTGAAACCGAAATCCGCAAGTCTAGAAACTGAAAGTAAATTGTATCCAAGGGATTCAACGAGCATGACATTTTGTATGGAGCTATAATGTGAGATGGCCACCTTACCAGGGCCAACCACCTTACCCTTTGAATTATCACCAAAAGTGACATATTTTCGAGGGCCGTCGTTTTCAGCAAGCTCACGGAACATATCTTCATCTCCGGTCATATGATCAGTACATCCACTATCAAGGACCCATTTCTTTCCTCCGGCCATGTAGCCGCGAAGATTTTCCATAAGACCAAAATGCCTCATTGCATCATCAAGATCATAGTCACTATCATCATCTTCATCATAGTATCCATGTTCAACATCATCTTGTGATTGATCAATTCCTAGAGAGGGTAATTCATTAGATAAATGATCATCACAATGGTTACCTTTATGAATTCTAATAGCTTCGGATATGATAACGCTAATGATTCCAACATTTCCGTTAGCGCGCATGAGATTGGTAAGCTCAAATAGACAATCACCAAAGCTAGGATCACTAGAGTTCATCTTACTCAAGGCAATAGACTTATGGAGAATTTCGTCTAAATTTTTCAAGGAATAATCTGGAAATCGTTCCTCAAGAAATCTCCATATGGTGTAGGCACACTTGAGAGTAGGCAAACATCTAATCAAGTTTCTAGGCAAGCCTCTAATGATGAGATCAACAGTTCTAGGATTGCGAATCATGTCAATATCTTCTTCGGGTGTGGGATGCAAGGGATCAATATGAGGTGCACAAGGGCTAGTAATGTACTTGTTCAAATAATATTCATTGAAAATCTCAAGCATTTCATTTTTCAACTCATGAAAGTATGCTCCATCAAGAATAGGCACTCTATGTCTAAGACTCCCCAAAGTAGACACATCCATCTTCCTCCAAAGGTGTTTAAACCAAGGCAATGGAGACCAAAGCTCTGATACCAATTGAAAGGATCGAGAAGAGGTGTCTAGAGGGGAGTGATTACACACTAAGTGCCAAAAGTTGCAGTTTTCAATATTCTTAAGTTTAAGCACAAGTTTAACAAACACAATATATATCAAGCAAGCATGCAATGAGTATATGAGCAGCGGAAAGTAAAGCATGCAACTTGCAAGAATGTAAAGGGAGGGGTTTGGAGTATTCAAACGCAATTGGAGACACGGATGTTTTTGTCGTGGTTCCGATAGGTGGTGCTATCGTACATCCACATTGATGGAGACTTCAACCCATGGAGGGTAACGGTTGCGTGAGTCCATGGAGGGCTCCACCCAAGAAGGGTCCAAGAAGAAGCAACCTTGTCTATTCCACCATGGCTATCGCCCACGAAGGACTTGCCTCACTAGCGGTAGATCTTCACGAAGTAGGCGATCTCCTTGCCCTTACAAACTCCTTGGTTCAACTCCACAATCTTGTTGGAGGCTCCCAAGTGACACCTAGCAAATCTAGGAGACACCACTCTCCAAGAAGTAAAAAATGGTGTGTTGATGATGAACTCCTTGCTCTTGTTCTTCAAATGATAGTATCCCCAACACTCAACCTTCTCTCACAGGATTTGGATTTGGTGGAAAGAAGATTTGAGTGGAAAGCAACTTGGGGAAGGCTAGAGATCAAGATTCATATGGTTGGAATGGAATATCTTGACCTCAACACATGGGTACGTAGTTCTCTCTCAGAAAATGTGTATTGGAAGTGTAGATATGTTCTGATGGCTCTCTCCATGAATGCAGAGTGGGTGGAGGGGTATATATAGCCTCCACACAAAATCTAACTGTTACACACGATTAGCCAAAATCGGTGGGACCAAATAGTTAAACTCGGTCGGACCGATTCAGCAAACCTAGTGACCGTTAGGATTTTCGGCGGGACTGAGATGCAACTCGGTAGGACTGATATGGTTAGGGTTAGGGCATAACGTAATCTCGGTGTGACCGATTACGCAAACTCGGTGGTACCGATTTTGGTAATAAGCTAACCAGAGAGTTGGTCAGGTAAACTCGGTGGGACAGATTCGCTCATCTCGATGCGACCGAAATGATACAAAAGGGAAACAGAGAGTTTACATTGCAATCTCGGTGGGACCGATCGCTCATCTCAGTAAGACCGAAACGTTACGAAGGGAAACAGAGAGATTACAATCCCATCTCGGTGAGACCGAGATCCCTATCGGTGAGACCGATTTGCCTAGGGTTTGTGGCAGTGGCTATGACATCTGAAACTCGGTGGCGCCGGATAGAAAGAATCGGTGGGGCCGAGTTTGACTTTTGGTTGAGATCATATGTGGATGTGAGAAGGTAGTTGAGAATTTTGGAGCATATCACTAAGCACTTTGAGCAAGCAAGCCATTAAGCAACACCTCATCCCCTCTTGATAGTATTGGCTTTTCCTATAGAATCAATGTGATCTTGGATCACTAAAATATAAAATATAGATTCTTGATCTTCAAGCTTGAGCCAATTCTTTGTCCTTAGCATCTTGAAGGGGTACCACATCCTCTAGTCCATGCCACTCCATTGTTGAACTTATCTGAAACATACTAGGTAAAAGTGTTAGTCCAACAAGAGATATGTTGCCATTAATTACCAAAACCACCCAGGGAGCACTTGTGCTTTCAGGTATACCCAATGGTTTCCTTAGGGTATCCTATGAAGACGTATTTTTCCGACTTGGGTTCGAGCTTTTCAGGTTGAAGTTTCTTGACATAAGCATCGCATCCCCAAACTTTTAGAAACGACAGCTTAGGTTTCTTCCCAAACCATAATTCATACGGTGTTGTCTCAATGGATTTAGAAGGTGCCCTATTTAAAGTGAATGTGGCTGTCTCTAGAGCGTATCCCCAAAATGATAGCGGTAAATCAGTGAGTGACATCATAGATCGCACCATATCCAATAGAGTGCGATTACGATGTTCGGACACACCGTTACGCTGAGGTGTTCCAGGCGGCGTGAGTTATGAAACGATTCCACATTTCCTTAAGTGCGTACCACATTCGTGACTTAAATATTCTACCCCACGATCTGATCGTAAGAATTTTATCTTTCGGTCACGTTGATTCTCTACCTCATTCTGAAATTCCTAGAACTTTTCAAAGGTCTCAGACTTGTGTTTCATCAAATAGACATACCCATATCTACTTAAGTCATCAGTGAGAGTGAGAACATAACAATAGCCACCGCGAGCCTCAACGCTATGAATATGTGGAACATCACGTTCAAGATTCATTGAGAATAAACCATTGACCAGCGGGGCATGACCATAAAACATATCTCTCATATAAATAGAACAACCATTATTCTCGGATTTAAATGAGTATCCATCTAGTATTAAACGAGATCCAGATACAATGTTCATGCTCAAAGTTGGGACTAAATAACAATTATTGAGGTTTAAAACTAATCCCGTAGGTAAATGTAGAGGTAGAGTGCCGACGGCGATCACATCGACCTTGGTACCATTCCCGACGCGCATCGTCACCTCCTCCTTCGCCAGTCTCCGCTTATTCCGCAGCTCCTATTTTGAGTTACAAATATGAGCAACCACACCGGTATCAAATACCTAGGAGCTACTACGAGTACTGGTAAGGTACACATCAATTACATGTCTATCACATATACCTTTAGTGTTGCCGGCCTTCTTGTCCGCTAAGTATTTGGGGCAGTTCCGCTTCCAGTGACCACTTCCCTTGCAATAAAAGCACTCAGTCTTAGGCTTGGGTCCATTCTTTGGCTTCTTCCCAGCAACTGGCTTACCGGGCGCTGCAACTCCCTTGCCGTCCTTCTTGAAGTTCTTCTTACCCTTGCCTTTCTTGAACTTAGTGGTTTTATTCACCATCAACACTTGATGTTCCTTTTTGATCTCCACCTCCGCTGATTTCAGCATTGAATATACCTCAGGAATGGTCTTTTCCATCCCCTGCATATTCAAGTTCATCACAAAGCTCTTATAGCTCGATGGGAGCGACTGAAGGATTCTGTCAACGACAGCGTCATCCGGGAGATTAACTCCCAGCTGAGTCAAGCGGTTGTGCAACCCAGACATTTTGAGTATGTGTTCGCTGACGGAACTATTCTCCTCCATCTTACAATTGTAGAACTTGTTGGAGACTTCATATCTCTCGACCCGGGCATGAGCTTGGAAAACCATTTTCAGCTCTTCGAACATCTCATATGCTCCGTGTTGCTCAAAACGCTTTTGGAGCCCCAGTTCTAAGCTGTAAAACATGACGCACTGAACGAGGGAGTAATCATCTGCACGCTGCTGCCAAGCGTTCATAACGTCTTGGTTCTCTGGGATGGGTGCGTCACCTAGTGGTGCTTCTAGGACATATTCTTTCTTGGCAGCTATGAGGATGATCCTCAGGTTCCGGACCCAGTCCGTATAGTTTGTGCCATCATCTTTCAGCTTGGTTTTCTCTAGGAACGCGTTGAAGTTGAGGTTGACATTAGCGTGGGCCATTTGATCTAAAGACATACTGAAAATATTTTAGACTAAGTTCATGATAATTAAGTTCATCTAATCAAATTATTAATGAACTCCCACTCAGATTAGACATCCCTCTAGTCATCTAAGTGATACATGATCCGACTCAACTAGACCGTGTCCGATCATCACGTGAGACGGACTAGTCATCATCGGTGAACATCTCCATGTTGATCGTATCTTGTGTTCTGAGGCCATGTTCGACCTTTCGGTCTCTTGTGTTCTGAGGCCATGTCTGTACATGCTAGGCTCGTCAAGTCAACCTAAGTGTTTGCATGTGTAAATCAGGCTTACACCCGTTGTATGTGAACATTAGAATCTATCGCATCCGATCATCACGTGGTGCTTCGAGACAATGAACTTTCGGAACGGCGCACAATTAGGGTCAACACTTTCTTGAAATTATTATGAGGGATCATCTTATTTACTACCGTCGTACTAAGCAAAAAAGAAGCAAAACATGATAAACATCACATGCAATCAAATAGTGACATGATATGGCCAATATCATTTGCTCCTTTTGATCTCCATCTTCGGGGCGCCATGATCATCATCGTCACCGGCATGACACCATGATCTGCATCATCGTGTCTTCATGAAGTTGTCTCGTCATCTATTACTTCTACTACTATGGCGAACGGTTTAGCAATAAAGTAAAGTAATTACATGATGTTTATGTTGACACGCAGGTCATAAATAAATTAAGACAACTCCTATGGCTCCTGCCGGTTGTCATACTCATCGACATGCAAGCCGTGATTCCTATTACAAGAACATGATCAATCTCATACATCACATATATCATTCATCACATCTTTTGGCCATATGACATCACACGGCATATGCTGCAAAAAAATTTAGACATCCTCTAATTGTTGTTGCAATTTTTTTATGTGGCTGCTATAGGTTTCTTAGCAAGAACGTTTCTTACCTAAGCCAAAATCACAACGTGATATGCCAATTTCTATTTACCCTTCATAAGGACCCTTTTCATCGAATCTGATCTGACTAAAGTGAGAGAGACAGACACCCGCTAGCCACCTTATGCAACTAGTGCATGTCAGTCGGTGGTACCTGTCTCACGTAAGTGTACGTGTAAGGTCGGTCCGGGCCGCTTCATCCCGCGATGTTGGCGAATCAAGATAAGACTAGTAACGACAAGTAAATTGGCAAAATCTACGCCCACAAAATCTACTCGTGCATAGAAACTACGCACAGACCTAGCTCATGATGCCACTATTGGGGAACGTTGCAGAAAATAAAAATTTCTACACTTCACCAAGATCAATCTATGGAGTCATCTAGCAACGAGAGAGAGGAGTGCATCTACATACCCTTGTAGATCGCGAGCGGAAGCGTTCAAGAGAAAGGGGTTGAGGGAGTCGTACTCGTCGTGATCGAAATCACCGATGACCGAGCGCCGAACGGACGGCACCTCCGCGTTCAACACACGTACGGTTGGGGAAGACGTCTCCTCCTTCTTGATCCAGCAAGGGGAAGGAGAGGTTGATGGAGATCCAGCAGCACGACGGCGTAGTGGTGGAAGCAGCGGTGATCTCGGCAGGGCTTCGCCAAGCTCCAACGAGAGGGAGAGGTGTTACAAGGGGAGAGGGAGGCGCCAAGGACTTGGGGTGCGGCTGCCCTCCCTCCCCCCCCCACTATATATAGGGCCCCTAGGGGGGCGCCGACCCTAGGAGATCCATCTCCAAGGGGGGCGGAGGCCAAGGGGGGTGTCGGTGTCAAAACCGGCGGATCTCGGGTAGGGGGTCCCGAACTGTGCGTCAAGGTCGGATGGTAACAGGAGACAAGGGACACTTTATTTTACCCAGGTTCGGGCCCTCTCGGTGGAGGTAAAACCCTACTCCTGCTAGATTAATATTGATGATATGGGTAGTACAAGAGTGGATCTACCACGAGATCAAGGAGGCTAAACCCTAGAAGCTAGCATATGGTATGATTGTGTATGATGATGGTTGTCCTACGGACTACAACCCTCCGGTTTATATAGACACCGGATAGGGTTAGGGTTACACAGAGTCGGTTATAATGGTAGGAGATCTCGAATATCCGCGCGCCTAGCTTGCCTTCCACGCCAAGAAAAAATCCTTCCAGACACGGGACGAAGTCTTCAATCTTGTATCTTCATAGTCCTGGAGTCCGGCTGAAGATATAGTCCGGCTATTCGAATACCCCCTAATCCAGGACTCCCTCAGTAGCCCCTGAACCAGGCTTCAATGACGACGAGTCCGGCGTGCAGATTGTCTTCGGCATTGCAAGGCGGGTTCCTCCTCCAAGTTCTTCAAGAAGATCATAAAAACCAGAAATAGTGTCCGGCTCTGCAAAATAAGTTTCCACATATTTCCATATAGAGAATAATATTAACACAAATCAAATCTGCTGACGTATTCCGCAGAGCGTCATAACACTGCGACCAAGCCTTCTATATAAATTGCTTTCATTTTTCCACCTCAGCCCGTTTAGCGAGGCGGTTTCCTTGGCACGTCTTGTCAAAGCAGAGATCGTGTGCCCCCTCTAACGGGATTCTCATTAATACGGTCGTGGATAACCCAATCATGCCTGTTAGCACGTCTTGTCTTAATTAAAGGCTAGTCCAAGACGGTTACGGGGATGGTGCTTGATATTCTACCTCTTATAAAGAGACTAAGGCCCTGTTCCCCGCTTCTATTCTCAAAACGAGCTCGCCCGTCGCCTCAAGTTCCAACACCCTAGGCTTCCAGATTCCGAGCGCACCGGATCTTCGATAATGTCCGGCTCCGACCTCCAAGGCCGATGGATGCCCTCCTCTGTTACGGAGGAGGACGTATCAAGATTGAGGGAAGCTAGATTCCTGACCAGGGAGATTCCGCACAGGCTGCCTGTTCAAGGACAGGTGATCCCTAGCCCTCAGCCCGGCGAGAGTGTGGTATTCATATCCCACTTCCTTCGGGGATTAGGCTTCCCCATGGATCCCTTTGTAAGGGTGCTGATGTTTTATTATGGGCTGGAATTCCATGACTTAGCTCCGGAGTCCATCCTCCATATCTCCTTGTTCATAGTTGTGTGCGAAGCGTTCCTCCGTGTTACCCCTCACTTCGGATTCTGGCTCAAGACCTTCAAAGAAGAACCGAAGATAATCGAAGGGCGCCACGCAGAGTGCGGAGGCACTGCTATAAAAAGAAATGTCGACGCTCCATGGCCCGAGGGCACTTTTCAAGAGGAGCTTGGCTTATGGCAATAGGAGTGGTTCTATATCACCGCTCCTCGGGGCACCGCATGGGTGGCGCCTCCGGCCTTTCGCTCGGGTCCCCCACCATGGTTAGCATCGTGGATTAACACAGGGTTAGGTCGGGGCTTGCCCAGAGACGTTCCTCTGCTGCAGGGCCGCATTAAGGATCTCTTGAAGGGAGACCTCAACCTGGTCAAGGTGACAGAAGTCATGCTGATTCGCCGGACACTGCCCGGCCAACGTCGCCCCCTTCGCTTGTGGGAATTCAATCCGGAGGGACCACGAGCTCTCCAGAATTTTATGGGCGTGACGCCTGTGGAGATGTATAAACTGTTCTTCGGATCACAAGAAGTGAGTCCGGATTTGACCGAGGATGCTGGTTTAAGCCGCAATCGCCCGGATACTCAAGTAGGTGACCTTGCGACCGGACCTTCTATCCGCATAATTAACTTGCTTTTTAACAGCACTTTTCCTTTTAAGCAGGAGTGGATAGCGAAGGCGAAGATGGTCCGGTGTCCGGCTCCCCTTCCCGAAACCAGGCTGGATCCTGTGCTAGTCAGGATGCTAGAGGTAGTGCCTTTGGAGGGAAATATGGGAGCAGACAAGGAGACCATGGCCTCTCCGAAAGAGACCATTCCAAAGGGGGGAATCGATAATTCTCCTCCTAAGGGAAAGAAAAGGGCCACCTCTGACCGCCCGGAAACCATAGCTTCGAAGTGGGGGAAAGAATCCTTGTCAGAGGGCCCGACGCCAGGGAGCCCCTCGGCCGAACTAAACCCTCAAAGGGAACAGCTCTCCAGCGAGCCGTAAGTAGAAGAAGAGTTATTTTTTTCAGAGAAATCCTTGATTTATATCTGAGAAGTTTTAACCGAAACTTTACTTTGTAGTTCGGACCTCAGCCCTTCTCAGCAGAACTCGTCTTCGGGGGATCTTCTTCCGGAGATGATGGAGAGCGGAACGCCTCCTCCTTCTGTATCGCCTAGCAAGGCGGGCGATGCTGAAGTGTCGTCGCGGGGGATTTCTCCGGATCCGCTAGGGGTGGATGGTGCATCCCCCCGAGGTTCTCCGTGTCCGGCCTTCGAGGAAGGCCATGGGACGAGTCCGGCACCATCTGGTGTTCGGTCGGAGGAGCTAAAGATTCTGCTGGGGCGAGCCTCTGTCTCAGAGGAGCATCGTGCCTTAATGAGCACGGTGATTGAAAAGATTTCATCCGCAGAAAGCGGACTGCACGAGGCCGTCAAGAGTTTAGTGGCAGGCCTTGAGGTACGTTTTAAATAAAGTATATTTGTATTAATTGCGCATAAATAAAGTGCGCCATGTGTAGATAGTAGCCCCTGAGACTCTGTGCGTCGTAAAGATGTACGGCGCGCAGAGGATCTTATTCCCAGGTCCTTTAAGTGGCACCTTTATATGTAGGTGGCTGATTGTCCGGAGTCGAGCCGGACTCGTGAATATGCCGAACTAAAGCAACAACTGGATGAGGCAGAAGCCGACATCGTGCTTGTTAACAAGCGGCTTGATGGTGCTCAAGGTATTGAAATCATTAGGCGATTGTGAGTAAGAGGAGCTTTATGTAAATATCTTACCGTGTGTGTGCTTGACGCAGATGGTGCGGCCGCCGTGGAAGGTCTTAGGGCCGAACTCGCCCGAGCGAAGGAACAAGCCAGAAAAAGCGATGCGGCTGCCATGAAAGCCCTTGAAGAGCTGAAAGCCGAACAGGCTGCCCATTGTCGAAGCAAGGAGGAGGTGGCTGATATGGCCGTAATGTTAAAAAGTGCTACTGACCGTTGCAAGCTTCTTGAAGAAGAAGGTCGGGCGAGGCAAACGAGCTTAGAGAAAGTTGTTACCGACGCCAAGGACGCCCGCTCTGTAATGAGATCGGCAAAGGAGGAGCTACGTCAAGCCGGACTAATTGCGGATGGAAAGCCCTTCTTGCTGCGGAGAAAATTTTGCGACCCGAGGTTTGCCCCGTTGGACCGAGCGTGGAGTGTAGAGGACACCTATCTGGATTTGGCAGCTAGTGCTGCTGATGCGACCAAACACTTTCAAGATAAGAAGGGTCATGAAGTGGAGAAGTTCTTCTGGTCGCAATTCATCAATCCAGAGCGTCCACTTGCAGTGGACGATCGCCTGGCCCAATGGGCCGAACTGAATAGGTTGTCCGGACTCGCCATGAAGTACGTCACGGATCATCTGTGTCCGGGGAGATCGAAGCCGAAGAGTTATTTCAGCTTGGTGCAGCAATTTCTCGACGTGGTGCCACGTATCGGTGCTATGAAGAGGTCAACGTGCACGGAGGGAGCTCGGTTGCCTCTTGCCCGTGTCAAGACATACCGGGCAGATATGGAGCCCACCGTTGTTGCGTCCCGGGATTCGGATAAAAGCCGAATACCTTCCGAGCAATATTTTGAGGAAGTCCTCGAAGGCGCTCGCATATATAATAGAGACGCAGTGCTCGAAGGATGCTATGTTATGATAGCATATGTAATCATGAAACAGTATTTTGATAAATTGTAGGGGCATATTTTTAGACTTGTGCCTTCAAGTATTGGGAACACCTCCTGTGCGGCCGTTTAAATATATAAATTTTGAAAGATTGCAGTCGTTGGCTTCAGCCCCAACGCACATAGTGCGGGGGTGCGCGCAGAAGACGCTTTTTCACACTTAACCCAACGGCTTGGTCCTATAAAGGAGGTGATAGCGCAGCGGGCTAGGCAACCGGACTATAATGCTTTAACACTTCCACTTAGCCATAGGAGCTTGACAGTGGGACTCTTTAGGTAGCCCTTTAGTGGCGACTGTGCTTTGCCCGAGTTCGGAGCGCGTACGTGCCTGACCGGGAAACGGCCCTTCGTCAAAGCGGAGGAATTCGATAAATTCCTATGATTCATCGAGTGGCGACCAGTCTCGCGCTACATCATGACAGTCGGTTTTCGGCTTTCTCTACTGAGGTGCTCACCCGGCCGAACCGGGGCACAATCGCAGTAGTTCTCCTGGTGCTACCTTAGCCGATAGAGCGGAACGTAAGGTAGCCGAACTCAGGAGCCGGGCAACCCAATATGTGACCAAAATCATGATTCGGAGCTGATGCATATAGTACCAAAACTCGCGATGCCGAACACTCCCTAAGGTGTTCGTTCTTTGTGAGTGCGTGTGAAACAACACCCTTAAACAAAAGAAAAGAGCCCTTAGTGTCCAGTTACGAGCAAGAATTCTGGCGTGGCCACATGCCAAGACGCCAGCCTCCTCCTTGGTTATAGCAGGAAGGAAAAAACCAGGGGATGTATAGCAGCAAGAGAGAGTAAAAAAGGTTTACGCAGGGTCTTAATCTAAAAAGAATCCTTTAGGACGGGTCCCTACTGCACGTCTGCGCCTGTGTCTCCGCTATGCCGTGTCCTGGACGGGCGCCGCACGACGTTCATCTGTAAAAGAGAGGAACTAAATTGAAAAATGGGTTGTGCGGAACAAAATATAAAGTAAAGAATATATAAGGTTGAGTTTTATTGTCTCTGCGTACAGCCCCTGGTATGGGGGTATATGGCGTACTAAGCCTGCGTTAATGATGGACTTGTGCCGAACTCGTTGAGTCCGGGTCCGTGGCCTTTGATGACTTATAAAAAAGTCCTTTGGCTGGCGAGGCCACTTTATTGTGCGGCTGTTTCAACAGCCGCGCAATCCTCCGTTTGGAGGAGGCGTATTTTAGTGCGCTCCCTTTAAAGAGATGATGCCTCGAGGACCGGGCATCTTAAGCGTGAGAGATGAGTAATGCGGTATTGCGTTAAAGCGAGCGAAAGCTCCGCGTCCCATTAGTGCTTGATAGCGACTTGAAAACGGGACTACATGGAAGGTCAGCTTTTCGCGACGAAAGTTATTGGGAGAGCCAAATATGACTACAAGACGGAGAAAACCCATACAATGGGTGTCCGGGCCTGGTGCTACCCCTTGAAGGGAGGTTTTGTTGTGGCGGATTCTTGCTGGGTTTATGCCCATGCGGTGGATTGTATCCTGATATATCAGGTTTAGTCCACTGCCGCGGTCCATGAGGACATTGGTAAACTGGAATCCATCGATTATTGGATCCAGTATCAGGGCAGTCCGGCCTGCGTTTTTGATATTCCTAGAATAATCTAGCTGATCAAAAAATGATTGGCTGTAGTGACCAGTGGCGGGACTCCTGAGGGGTAGGTTTGATTGTGCGTACCTTTATGGGTGCCACACGTTTTGTTACGTGAAGCGAGTTCACTGTTTTGACTTCTTGCGGGAAGTTCTTTTGTTTCCTGGTATTCTGCCCTTGGGGTTCGTCCTCTTCTTCACTTGGTGTATCGAGCCCCTTGTGTTCGATGTTAAGCTGCCCGGATTGTTTAAAAACCCAACAATCTCTATGGGTGTGATTGGCAGGCTTCCCAGGAGTACTGTGTATCTGACATATTCTGCCCAGGATTCTATTTAAGCTGGACGGATCATCCCTATTATCCTGAGTGGGTGTTTTTGTTTGATTTTGCCGCGAGATTTTGAATCCGGCATTGACTGCCGTGCTCTTCGGACTTTTTCCTTTGATTCTGCGATGATCCTTATTTCGCCGCGGTTTTCCGTTTCCATCCCTGATTTCTGATGTACTTGGGTCGCTGGGGCTGCATCGTGCCAACCAGCTGTCCTCTCCTGCGCAAAAGCGGGTCATGAGGCTTGTGAGTGCGGCCATTGTTCTTGGCTTTTCCTGGCCGAGGTGTCTGGCGAGCCATTCGTCTCGGACATTATGCCTGAAAGCTGCTAGGGCTTCGGCGTCCGGACAATCCATTATCTGATTCTTTTTAGTGAGGAATCTGTTCCAGAACTGTCGAGCTGATTCTCCGGGCTGCTGAGTTATATGACTAAGATCGTCTGCGTCCGGGGGGCGGACATAGGTCCCCTGAAAGTTTGCTCGGAAAGCATCCTCGAGCTCTTTCCAACTTCCAATTGTGTTTTCGGGAAGGCTTTTAAGCCAGTGTCGGGCTGGCCCTTTGAGCTTAACGGGTAAATATTTTATGGCGTGGAGATCATCTCCTCTAGCCATATGTATGTGGAGGATGTAATCCTCGATCCAGACTCCAGGGTCTGTTGTTCCATCGTACGCCTCTATGTTAACGGGTTTGAATCCCTCTGGAAATTCATATTCCAAGACCTCATCGGTGAAACATAGGGGGTGTGCGGCGCCCCTGTATTTGGGTGTGCCGGATTCTGATGATGGATTTTTTGCATTGCTTGTGAGAGCTTGCTTTCTTGGCCCGTAAATGGACCTGGCTGGGCCATGATGCGAGTATTTAATTGGGTCGCATGCCGCCTTGAGTGCGGCGCCGCTTGCCGTTTTATGGTGGCCGTGAGGTCGTCTATTCAACCATGTGACTTTTTTATTTTTTAAATGTGGGGGCTCTAGGGCCTCCTAGTCGAATTCGGGCAGTAGTTTTCTCTTCGGATAACTTTTAGTGCGGCGGCTGCCGCTGTATTTATCTGCGGTCTTGATTACCTTGTTCCATCTTGTTCTGAGTGCATCTTCTGCCGTATTTAGCTTCCGCTTCTGCTTTTTCAGGCTGCGTGCTGTGGCAACGAGCCTTTCGTGGAGATTCTTCTACTCCGTGGTTTTATCCAGCATGAGATCGTTCGAAGTTCTGTTATGGCCGGGGGAGGGCTGTCTGTCCTCTCCATCCGTGTTGCCCTGTTTGGACGGCTGCTTTGAGGCATGCTCATCGTCTACCGTCTCATCCTGCTCTACGGCTGGGTCTTGGTCGAGGCGGGGCTTGGCTTGGCGTCTACGTCGCCGCTTTGACTGCTTTTCGGAGGGTTTACCCCTTTTTCCGCCCCCTTTTTCCTTGTTGTCGTTTCCTGTAGGGGTATCCACCATGAATACCTCGTTAGGTGGGGTGGAGGTCCAGTGCCCTATAGGTGCTGGTCCTAGTTCGTCTCCGTCTTCGTCGTCCATACCGTCGAAGTCTTCGGATCCGAAGTCAAGTATGTCGGTTAAATCATCGACAGTGGCTATTAAATGGGTGGTGGGTGGGCTTTGAATTTCTTCGTCGTCCGAACTCTCAGACCATAGTCCGGCCTAGGCTCTCCTGATAAAGAGGGAGACTTGAGAGAATTCAGGATATCACCGAAAGGTGAGCACTGAAAGATGTCCGCGGCGGTGAACTCCATTACAGACGCCCAATCAGATTCGATCGGCGGGGGCATGGAAGGCCCGGAGTTCGGAGAAGAGTCCGGCTCCTTGGAGTCCTGGGCCGTGCGGATTACGGGGCTGGCGTTTGGCTCGATCGCCTTTGAGATCGCAGCCCCCGAGGTGACGTCCAACCGTTCATTCTCGAAGAACGCAGAGGGCTTTGAGTCAAGGATCGGGGCCGGAGCGTGTGCGGCCTCCAGGGTACTTTTCGGAGGCAGAGCTATATCATGCCCCTCGAAATAGTGCGGCGCGCTTGGTTGTGGCTCGAACCCGTCGAAGATCAAGTCTCCGCGGATATCAGCCGTGTAGTTTAAGCTTCCAAACCTGACTTGATGGCCAGGGGCGTAGCTTTCGATCTGCTCCAGATGACCAAGCGAATTGGCACGCAGAGCAAAGCCGCCGAAGACGAAGATTTGTCCGGGGAGGAAAGTCTCACCCTGGACCTCATCGTTGTTGATGATCAAAGGAGCCATCGGGCCTAAAAGCGATGACACAGAGGAACTCTTAATGAAAGCACCAATGTCGGTGTCAAAACCGGCGGATCTCGGGTAGGGGGTCCCGAACTGTGCGTCAAGGTCGGATGGTAACAGGAGACAAGGGACACTTTATTTTACCCAGGTTCGGGCCCTCTCGGTGGAGGTAAAACCCTACTCCTGCTAGATTAATATTTATGATATGGGTAGTACAAGAGTGGATCTACCACGAGATCAAGGAGGCTAAACCCTAAAAGCTAGCCTATGGTATGATTGTGTATGATGATGATTGTCCTACGGACTACAACCCTGCGGTTTATATAGACACCGGATAGGGTTAGGGTTACAAAGAGTCGGTTACAATGGTAGGAGATCTCGAATATCTGCACGCCTAGCTTGCCTTCCACGCCAAGAAAAGATCCTTCCGGACACGGGACGAAGTCTTCAATCTTGTATCTTCATAGTCCTGGAGTCCGGCTGAAGGTATAGTCCGGCTATCCGAATACCCCCTAATCCAGGACTCCCTCAGGGGGAACTTGCCCCCAAGCCAAGTGGGGCGCCCCCACCCCTAGGGTTTCCAACCCTAGGCGCAGGGGAGGCCCAACAGGGGTGCACCAGGCCACCAGGGGCTGGTTCCCCTCCCACTTTAGCCCATGGGGCCCTCCGGGATAGGTGGCCCCACCCGGTGGACCCCCGGGACCCTTCTGGTGGTCCCGGTACAATACCGATGACCCCCAAAACTTTCCCGATGGCCGAAACTGGACTTCCTATATATAAATCTTCACCTCCGGACCATTCTAAAACTCCTCGTGACGTCCGTTATCTCATCCGGGACTCCGAACAACTTTCGGGTTACCGCATACTAATATGTCTACAACCCTAGCGTCACCGAACCTTAAGTGTGTAGACCCTATGGGTTCGGGAGACACGCAGACATGACCGAGACGACTCTCTGGTCAATAACCAACAGCGGGATCTGGATACCCATGTTGGCTCCCACATGCTCCTCGATGATCTCATCGGATGAACCACGATGTCGAGGATTCACGTAATCCTGTATACAATTCCCTTTGTCAATCGGTACGTTACTTGCCCGAGATTCGATCGTCGGTATCCCAGTACCTCGTTCAATCTCGTTACCGGCAAGTCACTTTACTCGTACCGTAATGCATGATCCCATGACCAAACACTTGGTCACATTGAGCTCATTATGATGATGCATTACCGAGTGGGCCCAGAGATACCTCTCCGTCATACGGAGTGACAAATCCCAGTCTCGATCTGTGTCAGCCCAACAGATACTTTCAGGGATACCTGTAGTATACCTTTATAGTAATCCAGTTACGTTGTGACGTTTGGTATACCCAAAGCACTCCTACGACATCCGGGAGTTACACGATCTCATGGTCTAAGGAAATGATACTTGACATTGGAAAAGCTCTAGCAAACTAACTACACGATCTGGTGCTATGCTTAAGATTGGGTCTTGTCCATCACATCATTCTCCTAGTGATGTGATCCCGTTATCAATGACATCCAATGTCCATAGTCAGGAAACAATGACCATCTGTTGATCAACGAGCTAGTCAACTAGAGGCTCACTAGGGACATGTTGTGGTCTATGTATTCACACATGTATTACGCTTTCTGGGTAACACACTTATAGCATGAATAATAGACAATTATCATGAACAAGGAAATATAATAATAACCATTTTATTATTGCCTCTAGGGCATATTTCCAACAGTCTCCCACTTGCACTAGAGTCAATAATCTAGTTACATTGTGATGAATCGAACACCCATAGAGTTCTAGTGTTGATCCTGTTTTGCTCGAGGAAGAGGTTTAGTCAACGGACCTGCGACATTCAGATCTGTATGCACTTTGCAAATATCTATGTCTCCATCTTGAACATTTTCACGAATGGAGTTGAAGCGACGCTTGATGTGCCAGGTCTTCTTGTGAAACCTGGGCTCCTTGGCAAGGGCAATAGCTCCAGTGTTGTCACAGAAGAGAGTGATCGGCCCCGACGCATTGGGTATGACTCCTAGGTCGGTGATGAAATCCTTCATCCAGATTGCTTCATGCGCAGCCTCCGAGGCTGCCATGTACTCCGCTTCACATGTAGATCCTGCCACGACGCTTTGCTTGCAACTGCAGCAGCTTACTGCCCCACCATTCAAAATATACACGTATCCGGTTTGTGACTTAGAGTCATCCAGATATGTGTCAAAGCTAGCGTCGACGTAACCCTTTACGACGAGCTCCTCGTCACCTCCATATATGAGAAACATATCCTTAGTCCTTTTCAGGTACTTCAGGATGTTCTTTATCGTTGTCCTGTGTTCCATGCCGGGATTACTTTGGTACCTTCCTACCAAACTTACGGCAAGGTTTACATCAGGTCTGGTACACAACATGGCATACATGATAGACCTTATGGCTGAGGGATAGGGGATGACACTCATCTTTTCTCTATCTTCTGTCGTGGTCGAACATTGAGCTGAGCTCAATTTCACACCTTGCAACATAGGCAAGAACCCCTTCTTGGACTGATCCATATTGAACTTCTTCAATCTCTTATCAAGGTATTTGATTTGTGAAAGACCTATGAGGCGTCTCGATCTATCTCTATAGATCTTGATGCCAAATATGTAAGCAGCTTCTCCAAGGTCCTTCATTGAAAAACACTTATTCAAGTAGGCCTTAATACTGTCCAAAAGTTCTATATCATTTCCCATCAAAAGTATTTCATCCACATATAATATGAGAAATGCTACAGAGCTCCCACTCACTTTCTTGTAAACGCAGGCTTCTCCATAAGTCTGCATAAACCCAAACGCTTTGATCATTTCATTAGAGCGAAAGTTCCAACTCCGAGTTGCTTGCACCAGCCCATAGATGGAGCGCTGGAGCTTGCATACCTTGTTAGCATTCTTAGGATCGACAAAACCTTCCGGCTGCATCATATACAATTCTTCCTTAAGGAAGCCGTTAAGGAATGCAGTTTTGACGTCCATTTGCCATATCTCATAATCATAGTATGCGGCAATTGCTAACATGATTCGGACGGACTTCAGCTTCGCTACGGGAGAGGAGGTCTCATCGTAGTCAACCCCTTGAACTTGTCGATAACCCTTAGCGACAAGTCGAGCCTTATAGATGGTAACATTACCATCCGCGTCCTGTCTTCTTCTTAAAGAACCATTTATTCTCTATCGCTCGCCTATCATCGGGCAAGTCTGTCAAAGTCCATACTTTGTTTTCATACATGGATCCTATCTCGGATTGCATGGCTTCAAGCCATTTGTTGGAATTTGGGCCCGCCATTGCTTCTTCATAGTTCGAAGGTTCACCTTTGTCTAACAACATGATTTCCAGGACAGGGTTGCCATACTATTCTTATGTGGAACGTGTCCTCGTGGACCTTCGAAGTTCAGTAGCAACTTGATTCGAAGTACCTTGATCATCATCATTAACTTCCTCTCTAGTCGGTGCAGGAACCACATGAACATCTTCCTGAGCTGCGCTACTTTCCGGTTCAAGAGGCAGTACTTCATCGAGTTCTACTTTCCTCCCACTTACTTCTCTCGAGAGAAACTCTTTCTCCGGAAAGGACCCGTTCTTGGCAACAAAGATCTTGCCTTCGGATCTGAGGTAGAAGGTATACCCAATGGTTTCCTTAGGGTATCCTATGAAGACGCATTTTTCCGACTTGGGTTCGAGCTTTTTAGGTTGAAGTTTCGTGACATAAGCATCGCATCCCCAAACTTTTAGAAACGACAGCTTAGGTTTCTTCCCAAACCATAATTCATACGGTGTCATCTCAATGGATTTAGACGGTGCCCTATTTAAAGTGAATGTGGTTGTCTCTAGAGCGTATCCCCAAAATGATAGCGGTAAATTAGTGAGTGACATCATAGATCGCACCATATCCAATAGAGTGCGATTACGATGTTCGTACACACCGTTACGCTGAGGTGTTCCAGGCGGCGTGAGTTGTGAAACGATTCCACATTTCCTTAAGTGCGTACCAAATTCGTGACTTAAATATTCTCCCCCACGATCTAATGTAAGAATCTTATCTTTCGTTCACGTTGATTCTCTACCTCATTCTGAAATTCCTTGAACTTTTCAAAGGTCTCAGACTTGTGTTTCATCAAATAGACATACCCATATCTACTTAAGTCATCAGTGAGAGTGAGAACATAACGATAGCCACCGCGAGCCTCAACGCTCATTGGACCGCACACATCAGTATGTATAATTTCCAATAAGTTGGTTGCTCGCTCCATTGTTCCGGAGAATGGAGTCTGGGTCATTTTACCCATGAGGCATGGTTCGCACGTGTCAAATTATTCGAAATCAAGAGACTCCAAAAGTCCATCTGTATGGAGCTTCTTCATGCGTTTGACACCGATGTGACCAAGGCGGCAGTGCCACAGATATGTGGCACTATCATTATCAATTTTACATCTTTTGGTATTCACACTATGAATATGTGTAACATCACGTTCGAGATTCATTAAGAATAAACTATTGACCAGCGGGGCATGACCATAAAACATATCTCTCATATAAATAGAACAACCATTATTCTCGGATTTAAATGAGTAGCCATCTCGTATTAAATGAGATCCAGATATAATGTTCATGCTCAAAGCTGGCACTAAATAACAATTATTGAGGTTTAAAACTAATCCCATAGGTAAATGTAGAGGTAGCGTGCCGACGGCGATCACATCGACCTTGGAACCATTCCCGACACGCATCGTCACCTCGTCCTTCGCCAGTCTTCGCTTATTCCGCAGCACCTATTTTGAGTTACAAATATGAGCAACCGCACCGGTATTAAATACCCAGGAGCTACTACGAGTACTGGTAAGGTACACATCAATTACATGTATATCACACATACCTTTAGTGTTGCCGGCCTTCTTGTCCGCTAAGTATTTGGGGCAGTTCCGCTTCCAGTGAACACTTCCCTTGCAATAAAAGCACTCAGTCTCAGGCTTTGGTCCATTCATTGGCTTCTTCGCGGCAACTGGCTTACCGGGCACGGCAACTCCCTTGCCGTCCTTCTTGAAGTTCTTCTTGCCCTTGCCTTTCTTGAACTTAGTGGTTTTATTCACCATCAACAGTTGATGTTCCTTTTTGATCTCCACCTTCGCTTATTTCAGCATTGAATATACCTCAGGAATGGTCTTTCCATCCCCTGCGTATTGAAGTTCATCACAAAGCTCTTGTAGCTCGGTGGGAGCGACTGAAGGATTCTGTCAACGACCGCGTCATCCGGGAGATTAACTCCCAGCTGAGTCAAGCGGTTGTGCAACCCAGACATTTTGAGTATGTGTTCGCTGACAGAACTATTCTCCTCCACCTTACAACTGTAGAACGTGTCAGGGACTTCATATCTCTCGACCCGGCCATGAGCTTGGAAAACCATTTTCAGCTCTTCGAACATCTCATATGCTCCGTGTTGCTCAAAACGCTTTTGGAGCTCCGGTTCTAAGCTGTGAAGCATGCCGCACTAAACGAGGGAGTAATCATCTGCACGCTGCTGCCAAGCGTTCATAACATCTTGGTTCTCTGGGATGGGTGCGTCACCTAGCGGTGCTTCTAGGAAATATGCTTTCTTGGCATCTATGAGGATGAGCCTCAGGTTCCGGACCCAGTCCGTATAGTTGCTAACATCATCTTTCAGCTTGGTTTTCTCTAGGAACGCGTTGAAGTTGAGGTTGACATTAGCGTGGGCCATTTGATCTACAAGACATATTGCAAAGATTTTAGACTAAGTTCATGATAATTAAGTTCATCTAATCAAATTATTAATGAACTCCCACTCAGATTAGACATCCCTCTAGTCATCTAAGTGATACATGATCTGACTCAACTAGACCGTGTCCGATCATCACGTGAGACGGACTAGTAATCATCGTTGAACATCTCCATGCTGATCGTATCTTCCATACGACTCATGTTCGACCTTTCGGTCTCTTGTGTTCCGAGGCCATGTCTGTACATGCTAGGCTCGTCAAGTCAACCTAAGTGTTTTGCATGTGTAAATCTGGCTTACACCCGTCGTATGTGAACGTTAGAATCTATCGCATCTGATCATCACGTGGTGCTTTGAGACAACGAACTTTCGCAATGGCGCATAGTTAGGGGGAACACTTTCTTGAAACTATTATGAGGGATCATCTTATTTACTACCGTCGTACTAAGCAAAAAAGAAGCAAAACATGATAAACATCACATGCAATCAAATAGTGACATGATATGGCAAATATCATTTGCTCCTTTTGATCTCCATCTTCGGGGCGCCATGATCATCATCGTCACCGGCATGACACCATGATCTCCATCATCGTGTCTTCATGAAGTTGTCTCGTCATCTATTACTTCTACTACTATGGCTAACGGTTTAGCAATAAAGTAAAGAAATTACATGACGTTTATGTTGACACGCAGGTCATAAATAAATTAAGACAACTCCTATGGCTCCTGCCGGTTGTCATACTCATCGACATGCAAGTCGTGATTCCTATTACAAGCACATGATCAATCTCATACATCACATATATCATTCATCACATCACACGGCATATGCTGCAAAAACAATTTAGACGTCCTCTAATTGTTGTTGCAATTTTTTTTACGTGGCTGCTATAGGTTTCTTATCCAGAACGTTTCTTACCTACGCTAAAACCACAACGTGATATGCCAATTTCTATTTACCCTTCATAAGGACCCTTTTCATCGAATCCGATCCGACTAAAGTGGGAGAGACAAACACCCGCTAGCCACCTTATGCAACTAGTGCATGTCAGTCGGTGGTACCTGTCTCACGTAAGTGTACGTGTAAGGTCGGTCCGGGCCACTTCATCCCACGATGCCGCCGAATCAAGATAAGACTAGTAACGGCAAGTAAATTGGCAAAATCTACGCTCACAACATCTTGTGTTCTACTCGTGCATAGAAACTATGCATAGACCTAGCTCATGATGCCACTGTTTGGGAACGTTGCAGAAAATAAATTTTTTCTACGCTTCACCAAGATCAATCTATGGAGTCATCTAGCAACGAGAGAGAGGAGTGCATCTACGTACCCTTGTAGATCGCGAGCGGAAGCGTTCAAGAGAATGGGGTTGAGGGAGTCGTACTCGTCGTGATCCAAATCACCGATGACCGAGCGCCGAACGGATGGCACCTCCGCGTTCAACCCACGTACGGTTGGGGATGACGTCTCCTCCTTCTTGATCCAGCAAGGGGAAGGAGAGGTTGATGGAGATCCAGCAGCACAACGGCGTGGTGGTGGAAGCAGCGGTGATCTCGGCAGGGCTTTGCCAAGCACCAACGAGAGGGAGAGGTGTTACGAGGGGAGAGGGAGGCGCCAGGGACTTGGGGTGCGGCTACCCTCCCTCCCCCCCACTATATATAGGGCCCGTAGGGGGGCGCCGGCCCAAGGAGATCCATCTCCAAGGGGGGCGGCGGCCAAGGGGGGGACTTGCCCCCCAAGCCAAGTGGGGCGCCCCCCACCCCTAGGGTTTCCAACCCTAGGCGCAGGGGGAGGCCCAAGGGGGCGCACCAGGCCACCAGGGGCTGGTTCCCATCCCACTTCAGACCATGGGCCCTCCGGGATAGGTGGCCCCACCCGGTGGACCCTCGGGACCCTTCTGGTGCTCCTTGTACAATACCGATGACCCCCAAAATTTTCCCGATGGCCGAAACTAGACTTCCTATATATAAATCTTCACCTCCGGACCATTCCGGAACTCCTCGTGACGTCCGGGATCTCATCCGGGACTCCGAAAAACTCTCGGGTTAGCGCATACTAATATCTCTACAACCCTAGCGTCACCGAACCTTAAGTGTGTAGACCCTACGGGTTCGGGAGACACGCAGACATGACCGAGACGACTCTCTGGTCAATAACCAACAGCGGGATCTGGATACCGATGTTGGCTCCCACATGCTCCTCGATGATCTCATCGGATGAACCACGATGTCGAGGATTCACGTAATCCTGTATACCATTCCCTTTGTCAATCGGTACGTTACTTGCCCGAGATTCGATCGTCGGTATCCCAATACCTCGTTCAATCTCGTTACCGGCAAGTCACTTTACTCGTACTGTAATGCATGATCCCGTGACCAAACACTTGGTCACATTGAGCTCATTATGATGATGCATTACCGAGTGGGCCCAGAGATACCTCTCCGTTATACGGAGTGACAAATCCTAGTCTCGATCCGTGTCAACCCAACAGATACTTTCGGGGATACCTGTAGTATACCTTTATAGTCACCCAGTTACGTTGTGACGTTTGGTACACCCAAAGCACTCCTACGGCATCTGGGAGTTACACGATCTCATGGTCTAAGGAAATGATACTTGACATTGGAAAAGCTCTAGCAAACGAACTACACGATCTTGTGCTATGCTTAAGATTGGGTCTTGTCCATCTCATCATTCTCCTAATGATTTGATCCCGGTATCAATGACATCCAATGTCCATAGTCAGGAAACAATGACCATCTGTTGATCAACGAGCTAGTCAACTAGAGGCTCACTAGGGACATGTTGTGGTCTACGTATTCACACATGTATTACGATTTCCGGATAACACACTTATAGCATGAATAATAGACAATTATCATGAACAAGGAAATATAATAATAACCATTTTATTATTGCCTCTAGGGAATATTTCCAACAGTATTAGGCCCCCGCTGTAGGGTGTTGCAATACGTTCATGATTCGCTTATGGTGGGTTGCGAGAGTGACAGAAGCTTAAACCCGAGTAGGTGGGTTGTTGCTTATGGGATAAAGAGGACTTGATACTTAATGCTATGGTTGGCTTTCATGACCTAAATGATCTTTAGTTGTTGCGGATGCTTGCTAGAGTTCTAATCATAAGTGCATATGATCCAAGTAGAGAAAGTATGTTAGCTCATGCCTCTCCCCCATGTAAAATTGCTAGAATGATTACCGGTACTTGTTATCGATTGCCTAGGGACAAAGGACTTTCTTGTTGACAAAGGCTATCCACTTTTATTACCTTGCAATTTTATTCGTAGTTTTATTCTCGCAAAGTACTCGTAGTTTTATTCTTGGAAAATAGTTTCATACTTGTTTTAGGTAAAGCAAACATCAAGTGTGCGTAGAGTTGTATCGGTGGTCGATAGAATTTGAGGGAATATTTGTTCTACCTGTACCTCCTCATTGGGTTCGACACTCTTATTTATTGTAGAAGGCCACAAACGATCCCCTATACTTGTGGGTTATCAAGACCTTTTTCTGGCGTCATTGCCGGGGAGCAATAGTGTGGGGTGAATATTCTCGGGTGTGCTTATTTGGTTTACCGCTAAGTAGTTTTTATTTTCTATTCTAAGTTGTTCTTTATCTTTAGTTATGGATATGGATCACGAAATACCAAAAAATAGTTGTACTTGCTACTCATGGAGATGGGGAACCTCCTAAAACCCTTGATGCTTGCTATGTAAAAAATATTATGCACTACTATGATAATCCGGAGAAAACCCCATTCAACTTGATAATGGGAGTAACATTGGATCAACGTGGATACTTTAGGGATTATCGCTTGACACAAAAAGGGAAACAATTATGGGATCAAATTGATATGTTGCATTAGTATGCTTGGAATTTATGCCAGAGATATGATTGTACTTGTTGCTCTAGGATGAACGCTCCACACCTTGCCTTTTCATGCATATTTAATGATAATGAAACCTTGGCTTCTTATGCCAATGGTAGATATGATTATTATGATGTGGAACGAATAGAAGAATTTGTTGCTTTTAAGGGTGCTTATGAAATTGAATCTTTGTTTTTAAAGTATGAAGCTTTTGATAATGACGTTTATACACCTAAATTTTTTGCCATCCTTAAATAATGCTATGAAAATTATAAATAAAATTCCGATATTAATATATTTACTGAGAAAGTCTCCACTGTCCAAGAAGAGACTAATCTTTTGCAGGAATCTATGGAAGAATAAATTGATGAAACTGTGAGCTCATTGGCTTAAAAAGATGATGA
Source organism: Aegilops umbellulata (assembly GCA_032464435.1). Lineage (NCBI taxonomy): Eukaryota > Viridiplantae > Streptophyta > Magnoliopsida > Poales > Poaceae > Aegilops > Aegilops umbellulata. The sequence continues at coordinate 601,368,009 of CP136060.1, forward strand.
GGAGAGCGAAGAACAAAAGGAGGAAGAGCGTGTCGGCGTTCTGGGAACGGGGGTCCCCAGACTTGCCTGCCTGTTGCCTGCGGCGTGGCTCGAATGGGGGCCCAGCGCGGCCCATCTTCATCAAAACAAGGCTCAAGACCCTCGCGAGGGGCCAAGCCTCGCGAGGGGGACGACACGGTGCTTCCTCAAGCACGGCCTCCTCAGGCTGGCTCACGAGGAGGCGGAGAGATCAAGGCGGGGTGCCTCGCGAGGTGCCCATGACGCAAGCCGTGACGATCGAGGGTGCCAGGCGGGCGCCAGGCCGCGCAGTGTCCTCCCCTTTCCTCTTTGGTGCAAGGGGGCAAGCGCAGGCGAGAGGATCAAGCAAAGGCACCCATTTCGGTGCAACAAGACGAAGACCAGTCCAACGGTGGGAAGGAGGTCACCATGGAGCCCAGAACGGCGTCACCACAGGGCCTTTGGCAGGCGAAGACCGACTTCAGTCAGGATAAGTGTACTAGATGTTCCCCTTCAAATTGGCCAATTGTTGGCGCCCTTCCCGCTCAAATATTTGGGAAGAGGCCCAGGGCCTTTTGCCTATAAATAGGACTAGCCACCCCCAGGGTAGAGGCATCTTGACATCGAGAGATCAAGGAGTATTCAGAGCAAGCAGAGAACAAGTAGAGATAGAGAAGGGCGGTTGAACTCCCCCAGCAGTCCATCCCCTAGCCAAGAACAGACCCTCGCGAGGCTGTTCTTCCTTGTACTGTTCTTCTTCATCAGCCCAAGAGGCAATCCACCCACCGCACACTGGAGTAGGGTATTACACCACATTGGTGGCCCGAACCAGTATAAACCCTATGTCTCTTGTGTCGTTCTTTCAGCAGTTAGTTCTTTGCGAGACGGTGAGGTAGAGGGCAGAATCTCCGCGCGCACCCCAGAGTTCGAACCTTAAGGGTCTGCCGGAACCCGTGATCCGACATTTGGCGCGCCAGGTAGGGGTGCGCCGGGATTTTCCTTCCTACCGCTCCGCCTCTCGTCGCATCGTCGTCACCATGTCCGGCGACCCGGCAGGCAACCAGGATCCATGGGCGGCGTGGCCCGCTCGCGCAGAGCCGCCCGCCTCGGGCGACCCCGTGCCCCAGGCAGCTCGAGGTCCGTAGGGCGCTGCGGGCCGCGGGCGGCGCGGACAGGCTTTTGCAACCCTCACGCCGCGGCAAGCGCGGTTGGTGGCGAGGTCCTCCAACCACGCCGCGACTACGACACCGTACACCCGCCGGGAGCAGGCGAACTCGAGGGCCGCGCTCACGGTAGCACGGGAGCTGCTGCAGTGCAGGCTGCTGGAGGGCGGCCGCGACGTGCTGCTGGAACGGGTCGCAGAACTCCTGGGCTTTGCCGCTTCGGGGGCTCACCCCTTCTGCATCTAACTTCCGCCTCAAGACCAGGGCAGCGCATGAGGAGGCCCCGCACGCTCCCGCGGGCCTCAGGGCTACCCCAACACCGGTGAATCCACCAGCGCTAGACTGGCGATGACGCTGCCCCCGCCCCCGGTGCGCGAAGGAGAGGGGCTCGGTGCAGCCCACGGCGCCGGCGGGCAACCGCGCTACCACCCCACTGTCAGCACGTCAAGCAACGCCACATGGCACATGGAGCACTACAGCACAACATTCGGGGTGGCGGCGCCAGAAGAGTACGTGCCTCACATGATGGACCAAGGGCACCCCTCGGGAGGAGGACGCTGGGGGATGCAGGAGAGGGGCAGGGATCCTACATCACCACCGCGGCGTTCGGAGCAAGGCGATCTTAGAAGGTAGGCCCTCCGCTGGGGAGGCGCCTGAGGGCCTGCCCCTGGCGGAGGACCCGTGGTCGTCGGGGGAACCGCTGGCGACCGCTCTACCCCACCGGCGGCGTCCTGGTTTCCGGTCGTCGTTGGTGGCACTAGAGTGTGGCGCAAGGCGGGGCCCTCGTCTGGCGATATGAATTAAGGCCGCTTCCTGTGAAGAAGGCCCAGTGCCTGTGAAGCTCGCCGCCCCGTGACACTCCCACGTAATAATGAGTGGGGCTGTACACGCCCCGGAGTCTCAGGGGTGCCGGCCTAAGGCCCTGGGGCTCCCTCCCACGCCCAGTGGACAGCACTTAGCTCCGCGCTGGTGAGAAGACGTCCAAGACTAGATTAGGTGCCGGACGCGGCCTTTCTTGTCTGCTTTCATTGCCTTTTCCCTTTGGTTGTAACCTTTTCCCCCGCTGGATTTAAGTTGAAATTCGAATTTGAGCTTTGCGTGTGTTCGTGGAAGGGGTGATTGGTCTTGTTTGAACCATTTCTCGCGTTCTGGTCGCCACCTCACCACAGCTGCCTCCCCTCGCGAGCTCCTCGCGAGTTGGGCCAGGCCTAGCTTGAGCGCAGCCCAGACTGCCGCTGTCACTCCCTCTCGAGGTGATCTTTGGTGCTTACGGAGGTTGCCTTCTCCTAAAAAGGCCCAGAGCCTGTGAAGAAGGCGAATGCCTGTGAAGCCCTCGCGCTCAGGAGAAGGCCCAGAGCCTGTGAAGAAGGCGAACGCCTGTGAAGCCCTCGTGCTCAGGAGAAGGCCCAGAGCCTGTGAAGAAGGCGAACGCCTGTGAAGCCCTCGCGCTCAGGAGAAGGCCCAGAGCCTGTGAAGAAGGTGAACGCCTGTGAAGCCCTCGCGCTCAGGAGAAGGCCCGGAGCCTGTGAAGAAGGCGAACGCCTGTGAAGCCCTCGCGCTCAGGAGAAGGCCCGGAGCCTGTGAAGAAGGCGAACGCCTATGAAGCCGTTTCGCTCGGGAGAAGGCCTGGAGCCTGTGAAGAAGGCCCAAGCCTGTGAAGTTTCCTGTCAGCAATGACCCCACATCCAGAGGTTTCAACTAAAAAGCACCCAAGGCGCGGCGCCCTCCGGCAGGCAGCTCCGGAGCCAGCAAGGAACAAGGGTAAACCAGCCTACCGTCAGGCACGCGCGCGATTTAATTACTACTGATATAATGGATATAAATTCTTACATGAGGGGCTTCCCCTCCCAAAAATGCTCTCACAACCGTCAGGCCAAACACCTGAGTTCTATCTATACAGGGTAAAAAGACGAGGATGGTACATGGTCAATCGGACAAATCCCCCAATGCATCCTCGGGAGCGCCTCCTGAGCTGTCGCTGGCGTCGCTGAACTCGTCTTCGTTGTCTGCACCACCGTCAGCGGCGTTGGGATCGTCCACCACACCACCCTCGTCGGCGGCCACGATTGCGTCATCGTCATCCGAAGTGAAGGCCCGGACGAGAGCATCCACGTTGTTCTCCACCCAATCCGCCAGGTCGCCTCGGACGGCCTGGGCGACTGGGGCGACGGCCTAGGGGACTGGGGCGATGGCGGCATCAAAGTCGAAGTGGGGTTCTATGTTTTGGAGATGGCTGAAGACGCGAGAAAAGGTGCGTTCAAGCAGGGCGCGGATCCTCTCCTCCACCAACCTGTCGGCCCTGACCGACCGAGCCTCCAGCTGCGTCACTACAGCGGTGAAGAACTGCAGGTTGCCGGCATAGTTGATCGTGTGCGGCTCGCCGACAGCTGCCTCGCAGATGTTGCCCAAGGCTGTGTTAGCCCTCTCCCTGAGCGTAGTGAGCATGGGGTCGTGCACGTGCTCCAGGACTTTCCGCTGACGTATCTCGTCGGCATTCTGACGCTTGACGGCCATAGCCTCTTCCACACGTTGGCGAAGGCGGAGCACCTCGGCCTGGGAGGTGGCCGGCTCCTTCTTTGCCGCCTCGAGAGCGACCCGGGAGGCGTCGGCTCGTCGCGTCGCTTCATCTCGTTGGGCCCTCAAGGCGGCGGTTCTGCCCTCACCTTCGACTCGGATCATCCCCAACTTCCCCTCGAACTCACGCTCGAGGCCTCGGTGCGCTGTCGCCACCCGACGACAAACCTCCTCTAGGACACGCGTTTCCCGCGCGGCGACATCGTCTTCCGCCCGCGTCACTAGGCGCTCCCTCGTCTCCAGCTGCTCGTACTCGCGGGCGCGTTCGGCGGCCTCAAGCACCAACGCTTCCTCGCGCTTTCGAAGCTCAGCCGGGTCGCCAGAAGCCACCTTCGTCGATGCAACAGCCGCCTCGCGCAGCTCCACCTGCTCCTCCAGCGAGCGGCACCGGGCCAGGAGCTCCCGGGTCCGTTCTTCTGCCGCTTCTCGTTGTCGGTCAGCTTCCCGGGCCTCCTCAGCAGCCTGGGATCGGGCCACCCAGGAGGCCTCCAGCGACACCTTCGCTTCTCCATCTTCAAGGTCGCGCTGGTGGCGCACGAGGGTAACGGCGGCCTCCAGCTCGCGCCTCTCCGCGGCCAGGCGCGGGCCCTCGGCTTCCTGGTGCGTGTCTTCCTCGGCGAGCTCCTGCCCAAGCAGGTATACAGCGCCACTCGCCCTTCGGAGGAATTCATGGTGACGGGTACGGCGCTCCCGAGCATGCTCAAGCACATCTGCCACACCATCATCGGCCCCAAGCAGGCGTCGAGGACCTCGGACCATCGCTCCGGCCCCGGACAGGGGGCTGGGGGCTAGCGCCCTCACGACGGCCGGCCGCGCCGCATCAGAAGCCCGTCCTGAGTCCAACCTGACCTCAGGAGAAGGGCCCAAGGGGTGCCTACGCCAGTCGCAGCCTGCAACCAGACGGGAAGCCCATGGCAGGCTGCCTATGCTAAAGGAGAGCCCGCGGAAGGAGATCACGGGAACAAAAGGTTCGCCGCACGCTATGCGACAGCCCACCCCGCCGCTCGCCCAAACCACAAGGGCAGTGCTGCTCGGGGCACTCAGGGGCAGCGGAGGAGACGAAGCCAGGGAAGGCGGCAACTCGGCGGCTTCATCAAGCCCAGTAGGGAGAGTCCTGCAGAGCAAGGATCAGCGGATGCGGCAAGTGGGATAGGAAACAGAGAAAGGGAAGACTTACTCATCGGTAGCAAAGTATTTCCGGCGCTTCAGCAAGCGGCAAGGGAAGTCATCGCCCAGGGCCTCCCTTTTTCTCCGGAGGGCCTCAAAGTCCACGCGGAAGCGGCCCAGGAGAGATGCACAAGAATCAACCTGCGAAGAGGGCGGAGCACCAAGGCTACTTGCGTCAAGGACACATGCCTGACGCGCATGGTCAGTTGGCTCGCCAGAGGCCACGGCCGGGGGCTCAGGAGCCTCGGCCTCAAGCGTCGGAAGCGGCAGCGCCTCACCCGTAGCCTCGGCAGCACGGGCCTCATGAGCTGCCCCATCAAGAGCATCGCCAGGTGCAGTCGCATCATCAGCGGCTCTCCTGACCCCCGCTGTATCCTGCCTCCCTGCACCACCACTCGAGGAGGATTCACCTAGGCCGACCGAAGGGGTAATCACCACCACAGGGTTCTCGCGAGGCCCTTGAAGGCCGACGGGGCGTAGCCCCCACTCGTCGAAGGGGGGCATCTGCCTCACGAAGTCATCCCTATTCTGGCAGAGGTACAACAAGGGTCCCCCCTGCCGGATACTGCCGGGTTGGGATCGCCTGTCAGGACCAAGAGCACCTCCCTCAGCGCCGCGGGCGCCAAGTCTTCTTCCTGAAGCCTCATGCGGTCATCATGCCCGCTGAAGGCCCACATTCGACGAGAATGGCGCTGGAGAGGGGCGATGCGGCGCAATAGGAACTCCTTCACCACCCTGGGCGCCATCACGCTGAGCCTTTTCAAGGACATGAAGCGGTGGCAGACGAAGGCGAGCCGGGGGCTCATGAGCGTCTCTTGACCCCAGCCCGAATTGGGCATAGCAGGCGAAGTCGGCTTCGCCAGCAGGGGGCTGGGTACCCCAACATCGACGTACAACCACCGCTCGCGAAACCCGGCTGAAGGCGGGGGGAGGTTGAAGTCAATGCCAGAGGCCGCAGTCTCAGGCGAAGCTACGAAGCTCACGCATGCCGAGCATTGAGTGGGTTCAGCGAGGCGCAAAGAGAAGAAATGGCGCAGCAAGGCGGCAGAAGGAGGAATGCCCATCAGCGCCTCGCAAACAAAAGCAAAGACTAAAAGGAGGGCAATGGACTCAGGACCCAGATGCATCATGCGGATCTAATACTGGGTGAGGACGGCGTTGAAGAAATCGGAGAAGGGAGGAACCAAACCCGCCCACAAGGCGTCGGCGAAGTAATGGACCTCGGTGATTATCCTGTCAGTGGGGAAGTGATACGTAGACCAGGCCGTCGTCCTCCCGCACTCGTTGAAGGAGGTGGCCAGAGCCGGGCTGAGCTTGCCCAGGCATTCCAGATTGAGTATGATCGAGCGGCCAACAGCAGGCGCCACCGACCGTGGCGGGCGAGATGGAGACGCAGGCTTCTTCCCCTTCTCTTTCTTCGTCGGAGCCATGGCGGCGGACGGAAGAGAGGAGATGTGAGATGGGATTGGAGGCAAGGGTCGGAGTTCGGGGGGAGGAAGAGCAGGAGACGGCTGAGAAACATGAAGAGGGGCGGTTGTGTACAACTGTGGGGCAACCTAGCGCGGCGTAGAATAAGGGAGCGTGGATGAACAGTGCCGCCCACGTCCAATCAACCGCCACGCGACGTCCAAGAACGCAGGCTGTTAGGGCCCGCGGCGCTTCGCCCTTGCCCTTTCGCCTCTCGGCACGGCCAAGTCCATGCGCGCCTTGGGCCCGGGGGACTACTGTCGGCGTTCTGGGAACGGGGGTCCCCAGACTTGCCAGCCTGCGGCCTGCGGCGTGGCTCGATTTGGGGCCCAACACGGCCCATCTTCATCAACACAAGGCTCAAGACCCTCGCGAGGGGCCAAGCCTCGCGAGGGGGACGACACGGCGCTTCCTCAAGAACGGCCTCCTCAGGCTGGCTCACGAGGAGGCGGAGAGATCAAGGCGGGGTGCCTCGCGAGGTGCCCATGACGCAAGCCGTGACGATCGAGGGTGCCAGGCGGGCACCAGGCCGCGCAGTGTCCTCCCCTTTCCTCTTTGGTGCAAAGGGGGCAAGCGCAGGCGAGAGGATCAAGCAAAGGCACCCATTTCGGTGCAACAAGACCAAGACCAGTCCAACGGTGGGAAGGAGGTCACCATGGAGCCTAGAACGGCGTCACCACAGGACCTTTGGCAGGCGAAGACCGACTTTAGTCAGGATAAGTGTACTAGATGTTCCCCTTCAAATTGGCCAATTGTTGGCACCCTTCCAGCTCAAATATTTGGGAAGAGGCCCAGGGCCTTTTGCCTATAAATAGGACTAGCCACCCCCAGGGTAGAGGCATCTTGACATCGAGAGATCGAGGAGTATTCAGAGCAAGCAGAGAACAAGTAGAGATAGAGAAGGGCGGTTGAACTCCCCCAGCAGTCCATCCCCTAGACAAGAACAGACCCTCGCGAGGCTGTTCTTCCTTGTACTGTTCTTCTTCATCAGCCCAAGAGGCAATCCACCCACCGCACACTGGAGTAGGGTATTACACCACATCGGTGGCCCGAACCAGTATAAACCCTGTGTCTCTTGTGTCGTTCTTTCAGCAGTTAGTTCTTTGCGAGACGGTGAGGTAGAGGGAAGAATCTCCGCGCGCACCCCAGAGTTCAAACTTTAAGGGTCTGCCAGAACCCGTGATCCGACAAAGCGGATTAGCTACCCATGCCCACCTTCTAATGCGAGTAACTCTTCAACTCATACATTGTTTAATTTCCCTCCGTGATTACCGAAGGATGAATGCTATGATAATTGTTATGATCCCATTGATTCGTTTGAAATATCCCTTTTTGATGATGCTTGCTATGCTTGTGGACAAGATGCAAATTTGAATTATGCTTATGGAAATGAACTTGCTATAGTTCCTTATGTTAAGAATGAAATTGTTTCTATTGCACCCACACATTATAGTCCTATTATCTTTTTGAATTCTCCAAAGTACACCATATCGAAGAAGTTTGCTCTTATATATTAAGGATTATATTGATGGGTTACGTTTTGCTACTACACATGATGATTTTGACGAATATAATATGAATGTTCTTGCTGCTCCTACTTGCAATTATTATGAGAGAGGAACTATATATCCACCTCTCTATGTTTCCAACATGATAAAATTGCAAGAAGCTGCTTATGCTATGTATTGGCCTTTACTTGATGTGCATGAATTGTTCTTGTATGACATGTCGCTGCATAGGAAGAGAGTTAGGCTTCGTCATTGCATGATATATGTTTCTTTGTGCTCACTACTAAATGCCAAATCATCGTTAATTAAAATTGGCTTTGATATACCTTGGGATCCGGGTGGATTCATTACTTGAGCACTTTATGCCTAGCGGCTTTTAAGAAAGCGCTGCCAGGGAGACAACCCGGAAGTTTTAGAGAGTCATTTATTTCTGTTGAGTGCTTTTATAAAGTTAAAATCAAAAAATATAGAGGGGAACTTAAAACTTTTCGACAAAAGAGAAGCGATTGAAAGGTGATGCATTGGAAAAGTGAGGGTCGACCTTGAACACTTGTGTTCAAGCTCATGGAAACAATGTAGAATTTTTCATGAAGTTTCTCACATAAATAATTATCCCGTTGTACAAATCCACTGTATTATAAACATAATTTGACAATATTTGCCTTTAGGATGATTAGATTGCTTGTTGCATGTGCGGTGCAGAAACAAAAACTTTGGTTATAGTGCGCGATTTTACATTTTTACTGGAATGTCGAAAATTTATGAAACTTTTTGCACAATATTGTTATACAAATTGTTAATTTTTTCCTATTTTTTTTAGAATTTTTGGGGTACCAAAAGTATGGTAGGTGTTCAGATTGCTACAGACTGTCATGTTTAAGACACATTATGTTTGATGCATCGTTTTGCTTGTTTTGATGAAGCTATCGATTTTTATCGGTGGTATAAGCCATAGAAAAGTTATATTACAGTAGCTACAATGCAAAAACTAAATATGAATTGGTTTGCAATAGTACTTAGAGTAGTGATTTGCTTTATTATACTAACGGATCTTACCGAGTTTTCTGTTGAGTTTTGTGTGGATGAAGTGATCAAAGATGGAGGAGGTCTCGATATGAGGAGAAGGAGGAGAGGCAAGAGCTCAAGCTTGGAGATGCCCAAGTCACCCCAAGTAAATATTCAAGGAGACTCAAGCGTCTAAACTTGGGGATGCCCAGGAAGCCATGATATCCCACAAGTATAGGGGATCGCAACAGTTTTCGAGGGTAGAGTATTCAACCCAAATTAATAGATTCGACACAAGGGAGACAAAGAATATTTTCAGGTATTAACAGCTGAGTTGTCAATTCAACCACACCTGGAGATTAATTATCTGCAGCAAGTAATCAGTAGCACAGTAACATGATAGTTTTGATAATAGTGATAGCAGCAACGGTAACAGTAACAGTGATAGCAGTAATTTGGTAGCAAGTGTAACAGTGATGATAGCAGTAGTAACTTGGCAGAAACACTATAAGATAAATTCGTAGGCATTGGATCGGTGACTTGTTGGATGATATTCATCATGTGACAGTTATAACCTAGGGCGATACGGCACTAGCTCCAGTTCATCGATATAATGTAGGCATGTATTCCATAAATAGTCATACGTGATTTATTAAAAGAACTTGCATGACATCTTTTGTCCTACCCTCCCGTGGCAAAGGGGTCCATATTGGAAACTAAGGGATATTAAGGCCTCCTTTTAATAGAGAACCGGAACAAAGCATTAACACATAGTGAATACATGAACTCCTCAAACTATGGTCATCACTGAGAGTGGGCCCGGTTGTTGTCACTCCGGGGTTGTCGGATCATAACACGTAGTAGGTGACTATAACTTGCAAGATCGGATCTAAAACATGGATATAATGATGAATTAATAAACGGTTTAGATCTGAGTTCATGGCACCTGGGCCCAAAGTGACAAGCATTAAGCATATCAAAGGCATAGCAACATCAATCTAAGAACATAATGGATACTAGGGATCAGGCCCTAACAAAACTAACTCGATTACATGATGAATCTCATCCAACTACTCATCGACCAGCGAGCCTATGAAGGAATTACTCACTCCCGGTGGGGAGCATCATGGAATTGACGATGGAGATGGGTTGGTGATGATGAAGAACGAAGATCCCCCTCTCCGGAGCCCCAAACGGACTCCAGATCTACCGTCTCGAGGAAAAACAGGGCTTGGCGGCGGCTCCGTCTTGTGGATCATGATACTTCTTTCTCCCTGATTTTTTTTGTGGAAATATGTGATTTTATAGTATCATGGGGTCGTCAGCGGGGCCACCAGGTCGGTACAACCCACCTGGGTGCGCCAGGAGAGGGGGGCATGCCCTGGTGGGTTGTGCCCAACCAGGGGCCCCTCTCCGATGAGTCTTGGCTCCAGAAATTATTATTATTGATAAACAAAATCCTCACAAAGTTTCGTTCCATTCCGAGAACTTTTATTTCTGCACAAAAACAACACCATGGTAGTTCTGCTGAAAATAGTGTCAGTCCGAGGTTAGTTTCATTCAAATCATGAAAATTAGAGTTCAAAACAAGAGGAGAAGCGTGAGAAAAAGTAAATACGTTGGAGACGTATCAACTCCCCCAAGCTTAAACCTTTGCTTGTCCTCAAGCAATTTAGTTGATAAACTGAAAGTGAGAAAGAAAAACTTTTACGAACTCTTTTGCTCTTGTTGGCATAAATAAGCTTAAACAACACCCAGGTTTTGAGCCAACATTATAACTAACCATGTCAAAAATAACTCTTAAAAATTATAATGACTCATATCAATGACATAATCAGCTAGCGAGCCATAATAAGATATCTCAAACAGCAACACGTTGTCAAAACAACCATGATATAATATGACAATAGTGGTATCTCGCTAGCCCTTTCTGAGACCACAAGATATAAATGCAGAGCACCTCCAAAGTTCATGCAGCGACTAAACATCGTAATTCATGGTAGAAAAGATCCAGTCTTGATGCACCCAACATTAGCTACACACAATGCATAAATCTTGATAGCTGTACTCTACTCAGTTTTTGGCGCTTATTTTAGAAGGTGGTGATACAACATAAAAGTAAATAGATAGTCCCTTCGCAGAGGGAAGCAGTGATTTCACTACAAAAAAAGGACACATCCGTGACATTTTGGGCCGCACGAAAATCTTTTATGTCATGCTTATGACACTTCTATGACGATAATGTGACAAAACCCGGTATCATCATAGATGTGGTGGGGTCCTACTTCTATGACATAAAATCATGACAGAAAATGGGCTTTTCGTCCTGGGCGGGCCAGAGACGCAGTTGCATGACATTCTTTGGGCCGACCATGACGGAAAAAACTGTGGTAGAAGCGAGGGCGCGGAAAATATCGGGGAGTCCCCGGTTACGGTGGGTGGTCGGGGTCGAGCGATGTGCGTTTCTCTCGTACGTACGTGCGTGTGTGCGAGGCGTTGGCCTCTCACTGAACCCGAGCGAGGCATTGGGCTCTAACTAAACCCGAGTGATTGCACTGCAGGCTACGCGTTACTGAACCCGAGCGATCGATCGATGGTTGGTAACTGAACCCGATCGAGCGATTCCTTCGCTACTGCTGCTAACTGAAGCCGATCGATGCTGCCTTTGGATGAACAGTGAGTGTTGCGGGGGGTGGATGAACAGTCCCGGTGGGGGTGGATGAACAGGACCCCGTGGCGTTGCCTCTGGATGAACAGTGATCGTTGCTGGGGGTTTGGATGAACAGTTCCTGGTGGGGGTGGCTGAACAGGACCCTGATCGTTCGAGCTGGTTGGGGCTGGATGAACAGGACCCCATGGAGGGTAGGGTGAACAGGACCACCCCGTGGAGGGCAGGATGAATAGTAGATGGTGGAGGGCTAGATGAACAATAGCCCGTGGAGGGGTGGTTGAACAGGAGCCCGTGGAGAGGGCTGGTTGAACAGTAGCCGGTGGAGTAGCGCGTGGTGGAGGCTGGATGAACAGGAGCCCGTGGATGAACAGTCGCAGGAGGAGGCTAGAGTAGGTCGACGGTGGATGAATAGTAGCCCGTGGATGCTGGAGGGGGTCGACGGTGGAGATGAACAGTATCCCGTGGAGTCCCGTTTTGCGGTATGCCACACCCCTCCCGATGAACAGGACCCCCGTTTCGACCGTAGCGCTCCAACACAAGTCTGTTTCCTCCGTTTTGCGGTACGCCACACCCCTCCCGACCAACAGGACCCCCGTTTCGACCGTAGGAGCTCCTTTTCCTCCGTTTTATGGTACGCCAGACCCCTCCCGATGAACAGGATCCCGTTTCAAACGTGGCCGGTCGAACACAAGGCCGTTTCCTCCATTCTGCGGTACGGCATGCCTCGTTTCCGTCGGCTGTTCCATCCAAGCCCTCCCGATGAACACAACGACGCATTTCGTTCCGACCCAGCCGGTTGGCTCCCCATGAACACGACGATGAAGTTGTTTCTCCATTCCGACCCAGCCATGTACACGAGCCCTGGTCGTACGTATGCATGAGTAGGCGTTCGAGACCCTGCCCCTATGTACGTACGTGGCCGTATTTTCTTTCTTGGACACTGGCCGATGTACGTACGTGTACATGCTACGTGCGTGCCTCTACTACGACACGTGCGCGCCTCTACATCGACCAGTATGTACGTACGCGTTCGCGACCAGAATGACAATGCTACGGACGCTTCGACCAGGTGGGCCCCGACTGTTAGGCACTTCCTTGCCTGCGAAGATGTAGCCGGTGGGTCCCATCAGTCAGGGGGGCGAATCGTTTTTTTTGCCCGGACGTACTTCTTTGCGTGCGAAGATGTAGCTGGTGGGTCCCAGCAGTCAGGGGCAAACGTTTTTTTTAGTGAAATACGGTGGCGCTTTGACGGCTCATTGGGCATTACTGCGGCGCTTTGATGGGGGTAGTCTACCGTCACTCTACTACAGAGTAATTTAGTGCATGACTGGTGGACCCCGATGTTGGCTGTCCCACACGTCGGCGAAAGTGAGTAATTTAGTGCATGGCTGGAGGAGGATCCGCATAGTAGAGCGTGTCCACTGTTTTTCTAAAGAAAAAAATGATTACAGCAAGCGTTTCCACTCTTACGACGGAGGAGTGCGAAACACGGCAGCCACTTGAACATACACAATGCTCCTACTACTAGGCATGTGCAGTGGTTTATACGTCAGTACTACATAATCTTGTTTCTAGTGTAGTAAGATATGACGACGACACATGATGTTGTGCGCATGTCAACTATATGAACAGTAATGTAGTAACATAGTACCGCTTTCTCGACTGTCCGGTCGAGAATGAACGGTGAGATCAATGTTAACAGAAATAGGTCTACAACGCACGGAGAGTACGGTGCTACAGTACTCCACGGAACATGAACCATATGAAGCACGAATAGTGTTAGGCAGGGTGTATGAAGGGTGCACGGGATGGGAGCAAAAGTTCCCTTCTCGACCCACTTTTGGGTGTTTGGCAGAGTGCATGAAGGGTGCATGAGTCCACACTAGTAGGTTAACACAAATACACGAAGAGGAAACAACTACTCCGTCTAGGTGTGTAATTTATCTTACGTTGTGCACTGCGACCAAGGCGGAGAGCAAAATGAGAAAAATTAATGTCTTTTTGCTAATTAATAGCATTGCATGCAATGAACTAACCACTGCATGTCATGTTTATTAGTCTCAAGTCATTGAAAGCATGCAAGGCCCACGTCTCTTATTGGTTGATATGTCACAAAACAAGAAATGGAGAGGGAGTTAATGTACCGTGGGTAAGTGTTTTGGGATTATTTGGTTTTCATAAGGTGGCTTATACACTATATTGAGATGAGAATGCAACCAAACACACCCACACGCTTTGTGCTACAATGACTGATCTGCACCGTCTGAGTTTGATCCAACAGTCATGTTGCGCCGAGACATGGACATGCCCATGCATAAGGCGCCTAAACACCACCGAAGTCCCTCTGCTTCTCGAGGCGCACGATGTTGGTGATGCAGGGGGCAAAACGGCTGTAAGGCAATGCAATCTATGGGAAGGTAGAGGGAGCCAGCTGAGGAGCGGGGAATCTTTTGGTTTTCACCATGGTGAAACACCAGTCGACGACTTCTCACATCAGAGAGCACTGGGTTATACAGGTGGTGCCATCATGACTAATTGCTGCCGCGCCTGCTCCTGTCAATCAAAAAATTAAAAATCCTGCCGCGCCTACTCCCTTCAATCATAAAATTAAAAATCCTGCCGCACTCAAACACCAGAGCAACGCCGAGGTGGATGTTTAAATTTACCTTCCAGCAAGTAGATAAAAAAAGGGGTGAAAAAACAAATGTGGCGGCGGCCTAGCTAATCGGTCGAACTAGCCCAACTAGCTAGGAAGCTAGCCACCGTGCTTCACTGACATACTCGGCGGGAAAAGTGGTCTTTCGTGATTTGACAACTCATTTATTTACTTGCTTCGGCGAAAACGCGCGGTAGGGCCTCCCACGTCAGGAAGAATATATGTGTGCACCACCCGGGAGGACCCCAAAACCGCGCGGTACTGTGTGCCATGTCTCGGCACGGAAGAAAAATGTGCGTGTAAAAATTTACTGTATCAGACGTAGTACCTATGGTTCGACCTCGGGACCCAGCCAGTCGGTCGAAAACACCCCACTAGCCACACAGCTTCATCATGCTAACATGGCACGGAGGATAGGTGTGGTTAGCTCCGTCTCGACCGGCCACAACGTCTCTTATTCTAGGCGATTCTTCTATTTTCCAAGCTTTTTTTAGTTGTAATAACACCACGGCAAGCTAGCGCCGCTCTTCGTGTGTGCCCATGCAAAGGTTAGACGAAGGAGAGAAGAGAGAGATCACAGACCTGGGACCCACCAGTAAGTGAGTCAACGGTCATGCATGTGTAGACGAGGCCCTCCCTCTACTCTACTCAACGTAATACTATATAAAATCAAGTTATGGGACAAAGCCAACAACCGTTGTTGTTTCAGGCTATCGACATACGCTTTGTAGTCCAGGTTGCCAGTTCGAATCTCGTCTTTCAGATTTGTCAGTTTTAGGTCCAAATTTGATTAATGACAAGTGGGACCCCCGTGTGTTGTTCCGATATTTCAGTGTAGGATGGTTTTTTTAACAAACACTTTGCGCGGTTAGACAAGTAACAACACAAGTTACACGTATTTTGAAAGTTTACGAACAAAAATGACAGTGGCATAGAATATCACATCCACCCCACAGCTTAGATGCTATGGTGGGACAAGTTTTTACACCGTTGGAAGTGAGATCCAATGGCTTGGGAGTAGTCTTTGTAATTATGCGCAATTTCCAAACTCTCCAAGGTTTTTTTTGCAAAGAAAACAATCAGGCCTCGTGTGTGCCGCTGCATCTTAGATCCAACGGCTCCCTGTTGCTCATATTAGGTGCTTCCCGTAGCTTAATTACCTGCTACGATGATATGAGCATCTAGGTCGTATGATCAGTGATCAGATGGCACATGCGCCGTACTTGTACTTTCTGCGCAATTCCCAAACTCTCTCAGCCATATATTGCAAAAACATTCAAACCTCCTACTATGGGTCGTTAGATCTCCATGAACTCGTATCACCATAGAATCTACGGTGCGGGAGCACCTCATATTATCCCGTGCGAGAAAACATAAGGTGCTCTCGCATCTTGGATGCTACGGTGATACGAGCTTCGAGGTCGTTTGATCTAAGATCCAATGGCATCTGAGCAGTCTTTGTGCTTGTAAGAAGTGGCTGAACTCTTTGGGGGCTTTTCTGCAAAAAACCATTCGAACCATCGAGGAGGCGTTGGGTCACAAATCCAACGGCTCCGAAGAGCTTGTATCACCAAAGCATCTAAGGTGCGGTAGCACATGATATTCTTACATACAGGAGAATATGATGTCCTCCTTCATCTTAGATGCTACGTTGATACGAGCTTCGAGGTCGTTGGATATGGGATCCAAGGGCATCTAAGTAGTTTTTGTACAAATTGTGTGCAATTCTCAAACTCATCAAGGTTTCATGTACAAATATTAAGACATCATCTGAGCTGATATATCTCAGATCTACAAGCTCCAAGCAACTCGTATCGGCATATAGCATCTAAGGTATGGGGGCACATGATATTCTCCCGGGGAGGAGGGGTGGGGGTGCACAACCAATCGGTGGTTGGGAGGGTGGGGACAAATATAATCTAAACAACCCTAAACAGAGCTTCACAATTTTATCTAAGGTCGAGGGGGTGACCCCCGACAATCATAGCTCCGCCTAATTAAACACAACATTTGCAAGTACTGTAGTACTAGACTTAATATTCGTGTTTCAGTTTCATGTTCGTTTTAAATATTGAATTGAGGACCATGCATGTCTTACATTTTACTCCCTTCGTTCCTAAATATTAGTCTTTTCAGAGATTTCAAGTGGACTGGCACATACGGATGTATATAGACATATTTTAGAGTGTAGATTCACTCATTTTGCTCCGTATGTAGTCGCTTATTGAAATCTCTAAAAGACTAATATTTAGGAACAGAAGGAGTATTTTTGAATTCGTGTCATACATGCATGGTTTGGAAAAATAGATGCACTATACTTATTGGATTGTAGTTGTGTTCGTGTGTGGGTGTCACTTGCATTGAAAAACTTAGCAGGGATACCATGAAATGTGAAATCCACGTTGAGATCACTATATCACAAACTCACTCTAATTCAACAACTCGTCATAAATTAATTACCACGTTGAGATTAGTATTTGCAAGGAAAATACGGGCATTGTAATACACATAGATTCGTTCGGCAACTTAAAAGGTTCATGTCGTATTCTCGAATGGTAGGACCCAACGGCGTACTAGCCAGACCTTGGCTCGTGTAGATCCTAAAAAATAAAAAAAATAAAAAAAACCGGGCTCGTGTCCTTCTGGTGGCGTGCGTGGTACGCACATTAGGCAACCCCAACAAGTCGAGCCTCCGCGTTTCGAGTCGAAATATCTGGCGGCCAGAATTCCGGCCCTAGGAAATTCCCCTCATGTCCCCGGTCCATAATGACTACCGATGAACAACGGAGGGATGCTTTAGTAACTAGACAACGTTGTGTTCTAAAAAAAGTAACTAGACAACGTTACCTACCATGCCGAGCACGGTTCAATTCCCTCAGTCGCCGCTCGCCAAGGTCACCCGTCAACTACGTTGCCTAGTAGTAGTACTACTACTACACCAGGATGAGCACAGAATTGAGCCCGTTTGTTCGTGCCTAGTACTTGACTTAATATATCAGGCAATGCACTGGTACGGAGGGATTATCATTTTTCTCTGCATATATAACTTGTCTGAAGTCTAACTAAGCGAAATGTTTGACCAAATCATTTCTTAAGAAATACAACAGGACAAATGTATGGCTTGAAAATTTATTGCATGATGCAGGTTATGATATTGTTTCAAATCCTGGATCTTAAATTTCAGAAAATCCAAAAGTTACCATAAATTCTTGAAACTGAGCATGGTCACATGATATGGCACAAATATTACTTCGTAATTTTTTTTCTTCAATTTGAGACAAGTTGCTTATGACAAGTTGCACAAATGAAGAGCCAAGGTATTTTGGAACAAAGACCTGTCACGTTAAGGCGAATGCTTTCACTATTGAAACCATGGGCGTTTACGTGCCGCCATGAGTCCCGCTTCTCATCGGTAGGTGCCGTCCGAGCAAGCGTGTGAGTCGACGGGAGGCGTGCGAGCAGACCGTTGTGCAGGCTCACCGGGAGGCGAGCCCTTTGACCAAGCTCCGCCGCCCACCTTCATCCCAACTGCTCCCACTTTTAATGTCGCCGGCGCCACAGATTAAAATCAACCCCGCACTACCCAGTATCGCTACAATCTTCTACTTTCCTCTCCGATTCTCCTATCGTCTACCTCCAACCAGCCTGACCTAAACGTATGCCATGCCGAATCACGATGGTCTGCCCTTAGTCTTCCAATTTCCTGAGGAAGACACCCAGTAGGAGTCTCAAGAACATAAGGCGCTTTGGGACGAGCTTGAACTGGCCTTGCGGGAAGGTGTCACGCCTGTCCCCGCTCCCGTTCCGGCTCCCGTCGCCCCAACTGCGCCAGCGCCCATCCTTGTTGCATTGATGGGCTGGGAGCCACTCATTGTCACCGAGCGTGATGCCACGGGGTTCCACGAGGTCCCCGCTGACTTTAACATGTCCGTGCACCTGCCAGCGCATGCGCCTGCGCGAGCACTGACGCGCACGCCCTTGCCAGTGCATGCGCCTGCGCATGCACTAACGTGTGTGCCCGTGCTGGTGCCCGTGCACACGAATGTCTCCGTCGCGCCGTTGACAGCGCCTCTCCCCGTGCGGGTGCCAGTGCCCCCCTCAGCGGCATGGATGGCCACCGTCAATCGCTTCCTTGCACCAACGCCAGTCGCCTCCTCCCGCCAGTTGACTCGCTCTTGGAGACCGAAGTCCAGAACATTGAGGCCTTCCTTGAAGCTAGGGCCAACATCCACGAGTACGCCAACAACGACGCAAGACGCCGCCGCCGCCGTCGGTCAGTGGCCCAACGACACACAGAGCACGGCAGAGGAGCCGCTTCCCACCGCAAGACGCCCCCGCCGCCGCCGCGTAATCTAATTTTGCCATGAAAAACGTTCGGATTGCCATGCTTAAAATCCGAACGTTTATCATTTCCGTTTATTTTTTATCGATCGTCGTATAATTCAAAGTTGGAGTCAGACTGAACGAAATCTATGGTTTGATCGATTGAATGTTCTGCTAGAGCCGTATCAAATTAAATATAAAATGTCATCAAGCCACATGTATTCCTTGTCATCCAACGACCTAGACTGCTTCAATGTCGAGCACTCAACACGTTTAGCGTGCAGTTAATTTCATGCCAAAAATAGTGCTAATCACATAATAACACGCAAATACTTCCAAATTAACGTGCATTGCACGTACACACTGACTAGTGCTGCTAGCACGTGAAACTGGTGCCGTAACTTATGAATGCGTCCAGATATGGTCAACGGCAACATCGCCCGTGAGTTCTTCGTGTATGCCCGTGCATCTAAACGCAGAAGGGGAGGAGAGAGAGAGCACACATGGAACCCACCAGTAAGTGAAGGCGAATAGTACTAAAAATAATATTACATGTTATCAATTAAATAGGTTGTGGTAATATAAAAATATTATGTGAACAAAGGGAGGTACAACAAACATTGATGTTCTACATATGTTGCCTATTGACGTGCGGCTTGAAGGCCCTGGTCGCATGTTTGATCCTCGTCCTTTGTTTTTAATTTGTTTGTGGGTCCAAATTCATTTCATGACATGTGGGCCCCTCGGTGTGTAGTTTGTAGCACTTTAATTTGTGGGTCCAAATTTCATCCATTCCAAGTGGACTATCGGTGTGTAGTTTTGTAGCTTATTTATAATAATTAAAGAGAACAATAGAGTTTTTTGCAATAATACCATGGTGCGACGTTAAAGCCGAGAAAGGACGTGCGAGAGAGCGATGACAGAGCCAGAGGGAAATCAACTAGGGGAGTTGCGGGGGTTGCAACGGTGTTTCGACTAGTTGTGGGCCTAATGCTACGAAAATATAATCTAAACCGACCGGAATAAATGCCTACATAAATTAATCCAAGGTTGGAGTGCCCCTCGCAATGTAATAGCTCCGGCTTTGCGAGGGATGGAGAGGTAGCTTCAATGTGTGGAAGATACGGCGTGAGAAAGCGAGGTCAATCGAGAGACATATAGATAGAGAGACAAAGTGAGTGTGGTCCGACATTCATGGAACAAATATATATGCTCTGGAGAGATATTGTCCGATTGAGATTTTGGCAAGGGTGACGGCTGTAAGATAGAGCTTGAGAGATGATCCAGTCATAGACGTGTAGATATATTTTGTGCGTGGGAGGAAGCAAGGTCGATCGATCACATAGGGTCGTCGTGCGATCGAAAGAGTGAGACGGGTTGAAGAGAGTGACCTAGATAGACAATGTGCGTGAGAGAGTATACAATGTGAATCAGTCGAATTGGGCTCAAACATGGTGATATATCGTTTTTGTCCGAGAAAGAGCGAGGTCAATCGAGACATACAAAGAGAGAGAGAGAGGGAGAGGGAGAGAGAGAGAGCGAGCGTGGCCCGCCATGAGGTCGAAAGAGTGGGGGCGGCTTCGATGGACTAACATAGATAGACAATTTGTGTGAGAGAGTATAGAGTGTGTCGATCGAGGCCCGAACAGGGAGATATATCATTTGTGTGTGAAAGAAAATGAGGTTAAACAAGACTCAGATAAAGAGAGCGAGATTGAGCGAGTGTGGCCCACCGTGCGGAAGAAAGAGTGAGACAGTCTCGAGGGAATGACCTAGATAGACAACGTGCGTGCGTGCGCATGAGAGGTTGGGGGCTAGATAGGCAATGCATGTATTTAGCGCAAGAGGATGAGAGGGAGAGGAAGAGAGAGAGCTCGACATGGGGTGCAATGGCGGGTGTGTGAGGTAAATACATTTCATAACAGAGTGGAAAAGGGGGGTTGTGTAGTTGAGAGAGTTAGTGATCGAAACATGGAGAGAAAGAATGGATGTGTGTTGGAAACCGATAGCTACCTAAGTTGGTTAGGAGAGGAAGATTGACTGATACATGAAGTATGTAGCGTGTGTGCGGGGGGGGGGGGGGCTGTGCTAAAAACAACATTTCAATGTAGATAGTACGAGACTTAATATCAATGTTTCAATTCGGTGTACATTGTAAGATTTGAACTGAGGACCATGCATATGGGTAATTATTTCGAATTTGTGCCATACTAGGTTTCGAAAAGTTGACATTGACTCGATTTGTTGTGCTATTTTGTAGGTCATATGTTTGAATCCCATCCAAAATTTTCTCACTACCATGGTGTTCATCATATACTTATGAATTTGTATTAAGAAAGTAGCATGGATATAGTGAAATGCAAAATCCACGTTAGAATTGGAGATCGCTATGTGACACACACTCTAATTCAAATAACTAATTATGTGACACACACTCTAATCCACGTTAGCGTGGATACCGTTTCGATTTTTTTCAAATAACTCCTCATTAATTAATTTATAGTATCTCGTTTCGAATGACTAATTATTGCAAGGAAAACACGGGCATGGTAATACATACAGATTCGTTTGCAAATGAAATCAGATTCGTTTGCATTCTCAAATGTAGGCGCACCGGGGTCGTGTCATGGTGGTCGCGTGTGTCGGACGGACGCGTAGCACCCAACCACCCACCCCCTCCCTCACTCCCCCCTCCCCCCCAAAATGACGACGACAAAATAAGTTCGCGCTTTCACGTTTCGGATTGAAATATCTCGCGGCCCCAATTCCAGGCCTGCAAAATCTCCCTTCTCCATCGTCCCCTTCCATGCCCAGATTGCTCAAATCCCTAATTCGCCGCCAACCCAAGCAAAGTTCGAATCGCCCCTCGTCTCGTCTCTTTCCCTACCTCTGTGCCGCTGACGACGACGAAGACAACGGTCGTGCTTCACCACCACACCGGAGCTACCTCATCTATGCCCTCGTCCACCGCACCGGGTGGTCCACCGACAACGTCGGACGCCGCAACCGACGTGCCTCACAGACACCGACTTGCACCGCATCAAGTGCGCTTCACCGACACCGTCTCCCAGCTCATCGGGGATACTTCACCGAGCACATCGTCGCGCCTCTGCCCCCCGAGGCCGCTGGGGCTTCACCAACGGTCTCATCCACCGCATCATAGCGCTCCGCTGCCACTCAAGATCTGCATCCATGCGCGGCCAGCCAACGCCAGCGCATCACCCTCAACGGCTCTAAAGTGACCCGCACTCTAGCTAGGCGAGCATGCCCAAACACCGGCCCGAACTAGGTATCCACACATCACTCCCTTCACTGTTTCGACGATGTTTGGATATCCTTTCACTGCTCTCTTAGCTTACACACCTATCCAACTCTGACTTTAACTCTTATTTCTTCTGGAGTTATCATCTAAAACAAGCAAATCCATTTTTTAGCGAAGCATGACGGTGCTACGGGATCTGGTACACATCCTGCACACCAGTATAACCTTGTAAGTATCTGTCCTCCGGTACAACAGCAAGGTCGATTCCTCTTATTTGATCAGCCATTCGCCATGTCAAAAATGCAAAGGGGGATGCAAGGAGCACAAGGCCTACACATCCAAGCAAGTGGTAACATGGACTTGTACATGGAACATCCCAAGCGCAAGCAGAGCTGCAGTGAGCCTATACAACGAGCTAGCGTAAGTCCCTGCATTTCATTTAATTCGTACTGGCATTCATGTATGATTTGTGTGCAGTGGCTGATCCATGAATTCAAGTTACCAGGGGCGAACATTTAACTTAAAAAATATGAAGGCACTTGCACTCCGGAAATCAACATAACTTGAGAAATGTGAAGCTACATGCACTTTGAAAACCAGCTAATGATCCAAAGTACTTCAGATTATAAACACTAAATGATTCAAGCACCAAAAAACACAAAATGCAACATGGTGTACAAGGACTAAAAACATGGTATGTACCTGCTTGAATTATTCGTTCTCTGGCTGAAAATATCGAAGTGTAATTGTACCTGTAACCAGTGCGCAAACTGCATATCAATATATCTATCCTGCAGAAGTATACCAATAGTTTCAAACAATAGATTAGAAAAGTATTTATGCTACGTTGTCATGATACGGGGACATTCTGGTAGATGGCCTCGACATTTCCTCAAGCCATGAAAATGCACTATAATTTGCTTGTCATCAATGCCTGCAAATCTCTATGTCTCTCTCAACATAGCAGATCATCATTAGACACTAAATCCTTCAATTGGAGCTTGCAAAATGCTTGCATTAGATGCCTCATTAGACTATATATGTTCATCACCAGGAGCATGTAAAATGTTTACATCAAATCCTTCATTAGTAGTCTGTTCATTAGACACTTCAGGCTCAAGAACAACATGAGTGGATGTTTGAACCGGAAACTTGATTAGATACATCAGATTCAGTCAGTTCAGTATTGATTGGGAGAGTTCTAAAATAAGTAGAAATTGGTTTCATTTTCTCATAGATTCCCTACATACAAGAAGTTTTACAACACCGTCAGCTTTAAATTTGGCCAGAAATTGAAGAGTTGAATTAGATATAATCAAGGTTGTGATGTACCTGCTCGTTGCGCATGCTACTCTTGCAAGCTACGACTGTCCGTTTGCGCAAGCTCGATGCCATGCCCGTGCTGCCGCCGCTGCCTCCCACTCAGGCTACACCGAGGGTTGGATCTTCATCTTCTTGTCCTTCCGTTTGCTTGAAGCACGGCGACCGCCCTCCAACGCGGGCGCGTGGAAGTGCTGTGTCGGTCTGTCCAGCGGCGGCTAGGTTAGGAGCGAACCAGACTGGAGGCTGGAGCGGATGAATTGGGATTTTTCCTGCTGTCGATCGATATGGGAGGCGCTCGTTTGGGTCGCGAGCCTGCTATAGGGCCTGTCTTGCACTTATGTTATTGACCTATCCAAATTGAAACATTTTTCTTCATTTTTTACATTGCCTGCTCGTGCGTTGGGACGAACAAAACTAGCCTGGGCCAACCTAGATGACTCAAACTAGGTGCACACTTTCGATCCACCCGAGGCGGCCGCCTATACCAGCCCCTATGGTGGCGTCGCCCCTTTTTGCGTGTATGATAGGGGTAGTGAAAAATATTCCTGTCGCGCTTTTGATTTACCCACAAAATGGTTGAATTTCTTGTTTCTATGAACTGAGTTCGCCAATAATGTGAAGGATGCCAGTCTTTTCATCCTATTGTAGATTGCTTAGATCTTGATATGCCAAAAGTAATCGCATGAGATATATAGTAAAAGCCAGTGTGATGTGTGTGGCTACAACTAGTTTGACTACACATCCTTATATAACATATCAAGGACGCACCATCTTACCAGATTAACCATTCAACTTACCAATATAGTGTGGGAAGAAAGAAGTATTGGGACTGCGTATCCAAGCAACTGATGCCATTGACTCCTTCGTACAACCTTGTAAGCGAAAAACAAGTTGTAGTGTGCCTGTACAAAGAACTAGCATAAGTTCAGTTACCTGCTTCTCGGAATTTTAGTTAGCCACTTATTGCAAAATTGTTCAATTATGTTGCTTGGCTTAATTTAGCTTGTTACTGATTACATAACGCCACAGCATGTTAATCCTATTATAGACTGCACCTATGTATGTGTTTGATACTTACTGTTAAGAATTACCTGTTAGCCTGAACTTAAATAGCTACTTGTTTGTTTAACTGCTTTGCTACTGCAACAACGGGTTACAATGATGTTAATAACTACTTTTCAGCATCGAATTGAAACTCTTTAATTCCTTATTTGTTTAACTGGTTTGTTGTTATAACTCCCAGTTGAGATGTTTTGCTAACTTCAACTTTTCTGAATCCAATCGGAACTTTAATGGCAAAATAGGTTAGCCCAAGATCAAAGAGCGAGGTCCCCATGGACGTTGTATCATCCCACAGCAGTGGCACCGGCCCAATCGTGCATTATGAATTGCCAACTGCTGATGCTCTAGAGGCTAAACTAGTTGTAGAAAGAGATTCTGCTTCTGCACTTAGAGATGAAGTTGACATGTTGAGGAAGCAAACAACACAATCTGTAGCAGTAGTCAAGATAACCATTAAATATGTGGTGGATTTCAAAATGAAGCAAGCTGAGACTGACCACATTGTTAAGGTCCTGAAGAAAAAAGGAAATTAAATTCCCAATTGGTAAATCATAGGTGAAATGTTCTTTCCATCGTTGAATAACCTTTGTGTTGTTTGTTCATGTAATCAATCAAACCATTTGTTTTAGAGATCATGTAATAATTGTTTTTTGTTTTTTTTTGTTTGTAATTTTATTTGAGCACAAGTCTGTATTAATGGATAAGACTCGGAGACATTTCATTTTGATTGTTGTGCCAGACCTACAAATATGCCAATCGGGCTGAATGTGCATTCAGCAATAATAGTAGTATAGATGGACCATAAGTGGCACGGATCAGAAAGGGCCAAGATGTTGTAGTAGCTTGGCTAAAAAGGATGTTGTTGTAGCAAAGAAAAGTACAGCAACCTGGCTTATGTATGTTAGTTGATATTATTGATCCATATACTCTATAAGTGTTTATATGTCTGTTAGTTCTGTACATTCTTGGTTGATTCACTCGGTATTTGAATCTTGATACATCGCTTGTGTACATATCTAAATGGGAGTACACATTATGCTGAGTGTGACATTTGAGTTGGACATGAAGTGTTCCAAATATTCGAATTCACCTTAAACTGGATTCTAGCTTCTGAATTTGAGTATCGGCATTTGTAAACCATATTAATATATGACAGTGGAATACATATTTGTCGTCCTTTTGAAGATACTAAAAACTCATAGAATGATTTATAAAGATTCGTATAGGAATACAAAATGGTTTCGAATTTAGTTGCCAGGGTAAATGTGCATGCTTATTGTCCCAAAATTTGAAAGAAGCAGCAAAATGACCACTCCCACGTCTGCTGCCCGAAGCCAAGTGTTTGGGAGATGGAAATTACTATCTACCCATTAAACGGACAATCCATCGGCCCGATTTCCACTGCTCTAAATAGGGGTAGGATAGTAACTTCAATAAGACGTGACACGACCGCCTCTGATCCCATTCCGACACGCTGGGCGCCAAACATGGGCGGCAAAACACATTTGATTCAAGCCCGTCTGAAAGACCTCTGTTTCTCCCTCCATTTCCCCATTCATACACGGTGGGAGGCAAAACAAACTCGACTCGGCCAAAATCGATGTAGGCAAATATTTTCAATAGGGGCAGGTTTGTAACTTCACTCAGACGTGACACAACCGCCCTACCTGTCAGCCCCGTTCATACACTGTGGGCGCCAACCATGGGCGCCAACCACCCTCTCCTCGCCCGAAATCGCTCTTGGCAAATATTGGTGAGATGCGAGATTACTGTCGTATCCCCAACCGACAAGACGTCCAAATTTTAAACGGGGGCTAAGTTCGTAACTTTCCCATATTTCTGACAGGCGCGTCCCAAAAACATGGTTCCCCGTACCTCTCCCTCCATTTCCCCATTCATACATCGTCCGCGCTAGAACACCATCCCCACACCAGCCTCCATCCGCCACCCCATCCATCGCCGTCGCCGTCGTCCACCACATCCACCGCCACCGTCCTCCACCATGCCGGAGAGCCTACCAAGACCGCGTCGTCCACTGCTAGAGATGGATGTTTCTCATCCACGGCGACGGACCAAGAGCCTTGCATCACGTCCTCTCGCTTCATCGGCCCTGCCGTCCTTGTCGGACGTGGGGTTCCGGCTAACCCTTAAGGTTCGAACACTGGGGTGCGCGCGAAGTCTCTCCCTCCTACCGATCTACGCTCTAGCTCGCTAAGATCTTGCGGACGAAATCGACGAACTTGCAACACAGAAAGACATGAGGTTTATACTTGTTCGGGCCACCGTTGTGGTGTAATACCCTACTCCAGTGTGGTGGTGGTGGATTGCCTCTTGGGCTGATGATGAACAGTACAAGGGAAGAACAGCCTCCTGAGGTTGAGGTGTTCTTGTGCTTGAGTGGGTGAGGATGATCTGAACCAGTTCAGGATCAGTTGCCTCCTACTGTGCTGGCTAGTCCTATTTATAGAGGCCCTGGTCCTCTTCCCAAATGTTGAGCGGGAAGGGAGCCAACAACGGCGGGCAAATTTGAAGGGGGACAGCTAGTACAAGCTATCCTGACAAAAGCGGTCTTCGCCTGCGAAAAGCTCTGGGGTGACGCTGTCTTGGGCTCCATGATGACCTCCGCCTTGCCGTCCTCCGGTCTTGGTCTCGTTGCACCAATATGACAACCTTTGCCTGATGCCTGGGTACTCTTCGCCTGTGCTGGCCTCCTTAGCACCAAAGAGGAAATAGAGACGCTAAGCGCACTGGCACCCGCCTGGTGTCGTTCGTCATGGCTCATGTCACGAGAGCCTCGTGAGGTTTGCCCCGCCTTGATATCTCCGCTCCTCGTGAGCCTGCCTGGCTAGGCCACTCCAGAGGAGGTCTTGCGTCGTCCGCCTCGCGAGGCTTGGACCCTCGCGAGGGTCTTGGATGCCTTGTTGATGAAGATGGGTCGTACGGCCTACTAGCTTAGCCACGCTGTGGGCCGCAGGCAGGCAAGTCTGGGGACCCCCGTTCCCAGAACGCTGACAGTAGCCCCCGGGCCCAAGGCGCGCTCGGGCTTGGCTTCGCAGCGAAGCCAAGGGTCAAGTTCGGAACACCGCGGGCCCCCAAAAGCCTGCGGCCTTGGTTGACGCTTGGCGGTTGATTGTGAAGGAAATATGCCCTAGAGGCAATAATAAAGTCATTATTTATTTCCTTATATCATGATAAAGGTTTATTATTCATGCTAGAATTGTATTAACCGGAAACATAATACATGTGTGAATACATAGACAAAAAGAGTGTCACTAGTATGCCTCTACTAGACTAGCTCGTTAATCAAAGATGGTTATGTTTCCTAACCATGAACAAAGAGTTGTTATTTGATTAACGAGGTCACATCATTAGTTGAATGATCTGATTGACATGACCCATTATATTAGCTTAGCACCCGATCGTTTAGTATGTTGCTATTGCTTTATCCATGACTTATACATGTTCCTATGACTATGAGATTATGCAACTCCCGTTTGCCAGAGGAACACTTTGGGTACTACCAAACATCACAACGTAACTGGGTGATTATAAAGGAGTACTACAGGTGTCTCCAATGGTAGATGTTGGGTTGGCGTATTTCGAGATTAGGATTCGTCACTCCGATCGTCGGAGAGGTATCTCTGGGCCCTCTCGGTAATGCACATCACTTAAGCCTTGCAAGCATTGCAACTAATAAGTTAGTTGCGGGATGATGTATTACGGAACGAGTAAAGAGACTTGCAGGTAACGAGATTGAACTAAGTATTGGATACTGACGATCGAATCTCGGACAAGTAACATACCGATGACAAAGGGAACAACGTATGTTGTTATGCGGTCTGACCGATAAAGATCTTCGTAGAATATGTAGGAGCCAATATGGGCATCCAGGTCCAGCTATTGGTTATTGACCGGCGACGTGTCTCGATCATGTCTACATTGTTCTCGAACCGTAGGGTCCGCACGCTTAACGTTACGATGACAGTTATTATGAGTTTATGCATTTTGATGTACCGAAGGTTGTTCGGAGTCCCGGATGTGATCACGGACATGACGAGGAGTCTCGAAATGGTCAAGACGTAAAGATTGATATATTGGAAACCTATGTTTGGACATCGGAAGTGTTCCAGGTGAAATCAGGATTTTACCGGAATACCGGGAGGGTTACCGGAACCCCCCGGGAGCCAAATGGGCCATAGTGGGCCTTAGTGGAAAGGAGAAAGGGGCTGCCCTAGGTGGTCCCGCGCCTCCCCCCTTTCCCCTAGTCCTCTTAGGACTAGGAGAGGTGGCCGGCCCCCTCTCTCCCTCCCCCTTGAGGAGTCCTAGTCCAACTAGGATTAGGGGGGGAATCCTACTCCCGGAGGGAGTAGGACTCTCCTGGCGCGCCAAGGGCTTGGCCGGCCAGCCCCTCCCCCTATATCCTTTATATACGGAGGCAGGGGGCACCTCATAGACACAAGTTGATCCTTGAGATCGTTCCTTAGCCGTGTGCGGTGCCCCCTTCCACCAAATTCCACCTCGGTCATATTGTCGCAGTGCTTAGGCGAAGCCCTGCGTCAGTAGTACATCAAGATCGTCATCACGCCATCGTGCTGACGGAACTCTTCCCCGATGCTTTGCTGGATCGGAGCCCGGGGATCGTCATCGAGCTGAACGTGTGCTAAGAACTCGGAGGTGCCGGAGTAACGGTGCTTGGATCGGTCGGACTGGGAAGAAGACGTACGACTACTTCCTCTACGTTGTGTCAAACGCTTCCGTTGCGATCTACAAGGGTACGTAGATCATACTCTCCTCTCGTTGCTATGCATCACCATGATCTTGCGTGTGCGTAGGAATTTTTTTGAAATTACTACGTTACCCAAAAGATTGGACGTGGGCGTCTCCGCTTCCCCAAGCTGCCTTTGAATCCGCTCGGCTATGCGGTCCCTGTGGCCTACACAGTTATTCTTCCGCCTCCTGCGCCTTGCTTCCCTAATTCCCCTGCTTCCTTGTGGCTCTACTTCTCTTTTCCAATCTGACTTGCGCCCCGCCTGCTCCACCGCCATGGCGCCGAAACAAGCTGAGAAGGGGAAAAGACCTCTATCTCCGCCAGCTGCGCCTCCGTCCTTTGTGCCAGCACTCGGCCGGTCTCGGGTGCTCAACGACGAGGCCATGGACAAGGTGCGCCCGATGCTTGCTTCCAGCTTCAACGAGTGGGGGGAGACGGTGGTCTGGCCCGCATCTCGTACTCGCACGGCTTAGACGGCCACTGAGGTCCCAATCTTCATAGATGCCCTCTGGGCGGGCCTGATTCCTCCCTTCTCCCCCTTTTTCAATGCGGTGCTTGAGCATTATCAGATCCACATGCTGCATCTCTGTAACGCCCTCGATGCGGCTATATCTCCCACGTGTCGAAGCACGACTTAGAGGCATAACCGCATTGAAAGCAATGTCGCAAGTGAGGTAATCTTCACACAACCCATGTAATACATAAGGGAAAGAGATACATAGTTGGCTTACAGTCGCCACTTCACACAATACATAAATAAACATCCATCATCCAGATTACACTCAAGGTCCCACTACGGTACCAAAATGAAAGAAGACTACCCCAAATGCTACACAGATCCCCGAATCACCCCAACTGGGCTCCACTACTGATCATCAGGAAAAGACACATAGTAACGACCACGTTCCTCGTCGAACTCCCACTTGAGCTCGGTTGAATCATCTGCACTGGCATCGTCGGCACCTGCAACTGTTTTGGTAGAATCTGTGAGTCACGGGGACTCAGCAATCTCACACCCGCGAGATCAAGACTATTTAAGCTTAAAGGTAGGATAGGGTTGTGAGGTGGAGCTGCAGCAAGCGACTAGCATATATGGTGGCTAACAACGTAAAAGAGAGCGAGAAGAGAAGCAAAGCACGGTCGTGAAGTTAGAAGTGATCAAGAAGTGATCCTAGAACAACCTACGTCAAACATAACTCCAACACCGTGTTCACTTCCCGGACTCCGCCGAGAAGAGACCATCACGGTTACACACGCGGTTGATGTGTTTTAATTAAGGTCAACTTCGGGTTTTCTACAACCGGACATTAACAAATTCCCATCTGCCGCATAACCGCGGGCACGGCTTTTGAAAGATAATACCCTGCAGGGGTGTCCCAACTTAGCCCATTATAAGCTCTCACGGTCAACGAAGGATATTCCTTCTACCGGGAAGACCCGATCAGTCTCGGAATCCCGGACTACAAGACATTTCGACAGTAATAAAACAAATCCAGCAAAGCCGCCCGATTGTGCCGACAAATCCTGATAGGAGCTGCACATATCTCGGTCTCAGGGCACATCCGGATGAGCTGTCCGTACAACTAAAACCAGACCTCAAGTTTCCTTGAGGTGGCGCTGCAAAGCGCTCTAGTTTGGACCAGCAATCGAAGGAGAACTGGCCCGGGGGGGGGGGTAAATAAAGATGACCCTCGGGCTCGCGAAAACCCGGGGGAAAAGACTTAGGTGGCAAATGGTAAAACCAAAGTTGGGCCTTGCTGGAGGAGTCTTATTCAAAGCGAACTGTCAAGGGCGTCCCATAAATCACCCAACCGTGTAAGGAACGACAAATCAAGGAACATAACACCGGTATGACGAAAACTAGGGTGGCAAGAGTGGACCAAAACACCAGGCATAAGGCCGAGCTTTCCACCCTTTACCAAGTATATATATGCGTTAGTTAAAATAAGAGGTATTGTGATATCCCAAAATAATCATGTTCTAACAAGGAACAAACTTCATCTTCACCTACAACTAACAATGCTATAAGAGGGCCTGAGCAAAGCGGTAACATAGCCAATCAACGGTTTGCTAGGACATGGATGGTTAGAGGCTGACATGGCAATATGGGTGGCATGATATAGCAAGTGGTAGGTATCACAGCATAGGCATAGCAAAAGAGCGAGCATCTAGCAAGCAAAGATAGAAGTGATTTCGAGGGTATGGTCATCTTGCCTGCAAGGTTCTCAGAGTTGTCAAAAGCTTGATCCTCGAAAGCGTTCTCAACAGGTTCCTCGTTCATGTACTCGTCTCCCGGCTCTACCCAAAACTAGAGCACAAGCAAAGGAACAACTATCAACCATGATGCAATGCACAAACAACATGATGCAAAACATGGCACGATAGGCGAGATGTGGTATGCAATGCATATGCGTGCTCCGGAAGGAAAAGATGAACAAGGCATAATCTTGGCAAACCAAGTATGCCACTGTAAAGGTGAGGTGATTTCGGTTGAAATCGATATAAGGATCACTGGAATCAGATGCACGGTTTGCAAATGACAAGCAAAACAAGAATGACAAGATTCTGCCATTAACAGCATGATGCTACTTAGCACGCAACAAGAAATTAAGCTACTGCACCCAAACGTATCAACAAAGCATATGAAAGTAATCTACTCAAGATGCTTGACAAAATATGAACACTGAGCTACGGCTAAATCACGTCACATCAGGTTCAAACGAGCATGGCAAAAGTGCAAAAGATAGCAGGTTCACAGACTTAGTGAAAATAACATGCCAGAAATTAACATCAGGATTACATGTTTAGAGCAAGGAAACAACATGCTACAGGAACACTATATAGCAAAACAAGGCATGGCATGGATCTACTCAAAGCATAGAACCAAAGTCCCTTACTGGCCATGAGCCAAAAAGGACAAGAAAATATAATAACACCCATGTCAAATAAGCAGGTTTCGTTACAGGTTTCAGACTTGGCAGAAAACTGGACATGTCAAAAACAGATAACAAGTAGGCATGTTTACGAGCTCGATGCACTCACTACAGAGCATTACATGATAAACTAAGCATACATCCGTCAAGAAGACATGGCATAGGAGCTAGACATGTCAAGAACAACATCATAGCATGCAAGGATCAACTACACCAAGCTTGGAAAAATCGAATAACATGTAAATAATCTGCCAGTAACATTTTTTATCAAAAGTAGAGCTCGATTGACTCAAGCTATAGCACTCCATAATTACAAACAAAGGTATGGATGGATAGAGCAAATCCATATGCTCAAAACACACTTAATGATCATGCTCAAAAGAGGCATAGATCTCTCTGAAACAACATGAACACATGGCATAAAAATAACAGCAAGACATGACTTAGCAAAATTACAAAGTCTCTGAAATCAGCAACATTATGTACCCTAGTTTGCATGCTTGTGCTAGTCACCAAAAAGATCACAAAAATACATGGCATACACTCCTGGAAATATAGC
The DNA here is from genome assembly GCA_032464435.1 of Aegilops umbellulata. Lineage (NCBI taxonomy): Eukaryota > Viridiplantae > Streptophyta > Magnoliopsida > Poales > Poaceae > Aegilops > Aegilops umbellulata. Next base: position 601,400,447 of record CP136060.1, read on the forward strand.
ATGGCATATTTCAAAACACATGTAGGACTCAACTCCATAGGATGCACTCATCAATCATGGCAAAATTGACAAAAGTGCATGTTCTGAAACAGATCTGAAACTAACATCACATAGCCCTCTTCTAACAGCATTTCGGGCATAAAGATGAGCTCTAATGAAAATGATGCAATGAGATGAAGTGATGTACTCGTCGAGGCGAACAACTTGATATGCTATACGCCCAAAACGGAGCCACGGGTGCAAAGTTATGATGTGATGAACATGCAACAAAATTACTGGGACTTGGGGAAAATATACCCCTCGCGAAACAGATCTAGGGCTCGGGCCCGCGAACCGAGGTGACCGGGGCGACCGGATCCGGGCGGCGCCGGCCCGGATCTGGCCGGAGGAGGCGCCGGCGAGGCGGGGGAGACGCGGGCGAGCGCGGGGCGCGGTGGCGGGGCGGCGCCGGCGGGAGGAGGTGGCGGCGGGGCCGCGGGGAGGCGGAACCGGGCGGCGGCCGGCGAGCTGGCGGAGGAGCACCGCGGCGGCGGGGAGCTGGCGGACGGCACGCGCGGGGCGAGGGCCCAGTCAGCGGCGGGCGGGCCGGCCGCGGGCTCCGCGGGCCGGCGAAGTGGGGCGCGGGCGCGGCGAGTCGCGGCGCGACACGTGGCGGTGGCGGGACGGGGCGGACGCGCCCGGCTCCGTCCGGACACGTCCGGCGGTGCGGAGAGGGGATTTGTATAGGGTCTGCCCGAGAATGGAGAGGGAGGCACTTATTTATAGGTGGGAGGGGCTAGGAAGCTCCAAATGGAGTGCGGTTTTCGCCCACACGATCGTGATCGAACGGCGATGGACATGGGAGTGTATTAGATGGGTTATTGGGCTGTTTTGGAGGGGTTTTGGGCTGCAACACACACGAGGCCTTCACGGTTACCCGGTTAACCGTTGGAGTATCAAACGACCTCCGAATGACCCTAAACTTGACAGGCGGTCTACCGGTGTTATACCAAGGCCGCTTGACAAACCTCGGTCCATTCCGAGAAGGTTTTTTATGGTTTGATTTTATTTGCACGAGTAGAACACAAGTGAGTTGTGGACGATACAAGTCATACTGCCTACCAGCATGTCATACATTGGTTCAGCGGTATTGTTGGACGAGACGATCCGGACCAACCTTACGCGTACGCTTACGCGAGACCGGTTCCCTCGACGTGCTTTGTACATAGATGGCTTGCGGAAGACTGTCTCTCCAACTTTAGTTGAACCGAGTGTGGCTACGCCCGGTCCTTGAGTAGGTTAAAACGGAGTCTATTTGACAAACTATCGTTGTGGTTTTGATGCGTAGGTAAGATGAGTTCTTGCTTAAGCCCGTAGCAGCCACGTAAAACTTGCAACAACAAAGTAGAGGACGTCTAACTTGTTTTTGCAGGGCATGTTGTGATGTGATATGGTCAAGACATGATGCTAAATTTTATTGTATGAGATGATCATGTTTTGTAACCGAGTTATCGGCAACTGGCAGGAGCCATATGGTTGTCGCTTTATTGTATGCAATGCAATCGCGATGTAATGCTTTACTTTATTACTAAGCGGTAGTGATAGTCGTGGAAGCATAAGATTGGCGAGACAACAACGATGCTACGATGGAGATCAAGGTGTCGCGCCGGTGACGATGGTGATCATGACGGTGCTTCGGAGATGGAGATCACAAGCACAAGATGATGATGACCATATCATATCACTTATATTGATTGCATGTGATGTTTATCTTTTTTATGCATCTTATCTTGCTTTGATTGACGGTAGCATTATAAGATGATCTCTCACTAAATTATCAAGAAGTGTTCTCCCTGAGTATGCACCGTTGCAAAAGTTCTTCGTGCTGAGACACCACGTGATGATCGGGTGTGATAGGCTCTACGTTCAAATACAACGGGTGCAAAACAGTTGCACACGCGGAATACTCAGGTTCTACTTGACGAGCTATGCATATAAGATATGACCTCGGAACACAGAGACCGAAAGGTCGAGCGTGAATCATATAGTAGATATGATCAACATAACGATGTTCACCATTGAAAACTACTCCATATCATGTGATGATCGGTTATGGTTTAGTTGATTTGGATCACGTGATCACTTAGAGGATTAGAGGGATGTCTATCTAAGTGGGAGTTCTTAATTAATTTGATTAACTGAACTTAAACTTATCATGAACTTAGTATCTGATAGTATCTTGCTTGTTTATGTTGATTGTAGATAGATGGCTCGTGCTGTTGTTTCGTTAAATTTTAATGCGTTCCTTGAGAAAGCAAAGTTGAAAGATGATGGTAGCAATTACACGGACTGGGTCTGTAACTTGAGGATTATCCTCATTGCTGCACAGAAGAATTACGTCCTGGAAGCACCGCTAGGTGCCAGGCCTGCTGCTAGAGCAAGTCCAGAAGTTATGAACGTCTGGCAGAGCAAAGCTGATGACTACTCGATAGTACAGTGTGCCATGCTTTACGGCTTAGAACCGGGACTTCAACGATGTTTTGAACGTCATGGAGCATATGAGATGTTCCAGGAGTTGAAGTTAATATTTCAAGCAAATGCCCGGATTGAGAGATATGAAGTCTCCAATAAGTTCTATAGCTGCAAAATGGAGGAGAACAGTTCTGTCAGTGAGCATATACTCAAAATGTCTGGGTATGATAATCACTTGATTCAATTGGGAGTTACTCTTCCAGATGATTGCGTCATTGACCGAATTCTCCAATCACTGCCACCAAGCTACAAGAGCTTCGTGATGAACTATAATATGCAAGGGATGACCAAGACTATTCCCGAGCTCTTCGCAATGCTAAAAGCTGTGGAGGTAGAAATCAAGAAGGAGCATCAAGTGTTGATGGTTAACAAAACCACTAGTTTCAAGAAAAAGGGCAAAGGGAAGAAAAAGGGGAACTTCAAGAAGAACGGCAAGCGAGTTGCTGCTCAAGAGAAGAAACCCAAGTCTGGACCTAAGCCTGAAACTGAGTGCTTCTACTGCAAGCAGACTGGTCACTGGAAGCGGAACTGCCCCAAGTATTTGGCGGATAAGAAGGATGGCAAGGTGAACAAAGGTATATGTGATATACATGTTTTTAATGTGTACCTTACTAATGTTCGCAGTAGCACCTGGGTATTTGATACTGGTTCTGTTGCTAATATTTGCAACTCAAAACAGGGACTACAGAATAAGCGGACACTAGCAAAGGACGAGGTGACGATGCGCGTGGGAAACGGTTCCAAAGTCGATGTGATCGCGGTCGGCACGCTACCTCTACATCTACCTTCGGGATTAATATTAGACCTAAATAATTTTTTTGACAGAAAGACTGTAAGGGAACCCCCTATAGTATAATTGGTGCAACAAACCCAAATTGCAAGTACCATGCCTTGAACCTGGGTGGGCGGGAAGGCATTAGCCCCTTCCCACCACTAGGCTATGCCTTAGTCTGCTATTAGACCTAAATAATTGTTATTTGGTGCCAGCGTTGAGCATGAACATTATATCTGGATCTTGTTTAATGCGAGACGGTTATTCATTTAAATCAGAGAATAATGGTTGTTCTATTTATATGAGTAATATCTTTTATGGTCATGCACTTTTGAAGAGTGGTCTTTTCTTGATGAATCTCGATAGTAGTGATACACATATTCATAATGTTGAAACCAAAAGATGCAGAGTTGATAATGAAAGTGCAACTTATTTGTGGCACTGTTGTTTAGGTCATATCGGTGTAAAGCGCATGAAGAAACTCCATACTGATGGACTTTTGGAACCACTTGATTATGAATCACTTGGTACTTGCGAACCGTGCCTCATGGGCAAGATGACTAAAACACCGTTCTCCGGTACGATGGAGAGAGCAACAGATTTGTTGGAAATCATACATACCGATGTATGTGGACTGATGAATATTGAGGCTCGTGGCGGATATCATTATTTTCTCACCTTCACAGATGACTTAAGCAGATATGGGTATATCTACTTAATGAAACACAAGTCTGAAACATTTGAAAAGTTCAAAGAATTTCAGAGTGAAGTTGAAAATCATCGTAACAAGAAAATAAAGTTTCTACGATCTGATCGTGGAGGAGAATATTTGAGTTACGAGTTTGGTGTACATTTGAAAAATTGTGGAATAGTTTTGCAACTCACGCCACCCGGAACACCACGGCGTAATGGTGTGTCCGAACGTCGTAATCGTACTTTACTAGATATGGTGCGATCTATGATGTCTCTTACTGATTTACCGCTATCATTTTGGGGATACGCTCTAGAGACGGCCGCATTCACGTTAAATAGGGCACCATCTAAATCCGTTGAGACGACGCCTTATGAACTATGGTTTGGCAAGAAACCAAAGTTGTCGTTTCTTAAAGTTTGGGGCTGCGATGCTTATGTGAAAAAGCTTCAACCTGATAAGCTCGAACCCAAATCGGAGAAATGTGTCTTCATAGGATATCCAAAGGAAACTGTTGGATACACCTTCTATCACAGATCCGAAGGCAAGACTTTTGTTGCTATGTTCGGAAACTTTCTAGAGAAGGAGTTTCTTTCGAAAGAAGTGAGTGGTAGGAAAGTAGAACTTGACGAGGTAACTGTACCTACTCCTTTATTGAGAAGTAGTACATCACAGAAAACTGTTTCTGCGACACCTACACCAATAATTGAGGAAGCTAATGATGATGATCATGAAACTTTAGATCAAGATACTACTGAACCTCGTAGATCAACCAGAGTGAGATCCGCACCAGAGTGGTACTGTAATCTTGTTCTGGAGGTCATGATATTAGATCATGATGAACCTACGAACTATGAAGAAGCAATGGTGAGCCCAGATTCCGCAAAGTGGCTTGAAGCCATGAAATCTGAGATGGGATCCATGTATGAGAACAAAGTATGGACTTTGGTTGACTTGCCTGATGATCGGCAAGCAATTGAGAACAAATGGATCTTTAAGAAGAAGACTGACGCTGATGGTAATGTTACTGTCTACAAAGCTCGACTTGTCGCGAAAGGTTTTCGACAAGTTCAAGGGATTGACTACGATGAGACTTTCTCACCCGTAGCGATGCTTAAGTCTGTCCGAATCATGTTAGCAATTGCCGCATTTTATGATTATGAAATTTGGCAGATGGATGTCAAAACTGCATTCCTGAATGGATTTCTGGAAGAAGAGTTGTATATGATGCAACCGGAAGGTTTTGTCGATCCAAAGGGAGCTAACAAAGTGTGCAAGCTCCAGCGATCCATTTATGGACTGGTGCAAGCCTCTCGGAGTTGGAATAAATGCTTTGATAGTGTGATCAAAGCATTTGGTTTTATACAGACTTTCAGAGAAGCCTGTATTTACAAGAAAGTGAGTGGGAGCTCTGTAGCATTTCTAATATTATATGTGGATGACATATTACTGATTGGAAATGATATAGAATTTCTGGATAGCATAAAGGGATACTTGAATAAAAGTTTTTCAATGAAAGACCTCGAAGAAGCTTCTTACATATTAGGCATAAAGATCTATAGAAATAGATAAAGACGCTTAATTGGACTTTCACAAAGCACATACCTTGACAAGATTTTGAAGAAGTTCAAAATGGATCAAGCAAAGTAAGGGTTCTTGCCTGTATTACAAGGTGTAAGATTGAGTAAGACTCAAAGCCCGACCACTGCAGAAGATAGAGAGAAAATGAAAGATGTTCCCTATGCTTCAGCCATAGGCTCTATCATGTATGCAATGCTGTGTACCAGACCTGATGTGTGCCTTGCTATAAGTTTAGCAGGGAGGTACCAAAGTAATCCAGGAGTGGATCACTGGACAGCGGTCAAGAACATCCTGAAATACCTGAAAAGGACTAAGGATATGTTTCTCATATATGGAGGTGACAAAGAGCTCACCGTAAGAGGTTACGTTGATGCAAGCTTTGACACTGATCCGGACGATTCTAAATCGCAAAGCGGATACGTGTTTACATTAAACGGTGGAGCTGTCAGTTGGTACAGTTCTAAACAAAGCGTTGTAGCGGGATCTACATGTGAAGCGGAATACATAGCTGCTTCAGAAGCAGCAAATGAAGGAGTCTGGATGAAGGAGTTCATATCCGATCTAGGTGTCATACCTAGTGCATCGGGTCCAATGAAAATCTTTTGTGACAATACTAGTGCAATTGCCTTGGCAAAGGAATCCAGATTTCACAAAAGGACCAAACACATCAAGAGACGCTTCAACTCCATCCGGGATCTAGTCCAGGTGGGAGACATAGAGATTTGCAAGATACATACGGATCTGAATGTTGCAGACCCGTTGACTAAGCCTCTTCCACGAGCAAAACATGATCGGCACCAAGACTCCATGGGTGTTAGGATCATTACAGTGTAATCTAGATTATTGACTCTAGTGCAAGTGGGAGACTAAAGGAAATATGCCCTAGAGGCAATAATAAAGTCATTATTTATTTCCTTATATCATGATAAAGGTTTATTATTCATGCTAGAATTGTATTAACCGGAAACATAATACATGTGTGAATACATAGACAAAAAGAGTGTCACTAGTATGCCTCTAATAGACTAGCTCGTTAATCAAAGATGGTTATGTTTCCTAACCATGAACAAAGAGTTGTTATTTGATTAACGAGGTCACATCATTAGTTGAATGATCTATTGACATGACCCATTATATTAGCTTAGCACCCGATCGTTTAGTATGTTGCTATTGCTTTATCCATGACTTATACATGTTCCTATGACTATGAGATTATGCAACTCCCGTTTGCCAGAGGAACACTTTGGGTACTACCAAACATCACAACGTAACTGGGTGATTATAAAGGAGTACTACAGGTGTCTCCAATGGTAGATGTTGGGTTGGCGTATTTTGAGATTAGGATTCGTCACTCCGATCGTCGGAGAGGTATCTCTGGGCCCTCTCGGTAATGCACATCACTTAAGCCTTGCAAGCATTGCAACTAATAAGTTAGTTGCGGGATGATGTATTACGGAACTAGTAAAGAGACTTGCCGGTAACGAGATTGAACTAAGTATTGGATACTGACGATCGAATCTCGGACAAGTAACATACCGATGACAAAGGGAACAACGTATGTTGTTATGCGGTCTGACCGATAAAGATCTTCGTAGAATATGTAGGAGCCAATATGGGCATCCAGGTCCCGCTATTGGTTATTGACCGGAGACGTGTCTCGGTCATGTCTACATTGTTCTCGAACCGTAGGGTCCGCACGCTTAACGTTACGATGACAGTTATTATGAGTTTATGCATTTTGATGTACCGAAGGTTGTTCGGAGTCCCGATGTGATCACGGACATGACGAGGAGTCTCGAAATGGTCAAGACGTAAAGATTGATATATTGGAAGCCTATGTTTGGACATCGGAAGTGTTCCAGGTGAAATCAGGATTTTACCGGAATACCGGGAGGGTTACCGGAACCCCCCGGGAGCCAAATGGGCCATAGTGGGCCTTAGTGGAAAGGAGAAAGGGGCTGCCCTAGGTGGCCGCGCGCCTCCCCCCTTCCCCTAGTCCTATTAGGACTAGGAGAGGTGGCCGGCCCCCTCTCTCCCTCTCCCCCTTGAGGAGTCCTAGTCCAACTAGGATTAGGGGGGAATCCTACTCCCGGAGGGAGTAGGACTCTCCTGGCGCGCCAAGGGCTTGGCCGGCCAGCCCCTCCCCCTGGATCCTTTATATACGGAGGCAGGGGGCACCCCATAGACACAAGTTGATCCTTGAGATCGTTCCTTAGCCGTGTGCGGTGCCCCCTTCCACCAAATTCCACCTCGGTCATATTGTCGCAGTGCTTAGGCGAAGCCCTGCGTCAGTAGTACATCAAGATCGTCATCACGCCATCGTGCTGACGGAACTCTTCCCCGACGCTTTGCTGGATCGGAGCCCGAGGATCGTCATCGAGCTGAACGTGTGCTAAGAACTCGGAGGTGCCGGAGTAACGGTGCTTGGATCGGTCGGACCGGGAAGAAGACGTACGACTACTTCCTCTACGTTGTGGAAAACGCTTCCGTTGCGATCTACAAGGGTACGTAGATCATACTCTCCTCTCGTTGCTATGCATCACCATGATCTTGCGTGTGCGTAGGAAATTTTTTGAAATTACTACGTTACCCAACAGATTGGACGTGGGCGTCTCCGCTTCCCCAAGCTGCCTTTGAATCCGCTCGGCTATGCGGTCCCTGTGGCCTACACAGTTATTCTTCCGCCTCCTGCGCCTTGCTTCCCTAATTCCCCTGCTTCCTTGTGGCTCTACTTCTCTTTTCCAATCTGACTTGCGCCCCGCCTGCTCCACCGCCATGGCGCCGAAACAAGCTGAGAAGGGGAAAAGACCTCTATCTCCGCCGGCTGCGCCACCGTCCTTTGTGCCAGCGCTCGGCCGGTCTCGGGTGCTCAACGACGATGCCATGGATAAGGTGCGCCCGATGCTTGCTTCCAGCTTCAACGAGTGGGGGGAGACGGTGGTCTGGCCCGCATCTCGTACTCGCAAGGCTTAGACGGCCACTGAGGTCCCAATCTTCATAGATGCCCTCTGGGCGGGCCTGATTCCTCCCTTCTCCCCCTTTTTCAATGCGGTGCTTGAGCATTATCAGATCCACATGCTGCATCTCTGTAACGCCCTCGATGCGGCTATATCTCCCACGTGTCGAAGCACGACTTAGAGGCATAACCGCATTGAAAGCAATGTCACAAGTGAGGTAATCTTCACACAACCCATGTAATACATAAGGGAAAGAGATACATAGTTGGCTTACAGTCGCCACTTCACACAATACATAAATAAACATCCATCAACCAGATTACACTCAAGGTCCGACTACGGTACCAAAATGAAAGAAGACTACCCCAGATGCTACACAGATCCCCGAATCACCCCAACTGGGCTCCACTACTGATCATCAGGAAAAGACACATAGTAACAACCACGTTCCTCGTCGAACTCCCACTTGAGCTCGGTTGAATCATCTGCACTGGCATCGTCGGCACCTGCAACTATTTTGGTAGAATCTGTGAGTCACGGGGACTCAGCAATCTCACACCCGCGAGATCAAGACTATTTAAGCTTAAAGGTAGGATAGGGTTGTGAGGTGGAGCTGCAGCAAGCGACTAGCATATATGGTGGCTAACAACGCAAAAGAGAGCGAGAAGAGAAGCAAAGCACGGTCGTGAAGTTAGAAGTGATCAAGAAGTGATCCTAGAACAACCTACGTCAAACATAACTCCAACACCGTGTTCACTTCCCGGACTCCGCCGAGAAGAGACCATCACGGTTACACACGCGGTTGATGTGTTTTAATTAAGGTCAACTTCGGGTTTTCTACAACCGGACATTAACAAATTCCCATCTGCCGCATAACCGCGGGCACGGCTTTCAAAAGATAATACCCTGCAGGGGTGTCCCAACTTAGCCCATTATAAGCTCTCACGGTCAACGAAGGATATTCCTTCTACCGGGAAGACCCGATCAGTCTCGGAATCCCGGACTACAAGACATTTCGACAGTAATAAAACAAATCCAGCAAAGCCGCCCGATTGTGCCGACAAATCCTGATAGGAGCTGCACATATCTCGGTCTCAGGGCACATCCGGATGAGCTGTCCGTACAACTAAAACCAGACCTCAAGTTTCCTTGAGGTGGCGCTGCAAAGCGCTCTAGTTTGGACCAGCAATCGAAGGAGAACTGGCCCGGGGGGGGGGGGGTAAATAAAGATGACCCTCGGGCTCGCGAAAACCCGGGGGAAAAGGCTTAGGTGGCAAATGGTAAAACCAAAGTTGGGCCTTGCTGGAGGAGTCTTATTCAAAGCGAACTGTCAAGGGCGTCCCATAAATCACCCAACCGTGTAAGGAACGACAAATCAAGGAACATAACACCGGTATGACGGAAACTAGGGTGGCAAGAGTGGACCAAAACACCAGGCATAAGGCTGAGCTTTCCACCCTTTACCAAGTATATAGATGCGTTAGTTAAAATAAGAGGTATTGTGATATCCCAAAATAATCATGTTCTAACAAGGAACAAACTTCATCTTCACCTACAACTAACAATGCTATAAGAGGGCCTGAGCAAAGCGGTAACATAGCCAATCAACGGTTTGCTAGGACATGGATGGTTAGAGGCTGACATGGCAATATGGGTGGCATGATATAGCAAGTGGTAGGTATCGCAGCATAGGCATAGCAAAAGAGCGAGCATCTAGCAAGCAAAGATAGAAGTGATTTCGAGGGTATGGTCATCTTGCCTGCAAGGTTCTCAGAGTTTTCGAAAGCTTGATCCTCGAAAGCGTTCTCAACAGGTTCCTCGTTCACGTACTCGTCTCCCGGATCTACCCTAAACTAGAGCACAAGCAAAGGAACAACTATCAACCATGATGCAATGCACAAACAACATGATGCAAAACATGGCATGATAGGCGAGATGTGGTATGCAATGCATATGCGTACTCCAGAAGGAAAAGATGAACAGGGCATAATCTTGGCAAACCAAGTATGCCACTGTAAAGGTGAGGTGATTTCGGTTGAAATCGATATAAGGATCACTGGAGTCGGATGCACGGTTTGCAAATGACAAGCAAAACAAGAATGACAAGATTCTGCCATTAACAGCATGATGCTACTTAGCACGCAACAAGAAATTAAGCTACTGCACCCAAACGTATCAACCAAGCATATGAAAGTAATCTACTCAAGATGCTTGACAAAAGATGAACACTGAGCTACGGCTAAATCACGTCACAGCAGGTTCAAACGAGCATGGCAAAAGTGCAAAAGATAGCAGGTTCACAGACTTAGTGAAAATAACATGCCAGAAATTAACATCAGGATTACATGTTTAGAGCAAGGAAGCAACATGCTACAGGAACACAATATAGCAAAACAAGGCATGGCATGGATCTAATCAAAGCATAGAACCAAAGTCCCTTACTGACCATGAGCCAAAAAGGACAAGAAAATATAATAACACCCATGTCAAATAAGCAGGTTTCGTTACAGGTTTCAGACTTGGCAGAAAACTGGACATGTCAAAAACAGATAACAAGTAGGCATGTTTACGAGCTCGATGCACTCACTACAGAGAATTACATGATAAACTAAGCATACATCCATCAAGAAGACATGGCATAGAAGCTAGACATGGAAAGAACAACATCATAGCATGCAAGGATCAACTACACCAAGCTTGGAAAAATCGAATAACATGTAAATAATCTGCCAGTAACATTTTTTAGCAAAAGTAGAGCTCGATTGACTCAAGCTATAGCACTCCATAATTAAAAAAAAAGGTGTGGATGGATAGAGCAAATCCATATGCTCAAAACACACTTAATGATCATGCTCAAAAGAGGCATAGATCTCTCTGAAACAACATGAACACATGGCATAAAAATAACAGCAAGACATGACTTAGCAAAATTACAAAGTCTCTGAAATCAGCAACATTATGTACCCTAGTTTGCATGCTTGTGCTAGTCACCAAAAAGATCACAAAAATACATGGCATACACTCCTGCAAATATAGCATGGCATATTTAAAAACACATGTAGGACTCAACTCCGTAGGATGCACTCATCAATCATGGCAAAATTGACAAAAGTGCATGTTCTGAAACAGATCTGAAACTAACATCACATAGCCCTCTTCTAACAGCATTTCAGGCATCAAGATGAGCTCAAATGAAAATGATGCAATGAGATGAAGTGATTTACTCGTCGAGGCGAACAATTTGATATGCTATACGCCCAAAACGGAGCCACAGGTGCAAAGTTATGATGCGATGAACATGCTACAAAATTACTGGGACTTGGGGAAAATATACCCCTCGCGAAACGGATCTAGGGCTCCGGCCCGCGAACCGAGGTGACCGGGGCGACAGGATCCGGGCGGCGCCGGCCCGGATCTGGCCGGAGGAGGCGCCAGCGAGGCAGGGGAGACGCGGGGCGCGGTGGCGGGGCGGCGCCGGCGGGAGGAGGTGGCGGCGGGGCCGCGGGGAGGCGGAGCCGGGCGGCGGGGCCGCGGGGAGGCGGAGCCGGGCGGCGGCCGGCGAGCTGGCGGAGGAGAACCGCGGCGGCGGGGAGCTGGCGGACGGCGCGCGCGGGGCGCGGGCCCAGTCGTCGGTGCGGGCGGGCCAGCCGCGTGCTCCGCGGGCCGGCGAAGTGGGGCGCGGGCGCGGCGAGTCGCGGCGCGACACGTGGCAGCGGCGGGAAGGGGCGGACGCGTCCGGCGGCGCGGAGAGGGGATTTGTCTAGGGTTTGCCCGAGAATGGAGAGGGAGGCACTTATTTATAGGTGGGAGGGGCTAGGAAGCTCCAAATGGAGTGCGGTTTTCGCCCACACGATCGTGATCGAACGGCGATGGACATGGGAGTGTCTTAGATGGGTTATTGGGCTGTTTTGGAGGGGTTTTGGGCTGCAACACACACGAGGCCTTCACGGTTACCCGGTTAATCGTTGGAGTATCAAACGACCTCCGAATGACCCGAAACTTGACAGGCGGTCTACCGGTGTTATACCAAGGACGCTTGACAAACCTCGGTCCATTCTGAGAAAGTTTAATACCCGCTCACGGAAAAAGGTAAAAGAGGACGCCGGGGAACATAGGAGCGTCGGATTGCAAAACGGACAACGGGGATAATTCTCGGATTCATGAGACGAAAACTTATGCGAATGCGATGCACATGATGACATGATATGAAATGCATGACATGAACAAAAAGCAAAATGAAGCAAAACCCAACCACGAAGGGAATATCATATCACATTGCCGAAAATGGCAAGAGTTGGAGTTACAAATATGGCAAGTTACATCCGGGGTGTTACAACACTCCACCACTACGAGAGGATCTCGTCCCGAGATCTAGGACTGAAAGAACTCCGGATATTCGGAACGGAGGTGGTCCTCGCGCTCCCAGGTGGCTTCTCGGTCTGAATGGTGTGACCATTTCACTTTCAGGAATTTGATTGACTTGTTGCGAGTCTTGAGCTAAGTTTCTTCAAGAATAGCAACGGGATGCTCATGATAAGACAAATCTTCTTGAAGATCAATCTCTTCGAAGTTGATGGTGCGCTCAGGCGTCTTGAAGCACTTGCGAAGCTGTGACACGTGGAACACATCGTGCACATTTGCAAAGTTGGAGGGAAGCTCAAGTTGATAGGCGAGATCGCCTCGTTTGCCGATGATCTTGAAAGGACCGACGTATCTAGGGGCAAGCTTCCCTTTGATACCGAAGCGACGAGTGCCTTTCATTGGAGAGACGCGGAGGTAGACGTGGTCTCCGATCTCGAATGCCACATCACGATGTTTGCTATCGTAATAGCTCTTCTGGCGCGATTGCGCGGCTTTGAGATTCTCGCGAATGACCTTGCACATTGCCTCAGCCTCTGAGATCAAATCGTTGCCAAGAAGTTGACGTTCGCCCGTCTCAGACCAATTGAGAGGAGTACGGCACTTTCTGCCATAGAGAATCTCGAATGGGGCTTTGCCCGAGCTGGCTTGAAAGCTGTTGTTGTAAGAGAACTCAGCATAAGGAAGACAATCCTCCCACTTCATGCCGAAAGAGATGACACAAGCTCTGAGCATATCTTCAAGAATTTGGTTGACACGCTCGACTTGTCCACTAGTTTGAGGATGGAAAGCTGTGCTGAAGCGAATGTTTGTGCCCATGGCCTTCTAAAAAGAATCCCAAAACTTGGATGTGAAGATGCTTCCATGATCTGAAGAAATCAATTGTGGAATGCCATGAAAGGAGACAATTCTGGAGGTGTAGAGCTCTGCCAGCTGCGCTGCTGTGATAGACTCTTTGATAGGAAGAAAATGAGCCACTTTAGTGAGCTTGTCGATGACGACCTAGATAGCATCATTTCCAAGCTTGGACTTAGGAAAACCAGTCACGAAGTCCATTTCGATATGATCAAACTTCCATTCTGGAATAGCAAGAGGTTGGAGTAGACCAGCTGGTCCTTGGTGTTCTGCTTTCACCCTTCTGCAGACATCACATTCGTTCACGAATTGAGCAATTTCTCGCTTCATTCGAGTCCACCAATACGACTGCTTGAGGTCATGGTACATCTTTGTACTTCCAGGATGAATTGACAGAAGAGAATTGTGTGCCTCGTTCATAATGACTTTCCATAGATCATCCTTTGGAACCACAATCCGGTCCTCGAAGAAAAGAGTATCTCTGTCATCAACGCGATAGCACTTGTATTTGGAAATGCCCTTGTCAATACCACGTTTCACCTTCTTCACCATGGTATCCATCAGTTGTGCCTCACGAATTTGATCTTCCAAAGTAGGAGAGACTATGAGGTTGGCAAGAAAACCTTGAGGAACAACTTGGAGATTCAACTTGCGGAAAGCTTCACAAAGATCCGGTTGAAAGGGCTTGAGGATTAAGCTGTTGCAATAAGCCTTCCTGCTCAATGCATCCGCAATCACATTAGCCTTGCCTGGAGTATATTCAATACTCGGATTATACTCTTGAATCATTTTGACCCATCGAGTCTGCCTGAGGTTGAGGTTGGGCTGAGTGAAGATGTACTTGAGACTCTTGTGATCGGTGAAAATGTCCACTTTCCTTCCCAACAAGAGATGTCTCCATGTTATCAATGCATGGACAACTGCCGCCAACTCAAGATCGTGAGTGGGGTAGTTCTTTTCGTTGGGCTTCAACTGACGAGAGGTATAGGCCACAACCTTCTTCTCTTGCATTAACACAGCACCGAGACCTTGAAGAGAAGCATCACAGAAAACTTCATAAGGCTTGGATTCATTAGGAGGAGTCAAAACTGGAGCAGTGACGAGTTTCTCTTTGATAGTGTTGAGAGCAACGTCACACTCAGGAGACCAGACATACTTCACATGCTTCTGGAGGAGGTTGGAAAGAGGCTTCGCAATCTTTGAGAAATTCTCAACGAATCTTCGTCAATAGATTGCAAGTCCAAGAAAACTGCGAAGCTGCTTGACATTCTGAGGAGGTTCCCAATTCAAAACTGCAGACACTCTCTCAGGATTAATAGCAATGCCCTTGGCAGAGATGATATGCCCAAGGTAAAGAACTTCATCAAGCCAGAATTCACATTTGGAGAACTTCGCATAGAATTTATACTCTCTGAGCTTGTCGAGCAACAATCGCAAATGTTTGGCATGATCCTTCTTATTCTTGGAGAAGACCAATATATCATCGAGATAGACCAAGACGAATTCATTGGTGTAGGGGTTGAAGATGAAGTTCATCATTCGAGAGAAAGTTGGAGGAGCATTGACAAGGCCGAAAGACATGACAGTATATTCATAAGAACCAAAGCTTGTTCTGAATGCTGTCTTGGGAATATCTTCTTCACGAATGCGAATCTGATGATAACCCATACGAAGGTCAAGCTTGGACAACACTTTAGCACCTTTAAGTTGCTCGAATAGCTCATTGATGTTGGGAAGTGGGTACTTGTTCTTGATAGTCTTCTTGTTCAATGGACGGTAATCGACGCAAAGTCGGTCGTGCCATCCTTCTTCTGGACAAAAAGAACACCACAACCCCAAGGAGAAGAACTCGGTCTGATCAAACCCAGACGCTCTTGTTCATCGAGTTGTTTCTTCAATTCCTTCAACCCTTTTGGCCCAAGCTTGTATGGACGCTTGCAAACGGGTTCCGTACCAGGCTCAAGATCAATAACGAATTCCACTGGCCGGTGAGGAGGAATACCCGGAAGCTCTTCTGGAAAGACATCTTGGTACTCACAAACGACTGGAATCTGAGAGATAGCATCCAATTCGCCCTTCTCATTGAGAGAAAACAACCGAATGGTATCATCACGAGCAGCATAGATGATCACATCGTCAGAAGAGTGAGTCAATTGAATTTCCCTGGCAGCACAATCAAGTTGAGCCTTGTGCTTAGAAAGCCAGTCCATCCCGAGAATAAGATCAATGTCAGAGTCACCAAGAACAACTGGTTTAGCCAGAAATCTATAGTCGCCCATCTTGATGGAAACATTCGGGACGCAGATATTAGATGTCATTTGCTTACCCGGGGACACCACTGATAAAGAACTAGGCAAAACTTGATAACCCAACTCATGCTTAGATGTGAAAGGTCTAGAGATGAAACAATGCGAAGCACCAGTAACAAATATGACTTTTGCAGGAATATCATTAACAGGAAGATTACCCATGATCACTTCAGAAGAATCCTCCGCTTGAGCTGCATTCATCATGTTCACCTTTGCAGACTTAGGATTATGCTTGACCACTGCATTGCTGGAAGATTTCACAGGAGGAGGAGGCGGAAGGCGCCTTTGGTTGAAGCACTTGTTCGCATAGTGACCCTTTTGTTGACATTTGTTGCAAGTCACCTCTGAGAGCGGACGATGGTAAGGTGCATTTGGCCTTGGAGCTTGGTTCTGAGACTTGTTCTGATAGCCAGGGTTGGGTGGGTGGGAAGATCCACGACCACCTGAGTTCTTCTGCTAATAAGGCTGACGGAACGGAGGAGGAGGAGGCAACCAGAACTTCTGTTGCTTAGATGCCACAAGTGAGGAAGAAGAAGATTGAACTGCGTCTCTGACTCTCTTCTTAGATGCCTCACACTTGACCTGAGCAGCTTCTTGTTTCAGTGCCATGTTGTAGAATTCATCATACTTTAACGGCTCAAAAAGCACGAGAGCTAGTTGCAAATCTTCTCTGAGACCACGCCTGAATTGGTAGATCATACTCTTCTCATCAGGGATGTCTTGCTTAGCAAAACGAGAGAGCTTCTGGAACTGAGTGTTGTAGTGACACACAAACATGTTGCCTTGCTTGAGATTGCGGAACTCCTCACGCTTACTCTCAACAACACTTTCTGGAATGTGATGAGCTTTGAAGTCACGGCGGAAATCATCCCAGGTAGTCACACGACCTCCTCTGGAATCTTTGTATTGTTGGAACCACTCAGCAGCTTGATCCTTGAGTTGAAAAGAGGCAAACTTGACAAAGTCCTCACGTCTGACATTGCTACATTCAAAATGCTTGCTGATGTCCACGAGCCAATCATCGGCGTCTATGGCCTCGACATAGTAGCTGAAAGTCTTTGGCTGATTTGCAAGGAACTGATTGAGGGTAGCAAAATGCGGCTGATTGTTGCCTTGGCCTTGATTTCCCTGATTACCTTGCCCTTGGTTGCGATCTTGCAAGAGCTGAATCAGAATCTGAGCGTTGGCATTTGTGGCTATCATCAAGGCTTGCCATGCCTCAGGAGGCGGAGGTGGTGGCGGAGGATTAGCCTGACTTCCTTCATTGCGTTCCAGATTCTGACGTGTTGGCGGAGCCATCCTGAAGAGGGTGACATCCATTAGCATCTTGAAAGACATATATTCAAGCTGAATCAAAGGATCGAAATTGCAACATATAGTCTTCACAATAAACATCCGAACAAGAATGAACGAATGAATTCCAAAGTAAATCATCACACTTCCATAAGTTGAGAAGCCACTTAGAAAAAGGTATGGAATAAAATCAACAAGGTACGGATGTGAACAAATACTTGGTAAGGATTACCCAATCACGAACCAAATATCTGCGGGAAGAAATACTAGAGCTACATGAATTCCCACTTATAAACTCCCGAAACTTTCTGGTTATGCAATCAGGTGTTGGGGATACAGGGGACACAAAATATATCACCCAAACTAACAATACCTAGATCCAGCTGTATCCATCCTTCAACACATAACCAAGAAACCTTCGGAAATCATTTACCTCAACCTTCGAAAAGCATCCGTTATACAAGTTATGGCAATGCTCCCGCACTCGCCTCAGTACTGGGCTATCAGGGTTATCTCACCAACAACTGTACAAAAGAGATTTTCGATGTCGGCGTACTAAACTCAGGTATTCCAGAACTGCAACGATAAGATTATGACGACAACACCTCGGAGCTCAACTCCCCGGGACACCTCCACTAAACCCCTGCTGACGGGAGGCACCAAGACAATGTTGTCCTCATAAAACCATCGGAACGATTCTAAGATACCCGCGTGATCCTAAAAAAAATTTAGTGAAATTTGAGAAGAGAAGAGTCAAAACTCTACGTTAGGATGCCTTACCAGAGCGATGAGGAGACTGGGAAGTAAAAAGAATTCCTAAACTCTCCGATATATAATTCCTAAATGACTCAAAACATTTTTCTAGACACAACTCGGCCGCTAAAAACGATCAATCAGTGGGGGCTCCTAAAGTCGGGGAAGGCTCTGATTACCAACTTGCAACGCCCTCGATGCGGCTATATCTCTCACGTGTCGAAGCACGACTTAGAGGCATAACCGCATTGAAAGCAATGTCGCAAGTGAGGTGGAGCTGCAGCAAACGACTAGCATATATGGTGGCTAACAACGCAAAGGAGAGCGAGAAGAGAAGCAAAGCACGGTCGTGAAGTTAGAAGTGATCAAGAAGTGATCCTAGAACAACCTACGTCAAACATAACTCCAACACCGTGTTCACTTCCCGAACTCCGCCGAGAAGAGACCATCACGGTTACACACGCGGTTGATGTGTTTTAATTAAGGTCAACTTCAGGTTTTCTACAACCGGACATTAACAAATTCCCATCTGCCGCATAACCGCGGGCATGGCTTTCGAAAGATAATACCCTGCAGGGGTGTCCCAACTTAGCCCATTATAAGCTCTCACGGTCAACGAAGGATATTCCTTCTACCGGGAAGACCCGATCAGTCTCGGAATCCCGGACTACAAGACATTTCGACAGTAATAAAACAAATCCAGCAAAGCCGCCCGATTGTGCCGACAAATCCTGATAGGAGCTGCACATATCTCGGTCTCAAGGCACATACGGATGAGTTGTCCGTACAACTAAAACCAGACCTCAAGTTTCCTTGAGGTGGCACTGCAAAGCGCTCTAGTTTGGACCAGCAATCGAAGGAGAACTGGCCCGGGGGGGGGGGGGGGGGGTTAAAATAAAGATGACCCTCGGGCTCGCGAAAACCCGGGGGAAAAGGCTTAGGTGGCAAATGGTAAAACCAAAGTTGGGCCTTGCTGGAGGAATCTTATTCAAAGCGGACTGTCAAGGGGGTCCCATAAATCACCCAACCGTGTAAGGAACGCAAAATCAAGGAACATAACACCGGTATGACGGAAACTAGGGTGGCAAGAGTGGAACAAAACACCAGGCATAAGGCCGAGCCTTCCACCCTTTACCAAGTATATAGATGCGTTAGTTAAAATAAGAGGTATTGTGATATCCCAAAATAATCATGTTCCAACAAGGAACAAACTTCATATTCACACTACTAGAAAAAGGGCTACTAATGGCACACCTAATTTGGCCATTAATGTCGCATTAGTGGTGCGCCATTACTAGCATGCCATTAGTAATATTTACTAATGGCGCACCACCGGTGCGCCATTAGTATAGGGCACGGTGCGCCATTAGTATGCCTCCCAGGGGCCATGTATAGCCAGGTGCTTTGGCATACTAATGGCGCACGACAAGAGGATGCGCCATTAGTAACCTCGGCATACTAATGGCGCACTTCTTAAGGATGCGCCATTAGTATCCTCTGGCATACTAATGGCGCACTGTTAAGTGATGCGCCATTAGTATGAATATTAGGTTTTTTTTAATTTTTTAATTTTCTGTTTTTTTGCACAGGTTACAAAATGTATAATTGGACAAAATATAGACAGCACACATCAACAACAGATTCATCGAATACAATAGAAGATTAGTCTCTGAATACAATTCATCATACTAGTCTCCGAATACAATTCATCATATTAGTCTCCGAATTGAAAAGACCGAACAAAGATAGAACATTATATTACAAGTCTCGAGACCGCGAGTAGCGAGTTTGTCCTCACATTACAAGTCGATATCGATCATCTAAACTACCATCACATAGAAGAGAGCTGCGGTCATCACGATGAGCATCATCACGATGGAACTCGTCTTCATCCGGTTCCTCCAACGCTCCCTCCCCTCTCCCGCTAGATAGCGGGCGTATCTAGATTCGGCCTCGGCCCTAGTGGCGTACCCTTTGTAACTGTTACCGCTGAATCGGTGAACCTGTCTCCGACACTCCTCCCAGTCGTCGTAGACTCCGGGAACCTTACCCTTGTAGACGACATACGACGGCATCACTATGCACTAGCCAAACGAAACGTTAGTACCAATTCACAGACAATACATAAGCAATATATAGGTATGCAACAGAACGATCGGAAGAGAAAAGCAAGACATTAATAGCATCAATTACATCTAAGTTGAACGATTCTCGAAACCAAAGAGACATACTACAAGTTCATTAAATTTTAATTACAACATGAGCCAATCGATGTTTCAGAACTAGACACAGCATCACTGCTTTCGACTCGACTCAAGGGACCGGAGCGTGGATGAAGCCGCCGTCTATCGTGGGAGTCATGAAATTACGGGCGTTGTCAGCCTGCATTTGTAGCATTCCATCTATCTCACTGTTGGACGGTTGATTTCTGAGGTTGAACTGCCCCGAGGTACGAAGGACATCTTGATGGATGATTTCCGCAAACTCCGACTGGATGCGAAAGAATTCTTTTCTGATGTCCGCGTCCTGGATTGCCGACACGCTCGCGACCCAATCTTTGAGTTTACTCGGTAGCAGAAGTTGATGATGGTCCCGTACGATCGCCCGCATGTGATGGATGGCGTAGTAGGCACCCTTCTGACCGCCAGGCGGCTGCTTGACGCAGCAGAACGTTGTATTGTGGGAGAACACGTGCTTGCCGTACTTACGAATAGGCCTGTTGAAGGTGCCTCCAGATTGGGCATAGCCGGGGAGAACATCATCAAGAACCTTCTTGACATTTGTGTAGTCTACGTTCGACTGACGGTCCGGGTCGAAATACGTGGCCATGGAATATTTGGGGCTTAGGAGGATGAGCGTGCAATGTGTGTCACTGTAGAAAACACGGAATGTTAAAAGAAAAACGATCGAAATCTAAGAATTCATATGTTATGGGGCGGTTGAGGGGAGGACTTACTCGGGAAAGTAAGGCACGAGGAAGTTATCCTTATCTGGTTTTGCCAGAATGACGCCTTCGAGGTAAGAACTCGCGACTTGCCGGTCCCCAGCGCTGCCCAAAGATCTTGGCACGCATGTAGAAGGGGTCGACTATCACGATGTCCGGGGTCTTGTCGCGAATGATCCGCATCTCCATACTCAGCGAAAATAGCCGAACAAAGGTGTAGTGCAGCGGATGAAGGTTCAACATAGCATGGATGTCATCAAACCGCAGGACGATCGTACCCCCGATGGAGTTATCCACAAAGCGCTTGCCCTCTGGCACCTTGGCCACGAAAACCGGGTATGCCACATCCTTCTCTCTGAGACGCCGCTTCTCCAAAGAAAGAACACTGTCATGCAGACTCCGCATAGCACCAGCTGCAACATCGAGCATATTTCTCGGTAGCATCGGCCTACCCGCCACATGCACCCTCCTCATTAAATCCTCAGGTGAAGGTGGCCCGTCCTGAGCACGGATTGTACTCGGTGCCGGCTGGCCCGCACCCTTGTTAGTCTTTCTTTTGCGTGCCTTCTTCTTCTCCTGTAATGGGACCGAGTTCTGCTCACAGACCGCCTTCTTGAGTGTGTTGGGGCTGAGAATATTTCGCACCTCGCCTATCTGAGGCTCGGTGAAGTCGGCAGCTGGAGGCGTCTCCTGAGAGCTGAACGGCAGACGACGCCTGTTGCAAGTTGGCTTCTCCGCGGTACCAGCTAGATCGTGCACGTCTTTTGTTGGGTTGTGTTCTTGAGAAGGAGGCCCCATGAAGTCGCCATCGTACCCATGATCGTCAAAGTACCGATCGACGTTGGCAAATGTATCGTCGTCGTCGTCGTTCTGATCCTGTGCCATATGCATGTTTGGATCCAGTGGCATAGGGATCTCCGGCACCGTTGCGGCGGTCTTGCCATGGGGCCGACTTGGCGCCGGCACGACTGGCGGTGTTGTCTTTGGGGTGGTGTCCCCCGCCCCCAAACGAATCTGCCTCTTCGGCCAAAGCAAGGGCCAGCTCAGGCAGGCGCTGAGGGTCATCACGTCATCATCGTCGGCCCCGACGGGACAAATCGGAGGTAACAACTTGTCGCAGCCTGGCAGCACCCGAACCAGTTGAACCCTAAACAAGTTGGGTGGCATCTGGGTACCGTGGAACAAGGGGTTGCCCGGTTGAACGATTTTGCCCTTGGCGACATCGACCAACTCATTGTTCACGAAGTGCAGGAGAGTGCACGGAACGTCGGCGGCGCCCTGCGAAAACATGTAGGGCGTCAGGGATGCCCAGTCAAAGGCACGGAGATGAAGTCCTCGGCCGAGAGAGGCTTAATTAGTTACCGTGATGATGGCGTCGAGGTTGGCTAATGTCGAGGCACCGCCAACGGCGGGCGTGCAGTTGACGGAGGGGCCGCTTGCTGCAGAGGTGCCGGCCGGCGTACACCCGGGTGCATTAAGCTCCCGTGCCGGCGTTGGAGACACCAATGCCGCCTCCGTCGGAGACACCAATGGCCCCGCCATCGCGTTCTGCGAGTTGCTGGCCGTGAAGCTAGGAATCGGGGCGGCCCCTGTTGGCCGCCCGCAATCCACGCACTCAACCCCTGGATCAAGGTAGGCACAATGGCGGTGATCGTCGCTCCCAGTTGTTGTTGCACTTTCTCTTGGACAATCTCCGGAATCCGCGCCACCTGTGCCTTGAGTTCTTGAACCTCGCGCGCCTGGCTTTCCGAGCTGGTCTTTTTCTCCTTTCGTCCACCAGTGTTATAGTATGACCCCCATTTTGTCGACAAGCCTTTGCCGGCCACACGACCAACTGACGTCGGCTTACTGAGCTTATCCTTGTTCTTCATTACATTCAACGCCCTATTTAGAGTGGTGTCCCAAGGGTTGCTCTTAGTCGACCCCGCGCTACTGCTTTCTGTCGCCTGCGGAAGGAATGTGAACCATTTAGAAATTTGGCTTCATTAATTAGAATGCAATCATATGGAGCTAATTACGCGGGGGTGTATTCCTTACCAGAACAAGCTCAAGCGCCCTGGTCTTCGGATCCGTGGTAAGCTCCTTTGTTTTCGGGTCCTTCTTGTACCGGGCCCTGACATAGTTCCTGGTCTGCTTGTCACCGTATTTATCGAAGAGGGGCGGTAGGCCTTGCTCGGCACGGTCCGCCTCCTCCTTGTCCCATATAGGCTCCGCCACTCTGTAACCGCCGGGACCGAGTGTGTGTTCCCCTAAGTTCAGCTCCCGCATTTCTTTCCCCCACTTACTTGATTCGGAGTGTGCGGTGCTTGAGCAATTGATCTTGAAGTCGTTGTAGTCATCTTCGGTGATCGAAGGATTTTTCTCCTTGATCTTCTCATAACTCTCACCTTTCTCGATCATTCTCTTCACATTGCTTTTCCAAGTAGACAGGGCCTTGCTCATCTTCGTGAGGGCAGCATTGTTCACTTTATTCCCTTTGAGGCTTGTGTTTTCAAATTCAGCGGGGAACTTGTATCGTTCATGCAGCTTCGTGAAGAGGAGGTTGCGCAAATTCCCTCGGTCAGGATGCCTCAGGTTCTCGGTGTTGATCGAGACGGTGCTCCGGAGAATGCACCCGAGCTGAAGCGAGTACCCCTTGACTATTCGTTCGGGCGCCGTTGGATTCCCGTCAGAGTCCACTTCAGTAACTTTCTCCTTGAGGGTGCGGAGCACGGTCGGGCGCCGGTCCTTCCGTTGCCTCTTCTGGCTGCCATCTGTGCGTGCGCCGCCATCATCAGTGGTGGCATCCTCGGCGGCACCATCAGTGGTGGCATCAGTAGGGTCATCCTCGGCGGCACCATCAGTGGTCTCAGGATCGGAGGGGAAGGCGGCGTCCTCATACAAGTGAGGTTGTTCCTCCATCTCCTGGGACAGCTCCCAGAATGCCTTGCCGCCCGAACCCCCGGCCTCATCGTTGTTGGCCATGTTTCTCTCTAAATAGAAACAAAGTTTGGTCAAAAAGTTGGTTATTGTCAAGGAACAAGATCATGGTCTCATCATTTACGGTTTGTCGACACTGAGGCATCCTAAAAGCTAAGCTTTTATTATTGAGGGTTTTTCGACGCCGAGGCACCCTAAAAGCCTAAGCTTTCATCATTTCGGTTTTTATCGACACCGAGGCACCCTAAAAGCCAAGGTTGTATAATTAATGGTTTGTCGACACCGAGGCATCCTAAAAGCTAAGCTGGGAAGGAGAATTCTAAGTTAATTAACTACTAAGATACCCCGGCCCATGCATTAGTCACAAGTACCCCATATGTCCTATTTTTAGCAAAGTCATGCTAAAATTCACGGAAAATTTCAGCATGACCTTTGCTGAAAATAGGACATATGGAGTACCCGAATTTGCCGGAACGGAAGTTAATCGACATTCCAGCAAACTCAAGGGCCTCTCGGGTGGACAAGGCAAAAAAGGCCTCCATCACAACATGGAAATATATATACCAGCAAACTCAAGGGCTTTTCAGTGCCAAATTCTAGCTAGTACCAGCAAATTAACATGGCAGGCAAAGTCAAATGACATACTCAACACAAACCCCATGTCAAATGCACACAGCTTCAGGTTCCATACAAAGTCAAATGCCAATGGGAAAAAAAGTAAGTAGCTAGTTAATTGCCTTATTTTCTAGCGTCCAACTAGATTGGCATCAAGCTTGGAACGTAGGGGATTATATCATAGTCATAGACAAAATTTTGCATTATATATGTAAAAGAAATACTCATGTTAGTATGTTAGCCCTGACGACCACACACCAAAAGGCAACAAAACTAACAGTTCAAAACTATAATGTAGGTTTTCAGCAGAGTACAAAGAACTGGTGGTTGTTTTCTTAGAAAGCATTATGTATATGTGATTTGCTTTGATTTTTTATCAAGATTGATTGGGTTGCTCAGATCAACTTGGCTGAATTGCAACCAGAAAAATTGGGTTGAATGCAGGAATTCTCATATAGGTAATATTTGTACATTTAGCTTGCATTTTACAAGTTATTATGGCCAAACCTTAACTCAGAATAAAAGAGGGCCTAATAAACCCAAACGAAGCATAGTGGCTAGCTAATTCAAATAACATTATTCTCCTTGCTTTCATCCAGCAAACAAATTATGGTGCTTACATCAATATTCCAGCAACAAACCATGCCAAAAAGAGAAAGTCACATCCATCTTTCTAGTGATAAAAAGTTGACCACTTTTCAGAGAAAAGGTGGGCATTTCTAGTTTGTCAACTACAACAATTCCAGTTCAAGGTACCATTTTGTTATTAATTAATGTGGAAAAAATGTAAATTAAAGTATAGCAAACAGCATGTCTTTGAAAAGTTTGATTAGCCCAGATTAACATTAAATGCCAGAACATCAGATTGCTTAGTTCCTAAACTCCATCCTTCGAGTAGGATAGCATGATCCACTAGTCCTGTTTGTGTATCTGTAAAGTAAATGTTGGCCTGCCTACTCACTTTCTTTTTTCATGAATATTCAGAAAATTAATACTGAAAAATTCATATTCTAAGACTTGCCCTTCACATTGTTAGGTATATACCTTTCGATGGGATCTTCTAGAATTACCTTGTCACCAAAAATTATAATCTGCATACATCAAACATGCATATTACTTCAGTCTTGAATCTTGATGATCAGGACAATGACTTTAGTAACTTACCATGCTAAAGAACTAGAGTTCCTAACATTTGAACAGAAACAGGGGAAAAGAGTATAAATGAAGAGCTCGGCTAAGAGATTACAGTGTAAAATCTTGAGAATTACAGTGTAAATCTCGGCTAAATTACTAAGTAAAAGAAGCTAAAATATACAAAGTAAATCTAGGGCATATTACAGTGTAAATCTCTGGCAAATTACAGCGTAAAAGAAGCTCGAATTTACGGAGAAACTCTGGGGCACATTACATGCATATCTGGGACATTTTACAGTGCATATGACACCACCTCCCTGATATTTGCAGATTATATAAGAATGCTACACTGGATACTAAACTGCTAAATCTAACACTAAAAATTCAGAACAAATTACAGTCCTACTTCACATGGAATTACAAATTAAATATCCAGGAATTACAATGATAGTGCACAGAGAAAATACACGGGATTACCCCTGGGACTACATGGCTCACTTTGCAAAAATCTCATACATGATTAAGCACTGAAAAAAGCCTAACACAGGGAAACAATTAAATACTACCAAAATACAAACAACTACAACAGAAATCAGGGTTGGAGTAGAACTGCCATGAACCAACCAGCTGAAGCAAATACATAGCCTATCTATTTAGCAGAAATCTCCGAACCCTAGCAGAAATCCGTGCGTTGCTACCTCGACACGCATTGCCTCTGCCTGCTACGCCAGGGTTGGTCCTAAGCTACGGCCGCCGCGCGCGGCGAGATTGCCCGACCTCGCCGGGATCGCGAATCGAACGGGCCACGACACAGCGAGAGGGGCTGCCGGAGCGGGAGAGGGTGGCCGTACCTCGACGCCGACGGGGGAGCGGGCCGGGGGAGCGGGTCGGTCGCGCGTCGGACTTCGTTCGTTGTCGTCGGCGTCGCACTCGCTTCCGTCGGGCTGGAGCCAGGGGGCAGGCGCACAGGGGCAAGGGGCGGCGTCGGGGCCTCAGGCGGCGTCGGGCGTCGAGGCGCAGGGGCGCAGGGGCAAGGGGCGGCGCCGAGGCGTCGGGGCAAGGGGCGGCGTCGCGGCGTCGGGAGAGGAGAGGGGAAGGGGATCGAGGGGCGAGGGTGAGAGAGGGAGAGAGAGGGGAGGGAATATGGATGGGGGCCTAACAATACTAATGGCACACCACCCCTCGGTGCGCCATAAGTACATCCATGCTAATGGCGCACCTCACCCTGGTGCGCCATTAGTATTTTTTTTTTGATTTCTGCTCGAGCCAACAGGTTATCTACCACCTGACCTGATCCACATCGAGTCACCTCTACTAGCTCGACTGGTCAGCAGCCAGTTCTCACACCAGGAGGTCTTGGGTTCGATTCCCATGCTCCACAAATTTTTTATGCATTTAAAATGTTGTTTGATACTTATTTGTGTTTAAATATGTTCAAACTTGTTTAAATCATAATAGTAATATTTTTTATAAGACAGTAATAATTTTTTAAAAAATATCATCAAACAGTAATGCCGGTGGAGCGGGGGAGGGTGCAGGGGGTCGGCGGCGGCGGTTGAGTAGGGGAGGGGTGCGGGGGGTCGGCGGCGCCAGTTGAGTAGGGGAATCGAGGGTGCGGGGGGTCGGCGGCGGCGGCCGGTGGACCGCGGGGTGCTCGGAGGGTGCAGGGGGTCGGCGGCGGCGGTTGAGTAGGGGAGGGGTGCGGGGGGTCGGCGGCGGCAGTTGAGTAGGGGAATCGAGGGTGCGGGGGGTCGGCGGCGGCGGCCGGTGGACCGGGGGGTGCTCGGCGGTGAGTGGGACCAGATCTGGCGAGGTGCGATAGCGATCGAGATGGAGGGGGATCGAGATCGAGTGTCCATGAAATTTAAAAATATTCATGATAGTTCAAAAAGTGCCCATGAAATACAATCGAGTAATGAAGGCTACGATTTAATTAAATACAATCTTCTTGCCCTTCTTTTTCGCAAATGGAGTTCTTCTGTGGAACGGACGTCCGTTAGGTAGGGTGGTCCTGCTTCTTCTTGTGGTGTATGCTGCTACTTCATCATCGTCGTCATGTTCGATCCTCGGGTCGCCGTACTTGTCGAAGTCTTGCTCATTGGCTACTCCATCTATTCCGATGATCCTCCTTTTGCCTCTCCTCACGACAACACGACTGGGCTTTGACGGGTCGGTAATGAAGAAGCATTGGTCCACTTGGGAAGCCAGTACCCATGGCTCATTTTTCACGGTGACGTTTGCGCCCGCGGTCTTGGATTTGGCTTCGGGTATAACCATGGTGGTGAAATACCGGTCTTCTTTTAGGACGCTCTTGGCCTATCTAACACGGAACATCGGGACCTTCTCTCCAGCGTAGCTCAGCTCCCAGATCTCCTCGATCCTTCCATAGTATCTGTCCTTGTCGTTACCGGTGTAGGATTCCATCGTTACCCCGGAGTTCTGATAACCATCGCTCTTCATGTCCTTGGCCTCGGTGTAGAATGTGTAGCCGATGATATCGTACGCCTCATAGGTCATCAGGTTGTGCTCGGTGCCCTGTGACAAGGCGAATATGAGTTGTTCTTCCGCGGAAGAATCCTCATGTAAAGGGTACGACAGAACCTTCAGCTTGAACCAACGCGTGAAACATGAGTTGTGCTCTTTGAGTATATCTCCGTCCGTCCTCTGTTGGCCTCGGTCATTGTACGTCTTCTTAATAAAGGTTTTGTGCTCTACAACCCAAGGATCGACCACGTCTATGTGTTGTAGCGCGACTAGGTTTGCTCTTTCAAAGTCGGCGAGTCGACCCTCGAAGTCGACATGCATTTCGCGGCGACCCTCACAGTGACCCCATCCAGCGAGCCTGCCGAGGTGCCTGTTGACGGGCAGACCAGCGGGGTTCTCGATGCCTAGATAATTCGTGTAGTAGGAGATGCACTCTTCGGTCAGAAAGCCCCTGGCTATGCTTCCCTCTGGACGTGACATGTTGCGAACGTATCCTATGATGACACCATTCATCCTTTCGAACGGCATCATGCTGTGCAGGAACGTCGGCCCGAGTTGGATGATATCCTCCACTATATGGACCAGCAGATGCACCATAACATCGAAGAATGCGGGCTGGAAGTACATCTCAAGCTCGCATAGTATCACCACGATCTCTTCCTGTAGCCTTCTGAGTTGCCTCACGCCAATCGACTTCCGAGAGATGATGTCGAAGAAGTTGCATAGGCCAAATAGCGTTTCACGGACGTGCGCGTCCATGATCCCACGGATTGCAACTGGAAGTATCTGCATCATCGGCACGTGACAGTCGTGAGACTTCATCCCGCTGAACTTCTGCTTCGCTGGGTCTAGGTATCTGCTTATCTTCCCCGCGTAACCGTAAGGAAGTTTTACTCCTAGGAGGCAGGTGAAAAACTGCTCGATCTCCTCCTGACTTAGAGTGAAGCACGCGGGAGGGTAGTCATTTCCAGTCTTCTTGGCCTTTTTTCCTTTGCGACGACTTTCTGTGTCCTGCTTCGCCTCATCATCATCATCATCATCATCATCATCATCATCATCATCATCATCATCATCATATATAGCGTGAAGCTCCTGCCTGATGCCCATTGATTTCAAGTCTGCCCTTGCTTTCGGCCCATCTTTGGTCCTCTCTGGCATGTTGAGTAGGGTACCAAGCAGACTCTCGCACACGTTCTTCGTGATATGCATGACATCAAGGCTGTGAGGCACACGGTGGATCTTCCAGTACGGCAAGTCCCAGAAAACAGACCTCGTTTTCCATACCTTCAGCAGCGGCTCTGGCGCCTTTCGCTTCTTTCCCGGCTCTGGCGCCTTTTGCTTCTTTCCCGGCAGTGGGCAGTCTTTCCAATTTTTCAACAGCTTGTCTATTTCCTCGCCGCTCCTCGTACACGGGCGTTTTCGGGGTTCGGTTTCACCATCAAACAGATCCTTGCGTTTCCTCCACGGGTCATCGTCGCGAAGCCACCTTTGATGTCCCATGAACACGGTTTTCGAAGACCCGGGATCTCTATCTAGCTGGCGATACGTTGTGTCATCCATGCACCTTACGCATCCAGGAAATCCGTGGACTACCTGCCCCGCGAGATATCCGTAACCGAGATAGTCGTGCACCGTCGTGAGCAGTGCGGCTCTCATAGGGAAATATTCTTTCTCTGCAGCGTCCCACGTATTGGCTGGCGTTTTCCACAGCGTGTCTAGCTCCTCCTTCAGCAGCCCCAGATACAGATTGATGTCGTTCCCTGGTTGTTTTGGCCCTTCAATTAGCATACTCATGTGAATGTACTTCCTCTTCATGCACAACCAGGGGGGAAGGTTGTACATCCACACAAACACAGGCCAGGTGCTATGTGTGCTTCTCTGGCTACCAAACGGATTTACTCCATCGATGCTCGCGCCCAGCACGATGTTCCTTGGATCCTTCCCAAATTGTGGGTATTCAAAATTCAACGCTTGCCACTGGCTCGCATCCTTAGGGTGACTCAGCATCTTGTCTTTTTTATCTATCTCCAGATCATTTGCGTCATCTTCTCGCTTCTTCTCCTCCCTATCCGCGTGCCAACGCAGGAGCTTTGCTACCTTAGGATCCGCGAAATACTGCTGCAGACGAGGAGTGATCGGAAAGTACCACACCACTTTTCGAGGAGCTTTCTTCCTCTTCTTGTATCGAGTGATGCCGCACACCGGACATATGGTAGACTCCGCGTGCTCGTCCCGATAAATGATGCAATTGTTCATGCACACATGGTATTTCACGTGCGGTAAATCCAGAGGACACAAGATTTTCTTCGCCTCCTCCAAACTGGTCGGGCACTTGTTCCCCTTTGGAAGACGTTCATGCCAGAATGACATGTTCTCGTCGAAGCATGCGTCGGTCATTTTGTGTTTTACCTTCATCTCCAGAGCCATGAGCGTTACTTTCAGGCGGGTATCCTCGGGCCTGCATCCTTCATACAATGGAGTAACCGCGTCTAACTCAAGTTGATCCACCTTGGCTTTCTCTCGGGTGGCAGCTCTTGCGTTATCCGTCTGCTTGAGAAGCAGCTCTTGAATATAAGGGTCCTGCACCCAGCCCATCGATGGTCCACCGTCGTCTGCTCCGCCGGCATCATCATCTTCATGATCATGCCCGTCGTCTGGTCCGGCATCTTCCTCATCATCATGCCCATCGTCTACGTGATCATCTCCTGGGGATTCTTCGTCTTCTCGCCCGCCCGAGCCGCGGTAGTTGTCTTGCTGCCCTTCCTCATTTCTTGCCCGGCCCCCATGGACGACTTCGTAGTCATCTTCATCACCTTGCCACCTATAGCCATCCATGAAACCACACAAGAGCAGGTGGTCCCGCACCTGCCCGGAATCCGGGTCCGCAATAAGGCTCTCCAGCTTGCATCTTCGATACGGACATCTTATCTCCGTCTCGTTCTTTTGAAGCATCTCGGCCTTCGCGGACCTCAAAAACCTATTCACGATGCCTTCGGTCATCGTGCGGACCATGGTCGCCTGCGGGGTAGAGCAAAACGATATTTTAGAACAAAGAAAAATTTTGGCATGACTTTCCCTAAAAATAGGACCAAAAAGAATGCTTAATGCCAAAATTATCGCCGAAACGGAAATGAATCAACATTCCGGCAAAATATTGGCAACTATCGCATTTCAAATACCGGTACACCTCCAAACACAAACACATATGCAACACCACAAACATATGCAACACCACGAACATACATAGATCTAGCTAGGCCATAAAAAGTGCATGTGCACATTGTTGTAGGGAGAACAACATAAATATAGCTTCCCCCCTTACTTACCTATCAAAACAAGGTAATTTAACCACTTAATTTGAATGAATCTATGGTGGAAATGAGGTGAAAAAGAGGAGGCACCCGAGACAAGGAGGAGGTGGAGAGAATGAAGTGGGGAGAAAGTGAGTGTGGGAAGGAGAGGCTGCCCAAAATATCTTGTTGCTGCCCACTTACTAATGGTGCACCAACAACAAATGCGCCATTAGTAATCCAGGTTACTAATGGCGCACAAACGTCTGATGCGCCATTAGTAATTTTGCAAAAAAAACATACTAATGGCGCACTGATACAGAGTGCGTCATTACTAGTTTGAACTAGTAATGGCGCACAGTGGAAGAGTGCGCCATTAGTAGTTTTGCAACAAAAGGAATAAAAAATATAATTAAAAAAACAACATTAGTGGCGCACTCTGGGACGAGTGCGCCATTACTAGTTACAACTAGTAATGGCGCACTGTGTCTGGATGCGCCATTAGTATGTTTGCACAGGCGCGCTAGTTCACAAAAAAAAAATTGGTACTAATGGCGTATCCTAGGCCTGGTGCGCCATTAGTAGTTTCAACACTAATGGCGTATCAGAAGGTGGCGCGCCATTAGTATATACTAATGGCGCACCTCTTATCTGGTGCGCCATTAGTGTCAATCCCATCTATAGCCCTTTTTCTAGTAGTGTCACCTGCAACTAACAACGCTATAAGAGGGGCTGAGCAAAGCGGTAACATAGCCAATCAACGGTTTGCTAGGACATGGATGGTTAGAGGCTGACATGGCAATATGGGTGGCATGATATAGCAAGTGGTAGGTATCGCAGCATAGGCATAGCAAAAGAGCGAGCATCTAGCAAGCAAAGATAGAAGTGATTTCGAGGGTATGGTCATCTTGCCTGCAAGGTTCTCAGACTTGTCGAAAGCTTGATCCTCGAAAGCGTTCTCAACAGGTTCCTCATTCACGTACTCGTCTCCCGGCTCTACCCAAAACAGGAGCACAAGCAAAGGAACAACTATCAACCACGATGCAATGCACAAACAACATGATGCAAAACATGGCATGATAGGCGCGATGTGGTATGCAATGCATATGCGTGCTCCGGAAGGAAAAGATGAACAAGGCATAATCTTGGCAAACCAAGTATGCCACTGGAAAGGTGAGGTGATTTCGGTTGAAATCGATATAAGGATCACCGAAATCGGATGCACGGTTTGCAAATGACAAGCAAAACAAGAATGACAAGATTCTGCCATTAACAGCATGATGCTACTTAGCACGCAACAAGAAATTAAGCTAATGCACCCAAACGTATCAACAAAGAAAATGGCAGTAATCTACTCAAGATGCTTGACAAAAGATGAACACTGAGCTACGGCTAAATCACGTCAGAACAGGTTCTAACGAGCATGGCAAAAGTGCAAAAGATAGCAGGTTCACAGACTTAGTGAAAATAACAACATGCCAGAAATTAACATCAGGATGACATGTTTAGAGTAAGGAAACAACATGATATAGGAACACAATATAGCAAAAAAAGGCATGGCTTGGATCTACTCAAAGCATAGAACCAAAGTCCCTTACTGACCATGAGCCAAAAAGGACTAGAAAATATAATAACACCCATGTCAAATAAGCAAGTTTCGTTACAGGTTTCAGACTTGGCAGAAAACTGGACATGTCAAAAACAGATAACAAGTAGGCATGTTTACGAGCTCGATGCACTCACTACAGAGCATTACATGATAAACTAAGAATACATCCATCAAGAAGACATGTCATAGAAGCTAGACATGGCAAGAACAACATCATAGCATGCAAGGATCAACTACACCAAGCTTGGAAAAATCGAATAACATGTAAACAATCTGCCAGTAACATTTTTTAGCAAAAGTAGAGCTCGATTGACTCAAGCTATAGCACTCCATAGTTACAAACAAAGGTTTGGATGGATAGAGCCAATCCATATGCTCAAAACACACTCACTGATCATGCTCAAAAGAGGCATAGATCTCTCTGAAACAACATGAACACATGGCATAAAAATAACAGCAAGACATGACTGCAAAATTACAGTCTCTGAAATCAGCAACATTATGTACCCTAGTTTGCATGCTTGTGCTAGTCACCACAAAGATCACAAAAATACATGGCATACACTCCTCGAAAGATAGCATGGCATATTTCAAAACACATGTAGGACTCAACTCCATAGGATGCACTCATCAATCATGGCAAAATTGACAAAATTGCATGTTCTGAAACAGATCTGAAACTAACATCACATAGCCCTCTTCTAAGAGCATTTCGGGCATCAAGATGAGCTCAAATGAAAATGATGCAATGAGATGAGCTCGAACAATTTGATATGTTATACGCCCAAAACGGAGCGACGGGTGCAAAGCTATGATGCGATGAACATGCAACAAAATTACTCGGACTTGGGGAAAATATACCCCCGCGAAACGGATCTAGGGCTCGGGCCCGCGAACCGAGGTGACCGGGGCGACCGGATCCGGGCGGCGCCGGCCCAGATCTGAACGGAGGAGGCGCCGGCGAGGTGGGGGAGACGCGGGGCGAGCGCGGGGGGCGGTGGCGGGGCGGCGCCGGCGGGAGGAGGTGGCGGCGGGGCCGCGGGGAGGCGGAGCCGGGCGGCGGCCGGCGAGCTGGCGGAGGAGCACCGCGGCGGCGGGGAGCTGGCGGACGGCGCGCGCGGGGCGCGGGCCCAGTCGGCGGCGCGGGCGGGCCGGCCGCGGGCTCCGCGGGCCGGCGAAGTGGGGCGCGGGCGCGGCGAGTCGCGGCGCGACACGTGGCGGCGGCGGGACGGGGCGGACGCGTCCGGCTCCGTCCGGACAAGTCCGGCGGCGCGGAGAGGGGATTTGTCTAGGGTTTGCCCGAGAATGGAGAGCGAGGCACTTATTTATAGGTGGGAGGGGCTAGGAAGCTGCAAATGGAGTGCGGTTTTCGCCCACACGATCGTGATCGAACGGCGATGGACATGGGAGTGTCTTAGATGGGTTATTGGGCTGTTTTGGAGGGGTTTTGGGCTGCAACACACATGAGGCCTTCACGGTTACCCGGTTAACCGTTGGAGTATCAAACGACCTCCGAATGACCCGAAACTTGACAGGCGGTCTACCGGTGTTATACCAAGGCCGCTTGACAAACCTCGATCCATTCCGAGAAAGTTTAATACCCGCTCACGGAAAAAGGTAAAAGAGGACGCCGGGGAACATAGGAGTGCCGGATTGCAAAACGGACAACGGGGATAATACTCGGATTCATGAGACGAAAACTTATGCGAATGCGATGCACATGATGACATGATATGAAATGCATGACATGAACAAAAAGCAAAATGAAGGAAAACCCAACCACGGAGGGAATATCATATCACATTGCCGAAAATGGCAAGAGTTGGAGTTACAAATATGGCAAGTTACATCCGGGGTGTTACAACACTCCACCACTACGAGAGGATCTCGTCCCGAGATCTAGGACTGAAAGAACTCCGGATATTCGGAACGGAGGTGGTCCTCGCGCTCCCAGGTGGCTTCTCGGTCTGAATGGTGTGACCATTTCACTTTCAGGAATTTGATTGACTTGTTGCGAGTCTTGCGCTCAGTTTCTTCAAGAATAGCAACGGGATGCTCATGATAAGACAAATCTTCTTAAAGATCAATCTCTTCGAAGTTGATGGTGCGCTCAGGCGTCTTGAAGCACTTGCGAAGCTGTGACACGTGGAACACATCGTGCACATTTGCAAAGTTGGAGGGAAGCTCAAGTTGATAGGCGAGATCGCCTCGTTTGCCGATGATCTTGAAAGGACCGATGTATCTAGGGGCAAGCTTCCCTTTGATACCAAAGCGACGAGTGCCTTTCATTGGAGCGACGCGGAGGTAGACGTGGTCTCCGATCTCGAATGCCACATCACGATGTTTGCTATCGTAATAGCTCTTCTGGCACGATTGCGCGGCTTTGAGATTCTCGCGAATGACCTTGCACATTGCCTCAGCCTCTGAGATCAAATCGTTGCCAAGAAGTTGACGTTCGCCCGTCTCAGACCAATTGAGAGGAGTACGGCACTTTCTGCCATAGAGAATCTCGAATGGGGCTTTGCCCGAGCTGGCTTGAAAGCTGTTGTTGTAAGAGAACTCAGCATAAGGAAGACAATCCTCCCACTTCATGCCGAAAGAGATGACACAAGCTATGAGCATATCTTCAAGAATATGGTTGACACGCTCGATTTGTCCACTAGTTTGAGGATGGAAAGCTGTGCTGAAGCGAATGTTTGTGCCCATGGCCTTCTAAAAAGAATCCCAAAACTTGGATGTGAAGATGCTTCCACGATCTGAAGAAATCAGTTGTGGAATGTCATGCAAGGAGACAATTCTGGAGGTGTAGAGCTCTGCCAGCTGCGCTGCTGTGATAGACTCTTTGATAGGAAGAAAATGAGCCACTTTAGTGAGCTTGTCGATGACGACGAAGATAGCATCATTTCCACGCTTGGACTTAGGAAAACCAGTCATGAAGTCCATTTCGATATGATCAAACTTCCATTCTGGAATAGCAAGAGGTTGGAGTAGACCAGCTGGTCCTTGGTGTTCTGCAGACATCACATTCGTTCACGAATTGAGCAATTTCTCGCTTCATTCGAGTCCACCAATACGACTGCTTGAGGTCATGGTACATCTTTGTACTTCAAGGATGAATTGACAGAAGAGAATTGTGTGCCTTGTTCATAATGAATTTCCGTAGATCACCCTTTGGAACCACAATCCGGTCCTCGAAGAAAAGAGTATCTCTGTCATCAACGCGATAGCACTTGTATTTGGAAATGCCCTTGTCAGTACCACGTTTCACCTTCTTCACCATGGTATCCATCAGTTGTGCCTCACGAATTTGATCTTCCAAAGTAGGAGAGACTATGAGGTTGGCAAGAAAACCTTGAGGAACAACTTGGAGATTCAACTTGCGGAAAGCTTCACAAAGATCCGGTTGAAAGGGCTTGAGGATTAAGCTGTTGCAATAAGCCTTCCTGCTCAATGCATCCGCAATCACATTAGCCTTGCCTCGAGTATATTCAATACTCGGATTATACTCTTGAATCATTTCGACCCATCGAATCTGCCTGAGGTTGAGGTTGGGCTGAGTGAAGATGTACTTGAGACTCTTGTGATCGGTGAAAATGTCCACTTTCCTTCCCAACAAGAGATGTCTCCATGTTATCAATGCATGGACAACTGCCGCCAACTCAAGATCGTGAGTGGGGTAGTTCTTTTCGTTGGGCTTCAACTGACGAGAGGTATAGGCCACAACCTTCTTCTCTTGCATTAACACAGCACCGAGACCTTGAAGAGAAGCATCAGAGAAAACTTCATAAGGCTTGGATTCATTAGGAGGAGTCAAAACTGGAGCAGTGACGAGTTTCTCTTTGATAGTGTTGAAAGCAACGTCACACTCAGGAGACCAGACATACTTCACATGCTTCTGGAGGAGGTTGGAAAGAGGCTTTGCAATCTTTGAGAAATTCTCAACGAATCTTCGGCAATAGCTTGCAAGTCCAAGAAAACTGCGAAGCTGCTTGACATTCTGAGGAGGTTCCCAATTCAGAACTGCAGACACTCTCTCAGGATTAATAGCAATGCCCTCGGCAGAGATGATATGCCCAAGGTAAAGAACTTCATCAAGCCAGAATTCACATTTGGAGAACTTTGCATAGAATTTATACTCTCTGAGCTTGTCGAGCACCAATCGCAAATGTTTGGCATGATCCTTCTTATTCTTGGAGAAGACCAATATATCATCGAGATAGACCAAGAAGAATTCATTGGTGTAGGGGTTGAAGATGAAGTTCATCATTCGAGAGAAAGTTGGAGGAGCATTGACAAGGCCGAAAGACATGACAGTATATTCATAAGAACCAAAGCTTGTTCTGAATGCTGTCTTGGGAATATCTTCTTCACGAATGCGAATCTGATGATAACCCATACGAAGGTCAAGCTTGGAGAACACTTTAGAACCTTTAAGTTGCTCGGATAGCTCATTGATGTTGGGAAGTGGGTACTTGTTCTTGATAGTCTTCTTGTTCAATGGACGGTAATCGACGCAAAGTCGGTCCGTGCCATCCTTCTTCTGGACAAAAAGAACACCACAACCCCAAGGAGAAGAACTCGGTCTGATCAAACCCAGACGTTCTTGTTCATCGAGTTGTTTCTTCAATTCCTTCAACTCTTTTGGCCCAAGCTTGTATGGACGCTTGCAAACGGGTTCCGTACCAGGCTCAAGATCAATAACGAATTCCACTGGCGGTGAGGAGGCATACCCGGAAGCTCTTCTGGAAAGACATCTTGGTACTTATAAACGACTGGAATCTGAGAGATAGCGTCCAATTCGCCCTTCTCATTGAGAGAAAACAACCGAATGGTATCATCACGAGCAGCATAGATGATCACATCGTCAGAAGAGTGAGTCAATTGAATTTCCCTGGCAGCACAATCAAGTTGAGCCTTGTGCTTAGAAAGCCAGTCCATCCCGAGAATAAGATCAATGTCAGAGTCACCAAGAACAATTGGTTTAGCCAGAAATCTAGTCGCCCATATTGATGGAAACATTCGGGACGCAGATATTAGATGTCATTTGCTTACCCGGGGACACCACTGATAAAGAACTAGGCAAAACTTGATAACCCAACTCATGCTTAGATGCGAAAGGTCTAGAGATGAAACAATGCGAAGCACCAGTATCAAATAAGACTTTTGCAGGAATATCATTAACAGGAAGATTACCCATGATCACTTCAGAAGAATCCTCCACTTGAGATGCATTCATCATGTTCACCTTTGCAGACTTAGGATTATGCTTGACCACTGCATTGCTGGAAGATTTCACAGGAGGAGGAGGCGGAAGGCGCCTTTGGTTGAAGCACTTGTTCGCATAGTGACCCTTTTGCTGACATTTGTTGCAAGTCACCTCTGAGAGCGGACGATGATAAGGAGCATTTGGCCTTGGAGCTTGGTTCTGAGACTTGTTCTGATAGCTAGGGTTGGGTGGGTGGGAAGATCCACGACCACCTGAGTTCTTCTGCTGATAAGGCTGACGGAACGGAGGAGGAGGAGGCAACCAGAACTTCTGTTGCTTAGCTGCCACAAGTGAGGAAGAAGAAGATTGAACTGCGTCTCTGACTCTCTTCTTAGATGCCTCACACTTGAGCTGAGCAGCTTCTTGTTTCAGTGCCATGTTGTAGAATTCATCATACTTTAACGGCTCAAAAAGCACGAGAGCTAGTTGCAAATCTTCTCTGAGACCACGCCTGAATTGGTAGATCATACTCTTCTCATCAGGGATGTCTTGCTTAGCAAAACGAGAGTCCTTCTGGGACTGAGTGTTGTATTGATACACAGACATGTTGCCTTGCTTGAGATTGCGGAACTCCTCACGCTTACTCTCAACAACACTTTCTGGAATGTGATGAGCTTTGAAGTCACGGCGGAAATCATCCCAGGTAATCACACGACCTCCTCTGGAATCTTTGTATTGTTGGAACCACTCAGCAGCTTGATCCTTGAGTTGAAAAGAGGCAAACTTGACAAAGTCCTCAGGTCTGACATTGCTACATTCAAAATGCTTGCTGATGTCCACGAGCCAATCATCGGCGTCTGTGGCCTCGACACAGTAGCTGAAAGTCTTTGGCTGATTTGCAAGGAACTGATTGAGGGTAGCAAAATGCGGCTGATTGTTGCCTTGGCCTTGATTTCCCTGATTACCTTGCCCTTGGTTGCGATCTTGCAAGAGCTGAATCAGAATCTGAGCGTTGGCATTTGTGGCTGTCATCAAGGCTTGCCATGCCTCCGGAGGTGGAGGTGGTGGCGGAGGATTAGCCTGACTTCCTTCATTGCGTTCCGGATTCTGACGCGTTGGCGGAGCCATCCTGAAGAGGGTGACATCCATTAGCATCTTGAAAGACATATATTCAAGCTGAATCAAAGGATCGAAATTGCAACATATAGTCTTCACAACAAACATCCGAACAAGAATGAACGAATGAATTCCAAAGTAAATCATCACACTTCCATAAGTTGAGAAGCCACTTAGAAAAAGGTATGGAATAAAATCAACAAGGTATGGATGTGAACAAATACTTGGTAAGGATTACCCAATCACGAACCAAATATCTGCGGGAAGAAATACTAGAGCTACATGAATTCCCACTTATAAACTCCCGAAACTTTCTGGTTATGCAATCAGGTGTTGGGGATACAGGGGACACAAAATATATCACCCAAACTAACAATACCTAGATCCAGCTGTATCCATCCTTCAACACATAATAAAGAAACCTTCGGAAATCATTTACCTCAACCTTCGAAAAGCATCCGTTATACGAGTTATGGCAATACTCCCGCACTCGCCTCAGTACTGGGCTATCAGGGTTATCTCACCAACAACTGTACAAAAGAGATTTCCAATGTCGGCGTACTAAACTCAGGTATTCCAGAACTGCAATGATAAGATTATGACGACAACACCTCGGAGCTCAACTCCCTGGGACACCTCCACTAAACCCCTGCTGACGGGAGGCACCAAGACAATGTTGTCATCATAAAACCATCGGAACGATTCTAAGATACCCGCGTGATCCTAAAAAAAAATTTAGTGAAATTTGAGAAGAGAAGAGTCAAAATTCTACGTCAGGATGCCTTACCAGGGCGATGAGGAGACTGGGAAGTAAAAAGAATTCCTAAACTCTGCGATATATAATTCCTAAATGACTCAAAATAGTTTTCTAGACACAACTCGTCCGCTAAAAACGATCAATCAGTGGGGGCTCCTAAAGTCGGGGAAGGCTCTGATTACCAACTTGCAACGCCCTTGATGCGGCTATATCTCCCACGTGTCGAAGCACGACTTAGAGGCATAACCGCATTGAAAGCAATGTCGCAAGTGAGGTAATCTTCACACAACCCATGTAATACATAAGGGAAAGAGATACATAGTTGGCTTACAGTCGCCACTTCACACAATACATAAATAACCATCCATCATCCAGATTACACTCAAGGTCCGACTACGGTACCAAAATGAAAGAAGACTACCCCAAATGCTACACAGATCCCCGAATCACCCCAACTGGGCTCCACTACTGATCATCAGGAAAAGACACATAGTAACGACAACGTTCCTCGTCGAACTCCCACTTGAGCTCGGTTGAATCATCTGCACTGGCATCGTCGGCACCTGCAACTGTTTTGGTAAATCTGTGAGTCACGGGGCTCAACAATCTCACACCCACGAGATCAAGACTATTTAAGCTTAAAGGTAGGATAGGGTTGTGAGGTGGAGCTGCAGCAAGCGACTAGCATATATGGTGGCTAACAACGCAAAAGAGAGCGAGAAGAGAAGCAAAGCACGGTCATGAAGTTAGAAGTGATCAAGAAGTGATCCTAGAACAACCTACGTCAAACATAACTCCAACACCGTGTTCACTTCCCGGACTCCGCCGAGAAGAGACCATCACGGTTACACACGCGGTTGATGTGTTTTAATTAAGGTCAACTTCGGGTTTTCTACAATCGGACATTAACAAATTCCCATCTGCCGCATAACCGCGGGCACGGCTTTCGAAAGATAATACCCTGCAGGGGTGTCCCAACTTAGCCCATTATAAGCTCTCACGGTCAACGAAGGATATTCCTTCTACCGGGAAGACCCGATCAGTCTCGGAATCCTGGACTACAAGACATTTCGACAGTAATAAAACAAATCCAGCAAAGCCGCCCGATTGTGCCGACAAGTCCTGATAGGAGCTGCACATATCTCGGTCTCAGGGCACATACGGATGAGCTGTCCGTACAACTAAAACCAGACCTCAAGTTTCCTTGAGGTGGCGCTGCAAAGCGCTCTAGTTTGGACCAGCAATCGAAGGAGAACTGGCCCGAGGGGGTTAAAATAAAGATGACCCTCGGGCTCGCGAAAACCCGAGGGAAAAGGCTTAGGTGGAAAATGGTAAAACCAAGGTTGGGCCTTGCTGGAGGAGTCTTATTCAAAGCGAACTGTCAAGGGTTCCCATAAATCACCCAACCGTGTAAGGAACGCAAAATCAAGGAACATAACACTGGTATGACGGAAACTAGGGTGGCAAGAGTGGAACAAAACACCAGGCATAAGGCCGAGCCTTCCACCCTTTACCAAGTATATAGATGCGTTAGTTAAAATAAGAGGT
Source organism: Aegilops umbellulata (assembly GCA_032464435.1). Classification (NCBI taxonomy): domain Eukaryota; kingdom Viridiplantae; phylum Streptophyta; class Magnoliopsida; order Poales; family Poaceae; genus Aegilops; species Aegilops umbellulata. Next base: position 601,442,150 of record CP136060.1, read on the forward strand.
ATTGTGATATCCCAAAATAATCATGTTCCAACAAGGAACAAACTTCATCTTCACCTACAACTAACAACGCTATAAGAGGGGCTGAGCAAAGCAGTAACATAGCCAATCAACGGTTTGCTAGGACATGGATGGTTAGAGGCTGACATGGCAATATGGGTGGCATGATATAGCAAGTGGTAGGTATCACAGCATAGGCATAGCAAAAGAGCGAGCATCTAGCAAGCAAAGATAGAAGTGATTTCGAGGGTATGGTCATCTTGCCTGCAAGGTTCTCAGAGTTGTCGAAAGCTTGATCCTCGAAAGCGTTCTCAACAGGTTCCTCATTCATGTACTCGTCTCCCGGCTCTACCCAAAACAAGAGAACAAACAAAGGAACAACTATCAACCACGATGCAAGGCACAAACAACATGATGCAAAACATGGCATGATAGGCGAGATGTGGTATGCAATGCACATGCGTGCTCCGGAAGGAAAAGATGAACAAGGCATAATCTTGGCAAACCAAGTATTCCATTGGAAAGGTGAGGTGATTTCGGTTGAAATCGATATAAGGATCACCGGAATCGGATGCACGGTTTGCAAATGACAAGCAAAACAAGAATGACAAGATTCTGCCATTAACAGCATGATGCTACTTAGCACGCAACAAGAAATTAAGCTACTGCACACAAACGTATCAACAAAGCACATGACAGTAATCTACTCAAGATTCTTGACAAAATATGAACACTGAGCTACGTCTAAATCACGTCACAACAGGTTCAAACGAGCATGGCAAAAGTGCAAAAGATAGCAGGTTCACAGACTTGGTGAAAATAACATGCCAGAAATTAACATCAGGATGACATGTTTAGAGCAAGGAAACAACATACTACAGGAACACAATATAGCAAAAAAAGGAATGACATGGATCTACTCAAAGCATAGAACTAAAGTCCCTTACTGACCATGAGCCAAAAAGGACTAGAAAATATAATAACACCCATGTCAAATAAGCAAGTTTCGTTACAGGTTTCAGACTTGGCAGAAAACTGGACATGTCAAAAACAGATAACAAGTAGGCATGTTTACGAGCTCGATGCACTCACTACAGAGCATTACATGATAAACTAAGCATACATACATCAAGAAGACATGGCATAGAAGCTAGACATGGCAAGAACAACATCATAGCATGCAAGGATCAACTACACCAAGCTTGGAAAAATTGAATAACATGTAATCAATCTGCCAGTAACATTTTTTTAGCAAAAGTAGAGCTCGATTGACTCAAGCTATAGCACTCCATAATTATAAACAAAGGTATGGATGGATAGGGCAAATCCATTTTATCAAAACACACTTACTGATCATGCTCAAAAGAGGCATAGATCACTCTGAAACAACATGAACACATGGCATAAAAATAACAGCAAGACATGACTTACCAAAATTACAGTCTCTGAAATCAGCAACATTATGTACCCTAGTTTGCATGCTTGTTCTAGTGACCACAAAGATCACAAAAATACATGGCATACACTCCTGGAAAGATAGCATGGCATATTTCAAAACACATGTAGGACTCAACTTCATAGGATGCACTCATCGATCATGGCAAAATTGACAAAAGTGCATGTTCTGAAACAGATCTGAAACTAACATCACATAGCCCTTTTCTAACAGCATTTTGGGCATCAAGATGAGCTCAAATGAAAATTATGCAATGAGATGAAGTGATTTACTCGTCGAGGGGAACAATTTGATATGCTATACGCCCAAAACGGAGCCACGGGTGCAAAGTTATGACGCGATGAACATGCAACAAAATTACTGGGACTTGGGGAAAATATACCCCTCGCGAAACGGCTCTAGGGCTCGGGCCCGCGAACCGAGGTGACCGGCGCGACCGGATCCGGGCGGCGCCGGCCCGGATCTAGCCGGAGGAGGCGCCGGCGAGGCGGGGGAGACGCGGGGCGAGCGCGGGGCGCGGTGGCGGGGCGGCGCCTGCGGGAGGAGGTGGCGGCGGGGCCGCGGGGAGGCGGAGCCGGGCGGCGGCCGGCGAGCTGGCGGAGGAGCACCGCGTCGGCGGGGAGCTAGCGGATGGCGCGCGAGGAGCGCGGGCCCGGTCGGCGGCGCGGGCGGGCCGGCCGCGGGCTCCGCGGGCCGGCGAAGTGGGGCGCGGGCGCGGCGAGTCGCGGCGCGACACGTGGCGGCGGCGGGACGGGGCGGACGCGTCCGGCTCCGTCCGGACACGTCTGGCGGCGCGGAGAGGGGATTTGTCTAGGGTTTGCCCGAGAATGGAGAGGGAGGCACTTATTTATTGGTGGGAGGGGCTAGGAAGCTCCAAATGGAGTGCGGTTTTCGCCCACACGATCGTGATGGAACGGCGATGGACATGGGAGTGTCTTAGATGGGTTATTGGGATGTTTTGGAGGGGTTTTGGGCTGCAACACACACGAGGCCTTCACGGTTACCCGGTTAACCGTTGGAGTATCAAACGACCTCCGAATGACCCGAAACTTGACAGGCGGTCTACCGGTGTTATACCAAGGCCGCTTGACAAACCTCGGTCCATTCCGAGAAAGTTTAATACCCGCTCACGGAAAAAGGTAAAAGAGGACGCCGGGGAACATAGGAGCGCCGGATTGCAAAACGGACAACGGGGACAATGCTCGGATTCATGAGACGAAAACTTATGCGAATGCGATGCACATGATGACATGATATGAAATGCATGACATGAACAAAAAGCAAAATGAAGGAAAACCCAACCACGGAAGGAATATCATATCACATTGCCGAAAATGGCAAGAGTTGGAGTTACAAATATGGCAAGTTACATCCGGGGTGTTACAATCTCGACACTCAGTCTGTGACTCTTCTTGCTGTCTTCGCCTTCGTGTGTGAAGCCATGGTTGGCATCGCTCCTTCGGTGGCTCTCCTCTGTCACTTCTTCTCATTGTATCTGGCCGACCCTCAGCAATGCTCGGGGTGCATGAGCTTCCAGGCCGTGGCTGCAACGGCAGGCGAGGGGGTTGATTTCGAGCTTCCTCCATCCACGAGCGAATTACGGATACGATGGGTGTTCGTCGATGCCGGTGTCCTCAGTCCTCTGCTTCAGGCTCCGTCGGGGCCCGCTGTTCCTAACTCCGGCTGGAGCCATCAACGGCTCGCAAGCCCCGGCCTTGCCCGCGTCTGGCTGAGGGTTAGGTTGCTGAAGGATCACGGCATAACTGCGCCGATGGTGGTGAAGGAATTCGTCCATCACCGGATCGCTCCGCTTCAGCGCCATTCTCGCGCAATGTGGACCTCGCTCAACACCCAGGACCGCATGAGGTTTCAGGAGTCCGGGCTCCTCCTCGAGACGCGGCGAACAGTTCTCAAGGTCCTGACGGGTGTCTTTCTGCCGGCCGAACTACCTAGGAAGAAATGTTTGATGTACCGCTGCAAGAATAAGGATGAATTCGTAAAGGACATGCCTCTATTTGATGAATGGGGGCCGCGGCCGATCGGCCTGGAAGGGCCTCGTGAGAACCCCATCGTCGTGGTTCCCTTCCTTGCCCCTGATGCTGAGCTCGCCCCAAGTGATAGTGTAGGTGGGCGAGCTCAGGCGGAGGCCGGCGGCTCGAGTGCTGAGGAGCACGTGCCGAGTGGTGATCCTGGGGCATCGTCCTCAGGAGCCTGCCACTCCCCTCCTGAGGCGTCGGTTGCTGAGGAGACATTGCATGCGACTTCTGAGGCCAAGGCCCCAGGAGCCTCGCGAAGTCGTGGTGAGACGGCGCCCAGTTGTTCGCCGCAACCGGGCACCCCTGAAGACATTCTTCCAAGCTCTTCTTCGGCCCCGCTGCGCACAGGCCGTCACATCCAGCGTTTTGGTTGTCTTTGTGTGGACTCCGAGGAGCTCTGCAAGAGGAAAGGATATCCCAGCGGCAGTAACATCTTTGGACCACTGACGCAGAGGAAGTACATCACCGTTGACGTGTAAGTATCATACTGTTATGGCTCTCCATGTGTTGCTTTCTTCTTCTGACGCCAGTCTTTCAGGGCTCCTTCACTGAGGCTGCTGGGTCTCCTGAGAAACGGCCTCCTTCTTCCTTAACTCTTCCGCCGGCCTTGAGCGCTCCGAGTCCACTGGTTGCCCCTGGAGCAGGGTTGGTTGTAGGGGCTCTCCTGCCTTCCTGGCGCGCTGAACATGCGGCCTCGCCGCTCCTCCCCCTTGGTCTGGCATGGAGCTTGGCAGGCGTACCCAAGACTCCCCCGCTGGTCTTTGACGGCCACCTATTGGCTTCGATCTTCGGCTCCTCTTCGAGCGGCGAGCCCCAGCCAGCTTGGGCTTTCTCGCGTGGATTGTCTTGTTTCGGGTTGGCGCCAGCCCCCAGCTCCCTGCCGAGGGGTGGCGCGCCGCTTGGAGCCCCGCCCGCAGCCCTCGAGGTGGAGGACGAAGAAGGCCAGGCGTTCGAGCTTGAGCGCGGGCGGAGCGTGGTTCGCCGTGAGCTCTTCCAGGAGGCGATGAACGGGATGAGCCGACTTGGTGAAGAGCTCGCGAGTGTCGATTCGCGTCTTGAGGCTGAGGGTCTCCGGCTGGCGGAGGAGCGGCGCAAGCTGAAGTCGGCCATCAACCTCGGCCGCTATCAGCGTGACCTTGAGAACGCGAAGGCCGAGGCGTCTCTCAAGGTTTCCCACGAAGCCCACTCACGAGCCTTGGAAGAGGCTCGCGAGGATGATCGTCGCCGCGAGGCTATGGAGAAGCACGCGTGGGAGCTTCAGGCCTGGAGCGCGTCTCTTGAGCAGCAAGTGGAGGCGCGCAGGGCCGCTCTTGCGTTGCTGAGGGGGACGCCCGCGGAGGAAGAGGAGGTCCGGAAGCGTGAGGAGGCGCTGGCCCTGGAGGCCATGGAGCGCAGCCGGGAGCTCGAGCAACTGGAGACGAGGGAGCGTCAAGTTTCCGAAGAAAAAGATGCCATCGGGGCTCACGAGGCTAGTGTTGAGGAGGAGGTGAACCACCGGGTGGTCGAGGTTCGCGCGGACCTCAAGGGCAGGTACGACCTGAAGCTGAAGCTCGTGGGCGTGGAGGATGAGGACAGGGCCGCAGCCCTCAGGCCCAGGTTGGACGAGGCTGGGAGGCGCGCAGAAGCCACGGTCGCCGCCCTGGTCATGGCGCAGGTGGACTTGGCCTCCGCCCACGCCGAACTGCGTTCCCTCCGGAGGCGGGTTGATGACGCAGAAGCCGTCGCGAAGCAAAACACGGAGGAGCTGCTCCAACGTCGAACACTGGAGCGCGAGCATGCCCTTATGCTTCAGGACCTTCGGAACAGGGCCAATATCACACTGGGCCACATCTGCGACGTGGAGGCGCCGACCCCTCACTCAAATGACTATGCCAGCCATCTGACCTTCTTCACTGAGGTGGTGACGCACCTGGAGACTCGATCTGCCAGAGCTCGCTAGCTTGTGGAGGAATGGGGGCGCGGCTTGCTCGAGTGTCGGGGTAAATGACCATGGGTAGCCTAGCCAGCTCCCCTTGGCACTTCAGAAAAAATTACGAGCCGATCCGGCCTCCAAGAAACCAAGACGTGGGGCCGCCTTCCCCCTGCCGGCTGCCTCTCAGGCCGACTGTCGGAAGGCGGCCCGACCTTAACCCTCATGAAGAAGGCCGCGGGAGGCCCGGCTACGAGGAGCCGGCCATGAGAAGGCCCACTCCAAGAAGCCGGCTCCCACGACGCGGTCAAGATCGTACCCTCGAGGCCCGCATCCACATAACGACGATGGGACGGGGCGTGGCTATAGTAAAGCCTGCCACCCCCGAAACCCGGAGCACGCTTGGCACAGTGCGCCGTATGGGGTAGCCCTGACCCGTCCGGCGCGACACTGTTGTCGTGTTGACTATGGCGCCATCCATGGTGGGCTGTCAGCGCGGCCCACGAGCGGTGGGCCCCTTTGGGCGGAGAGACATCCGAAGGCAGCCAGGCCTCCCCCAGTCAGCCCAAGACATGGCCGGCTTTCCCAAGCCAGCTTGCTCCTTCCCTCGATGAGGGCGCCCCATTAAGAAGACAAGACGATGTGAGGCTACAGCGATCGCCCGCCAGGCGGCGGCGCAGTAGCCACGCTTACCTCGATAAAGCCCTCGTCATCAGGATTGAGGCAACAGTAACCAGCCACCGACAGGGCCCTAGGCAGTAGGGCCTGCTTGTCGACCAAGAGGCCGGCAGCCGGCGGGGCCCACCAGCTGGCGGGCCCCAGTAGCCGGCGTAGATGCCGGCGAGCGTAGACACTGACGGCTGGGACCCGCGCCTAGCCAGATTACCATTGTACCCCCGGGGGGTAGGCCTATATAAACCCCCCGGGGCACCCATGCAAAGGGTTGATCTCATCTAGGTTTTACCACACATAGAGAGAAGAGTAGAGCTAGCCTTGCCCTTCTTCTTCCTCTTGCCAAACAGCTCCAGGAGCACCTTGTAGCTACTTGTTCAGTGAGTGATCATGCGGAAACCCCGCAGAGCAGCAGTAGGGGTGTTATCTCCACGGAGAGCCCCGAAGCTGGGTAAGATCCGCCGGCGTGCATGTCTTCGCCTTATCCCGCTTCTAGGCACCGGCGACATCTTACTGGCTCCCACACAGATAAGCCACCCGTTGGCATTTGTCGCACCAACCACCTGACATTTGGCGCCCACCATGGAGCCAGGTGCACCGTCGTCTGGAGACCTATTCTGGACGGGAACCCTCTTCCTCCCCAGCGAGCGTAGCCAGCCTGGCACACCCGGTGGCGCTTGCCACGACGCGCTGCAAGGCGTCACCAATGCCTGCGCAGCGAGCAACCTCGCCGATCCCCTTAGCGAGGCCCTCATCTCCGACGAGCCCGCCTCCGACGCGGGCACCGACCGCCTCGTCGACCTCCTCGGCCAGCTCCACGTCTCCAGCGAGCCTGCTGTGGACCAGGAGTCCGTTGGCTCCACCGATCTGATGCCTGTCAACTCCAACATGGCCTCGCTCGACGCCTTCCCCACCAACGTCGTGATCTACGACGACCCGCTTCCCCGAGTCGATGGCTGTGACGTTGCCACCGCCGAGGAGATGGTCATCAGCCACGGCGGCGCTTCTAGCAAGAACGCCCACGACGCCCCGCAAGCGGCGATCCATGACCTGTCCGTCCCCCTCCCGGCCGATGCTGACGCCAAAGCACTGGAGGCTCGCCGCCTCGCCCTCCTCGCGGAGGGCCGGAAGCTAGCTTCCGTGAGAGGCCTCACCGAGGCCCACCAGCGCAAAGTCGACCGTGCCGCCTTCGGCACGCCACCTCCTGGCAGGCCGAGCCGAGTCGGCGTCGTCAGACAGCGCGGCGCTGCCATCGCCGACATGCTTGGAGTCGACCGCCCAGTCTATGCCACCCCACTCGAGAACCTGCGCGCCGCCCAGGCGGCCGTAGACGAGTGGACTAGGGGCCGAAGAGCTCCCCTACATGACCAGACGCATCCAGCAGCTAATCGATGCAGCCGCGCAGCGGCACGAAGCCGACGCCTGCGAGGAAAGCCCTCCACCGCGCCGAGAGCAGGGCGCGACGTCCCGAACGCCGACTGCGGGTAAAACCCGCGCGCGACACGAGAAAGAGTCGGCTGCCAACCAAAGCCGAACCCGGATCTCCATCGAGCGAGATGCAGAAGGCCACCCTCGAGCCGTGGAGCGGCGAGGCAACCCGCCTCCGCCTCTGCCTCGTGGGGAAAGATATCCCACCCCACCGCCTATCACGCATCCGACTCTCAGCGGCCGACTAGGTCACTGCGAAGGAGTCGGCGAGAACGACACTCGCCATCGGATCGACCGCCTAGCGCGATCCCTGGCGCTAGAAGAAGAAGATGATGTCGGCCCGCCTTGCTTCGGCCCCCGCATCCGCGACGAGCCCTTCCCCAAAGGGTTCTCGCTCCCAAGAGACACACCCAAGTACAACGGCTCCGTGAAGCCGGAAGATTGGTTGATCGACTACTCCACCGCGGTACGCATCGCGAACGGCAACAGGCGCGTTGCCGTGAAGTACGTGCCCCTCATGCTCCAAGGCACAGCGCGGACCTGGCTCAACAGCCTCAAGCTATATAGCGTCAACAGCTGGCTAGATTTCACAGAAGCCTTCGTCTGCAACTTCACCAGGACCTACAAGCGGGCTCCCAAGCCCAGACAGCTCTCCTTGTGCATGCAAGGCCCCGCTGAGTCCACTCGCGACTACCTCACGCGTTGGGCCGAGCTCAGCAACTCTTGCAAAGGAGTGCACGAGGTGCAAGCCATCGAATACTTCACAGCCGGGTGCCGAGAGGGCACCCTCCTCAAGCACAAGCTCCTCAACGACGAGCCGACTACCCTCGACGAGTTTCTGGTCATAGCGGACAAGTACGCCACCTCCAACTCCTCAATGAAGACTGAACTTCGGGTTGATGCGTCCGGGAAGGTACTCAACCCGGCGCCCAATACGCCGGCTGGGGACTCCGGCCGACGCTCGTACCAAAACGACAACAAACGCAAGGGCCCCGCGTCGGCTTCCACCAGTCGGCAGGTGGCCACGGTCCAGGGCGAGCAGCCCGAAGGGCGGCCCACACCCAAGAAGCAGAAAGGTGGCAGGCCGGCTTGGCAGCCGGCCTTCTCCTACGAGCAAACCCTCGATGCCCCATGCAAGTTCCACAGCGGCGCGAAGCCGTCCAACCACACAACCCGGAAGTGCCACTGGCTCACCCGAATCTCCAAGGGCGAAGGGCTCGTGCCGCCTCCACCTGCTGGTCCGCCGCATCCGGCTTCGTAGCAGTCGGCCGCTCGGCCAGCGGTTGGAGCCGTGCACGACGAGTTCCCCGACGAGCATGCCGCCTATGTCGTCTTCACGAGCCAGCCTGAAGATCGGCGTAGCAGGCGCCGAGAGCACCAGGAAGTCAACGCGGTTGCCGCCAACCCCTCCGAGCACATGCACTGGTCAAAAAAACCCATCAACTGGAGCCGGGCCGACCACCCAGAGGTGATGCCATCTCCCGGCTCTTATGCACTAGTTCTGGATGCCACCCTTGCAACAGACAGACGCGCAGCCCGTTTCTCCCGCGTGTTGATAGACGGCGGGAGCAGCATCAACATCCTGTACCTTGACACCCTGAAGAAGCTCAACGTCAAGACGAAGCAGCTCACGCCTACCCGGACTGTGTTCCACGGCATCGTACTCGGGTTGTCCTGTGCCCCCATTGGCAAGATCAAGATTGATGTCCTCTTTGGGGACAAGGATCATTTCCGCAGGGAGGCCATCTGGTTTGAAGTGGTGGACCTTGAGAGCTCTTACCACGCACTACTTGGCCGACCTGCCTTGGCCAAGTTCATGGATGTTCCCCACTATGCTTACCTCAAGATGAAGATGCCGAGCACCAAGGGCGTCATCACCATAGTCAGCGATTACAAGAAATCGGCCGAGTGCACAGCAGCCAGCAGCCGGCTGGCCGAGTCCCTTGTGATTGCCGAAGAGAAGAAGAAGTTGGACCGGGTCGTGGCCATGGCTGGCAAGCAGCCGACCCTGTCCCCAGATCCCAAAGAATGTGATGCCCAAGGTTCCTTCCAGTCGGCCAAGGAAACGAAGAAGATACCTCTTGACCCCGAGCACCCGAAAAGGTTTGCCGTCATTGGGGCAAACCTAAACAGCAAATAGGATGGCGAGCTCGCCGATTTCCTCCGTGAGAATCGGGACATCTTTGCATGGTCCCCCAAGGACATGCCGGGTGTTCCGAAGGATTTTGCCGAGCACAAATTACACGTCCGAGAAGGTGCAAAACCAGTCAAACAACCCCTCCGCCGACTGTCGGAGGAAAAGAGAAGGATTGTAGGAGAAGAGATAGCCCAGCTTCTGGCCGCCGGCTTCATTATGGAAGTTTTCCTTCCAGAGTGGCTCGCCAACCCGGCCCTCATGCTTAAGAAGAACAACAAGTGGCGCATGTGTATAGACTACACGAGCCTCAACAAGGCCTGTCCCAAAGATCCTTTTGCCCTGCCAAGGATAGATCAAGTGATAGACTCCACAGCCGGATGCGAGCTGCTGAGTTTCTTGGATGCTTACTCCGGGTACCACCAGATAAAGTTGGACCTGGCCGACCGCCTGAAGACCGCCTTATTCATGCCATTCGGAGCCTTCTGCTACCTGACTATGACATTCGGCTTGAGAAATGCCGGTGCCACTTTTCAGGGTTGCATGCAGAAGTGCCTCCTCAAGCAGCTTGGCAGAAATGCCCACGTCTACGTGGACGACATTGTGGTGAAGACGGAGAAGCGCAGCACCTTGCTGGAAGACCTCAAGGAAACATTCGAGAACCTGCGTCGATTCCGGATCAAGCTCAACCCCGAGAAATGCGTGTTCGGAGTGCCAGCCGGCCAGCTCCTAGGCTTCCTGGTCTCCGAACGCGGCATCGAATGCAACCCAGTGAACATCGAGGCCATTGAGAGAATGGCGATTCACACCAAGCTGCGAGACGTCCAGAAGTTCACCGGATGCTTGGCTTCCCTAAACCACTTCATCAGCCGGCTCGGAGAGAAGGCTCACCCCCTCTACCGCCTCATGAAGAAGACCACTCACTTCGAGTGGAACGACCAAGCCGACCAAGCCTTTCACGAGCTGAAGAAGATGCTGACCACGCCGCCTGTCCTGGCGGCGCCGACTGAGAAAGCGCCCATGCTCCTTTACATCGCTGCAACCAGCCGGGTGGTCAGCACCGTCATCGTAGCGCAGCGCCCAGAAGAGGGCCGAGCCCAGCCGGTCCAGAGGCCGGTGTACTATTTGAGCGAGGTGTTGTCTACCTCGAGCAGAACTACCCGCACTACCAGAAGATGTGCTACGGCGTGTACTTTGCCGCCAAGAAGCTGAAGCCCTACTTCCAAGAGCACCCCATCACGGTCGTATGCACCGCCCCGCTCGCCGAGATCATAGGCAGCCGGGATGCATCCGGCCGGGTGGCGAAATGGGCCATCGAGCTGGCCCCTTACACGATCTTCTACCAGCCCTCGCACCGCCATCAAATCCCAAGCATTGACCGACTTCCTCGTCGACTGGGCCGAGACCCAGTACCTGCCGCCGGCTCCCGACTCCACTCACTGGTGCCTGCACTTCGACGGATCCAAGATGCTCATCGGCTTGAGAGCCGGCGTCATCCTCACCTCTCCCAAAGGCGACAAGCTCAGATACACTCTACAAATTCACTTCGCCACCTCCAACAACGTGGCCGAGTATGAGGCGCTCGTACACGGGCTCTGGCTTGCCAAAGAGCTCGGCATACGCCGGATCCTGTGTTACAGCGACTCAGACTTGATAGTCCAGCAGTCATCCGGCGATTGGGACGCCAAGGACGCAAACATGGCAAGCTACCGCTTCCTCGTCCAGCAGATCAGCGGGTACTTTGAAGGATGCGAGTTCCTCCACGTACCACGAGCCGACAACGGGCCAGCAGATGCCCTGGCTCGAATAGGCTCCACTTGGCAGGCAATACCAACCGGCGTCTCTCTACAACGCCTCCTCAGGCCGTCTCCAGAGTCCGATTCCATCTTTGTGCCGCCTAGCCCCGATGCAGCCGGATCCGGCTTGAAGAGCCAAGCAAGCGGCCCGGGGACTTCGATAGGCGGCGCGGGGACTTCAGCAGGCGGCTCGGGGACTTCCGTAGTCGCACCCGGCCCGGCGACTTCTGAACCCGGCTCGGGGACTGCGGTAGTCGGCCCGGGGACTGCACCAGCACAGCAGGCGGCGGCCGACTCCAGCATTTCACAACCCAGCCCGCCCACCCTGGTTGCAGTAGCCGCGTTGGCAATAGAAGAAGTCACAGCTCCATCATGGGCCCAGCCTATCCTCAACTTCCTGACAAACCAAGAACTGCCGGCTAACGAGACAGAGGCAAGACAAGTCCAACGCCGAGCCAGAGCATACACAGTCGTCAACAGAGAGCTCGTCAGGCGCAGCGTCACTGGAGTCTTCCAGCGATGCGTTGAACAAGAGAAGGGCATAGCAATCCTCAGAGACATCCACCAAGGTGAATGCGGCCACCACGCAGCCTCAAGATCACTAGTCGCCAAAGCTTTCCGCCACGGATTCTTTTGGCCGACTGCTTTGGACGACGCCAAGGAATTAGTCAAGCATTGCAAAGGGCGCCAAGTCTTCAGCTCCAAGCAACACCTGCTGGCTTCGGCACTCAAGACCATTCCACTCACTAGGCCCTTTGCCCTTTGGGGTCTGGACATGGTGGGCCCATTCAAGACGGCGCGCGGCGGCATGACACATCTGCCTGCCGCCGTGGACAAGTTCACCAAGTGGATCGAAGCAAAGCCGATCAAGAAGCTGAATGGGCCGACTGTCGTGACATTCATCGCAGACATAACAACTCGGTACGGCGTGCCACACAGCATCATCACCGACAACGACACGAATTTTGCCAAGGGAGCATTGGCACGTTTCTGCGCGACGCAGGGCATCCGACTGGACTTAGCGTCTGTTGCCCACCTGTAGTCAAACGGCCAAGTCGAACGAGCCAACGGCCTCATCCTTTCCGGCATCAAGCCCCGACTGGTCGTGCCACTGGAGCGTTCGGCCGGCTGCTGGCTTGATGAGCTGCCGGCCGTCCTTTGGAGTCTGCGCACTACCCCAAACAGGTCAACCGGCTTCACTCCTTTCTTCCTCGTATATGGTGCCGAGGCGGTCATCCCAACCGACATCGAGTTCGACTCGCCTCGGGTGACCATGTACACGAAGGCGGAGGCCAGGGAAGCACGAGAAGGCGGCGTCGACCTGCTGGAAGAAAGCCGGCTGTTAGCCCTCAGCCGGTCCGCCATCTACCAGCAGGGTCTGCGTCGCTACCACAGCCGGAAGGTCAAGCCAAGATCCTTCCAAGAGGGCGACCTTGTGCTCCGGCTGATCCAGCGAACAGCCGGCCAGCACAAGCTCTCGGCCCCTTGGGAAGGCCCCTTCATCATCAGCAGAGCGCTAGGAAACGACTCCTACTACCTGATCGACGCACGGAAGCTGAAGGCACGAAAGAGAGACGACTCCGGCAAGGAGTCGGAACGACCATGGAACGCCAACCTCCTCCGAAGATTTTACAGTTGAAATGCAGTATGTATCACGCTAACTTTTGTACTAAGTACGAGACAATAGGCCCCCCGAGGAGAACTCGGGGACTGCCATCTTTCATCTATGAATGAAGAGTATCATGCTTATGATTATGTCATTACATTCACTTCTCTCGTCCGGCACCGGGTTCGACTAGTTGGCCCGGGGACTGGCCGCCTTAAGTTATATTAGAAGTCCTACCCGCGGTCAGACAAGTAGTGTGCCGGCTCCAAAGCCCTCTCTTGCCAAAAGTCGCAGTTCAAAGAATCGGCTGTCCGGCTAGCAAGAGCCAAAGGCAGGAAAGGACGCCCACACGAAAAAACGGCTAGGGACTAACGGACTAATATAACAAAAGCCGGCTTTTTCCCACCGCCGACTGACTACAAGAGTAGCCGGCCGGCCGGTTTCCACTCACTTTGCTACAATCTAAGAAAGCTCGAGTACTTGCCTTCCCCAAAAAAGATAGCCGAGTCCTTCCTTAGCCACAGACTCCAGAGCAACTGCTAGCTGGGAAGGCAGCAATCAGGGGAAGGCGGAAAAGGAAACAACCTAAGGATAAAAAGCACACGAGAGTGGAAGCCAAACACATGCATGATTATATTTACACAAAAAGCCTTGAAAAGGCCAACATTCAACATAGTTTGAATACACCCCCAGTGGGTGGAACTGCGCAAGCTTAATAAGAATTGTTCAAAGAGTAACAAGCAGGAAAAGCAAGGACGGCAGATCAAGCCAAGGGAACGACTGGCGAGTCGGGCAGGTCGATGGAGACAATAGCGTCGGCTGAAGGAGTGGCCGGCTGGTGAACCTCGGCATGATCACCGCCTCCCGCAGAGGGTGCGCTAGCACGCGCCTCGTTGCTAGAGGCACGGTCATGCTGAGGCTGGCTGGTTGCTTCACCGGCCGGCTCGACGTCTTCGCCCTCCTCCCCTTCTTCGTCTTCACCTTCGTCGCTGGAGGCGATCTCCTCCGCCGAGTCTTCACCCTCCGCCGGGTTCAGCCCGAACCACTCCTCCGGCTGGGCGACGCCGTTGTCATACACCTCATGAGCGAAGATGCTGGTGTCGGTAAAATCGGCAAGAGCCAAAGCACGCTGGATGATAGCCGGCCGCACCTCCACCAGCTCTTCGTCAGCCTCCTCCCGCCAAGTCCTCAGCTGTTCCAAATTCAGCCCGGGGTACCAGGCCAGGACGAACTCCAGCGCCCGCCTGGCGCCGGATCCAGCAGCGGAGGCCTTCCAGGCCTCAAAGCGGCCAACTGCCACCTCCAGCCAGTCAACAGTCCGGCTCGGGGTGCGGGGAATTGCTTCGCCTGGCCAGAGGGCGGCCAGCACCTGCGCCCCAGCACGCTGGAGGCGGCGGAGCTTGCGGTGTGCTGGCTGCAGCCGGGCTTGGATCGCCAAGAGCTGCTCCTCAAGTGTCTGGCTCGCGTCCGGCGCGATCTCAACCCCCGCCTGCCGGCGTGCCTCGCAGTGGGCCTCGATGGCTTGGGTGGCGATGACGGAGTGGCGGGGGAAGTAGTCTGCGCAGAGAACAAAAGCAGCACCAATCAGAAGACGAATCAGAGGGCAAGGGGGCGTGCAAGGAGTGAGGAAGGCGGCTTACCGTTGATCAGATCCTCGATCCAGCTGTAACCCTCGCTTAGTGCTTGCTTCGCCTCAGCCCAGCCTGCCGCTTCGGTCTCGTACTCAGCTTTGAGGGCGGCCTCGCTATCCCGCGCCTCCTTTAGGGCCGCCTTGTGGCTCTCCTCTTGGTCAGCCAACTTCTTGGCCAGGCGGTCGCGCTCCTGGACTAAGGCGTTGAGCTCGGCCTCCTTGGCGCGAAGGGCGGTCTGGGGCCCGCTGAGCTACTCCCTCAAGTCGGCATTGGCCCCTGCAAGCATGAAGACAACGAAAGAAACAATAAGGAAGAAGTCGTTGGGGAAGATCCGACCCGACTGCTCAGCAGTCGGCCCGGATCTCGGGGCTACACCCAGTGGGTGCGCTGACGCGCCCCCACAGGATATGAACAAAACCAAGCACGTACTCCGGCTGTCGGACAGATCCTCGATCTTCTGGCGCAGCTCCTGAGCCTGGGAGTCGAAGGCGGCGGTGCTCTGGTTATGGTACTCCTGGAAGATCAGACAGGACGCAGGAATAAGACGACTGTCAGGACCTAGTAAGTTCCAAGCCGCCTGCTCAGCAGCCGACTCGGAACTCGGGGACTACACCAAGTGGGTGCGCTGACGCGCCCCCACAGAAAAAATAAAAAAAAGCAAAACAACCAAGGCCAGAAGACTCACCCGGACGACGGCACGCGTCGCAAGGAAATCTCGGGTATATCGCTGCAGCGCGGTAGCGTGAGCCTGAAGCCGGCTCCGGACCTCCTGGGCGGCCGCGTTCAGCTCGGCTGTCACATCCCTAGTTCTGGTATGCTCAAGGCTAGCTAGACATGTGTGCATCATGTTTAAATTTCATTTGAATTTGAAACGGGGATTTGTGAAACCCTCAGAATCATTTCTGGAAATGACCCAGATAAAAATTGCTCCAAAAAGGTCCAAGAAAATGTTCATGTTGCTCTCTGAAAATATTGGACAGAGATAAAAATCAAACCAATATTTTCAGGAGCTCACAAATATTTATTTTGGCCATTTGGAATTAATCCAGTAATTATTTGCGTTGGATAAATATTTATATATATATATATATATAATATTGTCCAATAATTCTGAATTTTGGTGAGGGGCTTTGGAATAATCCCTTAGGCCCCTGCAAAATTTGTTAGAATAAAATAAATTGATTTAGTATTATTACTAAATCAGAACAAATGTCAGAAAAATAGAAAACAAAACAAAAATGGAAAGAACTTACCTGCGGCCAGCTCCTGTGCTGGCCCAGCACTGTGCGGCCTGGCCGGCCCAGTTGGCCATCCCAGCCCACCTGCCCCCCTCCCCTGCCGTTTTCCTCTCGCCAGGAGGACGCGCGCGTGGCCGCCGTGCGCGAGCACATGCCGGCCACCTCCTGCTTCCCTGCTCGCCGCTGGAGGCATACGAGGGCGACAAGCGCCGCCCCGCACCTCTCCCTCTCTCTCCCGTTCCATCCCCTCCTCTCCCTCGCTCTCTCTCCCGCGACGCCGAACGCATCGGAAAACGTCGTCGCTGCCGTCCACAGCCACCGTGGCCTCGGCCACTGCCGCACCTCCCCGACACGCTCCCCAGCTCCGCCGCGACCCCCTCTTCCTCCTCACCGAGAAAAGCAACCCGGGCGAGCTCCGCTTCATCCTCAGCGCCGTCGTCTTCATCTCCGGCCGCCGGAGATCGTCCTCACCACCCCGCCGACTCCAGCCTTCCCCGAGCTCCCCGACGACGCCCGCCGGTCCCCTGTGAGCCCCGCCGTCATTCCCCCTACTCCCCTGCCCTTCTGCGCCTCTAGCCCCTCTGCCGCACGCCACCCGACTCCGGCCGCCGCAGCGAGCTCTGCTCCGGCAAGCTCCGTCGTTCCCACGGCCTCCCCTGAGCGCGGCTGGATGCGCCCGTGCACGGGCTACCCGCCGTTGGCCTCCGTGTGCCAAACCGTGGCCTCCAGCTCGTTCCGGCGAACTTCCGCCATGGCTCGAGGTCGTCACCGGAGAAACTCCGGCGACTGACTTGGCCCCGTGATTAGCTGCTAATCTTGCCATTTAATCCACCCCTAAGCCACTGACAGCGGGCCCCAGCGCCACTAATTTAAATCAGATTAGTATAACAACCCCCTGTTAACTAACCTGTCACTGACGTGTGGACCCCACACGTCAGGTTTGACCTGGTCAGCCCTGCTGACGCGGGCATGACGTCATGCTGACGCAGTTATCCTTTTTCTGGAATTATTTTAAAACAGGAAATTCCAGGAAATATTCTAAACTTCAAAAATTCATATCAATTCAACTGTAG
Organism: Aegilops umbellulata; assembly: GCA_032464435.1. Lineage (NCBI taxonomy): Eukaryota > Viridiplantae > Streptophyta > Magnoliopsida > Poales > Poaceae > Aegilops > Aegilops umbellulata. Next base: position 601,459,126 of record CP136060.1, read on the forward strand.
CTCAGATTGAAACAATCTATATATGAAAAATCATCAGAAAAATGCAATCTATCCATCTGTACCAGTTTTATGCATGACAAATCAAGTTATACCTGCTGTATAGGTGAAAACATATGAATGGCATTTATAAGAGCTTATTTTGAAGATGCATTTGAACCTTTGGTTCAAATGGACTTCAACCAAATGAATGCTAGTTGCATTAGCTCAAACTACATCACATCTTCATGCCATGTTCATACATCATTTTGTTGCATATGCTTGTGTTTGATTGTTGACACCGTTCCTTCTCGATAGGTCTTTGCTCCGGAGACCGATCCAGAGTACCTGTCAGAGGAGCAGTGCCCCCCTGTTGATCTACCAGGCAAGCAAACCCCTCTGTTCATTCCGATACAATCCCACTCTCTCGCTCCTGCTCTCTTTTATTGCATTAGGACAACAACGATTCAACTGCTACTTTATGCTGCGGCAGTTGAACGCATTCCTCTGCATGACCTGCCATTGCCACAGTAAATAGTTGAAACCCACTAGCATGTGTAGGATTTGATTGAGCCATGTTGTGTTCCTACCATGCCATGCCTGCTATTGCTTAGAGTTGGGTCAGGTCTGATTCATTGGGAATGGATTGGAGTGTTATGCTATGTTCTGATGCTGAGAGTTAAGCGTGTGAACACGATTTGGTAAAGGTAGCGGTGAGAGGCCATGTAGGAGTACATGGTGGGTTGTCTCATTGGGACCGTCCTTAAGAACCGAGTTCTGTGTAAGTTGTCCAATGACTAGCTACTACCACACATTGGGTTCCGGTAACTCGACCCCTATCGACTTAGTAACCAACTTGATCTCTGTCCAGGAGTTGCAACTAGTTTCTGGTGTTTGTAGGTAGTGCTATTTTTCTACCGAGTGGCACCCGGCAGGGTGGGCTTGGGACAGACTAGGCACAAGTGGCATGGTGTACCAAGTGGCACCCGGATGGTGGGCTTGGGAACCCTGCTCGCATCGTTTGGGGCCGTGAGCGACACCCCGGCCGGATCTCCTTGCGGATGGAACCCGAATAGGCGATAAACCTGGACTAGAGTCTTGTGTGGTTAGTTAGGTCGTGGCCGACACCCTCGCCAGGCTTCCGCTTGAAGGTTGCCGAGTTACATGACGTGTACATGGTGATAAGTGGTGAGAGCGTGTGTGAAGAAGTACACCCCTGCAGGGTTATCATGATCTATTCGAATAGCCGTGTCCTCGGTTATGGACTTCTTGGATGCTTACGTGGTACATAGACAACTTGAAGTGGATACACTAAAATTCTCAAGATAAGTGTGAGTGCTATGGATGGCCTTCTCGTAGTGAGGCGGGGATGAATCCATAGTAGTGTATTGATGTGGTGATTAGTGGACTCGTGTGCGCCGCTTCACCTCAAAGAAGTTTCTCGTAGTCGTAGAACAGGATAGCCACTGAGTCAAAGCTGGCTTGCTGCAACTGAACTCCACATTACCTTCTTGATACAAATGCATGTATGATAGGATCTGATGTAAGTCTTGCTGAGTACCTTTGTACTCATGTTGATTTATTTATGTTTTTGCAGCGGAGACTTCGGTCTTTCTAGTAATTCCGCTTGGACTTCGACAAGTAGCTTGTTACCTCAGCTACGATCTTGTACCCTTGGGAGGGTCTTGTAGATAGTCAGGCTTCTCAACCTTTTTCTTTTGTAGTTGTATGTACTCAGACATGTATTGCTTCCGCTTGTTGCTTGTATGCTCTAAATGTTGGGTCATGTGACCCCTGTTTGTATTTAATGCCATGTGGCTCTTCTGGGCCTTTACCTATATGAGTTTGCGTTATGTTGTGATACCATGTTGTACAGCACATACTTGCATGTTATGCGTACGTGTAACGTGTATTGCTATGTGTGAGATCCAACAATCTAGTTGTTTATCCTTGGCAGCCTATCATATGGGGAAATGTAGTCTAGTGCTTTCTGAGCGATAGTAGTCCGCAACAGCCCGGTTCACCGGAGTCCTGCTAGCCCAGCACTACTGCTCTGAACACTTGACTGGCCGGCATGGGTTTCACTTCGTTCCTGTGTCTGTCCCTTCGGGGAAATGTCACGCGGTGACATCCGGAGTCCTGCCTAGCCTGCTACAGCCCGGGTTACCGGAGTCCTGTTAGCCCAGTGCTACAGCCCGGATTCACACGTTGATGACCGACATGCTCGATGTGATTCATGTATGCCTGTCCTCATGGGTTAGTGCCGCTTTGGATTCACGACTATCCATGTCGGCCCGGGTTCTTTGTCATATGGATGCTAGAGACACTATCATATACGTGAGCTAAAAGGCGCAAACGGTCCCGGGCCAGGTAAGGTGGCACCCGTGGGAATACCATGCGTGAGGCCGCAAAGTGATATGATGTGTTACATGCTAGATCGGTGTGACTTAGGATCGAGGTCCCGACATCGGCCGTCCCCCCGCTGGGCGCCCACTCGGACGTGCTGGAGCTGGCCGCCTCCAGGGCCTCCGCCGTTCGGCTGGCGCTCGTAGCTCTGTCCGGCTCCGGCACGAGGGCGGCTTCCCCCGTGCGCCGGCGTGATGACGGCTGCACCACCAGGCCGGCTCCTGCTGCCGGCTCGCTCCCAGCCGGCTGCACCGGCGCCGCAGCCGGCTGGCCGCCCTGGCCCGCCCCAGTCGGCGCCGTCCGCGGCACCTCCTCCAAGACAATCACATCATCCTCCCTCCGCTCCGCCACCGATTGGCCGCGGTTGGCTTCCTCAGACGGAGGCACGGGGACGTTGGGAGCCACACTGCACAGGGGGATGACGAGCTGTGGAGGCCGGTTGCGCGAGGCCTCCGCCTCCCTCTCCGCGGCCGTCGCCTCCGCCTGGGCCTTGGCCGCCGCGTCGGCCTGCTCCTTCGCCGCCTGGGCGGCCCTCCGCTCCGACGCTTCCCGCTCCTCCTGCGCCTCCCACGCGTTCCGCGCCGTAGCCTCCATGAGGTCGGCGCGGGGGTCCACGCGGCGGGAGCTCGAAGACCCTCCGGCTGATTCAATCATGGAGCCGGCAGGACCCCGTTCAAGGGAGAGCAGTGCCCTGGCCGGTCAACCAAGAAAGAATTTAGAAGAACTCCAATCAAAGAACATGACAAGAATACAAGACGATTAACACTTACGCCGAAACCGCCTGCGGCCGCTTCACGGCCTTCTGGAAGCGGGCCGCCTTCGCGGCTGCCTCATCCCGCTTGGTTGCCGCGGCGGTGCCCCTGGGCTTCTTCGGCCGGCTGCCGAAGTAGGTCGACACGGCCCGACGCTTCGGTGCGGCGCCACGGGCGGCCGGCGCGGCAGAAGGGCCCGCGCCTTGATGATCAGACGCCCGCTGGCGGTGCGGGACAACTTCGGCCTCGTCGTTGTCCACCCAGTCCTGGAGGCCGGCTCTGAGCCCCGCGCTGCCTGCCTCGGCGCCTTCCCACGCGGCGGCATCTTCCATGGCGGCCGCCCCAAGATCCGGATCGTCGACGCCATCCACCGTGCGGTCGGGGAGGAACTGGCGCTCTGCCCCCGCGGCCCCCGCTGCCGGCGGAAGTAGAGGGTTCTGCAGAAAACAAGCCGGCAATTCAGAGGCCGGTCATATCAAAGCCGGCAACACAAAAGAAAGGAAAGAAGAAATACTTACGACAGGCGGAGGGTTGGCGCGAGAGTACGGCTCCTTGCCGAATCGCCAATCCTCAGTGAGCTTGCAGTTGGCGATGTAGATCACCAGGTAGGACACCTCGGCATGAGGCATCTCCCTGGTGCTCAGCCGGCATGGGTCGAAGCGGTCGCTCATCTGGCAGATCATGTGCGGCCGACCTTGGAGCGGAAGTACCCGGCGCTCCACGAAGGCGGCCACCAGGTCGGCTCCGACCAGGCCCTCCGACTGGACCATCACCCGGAGTCGGGCGATGGCGGCGTTCCCGGCCTGGGACAGCGTCCTGTCCCGGTAGCTCCATGAGGCTGGCCTCGCAGCCGGCGGGCCGGCTACGTAAGCCGGCAGGTTGACAAAGTCGCCTTGCGGGGCGACGTTCCTCACATAGAAGTAGGATTTCTGCCAGAGCTTCACCGATTGGATCAGCGGGATGGACGGGAACGGATTGTTCTCGCCCGTCCGCCTGATGGCGATGAAAGCTCCGCATGGGGCGGGCACGCCCGCGACGACGGTGCCGAGCTTGCTTTGGAAGAACTCTCCCCAGAGCTCCAGGGTGGGGAGAACACCAAGAAAACCCTCGCAGAGGGTGACGAAGGCCGACAGCAGCATCACGGCGTTGGGGGTGAGATGATGCGGCTGAAGGTGGTAGAATTCGAGGAAGGAGCGAAGGAATCCGCTCGCCGAGAGGCCGAAGCCACGTATGCAGCGCAAGCGGAAGACCACCCGCTCGCCCTCCTCTGGTGCCGGTGAGATCTCCTCCTCCGGCGCGCACCGGACCCGCACGTAGTTCTCGCCGGGTAGACGCCGCGTCCGGCGGAGGAACTCGATGTGCTCGTCGAGGACGTTGGAGCTGTCCCACGAGCTCGACAGCGCCATTAGAGCGGTGCGGTGGGGAGCAAGATGCGGTGGCGGCGGAGGCGCGTGCGATCCCGCTGCGGCGGAGCAACCGTGAATAGAGAGGCCCGACGGCGGAACGGCGCGGCGAAGAGGCGCTGCGGCGACGGAGAGAATAAGGAATGGAAGACGAGAAAGGGTGGAGCGAGGGAGAGCGTGCGATCCTCCCCGTACTTATAGACCCTCGCGGCGAAGCCGAGGAGGCATGGTGTGGGGGACGTGGGATTAACTGCGCCCACTCCCCCACGTCCCGCTATAACTGCGCCTTGACGGCGTGGTGAAACCGCCGCGGGAAGGCAAACAGCCCACCTTGGGCCGCAGAAGATCCGCGCCTGGGCCGAGGCCAGGAGTGGCCGGCCCGGGCCTGCGGCGACGTCTCATCGCGCACGCGCCATGGCAAGCCTTTTCTGCCACGTGACCGGCGGGGAGGCGCGCGGTCAGCGCGCAAGTTGGCTCACGTTCCTGTTGACGAGACCACGGCGCCCCCCCCCAAGGCGGCGTGCATAAGCAGAGCCGTCTCCCAGCTGTCGGCTTCTCGAGATAGGAAGCTGACCGAGCTTCTCGTCCCCCTTGCCGACCTCGAAGCGCGCCCAGCTTCAGGGACTACTGTCGGGGTAAATGACCACGGGTAGCCTAGCCGGCTCCCCTTGGCACTTCAGAAAAAATTACGAGCCGATCCGGCCTCCAAGAAACCAAGACGTGGGGCCGCCTTTCCCCTGCCGGCTGCCTCTCAGGCCGACTGTCGGAAGGCGGACCGGCCTTAACCCTCATAAAGAAGGCCGCGAGAGGGTCGGCTCTGTGGAGCCGGCCACGAGAAGGCCGACTCCAAGAAGCCGGCTCCCACGACGCGGTCAAGATCGTACCCTCGAGGCCCGCATCCACAAAACGACGATGGGATGGGGCGTGGCTACAGTAAAGCCTGCCACCCCCAAAACCCGGAGCACGCTTGGCACAGTGCGCCGTACGGGGTAGCCCTGACCCGTGAGGCGCGGTACTTTTGCCGTGTTGACTATGGCGCCATCCACGGCGGGCTGTCAGCACGGCCCACGAGCGGTGGGCCACTTTGGGCAGAGAGGCATCCGAAGGCGGCCAGGCCTCCCCCAGTCGGCCCAAGACATGGCCGGCTTTCCCAAGCCGGCTTGCTCCTTCCCTCGAAGAGGGCGCCCCATTAAGAAGACAAGACGACGTGAGGATACAGCGATCGCCCGCCAGGCGGCGGCGCTGTAGCCACGCTTACCTCGATAAAGCCCTCATCATCAGGATTGAGGCAACAGTAACCAGCCACCGACAGGGCCCTAGGCAGTAGGGCCTGCTTGTCGACCAAGAGGCCGGTAGCCGGCGGGCCCACCAGCCGGCGGGCCCCAGCAGCCGGCGCAGAAGCCAGCGAGCGTAGACACTGACGGCTGGGACCCGCGCCCAGCCGGATTACCATTGTACCCCCGGGGGGTAGGCCTATATAAACCCCCCGGGGGGATTACCATTGATCTCATCTAGGTTTTACCACACATAGAGAGAAGAGTAGAGCTAGCCTTGTCCTTCTTCTTCCTCTCGCCAAACAGCTCCAGGAGCACCTTGTAGCTACTTGTTCAGTGAGTGATCATGCAGAGACCCCGCAGAGCAGCAGTAGGGGTGTTATCTCCACGGAGAGCCCCGAAGCTGGGTAAGATCCGCCGGCGTGCATGTCTTCGCCTTATCCCGCTTCCAGGCACCGGCGACGTCTTACTGGCTCCCACACAGATAAGCCACCCGTTGGCATATGTCGCACCAACCACCCGACATCGAGCGCGCTTTCTCACGTGTTTTTAGCCACCTCCTAAATGCCGACCCCAACTTTGACTTTGACGCCGCCATTGCCCCCGTACCCACGGCTGTCCGGGGTGACCTTGTGTGCTGGGAGGACAATATGGACGCGTTGGTCAGGGCCTTCGCTTTGGCGGATGACGCGGTGGTGGTCGTCGCAGACGAAGGCGACGTGGTCGACGATGGCGATGGGGGCGTCGCCGATGGAGGCGATGATGCCGATGAAGACGATGACGACGCGAGTGACACGTCCGCGGGCGACGTAGCAAGCGACATTTCTGGCGAATCTCTTGTTCACCTGTCATTTCTTACTCTGCAAAAACTCGGGCATGGCCCTTGGAAACTTGTAAGAGCGTTTTGAGAGGGGAGCCCCTCATATAAGAAAATTGTGGCTTTTACTTCCCATACGATGTGAGCTTGTGTCCTTGTGAACTTGTGAATCCTGATGTGAGTTTCTGCCTTGGTTTACCTTAGTCAGCGCCAGCTTTGGGCCGGGCTTCGATGTGTCGAGTTCCTGGGAACCTTGCGGAGCTCGTCGCCCCATCAGAAGGGGCCCCATGAGAGGTGAGCACCAGTTGCAGTGTTAGCGCGCGCTTGGCGCGCGCGTGCTTCGCGCAGTCCTGCTCACGAGGAGCTCGTGATGGAAAGGCGATGGACATGAGTCCTAGACAAAACGAGATCCAGAAGGCAAAGAATCTCTCAAACGAGAAAAGGCTCCCCCGCGCGCATCAATAAAACTCAGCTTCAACTCAAATCCAAATCCAGAAGGCAAAGCTACAAAAAGAGAGAGATCCAAAGCAAAAGGTCGCGTCCGGCACCTAGTCTAGTCTTCTTGTCTTCAAGCCTTCTCACCAGCACGGAGCTAAGTGCTTCCACTAGGCGTGGGAGGGAGCCCCAGGGCCTGAGTCCGGCACCCCTAAGACTCCGGGGTGTGTACAGCCCCAACTCATTATTACGTGAGAGTGTCACGGCCGGCGAGCTTCACGGGCACTGGGCCTTCTTCGCGGGGTACCGGCCTTGCTTCATATCGCCAGACGAGGGCCCCGCCTTGCGCCACCCTCGACCTCCTCTAAGCCGACCGGTCACCAGGACAACACAGAGGAGGGAAAGAGGATGCTAGCGGTTCCCTCGGCGACCACAGGTCCTCTGCCGGGGGAAGGGTTGTCGAGGCCTCCCCGATAGAGGGCCTACCTCCGGGTGTCGTCAGGTGTCGCACACCGCAGGGAGGGGCCTTGCTCCTGGATCCCTCTTGGTGGCCCCCAAAGTGTCTCCCTTGTTGGAACGGGTGCCGCCGTGCCTGGGTCGTCGATCGACGCTGCAACCTGGTTCATCTGTAGTCCGTGGTTAGCATAAGCCTGTTCCTGAGAGTCAAGCGGTACCTTGTAATTGCCGCTGCTGGCGCGATCGTTGTGGTTCTCCGTTGGTTCTTGGAAGGCTTCGGCTCCTAGCGCCCCCTCTCCCCAATCTTCTCCAAAGAATGAGCCGATGTCGTCCTCTGGTGCGTACCCTTGGTCCATCATCCGGGGCACGTAGGCTTCCGGGGCTGTCACCCCAAACACCTCGCCATGGTGCCCCACGCTCCATGTTGCTCCGCCCATGATGGCGTCCTGAGGATGACAATACGGCATCCGGCCGGGACCATGGGTGGTGACGCTTGCGTTCGTGCTTGTCATGGGCGGCATGGGGGAGCTGGAGCCCCCTACGCCGCCAGCCGTGCTGATGTTGATGAAGCCCCCGGGCGTAGTTGACGGCGCGCGGATGTGGTGAGGTTTGCCGCGCGGCCTTGCAATGTCCTGGGGGGAAGTCAATAGCAGAAGGGTGGTGCTCCCGACGCCGCTGCGTCCAGCAGCTCAGCAACATGCTCAAGCAGCGTGTCCCGGCCGCTCTCCACCAGCCTGCATCGCGGCAGCTCCCCTGCCACCATGAGTGCCGCCCGCATGTTTGCTTGCTCCCGCCGTGAGTGCGGCGCCGTCGCTGCGGCGTGACTCGCCGCTCTTGCCGCAGCTCGCACTTGCCGCGGGGTGAGGGCGGATGACGCCTGGCCGCACTGCCCGCGCTCGGTGGGGCTTGGTGGCACCCGTGCCGCTTGGAGTGCGGTGTCGAGACCTTCATGGGCAGGCGGCGCCGTCCGGGCCGACCAGGCTGCCCAGCGGTCGGAGCCGGCCCTTGGGTCGCCAGACATCGTGGCCGGTAAGCGTCGGAGAGCTGACTGGCGGAGAAGAAGCTCCAGTGCACCCCTACCTGGCGCGCCAAATGTCGGATGTGGGGTTCCGGCTAACCCTTAAGGTTCGAACACTGGGCTGTGCGCGAAGTCTCTCCCTCCTACCAATCTACGCTCTAGCTCGCTAAGATCTCGTGGACGAACTCGATGAACTCGCAACACAGAAAGACACGAGGTTTTTACTGGTTCGGGCCACCGTTGTGGTGTATACCCTACTCCCGTGTGGTGGTGGTGGATTGCCTCTTGGGCTGATGATGAACAGTACAAGGAAAGAACAACCTCCTGAGGTTGAGGTGTTCTTGTGCTTGAGTGGTTGAGGATGATCTGAACCAGTTCGGGATCAGTTTCCTCCTACTGTGGTGGCTAGCCCTATTTATAGAGGCCCTGGTCCTCTTCCCAAATGCTGAGCGGGGAGGGAGCCAACAACAGCGGGCAAATTTGAAGGGGGACAACTAGTACAAGCTATCCAGACAAAAGCGGTCTTCGCCTGCGAAAAGCTCTAGGGTGACGCCGTCTTGGGCTCCACGATGACCTCCGCCTTGCCGTCCTCCGGTCTTGGTCTCGTTACACCAATATGGCAACCTTTGCCTGATGCCTCGGTACTCTTCACCTGCTCTGGCCTCCTTAGCACCAAAGAGGAAATAGAGACGCTAAGCGCACTGGCGCCCGCCTAGCACCCGCCTGGTGCCGTTCGTCATGGCTCACGTCATGAGAGCCTCGTGAGGTTTGCCCCGCCTTGATATCTCTGCTCTTCGTGAGCCTGCCTGGCTAGGCCACTCCAGAGGAGGTCTTGCGTCGTCCGTCTCGCGAGGCTTGGACCCTCGTGAGGGTCTTGGATGCCTTGTTGATGAAGATAGGCCGTACGGCCTACTGGCTTAGCCACGCTATGGGCCGCAGGCAGGCAAGTCTGGGGACCCCCGTTCCCAGAGCACCGACAGTCCTCTTTGCCGGGGCCGCTCACACGACCTTCTCTTCCACCGCAACGGGACTTATCCCCTGATGCGCCCGTCTACCATCGCAGATTTGCTTCAACGCCACCGACAGCCATCGCACCCCCGATGCCTACACGGTGCCGCAAGAGAGGTGGTACTTCATATCTCCTCAACTTTTTGATCTGAACCAGAAAATAGATCTTAACTTGGTTACTCTACTTTCTTTTCAGCTCTTAGAATTTAGTTCTTAGTTCGAAGCAAACAATGGCTGCTAAATATCATTTCTCTGGTTTCCCCCTTTATGATCACTATACGATCAGAATACGTGCTTCGTGTCATAATAGCACTGCTCGACCCATCAAGCTAAACAAGCTTAGTTGTTCAAATACGAATCTGATATTATTAAAATAGTTTAATTGGTCAGCTAAATGTTCCTAAATTAGTTTCAAAAATGCATGTTTGTCGCTCGGGTGTGTATCTCTACAGGGTGCCCACGGTGGGCCGGCCCACCTTGGGATTTTGGGTCGTCCCAGGCCCCGATTCCCCTTTGTTCTGCTGCGCGCTTCTAATCTCTACTCGCCCCCAGCCGCCTGCCTCGCCGGTGACTTGCCGTCCTTGGACGGCATGACTCTAGGAGGAGACGCCGGACTAACGGGAGGTCAGGAGCCTCTCGCCCAACAGTGTCACCGTTGCCCGGGCGCGCCGCCGTGCCTACCTTCCCAGTCCGTTCAGGGCTCAGGTGTGCAGCACCCAGTAAGCCAACCCGATTTAGATAAGTCCTCAACACTCAGCAGCCACTCCTCATCACCCATTTTCTAATTGATTCATTACTCATTAGGCAGGAATGTCATTAGGGTTTGTTGTGTGATCAGTGCTACCTACACTTAATGGTTCAGATGTATTTCGGTAATCTTTAGTACGTGTAAAGTTCACAGGGTTTTCAAAATTCTGGCCCTAGGAACAGACACTAGTCATTTTGGATTGTTGGTCGTAATGACAATGACCCAGATTACTACTGCAAGCCAGGTTTGTTGAAAATTTTAATTGTATTTCTTACTCATTCGATATAATATCCAATTATTCATGTCGATTAGTTGCAATCAATAAGTGCTAGACAAACTTCTTGATTCAGATTTTGGACGGTCTCTTACTGCAGTTACAATTCTGCATACTTGTCCTAGTGGGCTAACAAGTAAATTATTGATTCACTACATCTATGCTTGCCTTGTCATATTTGTTTTCAATATTCTTTTAGGGTGGACCACTGAGGGAGTCCTGGATTAGGGGGTGTCCGGACAGCCGGACTATGACCTATGGTCGGACTCTTCAACTATGAAGATACAAGATTGAAGACTTCGTCCCGTGTCCGGATGGGACTTTCCTTGGCGTGGAAGGCAAGCTTGGCAATACGGATATGTAGATCTCCTTCCTTGTAACCCACTTCGTGTAACCCTAGCCCCCTCCGGTGTCTATATAAACCGAAGGGTTTAGTCCGTAGGACGACAACAATCATACCATAGGCTAGCTTCTAGGGTTTAGCCTCTCTGATCTCGTGGTAGATCTACTCTTGTACTACCCATATCATCAATATTAATCAAGCTGGAGTAGGGTTTTACCTCCATCGAGAGGGCTCGAACCTGGGTAAAAACATCATGTCCCTTATCTCCTGTTACCATCCACCTAGACGCACAGTTCGGGACCCCCTACCCGAGATCCGCCGGTTTTGACACCGACATTGGTGCTTTCATTGAGAGTTCCTCTGTGTCGTCGTCATTAGGCTTGATGGATCCTTCAGTCATCATTAGCGATGTAGCCCAGGGTGAGACTTTTCTCCCCGGACAGATCTTCGTATTCGGCGGCTTTGCACTGCGGGCCAATTCGCTTGGCCATCTGGAGCAGATTGAAAGCTATGCCCCTGGCCATCAGGTCGGGTTTGGAAGTCTGAACTACACGGCCGATATCCGCGGAGACTTGATCTTCGACGGATTCGAGCCCCGACCGAGTGTGTCACGATGGGTATGATTTAGCTCTGCCTCCGAACAGTGTCCTGGAGACCGCACCTACATCCGCTCCGATCTCTAATTCGGATCCAACTGCGCCGTCCGAGGGCGTGTGGTTAGACCCCTCCGCGGAGGCTGCAACCTCAACGGCGATCGAGCCAAACACCAGCCTTACTCTTCACGAGGTCCATGACTCCACATTGCCGGACTCGACTCTGGACTCTGAACCATCCGCGCCCCTGCCAATCGAATCCGATTGGGCGCCGATCATGGAGTTCACTGCCACGGATATCTTTCAGCACTCGCCCTTCGGTGACATACTGAATTCACTAAAGTCTCTCTCTTTATCAAGAGAGTCCTGGCCGGATTATGACCGGCAGGATTGGGATGCGGACGGCGAAGAAATTTGACGCCCACCCACCACCCACTTCATAGCCACTGTCGATGATTTAACCGACATGCTCGACTTCGACTCCGAAGACATCGACGGTATGGACGACGATGCAGGAGACGAACAGGAACCAGCGCCTATAGGGCACTGGAAAGCCACCTCGTTGTATGACATATATATGGTGGACACACCCAAAGAAGGCAATGGCGACGGAACAACGGAGGATAACCCCTCCAAGAAGCAACCTAAGCGCCGACGTCAGCGGCGCCACTCTAAGTCTCGCCAGAGAAAAAACGGTGATTCCGACACAGGAGATAATAACACTCCGGACAGTGCCGAAGACAACCCCCTCCAGCAAGATTCAGCGCAGGAGGATGGAGAAGCCAGCCCTCATGAGAGAGCGGCGGACAGAGGGAAGAGGATGACAATTACATGCCTCCCTCCAAAGACGAGGCAAGCCTCGACGACAATGAATTTGTCGTACCTAAGGATCCCGTTGAGCAAGAGCGCTTCAAGCGCCGGCTTATAGCCACGACAAATAGCCTTAAGAAGAAGCAGCAGCAGCTTAGAGCTGATCAAGACTTGCTAGCTGACAGATGGACTGAAGTCCTTGTGGCCGAGGAATACGAACTCGAATGCCCCTCCAAGAGCTACCCAAAGCGCATGTTGCTACCCCGATTAGAGGAGGAAGCATCTAAACCTACATCTCCAGCGTATTACGTGGCTGACCGGTCACCTCGTGGCCGCGACAGAGACGCCTCTCGGCGCACAGCACAAGCCGCACCCCGGCATCATTCAAAAAATACCAACACACGGGGAAATGCGCTAGACCTGTGAGATATGTTGGAGGACAAAGCAAGGCAAACAAGATCGATCTACGGATCGCGTGGGCACCCCACAGCATGAGACGATAACCATCACGCCGGATACAGTAAAAGTAAATCCGGTCGGGCCGAACACACCAGACAAAACTCACTTGAGCTACGTCGTGATATAGCCCAGTACAGAGGCGCCGCACACCCGCTATGCTTCACGGATGAGGTAACGGATCATCAAATCCCAGAGGGTTTCAAACCCATAAATATTGAATCATACGATGGTACGACAGATCCTGCGGTATGGATTGAGGACTATCTCCTTCATATCCACATGGCCCGTGGCGACGATCTACACGCCATCAAATACTTCCCACTCAAGCTTAAAGGACCAGCTCGGCATTGGCTTAACAGCTTGCCAGTAGAATCCATTGGTTGTTGGGAAGATCTGGAAGCCGCATTCCTCGACAACTTCCAGGGCACCTATGTGCGACCACCAGACGCCGATGACCTGAGCCACATAATTTAGCAGCCAGAGGAATCGGCTAGACAATTCTGGACACGGTTCCTAACCAAGAAAAATCAAATCGTCGACTGTCCGGACGCAGAGGCCCTAGAGGCTTTCAAGCATAACATCCGCGATGAGTGGCTTGCCCGGCACCTTGGACAAGAAAAGCCGAAATCTATGGCAGCCCTCACGACACTCGTGACCCGCTTTTGCGCGGGAGAAGACAACTGGCTGGCTCGCTGCAATAACATGTCAAAGAGCCCTGGTAATTCGGATACCAAGGACAACAGTGGTAGGTCACATTGCAACAAGCACAAACGCCGCATTAACAGCGACAATACTGAGGATACGGCAGTTAATGTCGGATTCAGAGGCTCTAAGCCCGGTCAGCGGAAAAAGCCATTCAAAAGAAGCACTCCGGTCCCGTCCAGCTTGGACCGTATACTCGATCACTCGTGTCGGATACATGGCACCCCCGAAAAGCCAACCAACCATACCAACAGGGATTGTTGGGTGTTCAAGCAGGCCGGCAAGTTAAATGCCAAAAAAAAGACAAGGGGCTACATAGCGACGACGAAGAGGAGCCCCGGCCGCCGAACAACAGAGGACAGAAGGGTTTCCCCCCACAAGTGCGGACGGTGAACATGATATACGCAACCCACATTCCCAAGAGGGAGCGGAAGCGTGCGTTAAGGGACGTATACGCGTTGGAACCAGTCGCCCCAAAGTTCAACCCATGGTCCTCCTGCCCGATCACTTTTGACCGTAGGGACCACTCCACTAGTATCCGCCATGGCGGATTTGCCGCATTGGTTCTAGACCCAATAATTGACGGATTTCACCTCACTCGAGTCCTTATGGACGGCGGTAGCAGCCTGAACCTGCTTTATCAGGACACAGTGTGCAAAATGGGCATAGATCCCTCAAGGATTAAACCCAAAAAAACGACCTTTAAGGGCGTCATACCAAGTGTAGAGGCCCATTGCACAGGCTCAGGCACACTTGAAGTGGTCTTCGGATCCCCGGATAATTTCTGAAGCGAGTTAATCTTCGATATAGTCCCGTCCCGCAGTGGCTACCATGCACTGCTCGGGCGAACCGCATTCGCAAAGTTCAATGCGGTGCCACACTATGCATACCTCAAGCTCAACAAGCCAGGACCTCGGGGAGTCATTACAGTCAATGGAAACACCGAGCGCTCTCTCCGAATAGAGGAGCACACGGCGGCCCTTGTAGCGGAAGTACAAAGCAGCCTCTCAAGGCAATTCTCCAGTCTGGTGACAAAACGTCTGGACACCGTCAAGCGCACTTGGAGTAACTTACAACAAGACCAACTGGCACGTTCCGAGCAAGCGTAGCAATGCGGCCCCAACCCCAGCCCTCGTGAAACGGTGAAATCCATGCTGCGCGTACATAATTACACTCTGAAAATAACATGGGCACAGGGGGAGGGGCACGACCACGGCACGCCCCAAAACGCGGCTCAACCGCACTAGGGGCTGCCGATTTTATCATTTTTTCTTACTTTCAGGACTCTACTCTCCGGAAGACCTGCTCGGCAGTACAATTGCCGAACACACGATACAACAACCAGGAAGGCAGAAAGCTACGTCGCACTGTAGAATTCCTAGGTGGTCTCTATAACGAGCAAAATACCTGTTTTGCATACCATTTCGCAGCTCGCCCCTGGAGGGGACATGTCAAATAGTCCCATCTCTTGCTTATCACACTATTTGTATCGATCTGCTTTTAATGCACCTTTCTCGAATAAACAATGCTTAGCTTCAGTCTATTATCGCATTCCCTATTCATTCCTTTTTATGTATATATGTTCATTCATGACATTCAGCACCCGTACACTTTGGTACGGCTAATACGCCAGGGGCTCAAGCACCCCATAATATGGCGTGAGAAGTCCGAACACTCACAAGTGCGGCACTCCGAACTTATAGCATTATATGCATCAGCTCCGAATCATGTCTTTGGTCAATAGTTGGGTTTGCCCGGCTCCCATGTTTTGGTACCTTACGTTCCGCTATATCGGCTAAGGTAGCACTGGGAGAACTACTGCGATTGTGCCCCGGTTCAGTTGGCCTAAGCACCTCAGTAAAGAAAGCTAAAACTGGCTGTCATGATAGGGCGAGAGCTGGTCGCGGTTCAAGAGGTTTCGAGTCCCTAAAGACTTATACCGCTTAGGGCGAGGAGTCGGCTTTGTCCGGCCTAGGCGTGTATAGCACCCCGAACTCGGTCTTTCGAACACTAGGGGCTTCGCCAAAATTTAAAATTATAGAATTCTCCGGCTAAGTGAGAGTGATAACACATTATAGTCTGATTGCCTTGTTCCTTGTGCGGAGCACCTCCCTCGAAGGACCCAAGAATGGGAAAAAGAGTGCTCAGGTTTATCCCGAACACCCCAGCACTCGTGGCATGGGGGCAGAAGCCGACGACTCGCCATCTCTCAGATTTAATAAACGGCCGCATAGAAGGTAATATTTTAAAATCAAACAAGCGTTGCATAGCGCATATGAACAAGTTTTCAGCGCACAAGATCACACGAGCGAGTTTACTCAAATATTACATCCTTGGAACATCCATCCGCCACAAGGCGGGCACCCTTCAGGACGCCCTCATAGTACATCTCGGGGTGGCGATGCTCCTTGCCCTGCGGTGGTCCGTCCTTCACCAGCCGCTCCGCGTCCATTTAGCCCCAGTGTACTTTCACACGGGCAAGGGCCCTGCGGGCTCCCTCGATGCAGACGGAGCGCTTGATGACTTCAAGCCATGGACAGGCATCCGCCAGCCGCCTCACCAGCCCGAAGTAGCCCCTAGGCATGGCCTCTCCAGGCCACAACCGGACTATGAGACCCTTCATGTCCTGTTCGGCCACCTTATGGAGCTCGACCAGTTGCTTCAGCTGGTCGCTCAAGGGCATCGGGTGTCCGGTCTCAGCATACTGAGACCAGAACACCTTCTCCGTCGAGCTCCCTTCCTCGGCCCGGTAGTAGGTGGCGGCATCGAACACGCTGCGGGGCAAATCTGCGAATGCTCCTGGAGAGCTCCGGGCTCGGGTAAGTAACAAGTAATTCACTTTCACATGCTTGATTTGCATAATGAAGGCCTTACCCTCCGCTATCTTCTTTATCGCCTCAATTTCCTGGAGGGCTTTTTGGGCTTCGGCCTTGGCAGACATGGCGCTCTCGAGGGCTGCAGCGAGCTTGGACTCGCGAGTCTTTGAGTCAAGCTCCAAACTATCATGCTTTTTCAGGATAGCCTGGAGCTCTTGCTGCACCTCGGGAACCTGCGCCTCTTGCTTCCCCCGCTCGTTGCACTCCGTGGCCGTTTTATCTTCGGCCTCGGATAGTGCTTGCTTCAGGGTCGCCACCTCGGTCGTGGCCCCTAGCACATCAATAACGATCCTATCATTTTTGCATCTGCATCTTTTATATACACACATAGACAAGGCATTACATAACTTGGTTCTCCTCGAGCCGCTTCTTGGCAAGGCCGAGCTCTTTCTCGGAACGCTCGAGGTTCTGCTTCAGCGCATCAACCTCCGCAGTCAGTGCGGCAGAGGTCAGCAGCGAAGCCTGCATACGCATATCGACATAATTATGTTAGACTCCTGCGAATATTATTGGATCCTCTATCCGGCTTTTCTTTGTGAACACCGAACAGAGCATCAGGGGCTACTGTCTATGCAGTAATATTTTCATATATTTTTTTACATACCTCAAAGCCTGTCAGAAGGCTGGCACAAGCTTCAGTCAGCCCGCTTTTGGCAGACTGAACTTTCTGGATCACCGCACTCATAATAGTGCAGTGCTCCTCGTCGATGGAGGCGCCGTTAAGCACCACCAGCAAGTTATCCGGTGCCTCCGGTAGGACGGAGGTCACCGGCGTGGTAGGCTTGCCCTTCTTAGTGGGGGGCCGCCTGCCGGACTCCGGAACCGCTGAAGATTCCGGTGCGGTGTTCGGCCCAGGGCCGGACTTGGAGCCCTTGGGAGTCTTGCCCCCTTTGCGCCTGGAGTCCGGGATGTCGCCTTGAGGCACCCCCGGGACTACCTCCCCTCGGTTTGGAACCCCTTGGGACAATACCTCGGCATTGTCCGTAGGGAGAGGGGAGGAGGCGGACGGAAGTGAAAGGCTATTCACATCCGACGAACCCAAGGAACCGCTCGACGACACGTCGAGCCGGGCTCGGGGCAGACTGCATTATTATATTCGGCATCAGGAGAAGCTGTGCAACAAAGGAATGCTATGAGTTACTCTGGTATCCGAATACTTATGACTTCGCCAGGGGCTTGGCCCTGGGCGGCCACTCGTCTTCGCTGTCGGCGGTGTTGGTGGAATAGTCCGGAGGAAGGGTCCTTCCCTTCTTGGACCCTCCGGCCTCCCCAGTTGGGGCGGCCTTCCTTTTCTTTTCTCCCCCTGCTAGAGGGGAAGAAACCTCTTTTTCCTCCTCCTCGTCTTCGTGGGAGGAGTGCGCCTCGGAGTCATCGGACGATGAGTCCGACACTGCCGGGCGCTGGGAACTCTTTCGAGTCCTCGTGGCCTTCTTCTTGGCCTTCTTCTCCGGCACCACGTAAGGTGCCGGAACCAGCAGCTCCGCCAAGCGAGCGTCTGCTGGGCCTTCGGGCAAAGGAGCCGGACAGTCGATCTGTCCGGCTGTTTCCTACCAGTCATGTCAAAGGCATGGGAGCTTAGACCCCACATATAATTAAACTATAAAGAGTGAATACCCTATAAAAGGTAAAACAGCTTACCGCGCTGGCTTGGCGCTTCGTGCTAAATCCGCGATCCTCGGTAAGGGGGGGAGGAACCTCGGCACCCTTGAAAAGCACATTCCAAGCATCCTCATGTGTTGTGTCGAAGAGCTCTCTCAGAGTCTGGTGCTGGGCCGGGTCGAACTCCCACAAATTGAATGCCCGTCGTTGACACAGAAGGATCCGGCGGATGAGCATGACCTGGACTATGTTGACAAGCTTGATCTTCTTGCTCATCATGTTATGGACACAGGTTTGGAGTCCAGTCAGCTCTCCCGGACTACCCTAGGGCAGGCCCTTCTCTTTCCAGGAGGTGAGCCGCGTGGGGATTCCGGATCGGAACTCGGGGGTCGCTGCCCATTCGGGGTCACGCGGCTCGGTGATGTAGAACCACCCCGATTGCCACCCCTTTATGGTCTCCATGTAGGAGCCCTCGAGCCATGTGGCGTTGGGCATCTTGCCCACCATGGCGCCTCCGCACTCCGCCTGCTGGCCGCGCACCACTTTCGGCTTGACATTGAAAGTCTTCAGCCATAGGCCGAAGTGGGGTCTGATGCGGAGCAAGGCCTCACACACGACGATAAACGCCGAGATGTTGAGGATGAAGTTCGGGGCCAGATCGTCGAAGTCCAGGCCGTAGTAGAACATGAGCCCCCGGACGAATGGGTGGAAAGGGAAGCCCAGTCCACGGAGGAAATGGGTGAGGAACACTACCCTCTCATGGGGCCTGGGGGTGGGGATGAACTGCCCCACATCTGGGAGCCGATGCGCGATGTTCGCGGACAAGTATCCGGCTCTCCTCGGTTTCTTGATGTTTCCCTCCATGACGGAGGAGACCATCCACTTGCCTCCCGCTCTGGACATGGTTGGAGAAGGTCGAGGAAGGAAATGTGGACTTGGGCGCGGGAGCTCAAGTGTGCGAGAATGGATGGGCAAAGGAGGAAGAAGGCGTGGATGGAAAAAGGTGAACCCTTGTCCCTTTATATGGACGGAAGAAACTATGCATCCCCACCAGCCTGGTAAAACCCGCTCATCCCCCAAGCGCCGTAATTGATAGCGCGGTTGGGTTACCCACGTCCGTATTGCTGAGAATCTCGCGATAAGGGGACACGATATCTGCTTCGACAGGACGTGCCAGGGAAACCGCCTCGCAAATCATGTTGAGATTGGCTGTAAAAAACTGTGCGTATAATGGCTTGGCTGTGATGTGATGTCACACTGCAGAATACGTCAACAGATTAGATTTGTGGAAATGTTATTCTCTCTACGGTGGTATGTGGAACTTGTTTTGCAGAGCCGGACACGATCCTCGTGTTCAAAATCTTCTATGAAGTATTCGGAGGAGGAACCCGCCTTGCAATGCCGAAGACAATATGCGCACCGGACTCATCGTCATTGAAGCCTAGGGGGTGTCCGGACAGCCGGACTATAACCTTTGATCGGACTCTTGGACTATGAAGATACAAGATAGAAGACTTCGTACCGTGTCCGGATGGGACTTTCCTTGGCGCGGAAGGCAAGCTTGGCAATACGGATATGTAGATCAACTTCCTTGTAACCGACTCTGTGTAACCCTAGCCCCCTCCGGTGTCTATATAAATCGGAGGGTTTAGTCCGTAGGACGACAACAAACATACCATAGGCTAGCTTCTACGGTTTAGCCTCTTTGATCTCATGGTAGATCTACTCTTGTACTACCCATATCATCAATATTAATCAAGCAGGAGTAGGGTTTTACCTCCATCGAGAGGGCCCGAACCTGGGTAAGAACATCGTGTCCCTTGTCTCCTGTTACCATCCGCCTAGACGCACAGTTCGGGACCCCCTACCCGAGATCCGCCGGTTTTGACACCGACAACCACCCTGTTTCTAAATACTGCAAACATAGACATGAGTGAATAGTATTTCTCTATGTGATCTCTTCCATCATGTGTGGGAAACGTACGCTGCATTGTATAGAAAGAAAGTGTCATCTCCAGCTTTTACATAGGCTTCGATCTTTTACAGGGAATACAATGTGCCTACTTGCTTTGTGTCGCACTACCAACACTCCACCCTTGAAGCTAAACATTATGCCACTCATAATTCCTTAGTTATTTGTTCAAATACGAATTTCATATAATTCTAATGTTCCTACTTCAGTTTTGAAATGTGTGTCTGCCTATTATAGAGGCATAAGGGGTTTGTATTTCTGTGTGTGGTCTGGTAAGCACGGTTGGGGGGTGAACTTTGCATATGCAGGGGTTTATAGGGAGACACTCTTCGAGTTGAATCCGCAATGCATTCCATAGATAATCTGACTACTTTTTATGTTTTCATGAATCTCAGATTTTGAACGGCAACATAATGATTATGAGCTTGCGTGCATGAAAAGAATAAAGCAGAACAATGCCATGGCTGTCAAACTTGGCATTAAGGGACTGAAATCAAGTCTGGATGCAATGCAATGCAAATGATCTCCACCTATAGATTCATGCTCAGAATATGATCCTAACAGTGATTCTGAGCTAGAGGGAGACCTAAGTCAATGTAGCTCCCTAGTGGAGGAGTCAGAGGAAGATGCCCTATATTATTCACCCATCAAGGTGCTTGCTCTAACTTTCCAAGGTTATATTTGTCACACATATCTTGCAACTAATGCTTTGCATTGCTTCTACTTTGTTGAACTGCCATTAGCTTAGTTTACAGATTGTGTATGTGAATACGGCCTGCCTATCCATTTATAGTACATATTCCATCTGTCATCATACCATATTCATCCATTCAAATGTTGTTCTTATGTATCAGACGTTCAAAAGGAAGAGAGTGATTGCTGATCGTGGAGGAGCACAAGCAAAGTATTTGGAAAAGGTAGTGGCACCTGATAAATCAAATAGCCCATTAGGTGTAGTTGCAATATCACCTGACCCACAAAACACCCCAACTCTAGCAGACTCTAGCCCTACTACACTGGTAATTTCTGATGCCCCAACTCAGTAGACCCCAACTACAGCAAACATTATGATTATGCCAGTTGACATAGCACCAGCTCTATGACGCAAAACCCCCATTCCAGCAAAGAGTACACCAAATCCAGTTGCCAAATCCCTTTTCAAACCAAAGAGAGCCCCAATTGCAGCAAATAGGACCCATGTTCCATTTCTTCCTAGTTTAGAAGACAAAGCTTATATTGTTGTCAGGAACTTTGTGCGGATCTTTCCTTCATGGAAAGATTATACCGCAGAGACAGAACAATTTCCAGTCTTCCTCCGCAACTTACGCGTAAGTAATGTACTAATGTTATTCATGGTCATTACTGCATATGTTTCTGCTGATAGAAGACACGTGATTTCATTCTTTTAAATAGGCGAGGACCAAACTGGATTATGAAGACGAGCAAGGGTTGGTTGCGCTTTTCAAGCACTCGTTGATGAAGTATCGTTCCTACCTGAGGCAAGCGCACTTCGATGGCAAGCCTCTAAACGAAATTTCTGTAAAGTCTTCGGTGCTACATTTATCCGACGGTGACTGGAATAATCTTGTTACACATTGGTCTCGGCTGCAGCGTAAGTTACTATCTATCATATCACATCACAATTTGAACTACATTTCTGCATTTGCCTTAATGTCACACTTGTACGAAAACTGTTAGCAGAAGAACATTCATTCTCAAGGGACCATAGAATCTCGCAACTATACTGCACACTGAATTGCTCTTGTGAGTACCTCTTGCCCTGTATGACCATACTTACTTTCATAGCTGTTTGATTATGTAGCATCACTGCACATGTTAGCCTCGTTATCGTCCATTTGGTGGACATTGTAAGATCTGTATGGACTCTTACATAAATTTAGAATCAACCCAATTATTTAGAAGAGGTTTGGCTCTGCAGTCCTCTTGTAAGGACTGAACGTCGTCTATGACTGTACTTACGTTAACAGCTACCCCCTCCGTCCCATAATATAAGAACGTTTTGTACAGTACACCAGTGTTCAAAACACTCTTGTATTATGGGAAGAGGGATTGGTTCATTGTGTAGCATTCTGCATCTTATCTCCCTCGCCCACCATTTACTAAAAAATATTAGATCTATATTTAATCTTACCAAAAAAGTAGAATACAAAGACAATGTCAGTGCAGAAGTGTAGCCCATTGCTCTTGTCAGTACATTTTGTCCTGTAATGCTTGTACTTCGAGTGATTGGTAGTTGATTATGTAGCATCAATCTGCATCTTATCTTCATTATCCTCTATCCCTTCTAGTATTATCATCTATCTATACCTATACTAATTACAGACTCCCAACAAATTCCCATGTTAATTAGAAATTAGGAACCGTTAATCTGGTGGGGCCAAGTTATTACGGTGTAGATCAATCCGAGAAATTCCTATGCTAAAAAAATTCCATAGAAATTATGAGCCGTCAGATTAAGTAGCCGATATGAAGATCTCAACATGTGCTGCATCTCTCCCAATCTCTCAGGACTCCATCCTTCCTCTCGATCAGCTAAACAAAACAGATCTCATGTTCTCAGAAAGGTCCCCAAATCCTCACGCTTCCTCATCTCTGCCTCCCCCTCGATCTCTTCTTCTGCGGCCACACCATAACCTAGAAATCCTCACGCTTCCTCATCCATATGTCTGGCGCTAAAAAGATTGTAGTAGATGTACTGCTAAGGATCAGAGGCAAAACATCCATATGTCTAGACGTTTGATCTTCTGGCCGGAGAATCCTCGCTTGTGGAAGCTCAATAACTACTTGCCGGGCTATACATGTACGTGCCTGCAGCCTGCATCCCGTTCCACCTGCAGAAAAATTAAGGTAACTGAATCAAGTGTGTTTGATCTGCTATATCCGCAATGCAAGGGAATTTGTTGCCTCAATTAATTTCTTCATTACACACGCATATTGCAGTTCATATTGGGCCTGGAAACCTAGCTAATTGCATAACGATGGCAATCGTCAATCAAACAGACACGGATGAGTTCAACCCACGTTGTAGTGCCCTAACGGCATACCGTTGTGACTTAGATGAAGGCCTAGGAGGCCTAGGTAAGCGCACATGTTGACAGTATATTTCATATGTTGTTGCATGGCAGAATAACATCATGAGAGAATCTTCGTCATGGTTGGAGAGGAAAAGCATGTTATGGCAGTCAATTTTCAGGTTAGCAGATCAACATGCATTTGTTCTAAGTTCTCCTCATAAGAAACCAACGGGACCAGCCTATGGAAAAGTCCGAAGAAAAATACAAAAAACAACTTCACGTACAGCCTTTGCTATTGTCACATTTGAGTAGAAAAACTGCTTTGAAATCTGGGACTGCTCAAGATGGTATGAGATATTTCACTTCACGTACAACCTTTGTTATTCTGTTTTTTTCCTGAGCTTCCGCAGGTGACCCAGCGGCTCTGACTTTGGCTTCTGGGAGTGGTGGCGCTGGGTGGGGGTCTAACATCAAGCGGAGCCAGAAGACGAAGTGCGCCGGCTAGATGGCAGTCAGGTGTGACTCACAGCATCCACAAGGGGACCGTCTCCTTTTAATCGATTGAGCTGCAGGCTTACTCTTTTGCTTGATAATATTTGAGGAAGACATGTTTTCTTAGTGGTTCACCATTCATGCAGTACTATTTCATCATGGGTGAGCCAACTACGAACCCTGCAATTCCGCTTTTGCATGTTCCTCACGGACTGCCTGTGGGACGTTGCTTGAGCACAAGCAGCTCTACACATATAAATGTGATTGTTCTCATCCTCCCTGTTTTTTTCAGCAAAAACTTCAGGTATGATTCTTATGTTTTTTATTTCTATCCGAATATAGTGTATAAACTCCTAAATTTCCCATCTTGATGTTGGATAGTACTTGGTCAGTTTGGTTTATCCAGTAGGCGTTGTGTATATGTCCGTGAAACGACAATGCATGCATATAGGTAAGAATATTAGAAGTATTCATGTCTCAAGCTGCGGCTCTCATACTTAGAGGTCATTACACTAATTTGCAATCCTTACTAATTGTTGCATATCGTATATTTATAATATGATTTGTACTGATCTTTGCATCTCATGTAATTATAACATCAATTGTGTCTCAAGTCTGCCAATTTTATTTTCTCTAAAATCATTGTGGCGTTCCAGTTCATCTTACTGAACTTTGCATGTGCTACGTTTATCAGTCGGCAAACAAATTAAAATTTTGAACCAAAACCACATGTTTCGGAAATATGGCAGGAAACAATTATTACGAGCAGGAAATATAATTAGCTTCTTCACGCATGGCGAGAGGGATTTCACAATTTCGCCTCTTTTTTTTGCTATCATGCCATGTGTTGTTTTAGCAAATTCTCAGGTTCATGACCAGCACGGTCTACATCTTTTGTGGTTGAGTTCTATGCCTCAGATAGAACATCGATAAGGAGCTTATACATGTTCTGAGGTTACTAATATTTACTCCTCCCTTGAAGTATCCATAGTGAATTATGTGTGCTTGAATATAAATAATTTGCCAGTGTGGAATTCATAATTTATGGTGGGTCTGGAGTGTAGCCACTCTGTTATTGTCTATGGAAGCATTTTACTTCTCATGCCATTAGCCTATTACATTTTTAAAACCATGTTTTATTAATTTAATAGCCAAGATAGATATCCTTACCTCAATGTATCACTCAAGAGTAGTTCTCACAACAGATAGGATTTGTATTTGATATTCATGCAGCGCTTATAATATGTGTTAGTAAATCCATATGTTTCTTTGTGATCATATGATTGAGGGTAAACCTGTAAAGGTGAAACTTACATGTATATGTTACTCCTTTTGTTGGTCGTTTGATTATGTTTAGAATATTTCTAAGGAATGTTCCCGTTAAAGGCTACAAAAACCTGTTACTAAAAGTGTTGTCATTAGGATTAAAGACAAATGAGTACTAAACAATTTCGACTTTCTTGAGGTTGTGCAATATAAATTAAATGACCCATCACCTATTGATACGTCAAATATGATTAAAATTTTGACGACTGATCACCAACCTTTCTGTGAGCTTATATTTTTTATTGAAAAGTCGTACTGTTACGTGGTACTAATAAATTGGGAAATAAGAAAGCTGGGATGAAGGATTGACGAGTCTCCAACCATGTGTTCATTTTATCAACGAGCTAAAGCATTTTTGTGAAACAACATAGCTTAAGTACCCAAAAACATTTTCTTATGTTCCCTTAATTACTCCAAGTTATTTTCCAAAGCTTCCTTGCTTTGTCTACTTCATATTTCCGAAGTTTCAGTCCTATGGTATGCCAACGCTTAGATGTTGTCTGATTAACTAGATTGTGCCCCATATGATATAAATCATACATCTGTATATTAGAATTAATAATGTCGAAACTATATGTTTGATGGAACTTCTGTGTTGAAATACATTTTCCTAATTTTTTGCATGGTGAATGTTATGACCTTTCAAATAATTGTTTTATTATTTCTTCGAAAAAGCCGTAAATCGTAAATATGTGCACTTTGAATTAGTTTCTCCTGATAATGCAGTTGGAAGCAATGCAATAAATATGTGCATTCAATTTTTTTTGGTGATGATGGCATAATAATATATTAAATTAAAATAGGCTTTCTGACAACCATGTTTTTTTTCCTGTTGCAGTTATCTAAGAAGCCTGGATCCTTATTTCCGGAAAACAAGGCACTTGCCTTCTAAGCAAAATATAGAAGACACTAACTTTGGTGTCCAATCCTCGTTTACACTTATCTTGGTTATGTTGGGTAGTACTATAGAATACCTGGGCAGGGATAGTTATATTACATTCCAAGATGTACTGTAGTATGTGGTAATTAGACTGTCTCTTAGTCGGGGGATTTTTGTGTGTTAAGTTTCATAATCTGGCAAACAATATTTTTTTCATAATTCTGCGTGGCACAAACCCTTTATATTTGCATGCCTATTTGCCAGGCTATGTTCCACTGTAGAGGATGTTAATTCTTAAATGTGCAATGAACTGGATAATACCTTCATGTTAATTTCCTTTTTCCAGAATAGTATATACACTATAAACAAAATTTAATTATAGCGTGAGAACCCAATAGCATCGGAGGGCTAGCAGTCGGTTGCTATGTGCTCGCGCAGTAGTCATCCCATCGCTTGCAGCACATGATGTGTGGCAGCCAAAAAGCAGCTTCAATCACAGACATTGGGATGCATGCATGTGTACAATGGTGAAACGTGATCAGCAAGCTAGGATGTCCCACACCCACAGGTTCGTACTAAATGGTGCAATCATATCTTTTTACTGATTTATATATTTTCCACTGTGACATTTATCTGTTCCACCACAATTGCAATCCATGTAAAATCCGTGTGGCGATGATGATACTGAGTAAAGTCATGTAGGAGATGGATTTTTGACATCGTATATGCATGATATTAAATAAAAATAGATGAAAAATCCAAATATGAAAAGTAGTATGTGTGATGTGTCAACGAAACAGATGCAAGTCATGTAATTTATAAGATTTCAGACATTAAGTTCTGAACCAGGGAAGATTGGACGAAAAAAATTGGTGAAGATTTTATCACATGGTTTGGTACATTAATTGTAAACGGTCGAAAAATCTACTACGTAAATTTATCTATTAACATCTCATTTTAATTTTTATGTTAATGAGGGATTTCGATATCCCTGGAACATTGGAAGTCGAAAATAGATGCTATGACTTCCTTACAATTATAGTCACCTTTCTTATTATGTTGCTTATATAAATATTTGTGTACATACAAACCGGAGAGAAGTGATGTGAACGACAATGTGCATTGTGCTAGAGAAGGAAAACTGATTTTTGTAACTCAAAAAAGTTCAAGAAAGCTAAATTGCATAGTGTTGCATATTAAACAAGTATGTCATTTTTATATTCGAATGCTCATTTATTTGCATAATTTTTAATATTACAGGCAAATTATATTTGTGTACCATTGTTAGCATAGTTATCAAAAAAGTGTAAAATAAAGATTATTATAAAGCGTTTCTCTAAAATAACAATCTATTACATGAAGTTCTTAAGATGAGAATTACTATAACCAATTGTTAAGCGTGTCAGCTATTATGCCATAGACATCCTAATTCATTTATTTCAAATACCTAAATAATTAATCACACATTTGGTTTTACTTCGCATGTTAATATTGTCTTGACTCAAACTTTCTAAACATTCACCATGTTCATCAAAATAGTTTATTAGCATCTACATACATATATATTTTTAAATGGAGGGGAATATAATATTGAAAGTATATTGAAATGGAGGAAATATAAGTACTAGACAGTCCAAGCAGGCCACATGATGAACTTAAATTGATAAGGACATAAAATTCAAATTAATACTCAATTTTGCAGGGTAGCCCGTGCGAATGCACGAGTTGACGACTAGTATCTATAATTACTCTCTACAAAATGTAGAGTACACGCAATGCTTATGAAGAAGATTCTGTGCTGAAATTCTTGAGTTATCCTTCCCTTGACATGGAGAAGGGCATTATAAAGCCAGTGTTAACTGTTAATGTAAGTCAGTCCTTCTAAAGCCTTTATCCTCAATTGCTGTTTAATTTTCTCATACTCCCTATCATTTACTGCTATTTAGTTTGCTGTTTCTACCAAAATTCATGTTCGCAAGAACCGTAAGTTCTAAGTTTTACTTGTAAAACCAAATTCCTAATTCATACCATTCACATTACTCAATACTCCCTATATGTATGCTTGTTTTGTGGATCTATAATCCAGTGTGTGGTGAAGCAGCCCACGTTTGCACCTTGTGATCTCCTGTTTTATCTTACTGATGTGGCTGATGATATGAACAACATGCCATGCACATTAACCAAAATAGATACAATGATTTTCTTTGCCCTCCATCTATGCTTGTTATGTTGACATGGTAATCCAGTAGTGTGGTGAAGCTCCCCGCATTATGAACAATGCCAAATTATGCTATTGATATTTTGAACTTACTCTTTATTTTCTAATTTGAAATTGGATGGAATTGACAGCACAGTTATCATCTTTGTTTATACACGTGCAAAACCTGTCATCTCTCTGCTTTGTTTCAGGGTGATATGCCTGATGGCATGCACAAGTCTGCTGAGGGCTATGCAACAAACCCAACATATATTGCAGCCAAGAAGGCAAAACATCTTGAAGATAGCGAGACAACTCCAAAGTCTTGTCTTGATGCAGTGTTCAAGTTACTTGAGACTAGCAGTCAGACAAGCTCACAGAATTCGTTGTCTGAATCAGTTCGACTTCTTCAGTCCCAGGTTCTAGCAGAAAGGCATTCTGCAACTCAACTTCGACTTGAAGTCTTATCTCTAAGAAATATTGTGGAGAACACCAATGAGAACCTCATTGCTAAACATCTACACCTGGAAGCTATGACCGACATGCTAGGCCGGTCTCACAGCCTTGCGTAGCAGCTTCTGCAGCAGTTCCCGCGCAAGGCTAACCTTTCTTGAACTGTCTTGGAAGTGGTCTCGGTTCAGTATTATTTTGTTACACTGCAATGGTGCCCAGTTTTTGTAATCTGCTTCTTCGTTGCCCTTTATGATCACTGGTGGCGAACTTCGATGCCCAGTGGATGTAATATACCATAAATCCTTTATTGTATAGTGTAGGTTTATTCTTAGTTACTACGCCGTAATTTCTTTATTGTATAGAGTAGGTTTGTTCTTAATTCCTACTAGTTACTGCCATCATTCGCTATCTGAAAAAAATCAGATGTAGTCGACCGGGCCAAAACATTCGCCTCTAACGGGCCTAGTGTTTAGCGGGCCACAATTGGGCCGGCATGCATCATTCTTGGGCCCGAATGATTGGGGCCTTCACACTTTGCGCGAGTCCCACTACTTACACCGGCCTATATTTTAGTTGGGCCTTTTGTGGACCTAGCGCTTAGTTTGGCCCGGGTAGCGTTGGGCCATTAACAGGCTGAATATTGCACTGCCCTGTTGCGGCCCAGATGAAACCATGGGCCTTTAGCAGGCCAAAATGCATATTGGGCCTCAATTTTCACTAGTCGTCGACGGGCCTTCAGCAGGCTGAAATGTAAATCGGGCCTTTTTGGGCCCAGTTATATCACGGGCAGTTAACAGGCCGAAACATATCTCGGGCCTTCGTTGGCCCACTGATATCATGGGCCTTTAAGAGGCCGAAAGCTTAGTACAAACATCAACAGGCCGAATTATGCGACAAGCCTTTAACGGGCCCAAAGTCACGTTGGGTTGAACTGCTGCCACCTTTATCACGGGCCGTTAGTGGGCCCGATGTCCCGTCGGACCATATGGCCCATGGGCAGCACGGGCCATTCCCAGACCGAAAGTCACACCGGGCTGTAATGGGCCCATGTCTACATCGGGCCTCTAACAGGCCGAAAGTCACTGGGCTGCAATTGGGCCCAAATATTTGGCGAACAATTAATGGGCCAGATCTGGCTTCGGGCCGTAAATAGGCCCAAATATTCAGTGAACAATTAACGGGCCAGATCTGGCTTTGGGCCGTAAATGGGCCTTTATTAAGCAGGTCATTATTGGGCTGGCCCACTAGTACCTGAGTAAGTACTATGGGCCTTTGACTGGGCCAGCCTTTTTAACTTATATGGGCCTTTGTTGGGCCGTGCCACGTGTCGATGTATCATAGGCGCTTTGGGTCTAATGAGTGGATGACATCTGTCCCAACGGTGAGCCGACACGTGTTTCCTCCCGCCAATGATGATTTTACACGTGGAAAATCCCCATTGGTCGGGGCTGCTAACGGATTATCGGATCCAAAACCGGACCTGATAGCTTAACGGCGTTCGTTATGGTGGAGGCCATGTGTCGGTCACCCTTGACGAAAGCACTTCTGTGACGCGCGATTTATCGTCATGGAAGTGGACACTTCCGTCATGATAATTTTGGTAATGTCATGGAACACTTCTACGACAGCACAGGTATGACTATCTTGATTCTATCATAAATTTGTCATGGATGTACATGCATGACAGAAAACATGACCTACTGTGACAAACACGTATCATCACGGAAGTGTATTTTTTGTAGTGTTTGCAGAGGTGCGAGAGCTCAATTTTTAAAACAGAGATAAATGATTATTTTGAGACATGCACCCTTCTTATTCACTTCACGACCATCAGTTATCAACATCTTCCATGCTAAGCACACTAGTGGTGGTCCCCAAGCGATAAAAGTAAAGGTTTTGTCTCCATTGGGAGTTTTTGTTTGATTATTTAAGAGATGAACTCTTTTTCATGTTTGCAGTTTGGGACTGGGCATCCCTATTACCGCCCATTTTTCGTGCGATGGCGAGTGAATAAACACTCGACCTGAGAATAACCCGCTTAGCATGGAAGATACCGACCACCTCCTATCGTTCCATGAATGATCCAGGCACGCAAAAAGGATAGATTTTAGAAGTTTTTAGAGGTGGCACATGCAAATTTACTTAGGACGGTAGGGTAATACCGCATATAGGTAGGTATGGTGGACTCATCTGGAATAACTTTGGGTTCAAGGTTTTTGATGTACAAGCAGAATTCCCACTTAGTACAGGCGAAGGCTGGCAATTTAGATTGAGAAGTGGCTAGCTAGAGAGCAACAACGATCATAACCATGCATTATGCATAAGTAACACAGGACACTAGCATGAGTAGGATATGAACACCATGAACATAAATATTATAGAGGCTATGTTGGTTTTGATTCAACTACATGCATGAACATGTACCAAGTCAAGCCACTCGAACATTCAGAGGAGGATACCATATCATCATACTACATCACAATCATTTTAACGCTATGTTGATATCCAAGCTAAATCAGTATCCACTCCTAGCTACTTATGCATGGCATGAGAAACTATAATATCTAATTGTCATGGCAAACATGTTTAATCATAATGGGCTGAAGCATGGGTACTAGGTTAAACATACTTACACAAACAGAACAAGTCGAGTTCATACCAGTTTCTCTTTGCCACGGCCAGTTCATCGAATAACGTCATTATTGTCTTTCACTTGCACGAGCGCTTGATATGAAAATAATAATAGTGCAAGAGTGACGTGGACTAAG
The DNA here is from genome assembly GCA_032464435.1 of Aegilops umbellulata. Classification (NCBI taxonomy): domain Eukaryota; kingdom Viridiplantae; phylum Streptophyta; class Magnoliopsida; order Poales; family Poaceae; genus Aegilops; species Aegilops umbellulata. The sequence continues at coordinate 601,490,198 of CP136060.1, forward strand.
CTGGAATCTGCAAACATTTTATTCAACAGGAGAAGACAAGGTAAATTGGGCTCTTTATTAGTTCAACAATTATTCATATGAGAGCCACTCAACATTTTCATCATGGTCTTCTCCTCGGTACTACTCGAATAAAAAGGAAAAGAAATTTAGAGAAACACACTAAATATTTTTGGAGTTTTTGATTTTGTTGAACAAGCAAATAAAAGGGAAAAACAAAAACGAGAAAAACTATTTACACGAGAAAGCTCCGAACAAGCAAAAGAAGAACAAGGAAATATTTTTGGATTTTCTTTTTAGTACTACTACTAAGCATGCATAGAAAGTAAATTACTACAACTAATTTTTTTTGTTTTTCAAAAGTTTTTCAAACACACAAGAAGAAAGCAGGAAAATAAATCTAAGCATGGATAATACAATGAAAAAGTGTGAACACCGACAAATAGAATGGTATGTGAACATGAATATAATGTCGGTGAGAAAGACGTACTCCCCCAAGCTTAGGCTTTTGGCCTAACTTGGCAGTCGATTAGTAGCCTGGAGGGTAGTAGGGATCCTGAGGAGCGGGCATCCACTCATCCCATTCCTGAGGTACGTGTGCAGCCTCTGCAGCAGCGTGAGCATTCCAGTAGGAGATGATGTATGCAGGCATAATCCTATGTCCGCCCCTGGCAGCAGAATCAAACAAAGCAGGTGCAGGCAAGGGGATAACATCACGAGTTGTAACGCTATAGACCAGGTTATAAGGAATGGCAATATCAGGATGATCATGTGCAAGAAAGTGATGGTGATCCATGGCTGCTCGGTCTAGGTAAACATTGGTCAGAGGGTAATCACAAGGGTGTATCTCAACCTCGAAGTGAGCCGCCAAACGAGTAGCAAAAATCCCACCATGTATTTTACACTGGGATTTATTAAGGTGCAGGCGACGAGCCATGATTTCTCCCAAGCTATACATGTTGTCGCCCTCAAGTGCACGACGTGAAACAGCAAGGTCTAGTGAACTAAGTGCACCCACCTTCTCCGTAGCAAGCAAGCATTTGGTAATAAAAAGTGCAAAGTAACGAACAGCAGGAAAATGTAAGCCAGCGGCAGTGATGGCCGACACTCTTCTCTCACCACCCACTGTCAAAGTGCGACAAAAGGCCTCAAACTCGGCCGGCCTAGGCTCAGCCAAGCTCCCATCAGACGGGATCATGCATATGTTACAAAATTCAGTAAGTGGTATCTGATGGTTTTCAGCATATAAGTCAAAGCTCACTTCAGGAGGATTATTTCTAGGTAGGAAAGTAAAACTTTGAACAAAGATGTTTGTGAGGATTAGGTGTTGGTCACACTCATCTGCGATGAAGTCCGTGAGGCCGGCATTAGCGATGTATTGCATGAACTCCTCATGGATTCCAGCCTCTTGCAGGAACGGGGTGTGCGGCCATTCGCACGGTCGTACCTCCGCCAACCTCCAAGGGCAGAGATCACTGTCAGAAAACTTCCCAATAACACCCTTGGAGTTCTTCTTTGAGCCAAATTTCCTGAAGATATTCATGTCCGCGTACAATTTTTCCTATGAACAAAAATCTGAATTTTTAGTTCACAAAATTTTCTCAACAAAACTTGACAAAATTGATAGCAACTACTCATAGGAATACATAGAGGCCATAGCAAGCATTCAAACTACTTAGAACACTAAGAATTCAACATGCAAGCACATCTACGGCAGCACCAATAGTAGCTAATTATTCAAAGTATAGAGCACTAAAACAAAAACTAATTGGACAAATGGTGGAGTCACATACCAAGCAATAATCCCCTGAAACAGTTTCTGACACTGAGCTTCCAGCAAAGAGATAGAAATACGCGGGTTTGAGCTCAAGAACACGAGAGAGAGAGAGAGAGAGAGCAATGGGGATTTTTTTTTCTGGAGGTGAGTGATGGTATGGGCTAAAGAGATAAGTGAGGGGGCCCATGTGGGGACCACAACCCACCCAGGTGGGTTGTGCCCACCTGGTGCACCTCCCTCTGGTATTATTTGCACCAAAAATTCAGAAAAAATCAGAAAAAAAATCATATAAAATTTTCAGGGAATTCTGAGAACTTTTATTTTTTGGGTCATTTTTTATTACACGGGAAATTCAGAAAACAGACAAAACATGGTATTTTATTTTATTTAACTAATAAAAACAGAGAATAAGAAGTAGGGACAGAAGGTAGTGCTTACTAAATTCATCAACTCATACCGCTCAAAAATGATTCATTAATAAGGTTGATCAGGTCTTATTAACAACCACTTTCGATTAGCATGAAACCGTAGAACTTTCGTAAATCACTAAGTTACCTCAATGGGGATATGAATGTCCCCGACAATAAGCATTTCATATTTCTTTTTGACAGTAGGTAGGGGTATTTGAAAACTTCCAATAGTGATTGTCGGAGATTTTTCAATAACGTTAATACCATTCACTTGGAATTGTTTCTTCAGAAAGTGCACCGTATGCTCATTACCATTAATATGAAAAGTGGCCTTGCTTTTATTACAATAAATAACAGCCCCTGCGGTATTCAAGAAGGGTCTACCAAGGATAATTGACATGTTGTCGTCCTCGGGCATCTCAAGTATAACAAAGTCAGTCAAAATAGTAACATTAGCAACAACAACGGGCACATCCTCACAAATACCGATAGGTATGGCAGTTGACTTTTCAGCCATTTGCAAAGATATTTCAATAGGTGTGAGTTTATTTAAGTCAAGTCTTTTATATAAAGAGAAAGGCATAACACTAACACCAGCTCCTAAATCACACAAAGCGGTTTTCACATAATTCTTTTTGATAGAGCAAGGTATAGTTGGTAGACCCGGATCTCCAAGTTTTTTAGGTACTCCATCTTTAAAAGTGTAATTAGCAAGCATAGTGGAGATTTCAGCTTCTGGTATTTTTCTCTTATTTGTAATGATGTCTTTCATATACTTTGCATAAGGAGGCATTTTCAAGATATCAGTCAAGCGAGTACGCAAAAAGCTGGCCTCAGCATTTCAGCAAAGCGTTCAAATTCTTCATCATCTTTCTTTTCAGTTGACTTGGGTGGAAAAGGCATAGGTTTTTGAACCCACGGTTCTCTTTCTTTACCGTGTTTTCTAGCAATGAAGTCTCTTTTATCATATCTTTTATTTTTGGGTTGTGGGTTATCAAGATCAACAGGTGGTTCTATTTCAACATCATTATCTGGTTCTTTATCATTATTTGGTTGAGTGTCTTCATGAACCTCATCATTATATTTTTCATTATCACTAGGTGAGTGTTCATTACTGGATAGAGTTTCAGCATCAGAGATAGAAGTTTCATTTTCATTATCAGGAGGTTTTTCTATTTCAGGTTCACTAGAAGTGTGCAAAGTCCTATCATTTTTCTTTTTCTTTTTCATTTTAGAAGGACTAGGTGCACTAGTGTTGTTCCTTTGTGAATCTTGTTCTATTCTTTTTAGGTGTCCCTCGGGATAAAGTGGTTCCTGAGTCCTTTTACCTCCTCTAGTTGCAACTCTAACAGCAAAGTCATGCATATTATGATTCATTTCATCAAGTAATTCTCTTTGTGATTTAGCAACTTGTTCTAACTGAGTTTGAACCATAGAAGCATGTTTTCCAACACCTCTAACATCATTTGAGATTCTAAATAACAAGTCACTCAAGCGATCAATCATATCAGAATTGTATTTCAATTGTTTCATAACATTTGCATTGAAGTGATCTTGTTTTCTAATGTAGTTTTCATACTCATAAAGGCATTGCCTAGGATGCATATTGTGAGGATTATCATTTTCATTGAACTTAATAAGAGAATTTACCTCTACCACCATAGGCAATGGTGGTGTATTAAGCCCATGTATTTCTTCAATAGGAGGTAAATTTTTAACATCCTCAGCTTTAATACCCTTTTCCTTCATAGATTTCTTTGCCTCTTGCATATCTTCAGGACTGAGATATAATATACCCCACTTCTTCGGAGTGGGTTTAGGCAGTGGTTCAGGAAGAGTCCAATCATCATAATTTTTCAATATATTATTCAATAATTCTTCAGCTTGTGCAATAGTTCATTCCCTGAAAACACAACCAGCACAACTATCTAGGAAGTCCCTAGAAACATCGGTTAGTCCATTATAGAAGATATCAAGTATTTCATTTTTCTTAAGAGGATGATCAGGCAAAGCATTAAGTAACTGGCAAAGCCTCCCCCAATCTTGTGGGAGACTCTCTTCTTTAGTTTGCACAAAGTTAAATATTTCCTGTAAGGCAGCTTGTTTCTTATGAGTAGGAAAATATTTTTCAGAGAAGTAATGAATCATATCCTGGGGACTATGCACACAACCAGGAGCAAGAGTATTGTACCAAGATTTAGCATCACCCTTTAATGAGAAAGGAAATAATTTAAGAATAAAGTAATAGTGAGTTTTCTCATTATGAGTAAAAAGGGTGGCTATATCATTCAACTTAGTAAGATGTGCCACAACAGTTTTAGTTTCATAACCATGGAAAGGATCAGACTCAACCAAAGTAATTAACTCTGGGTCAACAGAGAATTCATAATCCTTATCATCAATAAAGATAGGTGAAGTAGCAAACTTAGGATCACATTTCATTCTAGCATCCAGAGATTTTCTTTATACTTGCATAATAATTTCTCTAGATCATCTCTATCATTGCAAGCAAGAATATCTTTAGTTGTTTCTTCACTCATAACATAACCTTCTGGTACCTTAGGCAATTCATATCTAGGAAGGCTAATTCTAGCAGGTGTTTCAGGAGTTTCAGTTTCAAGCTCATCATCAGATTCAACAAGATCATGTTGTATTACTCTAGCAATTTGTGCATCAAGAAAATCACCAAGTGGCACATCATCATTATCAGGCAAGGTACTAGCATCATCATAAGCATCATTCATAGTAGAAGTAGCATCCTCAATAACTTGTGACATATTAGAATTAATAGCATGTGGTGGTGTTGCAAGTTTACTCATAATAGAAGGTGAATCTAAAGAAAAACTGGATGGCAGTTCCTTACCTCCCCTCGTCTTAGAGGGATAAATCTTAGTCTTTGGATCCTTCAGATTCTTCATAGTGATAATATGATAATAATCCTAAGTGACTCAACAAATATAGCTATGCTCCCCGGCAACGGCTCCAGAAAAAGGTCTTGATAAACCACAAGTATAGGGGATCGCAACAGTTTTTGAGGGTAGAGTATTCAACCCAAATCTATAGATTCGACACAAGGGGAGCCGAAGAATATTTGAAGGTATTAGCAGCTGAGTTGTCAATTCAACCACACCTGGATATTAATTATCTGCAGCAAGTAATCAGTAGCACAGTAATATGATAGTTTTGATAATAGTGACAGCAGCAACGGTAACAGTAACAGTGATAGCAGTAATTTGGTACCAAGTGTAACAATGATGATAGCAGTAGTAACTTAGCAGAAACAACATAAGATAAATTCGTAGGCATTGGATCGGTGACTTGTTGTATGATATTCATCATGTGACAGTTATAACCTAGGGCGATACGGCACTAGTTCTAGTTCATCGATATAATGTAGGCATGTATTCCGTAAATAGTCATACGTGCTTTATTAAAAGAACTTGCATGACATCTTTTGTCCTACCCTCCTGTGGCAGCGGGGTCCATATTCGAAACTAAGGGATATTATGGCCTCCTTTTAATAGAGAACCGGAACAAAGCATTAACACGTAGTGAATACATGAACTCCTCAAACTACGGTCATCATCAAGAGTGGGCCCGGTTGTTGTCACTCTGGGGTTGTCAGATTATAACACGTAGTAGGTGACTATAACTTGCAAGATCGGATCTAAAACATGGATACAATGATGAATTCATGAACGGTTCATATCTGAGTTCATGGCACTCGGGCCCAAAGTGACAAGCATTAAGCATAGCAAAGTCATAGCAACATCAATCTAAGAACATAGTGGATACTAGGGATCAGGCCCTAACAAAACTAACTCGATTACATGATGAATCTCATCCAGCTCCTCACCGACCAGCGAGCCTACGAAGGAATTACTCACTCCCGGTGGGGAGCATCATGGAATTGGCGATGGAGATGGGTTGGTGATGATGAAGAACGAAGATCCCCCTCTCCGAAGCCCCAAACTGACTCCAGATCTGCCCTCCCGAGGAAGAACAAGGCTTGGCGGCGGATTCGTCTCATGGATCGCGATAATTCTTTCTCCTTGATTCTTTTTCTAGAAATATGTGATTTTATATTATCAGGGGGTCGTCAGCAGGGCCACCAGGTGGGTACAACCCACCTGGGCGCGCCAGGAGAGGGAGGCGCACCCTGGTGGGTTGTGCCCAACCAGGGGCCCCTCTCCGATGGGTCTTGGCTCCAGAAATTATTATTATTGATATAAAAAATCCTCGCAAATTTTTGTTCCATTCTGAGAACTTTTATTTCTGCACCAAAACAACACCATGGTAGTTCTGCTGAAAACAGTGTTAGTTCGGGGTTAGTTTCATTCAAATCATGCAAATTAGAGTCCAAAACAAGAGGAAAAGCGTGAGAAAAAGTAGATACACTGGAGACGTATCAAGGCATGCCATATTTGTTCAGCAAGTATCGGTATGTTTTCGTCTTCGTTTTGTTCATGTGATATGTGCAAATCTTGGAGCGTCTTTTGCATTTTTTTCACTATTCTTTTGTGCACCATACTGGTATGAGATAGTCCATGGTTGATTTATAGAATGCTCATTGCGCTTACGTTTGAGTATGGCTTTATAGAATGCTTCATGTGCTTCACTTATATCATTTGAAGTTTGGATTGCCTGTTTCTATTCACATAGAAAACCGTTATTTGTAGAATGCTCTTTTGCTTCACTTATATTTGTTAGAGCATGGTCTTTTGTAGAAAGAATTAGACTTTCATGATTCACTTATATCTATTTAGAGAGTCAACAGAAATTGGTCAATTGCATGGTTATTCATAAAATCCTACGTAAAACTTATGGATCACTGAATATGATATGTTTGATTCCTTGCAATAGTTTTGCGATATAGAGATGGAATATGTGGGAGGTACTAGTAAACAGTTGTGGTTAGTAAGAATATTGGTGTTAAGGTTTGTGATTCTCGAAGCATGCATGTATAGTCTCTCGTTATGCTATGAAGTTGGAGCATGACTTATTATTGATTGTCTTCCTTATGAGTGGCGGTCGGGGATGAGCGATGGTCTTTTCCTACCAATCTATCCCCCTAGGGGCATGCGTAGTAGTACTTTGCTTCGAGGGCTAATAAACTTTTGCAATGATTATATGAGTTCTTTATGACTAATGTGGGTCCATGGATTATACGCACTCTTACCTTTCCGCAATTTGCTAGCCTCTACGGTACCGTGCATTGCCCTTTCTCACCTCGAGACTCGGTACAAACTTTGCTGGTGCATCCAAATCCCGTTGTCATGGAATTGTCACGGCAGATGTCCTAGCGAAAGGACTTAGTCGTGGAGCCATCGCAACTAGGTTAGCTTAAAGGGGTTAAACAGGACAAAGGACACAGGGAGTTTATACTGGTTCGACCCCTTGCGGTGAAGGTAAAGGCCTAATCCAGTTTGAGGTGGTATTGCTTGAATTTCGATTACCAGGGAGCAAATATGCTTGACCTAGTTCTCGATCTCTTGTCTCTTGCCCTAAACTGCCGCTGGGTCATCCCTTTATATACATAGGTTGACACCCGGCGGTTCACGGAGTCCCGGCCGGCTCATACACAACGTGTCCGGCTCGGTGACTAACTATACATGCCTTACAATACAAGTCATACATACATGGCGGTTCATCACCTGGGCCTTGAATCACCTCGGGGTCTTGGGCCGTTAGCGGGCTCACATGATCCGCCATATTCTTTGGTAAGCCGCCAGCGGTATGACCCGGGCCCTCCTGGGCGGTTCATACCCAGTAGTTATATCCCCAACATTAGGCCCCAGGTTGATTTGAACTCGTTCATATCAATCTTCAACACATGTCAAAATCTTGTATCGCCTTGTTTGATAAACCTTTTTGTAACCCGCCATGACATCAGCCCATAAAACTTTCTTAAGCCGCCATGACGTCATTTCGCATTAATATCGCACGAAGCCCAGAGCGTCTTAATTGATACTTATCTTAATAAACCTCCTGAAAACCGAGCCGTCTATATAGCCATATGATGATTTTTGCCTCCTCGATTCCCTCGCATGCCTTGTATCCATTGCCTTATAAATAGGGACAGGGGGCCATTTTCACTTTTACCCCCTGCCGGTGCTTCTTCTTCTCCTTCCTCTCGATGCTAGCGCGACTAGAGCTCCGCCGCCGCCGTCGAACTTCCTCCACAGCCCGAAGCCAAGGCCGCTGCATCAACCTGAACGCGTCCAGAAATCGCGATGCTTCTCCGTTGTCCATGAGCACCAACAGGTATTCATCACCCCTTGCCACAGATCTGCATTAGGATTCCACTGTTCGTTGGCGCTCTTGTTGTTCTTCGCCTTTCCCTTCAACTTTTGCAGTTTTTAATCTGGATAGACCACAAGCTTTGCGCGGAAGTAGTTTTAGCATTCATTTTTCTCATTAGAAGAACATCTCCCCGTAAAAGATCCCATTCAAACATCCATGCTTTCCACTGTCGCCATCTTAGGTTTAGGATTTCACTGCCTTTTCAGAACCGTGGTATATCCAAATTTATTGCTCCATCTTGCAGAACCTGTTTGTCCAACACTTAGCCAAATCTGAAGTACCATAAATGCCATACCGGCTTATACCGCAAACCATGATTCATCATAAAGCACCAAATCTTGTTAAACCGCCACCATAAGCTGTTAGAACTTTTCCTGACCAGGCAATATATCTCCGTTTAACTACACTTGTTCATGATCTTTAATTCTGCAATGCATCTTGACTGTTATACTCTGCCCGGTTCAACAAAGTATTTAATCCAGTAGGTACCATTAGTCCCCTTTTAAGCCGGCAATATGAATATCGACACACTCCAAATGTTCAACTTCCAGCTTAAATTTCCAACCGCTTACAGCACTTTTCCCTTTTTCAATTAATGATTTGTCTTAATATTATAACAATTAAACCAGCAATATTTTCCTTTGTAGTCAAAAAAATCGAAGGCAAAAACCGTCACCTCCTACAATTGGGTTGTTTCCCGGGTTACCGAGGAAGATTTGAACGCACATGTTCAGACAAGTGTCCTGGCCAAAAAAGACGTCATTCATTGGAGGGTCCCAGGTGCAAAGACTCGCCCTAAGCCCAAAAATGGCGAAGTAGTGCTTTTCATGGATCATATGGACCGGAGCTTCAGCCCTCCCGGCTCAAGATTCTTCCGGGACGTGCTGCACTTATTCAAGCTTCACCCTCAAGATATCGGTCCAAATTCTGTCTCCAATATCTGCAACTTCCATGATTTTTGTGAGGTGTACCTTCAACAGGAGCCCGCTGTGGAGTTATTCAGATAATTCTACTACTTGAACCGGCAGAATGAATTCACATATGGTCCTAGCCTGGAACTAGGTGGCATATCCATACAGCACCGGAAAGAGGCCATTTTCCTAGCTGCTGCTCTTCCTAGCCACCCCAAAGATTGGAACCAGACTTGGTTGTATTGTCAAGACACTTCACTAGAAGGGGAGAATCCCTTGCCGGGTTACCGTGACAAACGGCTTAGCAGCAGATATCATCTTCCAGATCTTATCGATACAGCATAACAGAAAAAATATGTGTCTGTTTTTGTGAAGATCCGGGCCTTTATGGCCAACGGCCTGACTGGTATTGATTTAGTTCGATGATGGGTCGCCTGGAGAGTCTTGCCGCTGAGCATCCGGCCCGAGTTAATGTGCGAGTATACCGGAGAACTAACAGATCCTCGGCGCCATTGTAACACTGAAATTACGAAGGAAGATATCAACAACATGACCAAGACTCTATTGAACCAGAGCTTGGAAGATTGCAGTCAATTTGGACTGAGCCCTTTCTGTACGCTGAATGAACTGCCAACTGTAAGTTTGACCCAGCTCATACTTGCTTCACATTTCCATTTTTGTTGCTTGCTTGTACTTATTCATTGTTTACAGGCCGACCCAGCTTTCTGGGCCAAGAAACTGCTAGAAAAATCAAAGAAAACCCGGACGAAGAACAAGGCCTCCAAAAACCCTGCTAAGAAGAAATCCAAAGCTGCTGAGTTATTCGATTTGGATGACAAAGATGATGATGATGATGAGTCCGAGGTAGAACTTGATTCCCTTGGCTCATTTTTTACATCTTATTGACAACGACTATTATCAGGATGAAGCAGAAGCCAGCCATGCAGATGACGCAGAGGTAATTATTCTTTCCTCTGGCTCACAACCTCTGCCAACACAGAAAACCCGACTGCAAGATGGAAAGTAAGCTTTTCTCACCCTTTAGCTCACTTGGATCCCAACTTTCTTTTGAAGAAGCAGCAATATGAAGCTCGCCGTACAACCCGGAATAGTGGCGGTGAAGTTTTATCCTCCGGCTTACCGAACGCTCCAGCACCTCGCAAGCGTCGACAGGAGATCTCAAAAATTTCTGACTTAGATTATCCCAAGGCGGGTCTCGTTCGTCAACCTCTTAACCCGTCTGATTCAAATTATCAGGGAACATCTCATTCTTCCTCCGGCAACTCAACAGGAACTCGAATCCTAGCCTTCAAGACTGTACCTGGGTAAGGGTATACTCAATCATTTAAATCTTTATTCTTGTTCAATATACTGGCCTCTTTGTACTTCTTATTTGCATGGGCTAGGCCAAACCCAGCAAGAAGGCAAAACTGAGTAAGTCGGTCGACGACTCCAACCCGTCTAAACCGGAAAAACAACAGCCAGAATCTTCAAACCCAATTGCTGAGGCCACCATTGATGATCCACTACCACAAGACAATGAAGTCTCCATAGACCATATGGACGTTGAACCGGCCATTTCTAAGCCACCAAGCCCAGTTAAGCCTGCTGAGGAAAAGACTGACGACATCGTCATCACCGGGTTTGGTTTCACAGCACTGGGTCACCCCACTATCTTATCCAAACACAGCACCAAGGAAGAAATTTCTGCTAAAGATAAAGGCAAGTGGAAGGTAGACTTAGAGAGATACGTCCATTTCAGTGCCCAAGACATCCACTCTGGTTATTTGAACCGTCTGTACACCAGCCGTGACTTTGAAGCCGGCTTAGTCAATTTGATGAAGGAACGTTATGAGGTAATCCAATCACTATTCTTTCCATAATGATATGTCTATCAGCCACCAAGTCTATAGGATATGATAAGATTGAATATGTTGTAGACTTTCCAACTGCCATAAAGAAATTGAACAGCATCACTAGTAGCCCCCAAGGGTTGGCTTGAATCATGGAATTAAGCCGGGACTTTAAATAGCAGTAATGAACTTCACATCAGTAGCCCCCAAGGGCCGGCTTAAATCATGGAGTTAAGCTGGGACTTATCGGCATTGATTAATCATCCTCTTCAATATGTAACCTTGGTAAACTGGATCATATCATTATACCTAAATCATCACATAAATTCATCTTTGAAAAGAGCAATAGGCATTAGCCCCCAAGTGCCAAGGAAAATACTTGTATTATGCTTGGGACTTCAAAAAGATCTTAAGAGCAATATACATTAGCCCCCAAGTGCCAAGGAAAATACTTGTATTGTGCTTGGGACTTCAAAAAAGATCTTAAGAGCAATATACATTAGCCCCCAAGTGCCAAGGAAAATACTTGGATTGTGCTTGGGACTTCAAAAATAATCATACTCCTAATATCTTTCCATGTTCGTGTATATCACAGGTTGAACTGACTGAGAAGGACTCACAGCTCCATGATCTGAAGGCCAACATTAAAACTCAACAATCTGAAACATCCATGGCCAAATCAGAACTGAAGACTACTTTAGAGAACATTGAGCAGCTTAAGAAAAACTTCAACACTGACAAAGATGGCTCGGAGGTTGAAAGAGCAGCTCTATTCAAGAGAGCAGAAGATGCTGAGGCCGCACTTAAAACCGGTGACTGGCGAGTTGTCTGGCTTAAAGAAACAGATCAATATCATGTCGTCAGCCATCTTTGGTAAGTAGGAAACATGTCTCTCTTGCACCTTAATAATCATATTATAAACGGCTGCCGGCTTACTCATAATTTGACTGATATAGGTTCTCATAGCGCCAAGTTGGGCTCAGATATGCGCATCCAGCTTAAAGCTATCTACACTCTTGTATAACAGTTATATACTGGTGCCCAACGACCATTGCTGCTGCTCTGCACAAGAAATATCCAACAACACTCAACAAAGACACATTGGAGAAGTTATCCGTGCTGCCCCAAAGGATTGACGACTTAAAACGGGGAGCTGCCAGAGCCGGCGCCTTGACATCCTTAAGCTGGGCAAAGGCATGGCAAGCAGGTCTTGATCCGGAGGATTTGGCCAATGGCTGCCCCAACGTTAAAGAGGACGGATCTACCTTCAGTGCTGATGATTTTGCAGAAATAGCAAGAGCAATGCGTCCCTTAGCAAGTAAGTTGGCGGACGAAACCAATCTATCCACTTACCAGGCGGCTTATGGAGCTGAAAACAAGAAAGTGAAAGCGCCGGTTCACAAGCCGACAGATCTCATCCCACCGATTCGTAAGCACACCTTCGCCCCTGACATTGATCCATAAAACCTTATTCATGATGTAGCTGTGTTTAGAGCATTGACCGGTATCAACTCGGCTACGCCTGACTTCCAGCTGATGGATAATCAAGGAGCTGAAGATGACGGCTTACCTTCACCCCTGACATTGATCCATAAAACCTTATTCATGATGTAGCTGTGTTTAGAGCATTGACCGGTATCAACTCGGCTACGCCTGACTTCCAGCTGATGGATAATCAAGGAGCTGAAGATGACGAAGAGGCGCAGGATGATCCGGAGGCTTCAACCTACTAACAGCCATGAGTCGGCTTATGAAGCATACTTTGTTGTGTTGATAATCTCCAAAACACTTATCCTCGTTGGGATATCAGATGCCTTGTAATAGGCTAGTGAAAGTTTTTGATCTGTCGTGCCATCGTGCATGTTTTGTTTTGCATAAAACTACTGATCCGCCAGTTGAAGATCTGCCACTTATGCTTATGATGTCATCAAGTATGCATATCATATTTCATTTTTTCCTGCACACAAGCAGATCACAAGTGCCCTGGCGGTTTACCCCAGAGCGGGTCACAATACTCCATATAAAAATTACTGGTGACTAAAGACAGTCCATAACCAGGGCCAATTTAATCCTAACCTTATATAATCATAACAAAATATCATACCTGTGATATTTGCTCATACTGCCGGCTTATCAAACCTGTGCAGCAAGGGTTATAACCCAAAGGACTAAGAGCACAATGCCCTGTTCAATTGAATTATACCGCCGGCTTATAACGTCGTATGCAGCAGGGGGTAATGTCCCATAACTTAGAGCACAGCGCTCTAAGCACATAAAATTATCATACACTGTGACTTAAAGTCCAAGACCGGGCCCGGTTAACAAACGTTGGATAGATTCATACATGAACCATAAGGCAACATAGCCCTCATTGGTTTTCAAATATATCATAAAAAGATGAATCTCAAAAAATGTTCAAATCAAATGAACATCAAAAAACAAGGCTTTTCACAGGCTGCCAAGCCTTCAAGTCAAGTGCTTTTCAAGGGCCGCACAACCACTGAGTTAAACCTTCATTCAACCTTATAAGCCGGGCCTCACATGACCAATCGTCATTTTCACTTTGACAAGTTCAGGGTCTGTATAAGATTGACTTGTCAAAAGTACGACGAGTCATTCCAGTCAATCTGGGCGGAGTGGCAGACTTAAAAAGGCAGCATAACCTGGGTTTTTAGGTCAATACACCTGGCTTCCAAGCCTACTACAAGGGTCATAAAAACTCTTGTCCATTGAATAGAGAGCCCCCGAGTAATATTTCATTCCAGGCGTACAAGTCGGATTAATAGGGTAATCATAGCTATGCTCAATGAGCAGGAAGCCCCCCAAGTATTTGGTAATCATGGCGTACAAGCCGGATCAAGAGGGTAGTCATAGCTATGCTCAATGAGCAGTAAGCCCCCAAGTGATCATATGACAATAAAGACTCATTATCTTTAGAAATGAAACGACAGAGGCCCTGAATTATCAGGGATGTCGGCTTTATTACATTCATCATAATATATACATTGTCAAAATATGTACATCACAAGAGCCAGTGGCTCAAGTGTAATAAGGCCGAAGATGAGCAACATTCCACGGCCGGCGGGTCTCCTCCTCCGACGTGCGTGAGTCCTTGTGGTCTCGAACATCGACAAGGTAGTATGGCCCATTGTTCATATTTTTGCTGACCACAAAGGGCCCTTCCCAAGGTGGGGATAGCTTGTGCCTATCAGCTTGATCCTGGATAAGCCAGAGCACCAAATCGCCTTATTGAAAGGTCCTGGTTTTAACCCGGCGGCTGTGATAACGGCGCGGGTCTTGCTAGTAAATCATTAAACGAGCCGCCGCAAGGTCACGCTCCTCATCTAACAGGTCAAGTGCATCCTGACGTGCTTTTTCATTATCAGCTTCAGCACAAGCCGCCACATGAGGCGAATCATGTCGTATGTCACTAGGGAGAACCACCCCTGCTCCGTAAACCATGAAGAAAGGTGTGTAACCCGTAGATCTGTTGGGGGTGGTATTGATGCTCCATAACATGGAGGATAACTCCTCCACCCAACAACCCGGCGTCCTCTGCAAAGGGACCATAAGCCAGGGCTTGATGCCTTTCAAGATTTCTTAATTGGCCCTCTCAGCTTGACCATTGGACTGGGGGTGAGCCACCAATGATACATCAAGCCGAATATGCTCTCGTTGAAAAAACTCTTTCATAGCACCCTTGGACAGATTAGTGCCATTATCAGTTATAATGCTGTGGGGAAAGCCAAAACGGAAAATCATTTTTTATGAATTCAGTTGTTGTTGTCGCATCACACTTACTAACCGGCTCTGCTTCAACCCACTTTGTGAATTTATCAACCGCCACCAAAAGGTGAGTCTTTTTATCCTTAGACCTTTTGCAAGGCCCAACCATATCAAGCCCCCAGACTGTAAAAGGCCAAGGAGTTGGAATCATCCTCAATTCTTGAGCCGGCACATGAGCTCGTCTTGAAAATTTCTGACAACCATCACATTTACTGACCAAATCCTCAGCATCAGCATGAGCCGTCAGCCAATAAAATCCATGACGAAAAGCCTTGGCCATAAGAGATCTAGAACCGGCATGATGGCCACAATCTCCTTCGTGAATTTCTCGTAGGATCTCACAACCTTCTTCAGGAGAAATACAACATTGAAACGCCCCCGTGTAGGATCGGAAGTATGTCTAGAGGGGGGGTGATTAGACTACTTGACCAAATAAAAACTTAACCTTTTCCCAATTTTAGTTCTTGGCAGATTTTAGCTACTTTAGGACAAGTCAAGCAATCATCACACAATCCAAGCAAGCATGCAAAGAGTATATAGGCAGCGGAAAGTAAAGCATGCAACTTGCAAGAATGTAAAGGGAAGGGATTTGGAGAATTCAAATGCTATTGGAGACACGGATGTTATTCCCATGGTTCGGATAGGTGGTGCTATCCTACATCCACGTTAGTGGAGACTTCAACCCACGAAGGGTAACGGTTGCGCGAGTCCACGGAGGGCTCCACCCACGAAGGGTCCACGAAGAAGCAACCTTGTCTATCCCACCATGGCCATCGCCCATGAAGGACTTGCCTCACTAGCGGTAGATCTTCACGAAGTAGGCGATCTCCTTGCCCTTACAAACTCCTTGGTTCAACTCCACAATCTTGTCAGAGGCTCCCAAGTGACACCTAGCCAATCTAGGAGACACCACTCTCCAAGAAGTAACAAATGGTGTGTTGATGATGAACTCCTTGCTCTTGTGCTTCAAATGATAGTCTCCCCAACACTCAACTCTCTCTCACAGGATTTGGATTTGGTGGAAAGAAGATTTGAGTGGAAAGCAACTTGGGAAAGGCTAGAGATCAAGATTCATGTGGTAGGAATGGAATGTCTTGGTCTCAACACATGAGTAGGTGGTTCTCTCTTAGAACATATGAGTTGGAAGTGTAGGTGTGTTCTGATGGCTCTCTCCACGAATGAAGAGGAGGTGGAGGGGTATATATAGCCTCCACTTAAAATCCAACCGTTACACACAATCTACCAATCTCGGTGGGACCGAATCAACAAACTCGGTCGGACCAAAACGGTAAACCTGGTGACCGTTAGAGATTTTCGGTGGGACTGACATGCAACTCGGTAGGACCGATATGGCTAGGGTTTGGGCATAACGTAATCTCGGTGAGACCGATTACACAAACTCGGTGAGACCGATTTGGTAATTAGCTAACCAGAGAGTTGGTCAGGCAAACTCGGTGGGACCGATTTGCTCTTTCGGTGAGACCAAAAAGTTACAAAAGGGAAACAAAGAGTTTGCATTGCAATCTCGGTGGGACCGATTCGCTCTTTCGGTGAGACCGAAAAGTTACAAAAAGGAAACAGAGAGGTTGCAATCCCATCTCGGTGAGACTGAGATCCCTATCCGTAGAACCGATTTGCTAGGGTTTGGCAGTGGCTTATGACATATGAGAAACTCGGTGGCGCCGGATAGAAAGAATTGGTAGGACCGAGTTTGGCTTAGGGTTTAGGTCATATGTGGATATGGGAAAGTAGTTGAGGATTTTGGAGCATATCATTAAGCACATAAGGCAAAGAGCTCATTAAGCAACACCTCATCCCTCCATGATAGTATTGGCTTTTCCTATAGACTCAATGTGATCTTGGATCACTAAAATATAAAATGAAGAGTCTTGAGCTTTTGAGCTTGAGCCAATCCTTTGTCCTTAGCATTTTGAGGGTTCCACTTTCACCATCCATGCCATGCCAGTCATTGAGCTTTCCTGAAATAATTGTCTTGGAATTGCATTAGCTCAATGAGCTATATGTTGTTATGAATTACCAAAACCACCTAGGGATAGTTGCACTTTCAATCTCCCCCTTTTTGGTAATTGATGACAACATATAGATCAGAGCTTCGACAAATGATAATAAGAATGAATTACATCGTCGCTTTGAGAAGTATGTGATAAGTAAGAGCTCCCCCTAAATTTGTGCATATTTAAAATTTGCTTTGGACTGCAAATGCACAAAGAGTTAGAATCATGGGTTACTCTTCCATGTCACATACATCTTGGTAAGGCGCTCAAAATGATAAATAATGAAATGCATGCACTCATCACCAAGGCAAAAGTGAATGACCACATAAGATAGATAAGATATATCAAGCATGCATAAGTGTAGCTTATGATCAAACACATGATCATCAATGTCTCACAAGCATATCAAAGTATCTCAACCAAAAGCAAATAATGTACCAAAGACCACCAAATAACACCAAATAAAACAAGAGAGAAAAGCAACACTCTCTCTCTCGAAGCCTATGATCTATACATCTTCTCCCCCTTTGGCAACAAGTTACCAAAAAGTTCCTAGAAAATGCATAGTGCTATATCGGCACTTAGGCTTGATCTTCAGGAGGTGGTGGAGTCTGGATCACTCCAAGGATGAAGGCTTCTGTTGATGCTGATGGAGTTGGAGCTGAAGTGGATGCTGGAGCAGGTTGGGTTGATGCTGCGGCTGGAGCTGAGGCGGTTGCTCTTGTGTCAGGAACTGGCACTGCACTGGACCTCTGAGCTCGTGGAACTCTAGCAAATGCATCTGTAGTTGTCCTCCCTCTCCTCTCCTGCATGTCATCCTGGAGCTGCTCCACTGCTGTCTGTATCTCTGTCACCTTGATATCCAAGTCATAGAACTTCTGTTCTACGATCCTCTCTAAGCTCGCCTGGTTCTGAGTTAGGTTGGCCAAACCTTTCTCAATGCGCAGGGTGGATGCAATCAGGTAACTGAGCTGCTCTTGCTTGGTCTTCAAGAAGTATTCTGATGCCTCCTCTTGAGTTGGCATCCTAGCAGCTTTCTCCTTTCTAGCCTTCTCCTTTTGTGCTTGGGCATGGGCTGAAGATGGTTCATCCATGTTCATCACAACTTCATTGTCTTCAAACTCAGGATGAATAGGAAGATGTTCCTTATCCAAAAGATATATGGCAGTGCCCATCTTGGAGTTGATCAGTTCTTGGATCTGAGGAGCATATCCACAGCTTCTCTTCTGGTCTGCTGTTGTCCTCTTGATTGTCTCTATCATCAGGCTCATGACCTTGAACTTCTGAGGCACATCAAAGATATGAAGCAGGTTGATAGCATGGCCTCTGATCATCTTGTGATCTCCAGACTTGGGTAGCAGAGTGTGCCTTAAGATCCAGTTGATTGTTGGCAATCCTGACAGAAGATAATGTACAGATCCATACTTGAAAGTTTCAAGTGCCTTGTCAGGGATCTCCTTGTACATGTTGATCATTGAGTTGTGGTCCATCTTCTTCTTGGAATAGGCATCCAAGTCATCTTCACTTTCTTTTGGGGCATCGATCAGTTGAGCCCATTCTGCAACAGTTGTTTGGTACCTCGTACCTTCAGACATCCAGACAATCCTCCCATCGGGGTAAAAGTGTGTTGTGGAGTAGAACTACATTATAAGTTCTTCGTTCCACTTTGTGAGCTTTTGCCCAACAAAGTCTGCTACTCCACAAGCCTTGAAGCTGTCCTGCACTCCTGGGAAGTGCTCTTCATTGTCCTTTATGTATTGCCAATCGACTCATTTCATGTCACAGACAATTGGCTTCTTGTCTAACAGGATTGTCTCATAGAAGTCCTGTTGTTCCTTAGTGTGGAACCTGTAGTCTACAGCAGTTCTTCTCCTGGTAGCATAGGGATCTTCTACTCTCCATTTTCTCAATCCAGAGTCTCTCCTGATATTCATATCCTCAGCCACAGGATGAGCATCATTGTGGTCTGGGATCTTGGGCTTCAATTTCCTCAAAACTTGTCCTTCTTCTTCTTCAGCAACATCAGGCACTGGGGCCTTGTTCTTCTCAGCAGCTGGAATATTTCTTGTATTCCTCTTGGGTTTTTGCTTTGGAGCTGTCTTAGGGGCTTCCTTGGGCTTGGATGCAGCTCCCCTTGATCTAATGGCATCACCCATCAGCTTGGGTGCCTTGGGTGCTGGTGCAGCACCTTCCTCTTCCTCTTCTTCTTCATCAGAATCTTTCCTCATAGAGGGCTTGCCAATGACTCTGGCAATGGTAGTTCTTGCTCTCTTCTTTTTCTTGCCCTGGCCAATATCTTCTCCTTCAGATTCCATAGTGAACTTCATTGTTTCCCCAAGCACAGCCTTCCTAGGCTTAGAGGTTGGAACTCTTCTAGCAGGTGCTTTCTTGTGCATTCCTGGTTTGGTGGCTGCAGCTGAGCCATACTCTTTCTTCAGCACAACTCTCTTGGAGGTTGCCTCCTCCTCTACCACATAGTCTTCATCTTCTGAATCTGAAGTTCTTTTCTTTCTCTGTCTGGTGGCAGCCTTTGGCAGATTGCTTGGAGTGCTCCTGCTGCCATCATCTGAGGAACTTGAGGGACTAGTGCCCTCACTCATATGCACAAGCTGCTCTGGCTGATTCTGACTGTCACTCTAGTCTGACATGTTGAACAGGCTGACTGCTGACTGCTGACCCTGTGAATAGTTTATGGATGAGGTAGAATGGATGAGCATCACAAAAAGCAGAGATTTTTGCAAAAGAATGATTCAAAAACTTAGTTTTAGTTTCCCACAGAAAGCATTTCGGATCTACCGGTTTCTAAACTCGGTGATACCAAAGCAGCATTTGGAACCTAAACTAGTGATCTCCGTCAGACCGAGTCACAGTTCGGTGGCACCGAGACTGCTAGGGTTTCACAAAGTTCAAAAATCGGTCACACCGATTAGTTACACTCGGTCAGACCGAGTTTCACTTGTGCAATGGCATAGGCCAAATCTGTGGGACCGAGTTTTTCAACTCGGTGGGTCCGAGATGGTTTCGGCTGAAACCTAACCCTAAATTTTTCGAATCAAACCTAATCTACGAGTTCTTTGACTGGATAGAAGTTTATCAAACGTGGCAAGAATCATTATGATCACAATGTGCTAGGAATCGGATTGGGAATAGCACAAAGATCGAGTCCATACCCTAGTTCGGCAGAGACTCGCTACTGTGGCAACGGCGGAGGTGATTTCCGTTGACGGCGACGGAGACCAGCGACTGGAGGCTGCTGGTGGCGAGAAGATGATCCGGAGACCACGTCGGCAGAGCGAGCTATGGCACGGGCGAAGGGGTTCGGAGAAATTTCCAAATTTTTGCCCGTGTCTATATATAGCCCGACCCTGTCGGTGTGACCGAGTGGAACGACTCGGTGGCACCGAGATGCAAAACTGTATATAGTTATTGCAACTCGGTGTGATCGAATAGTTCAAGTCGGTTGCACCGAGATTGAAAACATAGATCAACTTGATGATCTCGGTAGGACCGAAAGTGGGGTATCGGTCAGACCGAGAATCACAAAGAGGTTTTGGAAGTTTAAGTCTATGACGAATCGGGAACTCCGAGTGCTCCTCACACAGAGTGGTTCGAATTTGACTTGATCAATCTAGGAGACACCACTCTCCAAGAAGTAACAAATGGTGTGTTGATGATGAACTCCTTGCTCTTGTGCTTCAAATGATAGTCTCCCCAACACTCAACTCTCTCTCACAGGATTTGGATTTGGTGGAAAGAAGATTTGAGTGGAAAGCAACTTGGGAAAGGCTAGAGATCAAGATTCATGTGGTAGGAATGGAATATCTTGGTCTCAACACATGAGTAGGTGGTTCTCTCTCAGAACATATGAGTTGGAAGTGTAGGTGTGTTATGATGGCTCTCTCCACGAATGAAGATGAGGTGGAGGGGTATATATAGCCTCCACTTAAAATCCAACCGTTACACACAATCTACCAATCTCGGTGGGACCGAATCAACAAACTCGGTCGGACCGAAACGGTAAACCTAGTGACCGTTAGAGATTTTCGGTGGGACTGACATGCAACTCGGTAGGACCGATATGGTTAGGGTTTGGGCATAACATAATCTCGGTGAGACCGATTACACAAACTCGGTGAGACCGATTTGGTAATTAGCTAACCAGAGAGTTGGTCAGGCAAACTCGGTGGGACCGATTTGCTCTTTCGGTGAGACCGAAAAGTTACAAAAGGGAAACAGAGAGTTTGCATTGCAATCTCGGTGGGACCGATCCGCTCTTTCGGTGAGACCAAAAAGTTACGAAAAGGAAACAGAGAGGTTGCAATCCCATCTCGGTGAGACCGAGATCCCTATCGGTAGAACCGATTTGCTAGGGTTTGGCAGTGGCTTATGACATATGAGAAACTCGGTGGCGCCGGATAGAAAGAATCGGTAGGACCGAGTTTGGCTTAGGGTTTAGGTCATATGTGGATATGGGAAAGTAGTTGAGGATTTTGGAGCATATCATTAAGCACATAAGGCAAAGAGCTCATTAAGCAACACCTCATCCCTCCTTGATAGTATTAGCTTTTCCTATAGACTCAATGTGATCTTGAATCACTAAAATATAAAATGAAGAGTCTTGAGCTTTTGAGCTTGAGCCAATCCTTTGTCCTTAGCATTTTGAGGGTTCCACTTTCACCATCCATGCCATGCCAGTCATTGAGCTTTCCTGAAATAATTGTCTTGGAATTGCATTAGCTCAATGAGCTATATGTTGTTATGAATTACCAAAACCACCTAGGGATAGTTGCACTTTCACCCCGTAACACTGCAATGATGCAACTCTCCATTGACAATAGTCATTGACTTAGACCGCCGGGTTATCTGCCTGGCCAAAGTTTCATCTTCAGGTAACTCGCCCCGGGTCATATAAGCCAAATATGGAACTGTCCAATCAGGAACAGCATGAAGAACCGCCACCAATTGCGCTTCCGGGTCAGGAATAGCAAGATCTTCCTTTGTAGGCAATTTGCCTGAAGGGTTATGCAGGATATCCAGGAAAGTGTTAGGTGGCGCCGGCTTACGCTGGGACCCTAACCGACTCAAAGCATCAGCGGCCTCATTTGTCCTGCGATCAACATGTTCAACTTGATAACCTTTGAAGTGACCAGCAATAGCATCAACCTCTCGGTGAAAAGCCTCCATGAGTGGGTCCTTAGAATCCCAAGTGCCAGAAACTTGCTGAGCTACCAAATCTGAGTCGCCAAAACACCTCACCCAGCTTAAGTTCATCCCCTTAGCCATCCGAAGTCCATGGAGCAAGGCGTCATACTCAACTACATTGTTAGACAAGGGAACATCAACCGGAGAACGTAAAAAAAATTATCACCTCGTGGGGAAGTCAAGATAACTCCAGCCCCCGAGCCCTCCAACTGCCTGGATCCATCAAAGTGAATAGTCCAATATGTGCTATCTCGCTTCTCCTCAGGCATCTGCAACTCTGTCCAATCATTGATAAATTCCACAAGTGCTTGAGACTTGATGGCTGCGCGAGGCATATACTTCAAACCATGGGGTCCAAGCTCAATGGCCCACTTGGCTACCCGACATGTGGCTTCTCTGTTTTGAATAACATCCCCTAAAGGAGCAGAACTAACCAAAGTGATGGGATGGCCCAAAAAATATTGCTTGAGCTTGCGACAAGCCATGAACACCCCATATACAAGCTTCTGCCAATGCGGATACCTCTGTTTGGAGTCAATGAGCACCTCAAAGATTTAATAAACCGGCTGCTGAACCGGATGTTCCTTGCCTGATTCCTTCCTTTCCACCACAATGGCTATGCTAATAGCTCGGCTATTGGCAGCCACATACAACAACAAAGCCTCTTTATCAATGGGAGCAGTAAGGACCAGCAGCTCAGCTAACTGTTTCTTTAAGGCCGCAAACGCCTGATTAGCAGCATCACTCCAGACAAAGTGATTTGTCTTCTTCATCATCTGGTACAGAGCGATAGCCTTTTCACCTAGCCGGCTTATGAACCGACTTAAAGTCGCAATACGACCCGCCATACGCTGAACATCATTAACGCCGGTTTAGCCAGAGAGGTGATAGCCTTAATTTTCTCTGGGTTAGCTTCAATACTCCGTTCAGAAACCAAAAAGCCCAAGAGCTTGCCTGATGGTACACCAAAAACACACTTGGTCGGGTTAAGCATCATCTTGTAGACCCAGAGATTATCAGAGGTCTCCTTCAAATCATCTATCAGGGTCTCTTTCTTCCTAGATTTCACTACAATATCATCAACATAAGCATGAACGTTACGCCCAGTTTGATCATGAAGGCAATTTTGCACACACAGCTGGTATGTCGCCTGTGCACTCTTGAGCCCGAAAGGCATAAATACATAACAGAAGGCTCCAAAGGGAGTGATAAAGGTTGTCTTCTCCTGGTCCTTAACTGCCATCTTGATATGATGATAACCAGAATAAGCATCTAGAAAACTCAAATGCTCACAACCCGTCGTAGCATCAATAATTTGGTCAATACACAGGAGAGCAAAGGGATCAGTCGGACAGGCCTTGTTCAGATCTGTGTAATCCACACACATATGCCAAGTACCATTTTTCTTAAGTACCAGCACCGGGTTAGCCAACCACTCAGGATGAAAAACTTCAACAATAAACCCAGCTGCCAATAGCCAGGCCACCTCTTCACCAATGGCCTTGCGCCTTTCTTCATTAAAACAGTGAAGCAATTGCTTGATCGGTTTAAACTTTGGATCAATATTGAGAGTCTGATCAGCGAGTTCCCTCGGTACACCCAGCATTTCTGAAGGCTTCCATGCAAAGATGTCTCGGTTCTCACGGATGAACTCGATGAGCACGCGTTCCTATTTTAGATCCAGATTAGTACTAATGATGAACTGCTTGGATGAATCACCACGAACGAAGTCAACTAGCTTAGTGTCATCTGTCGACTTAAACTTCAACAAGGGGTCATGCTTTGTGGTTGGCTTCTTCAAAGATGTCATATCCGCCGGGTCAACATTATCCTCGTAAAATTTCAATTCTTCTATTGCACAGATAGACTCAGCATAAGCAGCATCACCTTCCTCACACTCCAAGGCTATCTTGCAACTTCCATGCACTGTGATGGTGCCCTTGTGACCCGGCATCTTAAGCTACAAATAAACATAACAAGGCCTTTCCATGAACTTAGCATAAGCCGGCCGCCCAAACAGAGCATGATAAGGGCTCTTGATTTTAACCACTTCAAAAGTCAACGTCTCAGAACTGGAATCATACTCATGTCCAAAAGAAACCTCCAAAGATATTTTTCCCACTGGAGATGCCGACTTACTAGGCACCACGCCGTGAAATACAGTGTTCGATGGCTTCAGATTCTTATCAGTTAATCCCATACGATGGGAAGTATCATAATAAAGGATATTGATGTTGCTGCCTCCATCCATGAGTACTTTGGTGAATTTGTATCCTCCAACCTAAGGTGCCACCACCAAAGCCAAGTAACTTGGGTTATCAACCCGGGGCGGGTGATCTTCATGACTCCAGGGAATAGAGTGTTCTAACCATCGCAAGTAACTGGGAACTGCCGGCTCAACCGTGTTTACTGCCCTTTTATGGAGCTTCTGATCCCGCTTACACAAACTTGTGGTGAAAAGGTGGTACTGTCCACTATTCAACTGCTTCGGGTTACTCTGATAACCAGACTGCTGCTGCCGACTCCCCTAACCAGACTGCTGATTATAACCACCCTGATTGCCTTGACCTTGAAAACCAGAATTTGAGCCGCCGCCACCATAACCAAGACCGTGAGAGCCGGACCCTGAGCCGCGTCTGGCCCATGATTGTTCTGGAAAAAATATAAATTTCTATATTCCTTCATAATGAAGCAATCCTTCCAGAGGTGAGTGGCCGGCTTTTCTCACGTACCATTCTTCGGACAGGTTGATTCATTATTGCCTCAAGATTGAATCTTGGCCCTCCAAACCGAGGGGGTGGCTTTCCCTTGCAGCGCTGATTATTATCATGTGCAATGGTGTTGGCCACAAAATCCAAATTGCTATCTGCTTTGCGCTTACCACTGCTACCTTGACTCGCCGGGTTATGCTGCTGCCCTTTCGTATTGCAGCTCTTCTTTCCCTTACCCGGCCTCTCATCATCAGACTCGGGGTCCTTGGTACAATTAGAGTCGGCATACTTTACGAGAGCCGCCATTAGCTCCCCCATGTCGTTGCAGTGGCGTTTAAGCCGCCCCAACTTCTTCTTAAGGGGCATAAAACGACAGTTTTTCTCCAACATTAGAACTGCTGAACCGGCATTAATACGATCCGATGAGTACAAGATGGCTGAGACCCGTCGCATCCAATGGGTTGTTGACTCGCCCTCTTCTTGGACACAGGAGTCCAAATCCACGATAGACATAGGCTGCTTGTACGTGTCTTTAAAGTTCTGTATAAATCGGGCTTTTAACTCGGCCTATGATCCAATGGAGTTGGCCGGAAACCCTTTCAACCAAGTACGAGACATCCCGTCCAACATCATGGTGAAATACTTAGCACATGCAGCATCGCCAACATCTAGCGGCTCCATTGCCATCTCGTAACTTTCAACCCAAGCTTCAGGGGGCTGATCTGCTGTGTAGTTAGGCACCTTATGAGGACCCTTGAAATCCTTGCGCAAACGCTCATTACGTATAGACGGCACTAAACATGGCACACCCAAGGTTCTAGAGGTCATGCATGCCTCCACCGAAGTTGACGGATAAACTGGAGAATGCTGATGAGCCGCTTGTTGAGCCACCAGCTCGGCCTCTCAACGCGCTCTACCCTGATCAACCAAAGTCTGTGCGTTGGCTCCACCACGCACCGGGTCATGTCCTCGAGGCTGGTTGCGATGCCGCTCACTGATTGAAACTGCGAGTGAATCAATGTGCCTGCTATAACTCCCACTTGGGCGAGGGGTTGAGTGAATCCTCTCACAGCTATAAGAATAAGCCGATTGTTGATCCAATGCTGTCTGAAGAAGTTCTCTAGCCCTCCGTGTTTCAATTGCAGCTGGAGACTCGCCTTCAACTGGGAGAGCTGCCAATCGTGTCGCCGCAACGATCATATTATCCAAAAGGGTTAGAATAATGATATGGTGGCGTCGGTACATACTGAGGTGAAGTAATATTCAGATGGGGTGGTTCCGTCATGCGCGGCTGAGCCGGCGATCCAGCCCCAGGCGCTTCAACCGCCCGATTCACCTCTGGCGGGTTACTGGTCCCCGCTCCAGGCGTATTGAAGAGGTTCCTTGCATCATAAACCGGGGGCAAACAACTCTGGTGTCTCCTCCTCATGATCTCATTCGAAGCGTTCTGATCCAATGTGAGTCGAAAGGAATCCGCTTGAATCCGCTACGCCTGGGCGTCCAAAACAGCCTGCTCTGCAGCCATCCTAGCGTTCTCAGCCTCCAGCTCTTCCTTAGCTTGAGCTATCCCATCTCACAGCTTTGCTACATCCACCTTGTGTTGTTCCTGGTTGTCCGGGATAACTTTCAACCCCATCAGAGTTGCCAGAGCTTCTAATAGCTCTGTGAGAACTTGAGTCGGCGGGCGTGCAGATCCGCTAGCACCAGTCGCCGCCGCAGCCATTGAACTGGAGGTCATAGCCGTGGCGGTTGTTGAACCAAGTGTCGGTTGTGTACCGGCCCTGAAGATTGCAACCCTGATCAGCAGCTCATAGGGGTCGGGAATACTGTCACCATCGGAGCAGCCCCCGAGCCAGTCATCTTGTAGTTGATACAATGAATTAGTTTCACCTGTGGATGACTCAGCATCAAAATAGATGGCCTCTCACCGCTAGACACAGATCCTTCTTCAATTTCTGCCCCATGGATGAACCCAACAAAGGCATGCTTCACAGTGGACTGAACTCGGGCGGGTCGTGCACGCTGAGCCGTCTTGATGATGTCAGTACAGATGTCTGGCTCAGGGCTTGGTTCGCCGATCTTGCTGATGAAGACGTGGATTCCGCCGAAGGGGACCCGGTACCCGTACTCAATTGACCCGGCCTCGGGGCCCCAGCCTGCATCGTCGATGTAGAGCTTGCCGCGATGACTCTTGGTCATCCGGCCCATAGCGTATCCCTTGATCCCTTCAAAGTTGCCCTGTAAGAACTCAAAACCACCGTGCGCTGGCCCCATAGTGGGCGCCAACTATTGTGGAATTTTCACGGCAAATGTCCTAGCGGAAGGACTTAGTCGTGGAGCCATCGCAACTAGGTTAGATTAAAGGGGTTAAACAGGACAAAGGACACAAGGAGTTTTATACTGGTTCGGCCCCTTGCGGTGAAGGTAAAGGCCTAATCCAGTTTGAGGTGGTATTGCTTAGATTTTGATCACCAGGGAGCGAATACGCTTGACCTAGTTCTTGATCTCTTGTCTCTTGCCCTAAACCGCCCGTCTCTTGTCTCTTGCCGGACAATGAGAGAATATATAGCCCGTCTTTTCTTATAATATTATCAGAATAGTTATTCTGATAACACTTCGGCACTGCATGCTCAACAAAAGCGAACTGCATATTCTTTACGTCGCGCACTGCAATGCTACATGGGAGAACTGCTTCATTTTCTGGCGTTCTGTCCGCGTATTCTGTGTGGAATCGGGTGTTGCGGGGTGATTTAGTTTGTCTCTGTATCTCATTTTACCTTTATTCTTTCTAATTTACAGGAAAATCTACTGGAGTGCTTGCAAATCGAGGGATTTGGCGGACGAGCTTTTTCTGTTCGGCCGTGTTCGCTTCAGATGCAATTTTTTTGTGCTCGCATGTTGTTTTTTAGTAGGAATTGTTTGAGTGCGTTCGTTTTAATCGGTCCGTTCACTCTATAATTTGTTAATTTTTAGGAGTTTGTTTTCAATTCCTGTTAATTTGATTGTGCGGGCGAGAGAGCTTCGTCCGCTCCTCTGTTCTTTACGATTTTTTGGATTTTTGCGCGTCCATGCGTGTTTGAATATTGCAATTAGTGTTGCTATAGGTTTGAATTCATTATATTGCGGGTATAATTGTAATTTTTTTAATTGCAATTTTTAAACAAGAGCTGAAGTTGTTCGTCCAGTTGTCGTGTCTTCCATGTATTTTTTTGCGGGAGTGTTTTTTCAATAGTTTAGTGGTTGGACAATTTTTAGGCATACGTTGTTTCGGGAGTATTTTTCGATAGTCTACCACATGTCTGCAGTTCTACTGTTTTTAATTTTATTTGTTGTAGTTGTGGCATACGTTGTGCACTGCATTTTCGTTAGTAGTGTACTTCGTTGTAGCTACATTACAGTGGTTATTCCAGTTTATGAGATTTCTATTTTCCTAAACTGAATTATGTGTTCTATAGGACTTCATAATATGCACTTCCATACTGCATTAGCAGTGTGGTTAATGTTCTGTTGTGCTATTAGAATGGATGGTCCATTATATGCTTGTGTTAGCTGAATAGTTATTATAAGAATTTTTTTGAACTGCATACTATGAGAATTGTTTTTGAACATCATATGTTAACTACAAAGTTTCAACCATTCGCATTTCCTTGTTACTGTTCAGAGGACTGCTTTTTTATTATTAGGACCACACTATGTGCTTGAGAGACTGCATTACTGCCAACAGCAACTTGTCTAAAAAGGATGATAAAATGATGCAGTTGAGGTTGCATACTTTAAAATAGGCATCGTTCAAAGTGTTTGATGGACATAATTTTAAAAGCATACAGTATAATCAAAGCATTACAAATATTGTTTGTTTCATATTAGACAGGCTAGAGTGCAAATATTGCAAGCTTGAGGGAGTCTTCTGCTTTGTAGAAAA
This sequence comes from Aegilops umbellulata, assembly GCA_032464435.1. Classification (NCBI taxonomy): domain Eukaryota; kingdom Viridiplantae; phylum Streptophyta; class Magnoliopsida; order Poales; family Poaceae; genus Aegilops; species Aegilops umbellulata. Next base: position 601,519,085 of record CP136060.1, read on the forward strand.
ACACTATGGCCACTTCTCCGACGTTAAAGCCATTCTAGGAGACAAAATCTTTCCAACCAGTAGTTATGTTGATGCAGTCTTCAGAGTCGATGTGGTAGTCAGCTTGCATGTCTGCATATCCATTCTTGTGTTGTGTCTCCAAAGTAACCTTCCCTGAACTCGGAGCATGAAATTTTATTGTGGATGGCAGTTTCTGCATATTGGAATGGGTGTTAAAAGAATTTTATAAGTAAACAGCGAATGTTTTTCTTTTATACTTAGGATGATGTGTTTATGTTGACTTAAATACTTACACATATATGACTGGTATTTTCTAAAGTAGTTGCAATGTATGAAGAAACTTATATATGGAATTGACCTCTAGTTTTACTAGGATATATATTTATACTACAACATGCTTGTACTACAACGTCAGTTACAGTGTACTTCGCCAGCATGTCAACAGAACTGCATCGCTGATCTACTGACCCTTTTTTTGTTCTTGTGTTGGGGTTCTGATCTAACTATTGTCGACACCTGGTGTGGTACTGAAGAAAAATAGGTGGAAGCATCTATTCTTAATAGTAACAAATCTAAACAACAATACAAATTATGTTTTGGATTTTTGTTGACACTACTGAACAAATTGATTGAAATATATATTCAGATGTGGATTTGCAAGTAGATTATGTCCAAAATTGTGAGGGGAAAAACATACCCAACTTTCCTGCAGATCTGCTATTGTGAGGCGATGAAGAAATGGCGGCCGGAACCCCCTGTTGGGTATCATCAGGCACCCGAGCATGCTGCACCACTCGGTGTTGGTGAGCTCTAGACCTTCTGCATACATGCATGTGTCCGCTACGGGCGCCATCTTTGCCAAACACCCGCACTTACAGTCCATGGCTGGTTCAGTGGAATTCCAGCAAAGAGTTGGGGATGGGATGAACCCTAGATCTACGATTTCAAGAAAAAGAGGAACGGGGGAGGAGTTGTGTTAGTCTGGAGCACGGATGGATACGTTTTTATGCAACCAATTGACCAACGGAAGTAATAAATGTTTGTGGTTGGTGTTAGGTGACGGATTGGTTCTGATTCAGTGTCCGCGAATGCATTTGAGTAGTAAGAGGACTACTTACTTGAAAATAGCGAACTGCATTGTCATATCAAGACGAACCACGGAACGCGTGGTTGGGCCTGCGTTTGCGTATGGTACGTGGCCACTCTTTTTGTGTGTTGGGCCTGTGTTCGTGGAGTGAAGACGCATTGCGCCCAAGTCGACCTGTGAGCACGGCTGGTTCCCGGTGCGTTGTGTGCGGCCTAATGTTTAGTCCCACCTCGCTCGTGGAAGGCGCGCCTGACCTGTTTATAAGTGCTGGTGAGGCAGCCATGTCGAACTCCTTTGGTTACTTATGTGGGCACTTATACACTGCGCTCGCTGCTCTATGCTCTTTGACCTGTGGGCCCATGTGCGCCCGGCCCCACGCATCGTGGCTCAGAACGACTCACCTGCTGTTGGCGCAGACCTACTACGAGACTGGCTGGGGCTGGCTGCACCTGGGTGGTCAATTTTTTCTATTGTTTTTTTAATGTAAGGGCGTGCACTGCTTAGCAAACCATCCTTTGCACTGCATTGATCAGTGTTCTGTACTGCATGCGCACGCATTCCGTACTACATGTACAGTTCTCATTTTTTGTTTTCATGTTTTTGCTCTTATGTAATCTTTTTTCCAATGTAGTGTAGTGCACTGCTTAGTAAGCATACTTGTACTGCATTGATTATGTTCCTGTACTGCATGTTCATATATTTTCTGCACTACATTTTTTTCCAATGTTAGGGCGTCCACTGCTTAGCAAACCATCCTTGCACTGCACTGATCAGGGTTTTGTACTACATGTGCACGCAGTCCGTACTACATGTACAGTTCTCATTTTTTGTTTTCGTGTTTTTTTGGTCTTATGTAATCTTTTTTTAAATGTAGGGGAGTGCACTGCTTAGTAAACACAAATCGTACTGCATTCATTACGTTTGTGTACGGCACGTTCATATATTTCCGCACTACATATACAGATCGCATTTTTCTTTTTGTGTTTTTTTCTTATCTATTCGTTTTTCCAAATTTAGGGGCGTGCACTGCTTTGTTGGGTACGTGTAAACTTCATTTGAACAGAGTCTGTACTGCATGGTTACACAACTTGCACTGCATCCGTCATATTTTGCAGATTGCTCGAATCTAATGATACATAAGCAAACAACAGAAAACAAATTATCACAGAAAACATAATCAAGTTTCACATCATTACAAGCGATTCTGCATGGCAAGCAAACTAAGTTCAGCAAAAGCAAATGATCACAAGTAAACTAACGATACATAAGCAAACAACATAAAGCAAATTTGATGATAATTCTAAAACGACGCTGGCATTGGTTGTTCTTTGGCCAGCACCATCTTCTTCTTCACCAGTCAGCGTCTCCCCATCCCCAGCTGCTCCTGGCGCGCTTCTTTGGGGGCTCCTCCTTCTCCAGCTTTGCACGGCGAAGCCCGTCCTGGGTGAGGGTGATGCGGTTCCATATCTCGTATGCTGCGTAGGCGTCCTTTGCCGCGTACTCGGTGTGCCTCATGGACAGAGGCAGGGTGGCCTAGCGCTTGTGCTCGTCGTCGGTGATCTTCTTCTTCATGTTGTTGTAGTAGTCGTCGATGAGCATGCCGGAGACGTCTCCAAGGGAGTCCAACTCCTTGGTTGCCTCGGGCACCCTCCACTCCTTCTGGATGTCGACGAAGTTGGCGACCTCCAGATTGACGCGCTCTAGCCTTTTTTGTCGTCGTCGATGGAGAAGCCTGCAAAGGTCTACCTGGGGTCGGCGAGGAAGTTGTCGAAGACGGTGCACCTTTCAGCGGCGCTCGGTTGGAAGAGCAGCACCAGGTGTTTCTTGCCGATGGAGAGTTGGCAGAGGGCGGGTTTCTGCGTCGCTTCAGGCTCGTTGTTGTACTCGAGATCAATGTCGACGATCTTGTGGCGCTGGAGGCTAAGGTGGCGCCCGTACTGCGCGAGGGTGATCGTCACCTGCTTCTTGTCGTTGGTGTGGATGACGTGCAACTTGGTGTTGCCGTGGGCCTCCACGTCCATGTACTTGTGGACGAACGCCATGGCCGGTAGTAGGGGCTTGGTGTTTTTGCGTGGAGATGGATGTGATGGAGCGATTTGGTGGCAGCGCAATGGAAACTTGTGTTGTTGTGGATGAGAAGGCCTATGGCACGGGTCTGAATTTAAGGGGAGGGTGCGGTGTGGGATGGCCGCATCGGATGAACTGCAGATCTCGGCAACGATGCGGTTTGTGCAGATCGTGGGTTGGTGTTGCGTTTGTGATCATGGGGTTGTGGCGATGGAACCGCTCCGATTGGGTGGTTGTATGCGAACGTGTTGTTTTTTTTATTTTTGATCAGTAGATTTTTTTTAACCACCACTTTCTGTGCGAACAGGCATTTTGTGACGTTTATATGTATCCTGCGTGATAACGAAACTGCATTGGTTAGAGTTCCGCACTGCATCGTGTGCAACAGAGAACTGCATGTTGTCTACAGGAGCGTGCTTCATCGTGTGCAATAGAGTACAATGTATTCTGCAATTTTTCGACTTTTTCGCTGAGTTCTATACCGTGTTTTTATTCACAATGTAGGTAATCTGGAACGGATTGCTAAGCTATACTGCTTCGTGTAACAAAATGCACTGCACTTTTCTAGTGTTGCGTACTGCATCTGTTTTTTGCCTGTACTTACTGCATTCCTTGGTACGGGAGGGGTGGGGGTGGGGGCCCATTTTTTTTGAAGTTATTGTTTTTTCTTAGTGGGCCTTGTTGGACCTGTGTTCGTGGAGTGAAGACGCATTGGGCCCAAGTCGGCCTGTGAGCACGGCTAGTTCCCGGTGCGTTGTGTCCGGCCTAATGTTTAGTCCCACCTCGCCCGCGGAAGGCGCGCCCGACCTGTCTATAAGCGCTGGCGAGGCGACCGTGTTGAACTCCTCTGGTTACTTATTTGAGCGCTTATACACGGCGCTCGATGCTCTATGCTCTCTGACCTGTGGGCCCATGTGCGCCCGGCCCCATGCATTGTGGATCATAACGGCTCGCCTACGGTGGGCACAGACCTACTACGAGACTGGCTTGGGCCGGATGCACCTGTTGTGGTCAATTTTTTTTCTTTGTATTTTCTATCTTAAGTATTTTTTTTCAACATAGGGGCGTGCACTGCTTAGCAAATCATCCGTGCACTACTTTGGTCAGTGTTCTGGACTGCATGTGCACGCATTCCGTACTACACATGTTTTGCGCTACATTTTTGTGCACTGCATTGGTAGGGTTGTGCACTGCTAATTTGTTGCCTCTATGCACTGCATTCGTCATGGTCCTGTGCTTGAGGTGTACACATTTTTCACTACGTGCATGCTTCTTTGTGCTAAAGTTGTGACTGGTTATGCCAACGCTGCGGACTGCATGGCTTATAGATAAGGACTACATCAGGTGCACTAATTCTGCTTTTGTGCACTGCGCGAAAGTGCTTTTCTGTGTGCTTCATTTTGAGCATGTACTGCACTTCATGCACACATATAGCGAACTTCCTGGTAATACTTTGAAGAACTGAACACATAAAATGGTCAGTGGATTATAATTTTTTAGAGAATTATTATTTAATGATCTGCTATTAGTTCGTGGGAATTTCTGCAGTCAAAGTCTTTGTAGAACTTCCTGGTAAGACTTTTCTGTTTTGGTAACATAACCCTTTATTGATTGTCCTTCATTCTTGGTAACGTAATTTTCATTAACTCTTTAATTTTCAGTTTTGACCTTTTTGCATTCCTCTCCTATAAATGTAGGCCAACTTCTACCCTTCCTTTGCAGTTCATTTCTCCTCTAGTCGCAACTCCTCTCCTTTCTCTAGCCTCTCTTTATTTTTTACCTTTTCTAGGTTTTTGTTGCGATGGCTCCAAGCCCCTGCGCGAATCCCTCCTGCTGCGGGCATGGTTGTGGTGTGCCGACGCACTGCGATTTCTCAGCTTGCTCGCAGGTCCGTCATGCTCGTCGTGGGGGGAAGGTATTGTGCCGAGCTGGGCGAGCTGAGCAGCTTGCATATGGCACAGTATTCACAGAAGGATTGGATATGGGCCACATCAACGTTTCTGCATTCTATTCCGCCCTGCTTCGTCGTGGCCTTGGCCGCACAAGTCCTTTTGTCCATCAGCTTACGCCAACAGATGTTGAGACTCACTACAAGATGGTAATTTTCGCTTGATCTCATTTTTTCTTTGTGTTTTTTTGTATAATTCCATACTAGTCTGAACTTCTAGTTTTTTAGGAATGTACTTATTTTGTTTTATTGAAGTGTACTGCACTTTGTACTTATATCTTGTTTTTATTTCTTTTGCTTGTGTGCATTGAGCTCGTGTTTTATTTTGCATGGTTACAATATGTGAACTGCTTAGATACTAGATGAGAAGTAATAGTTTCCACAATTTTCCCCGCTTGTAGGTTTTGTACTACATGCAGGTAGTCTCAAGATCTTCATAATAGTTGTAACCGTACTTCTTGTTTGCAAGTTCCGCACTGCACATTAGATTGCGTTTAATCTGTAATGATTTTTTGCACAAAATTCCCCAACGAGCTGTTAGGTATCTCCGGCTCAAGAAGAAGGGAATTCTCTAAGTTGTGCTTGGTAATGGACACCTTCAACCAGCCAAGTACCGTGTAGGCGTTGACGGGCGGCTGTGTCTGCAGAAAGGGTGGAAGGAATTTGTCATTGACAGTGGCCTGAAGTCCGAGCAAGTTGTTGTCCTCAACTTCTTTGAACTCGGGGATCATATGGTTAGAATCACGTTTGACGTGATTGGTTAAGGTTATGAGGTTGATTTTTAATAATTACTTTTGCGTGTCAAACGCTTCATCTTTTTGATGTGTTTTGTAATAAGCACTTTTGTGATCTGAACCGCTTCAATTATTATTCTAAACTTCGTGCTGCCAGTGAGCTAACTGCATTCTTTACATTGTTTTTGGATTAATATGTGTCAAAGTTTTACTCTAGACTGCTATATATATGGTATACCCTATACACCATTTCTCTTTAAATGGTTTAGTTGAATAACTCATAGTGAGTGGGAAATTTGTGTTTACACAAAATTTAAACTGATACATAAGTCATGTAGATAAGCAAACTACTATGCATATGATTAATTTATTGAAGTTCATCTATTTGGTCGTTAACCTGTTGCTTCTCCGCGGTGACTGGAGCGTGTCTAATGTCGCACTTTCTTTTGTTTTCTATGGCGGTGTTGCTGGTTCTTGTCTCTGCACCGTTGTGTTTGTAGTCCCTCGCGTGCTGGTTGATGGCTGGTTTTGTTTTCCAGTGTTGTGAACTGCATCCTTCTTTGCTCCCCGCGCGCTGGTTGATGGTGGCTTTTGTTTTTGAGTGTTGTGAACTGCATCCTTCCTTGCTCCCCGCGTGCTTGTTGATGGCTGCTTTCGTTTTCCAGTGATGTGAATTGCATCCTTCTTTGCTCCCCGCGTGCTGGTTGATGGCTGCTTTCATTTCCCAGTGATGTGAACTGCATCCTTTCATGCTCCTACCTTCTTTTTTGAAAGTGGTGTCATTCTTGGTTGTTTCTGTACAGCAGCATTCCCTTGTGGTGGTCTTGTTGGCATTGTTTCTTCATTTTCTTCGTCCTCTTCACTCTCTTCTTCCTCCTCTTCTTGCTCTTCCTCATCTTCATCATCTGTTTCTTCATAAGCCACTGCTTCTTCAGTTTCTTCATGTTCTTCGTCCTCTTCACTCTCTTCTTCCTCCTCTTCTTCATCTGCTTCTTCATAAGTCATTTCTTCTTCAGTTGTGTCACCATCTTCTTCTTTGATTTCTTCTTCTTCTTCTTCCTCATTTTCTGATCTTGTTCTTTTGGGGCAGGTTCCTAAATTGTGTCTCTTCCTCTTTTTGCAGATGCTACAGCGTCTCGGTTTCGTCCATTTCTTAGTGTTGTGAGTGGAATTTTTGTTTGGTTGTGCATCGTCGTGTCCTCGGTTTTCTTGTTCATGTCTTTTTGTACATGTCCTGGAATTGTGGCCGCTGATTTCATTACATGTCTTGCACCTGTTTATTCCCAGTGGGTGACCATCACTGTCCAGCTCAGGCTGTGGCTTACTGTTTTTGTCATCGTTTTTCTCCTTGCATGCAACTTTTTTCTGGGTTGCGTCGGCCCCTTTCTTCCTTCCTCTTGTGTTTGAAACAGGAGGTGGAAGAATTGTTTCTTTTTTGATAGCACCAGTTCCGCTGTGTTCGGTATTTTCTACTTGCTCGGCATTATTGTCATGTTGGGATTTCTCTGCTTGCTTTAGTTTTGCTGCTTCTTCTTGTTCTTCTTATTTGTTGAGCACATCAACTTCCTCGATCAGTGCCCTCATACCAGACAACGCTCTGTGGCACCCAGCGTCGGACCTTGTCGCTCTACTTGCAAGGTCCATTGTTGTTTCTGTCAACAATTTTCTACGGCAAAAAAGCGAGGTTCCATCTGGTGTTGTTTGTTCATAGTCTCGTCTGTCAAACGTCGCATCTGATCTTGCATTACGGGTGTATCTTTTCATGATGTACACCAAGGGAATCTTGAGCACTCTCAAGTGAGAAAGCATGCATAACACATGGACGCAAAAGAGCCCTGCTGATAACACATGTTTTCTTTGTTTTGTAAGTGAACTTCATGAAATTAATAAACACATTTTTTGTTATTTGTTCATTTTTAAAGAAGTGAAATTCATTTGGTTTTGTGAATTAGTCATGCATGTAGATTTTTTTGAGATAGGAGTCTCACCTGTGTGTGTCCAGAGTTTGCACTCACATTCGTAGACACCTTTCTGTTCATCGGTGACCACTTGGAAATTATGCCTTGCCCAGTCAAGTGCATCCGATATGTTGTAGTGGTGTCCGAGATACTTTGTCGGGTTCTCAGGGCACTGTTCTGCTATGAATGCAGTGCTATGGTAGAGTGTTTCTTTGAAATCTGCAACCACTACCCTTGTATACACTTTTGATAGCTGAACTTCAAACCCAAACTGGGTTGTTGTCTTTACCTCTGACTGCATCATCAGAAATGCACTGTTATGAACCAGAGAAATGAAAAAATTGTTTGTTTTTGTAGTTATTTTTTTAGCAGTTTTTGATTGACATTTTGTTTACCTCATTTGCTACTGTCTCTCCGTGCTCGACGACCTTCCTGGTCTGAATGCACTTGTCCACCTGCTGAGCAAACAAACGGAGATCATGCTTCTCTTTGACAAAGTTTTTCTTCAGTATGCGGTTCATGCTCTCGCTTCTCTGTGTGGAAGTCTCCGAGCACAGAAAATTTCCTTGTAGTAAGCCGAGATCCACTCGTTCCTGTCTTCCCACAGCGAATTCATCACTTCATCGTCTTGCAAGTTGTATCTCTGGATGAGGTCCTTCCATGCTTGTTCAAATTCTGACGGCATTAGTGGGCGGTTCAACACCGCATTGAGGCCATCCTTAAGTTTCTCGTGCACCTTATACAGCAAGGCGAGCTGCTCTTTGTGCTTCTTCATGATATGCCACCGACACAACTTATGCAAAGTATGTGGGAGTATATTTTTAATGCTTCCTTCATCAAAGAACACTGGTCTGAGAAGGCACAAATAGTGTTTTTTATTAAGTTGTTTGTGTGTGTAAGATAGATGGAAGAAATATAAGTGCACCAGACAAATGTAAGTATGCAGGTGTTTATTTTCTTGTACCTGTGAGCATGCAGATTGGATGCTCGTTGTTCATACACCTCAGAAATGTTTTGAAAACCAACTCGAACGAAGGTATTGTTTCATCTTGCATGAGTGCAACAACAAATATGGTGCTCTGTAGATGATGGTTCACTCCCACGAAAACTCCCAGCGGCATGTGGAATTTTTTAGTTTTATACGTCATGTCAAATGTAACGCAGTCTCCAAAATCTTCATACGATCCTTTGGAACTTGCGTTGGCCCAAAAGACGTTTCTTAAACGGTTATCTGCATCAACGTCATAATCATAGAAAAACTCTGGGTTTATCTTCTGCATATTCTTGAAGAAATCCAGAAGTTTCTTGACGTCATCTTGGGACTCTTCTCTGGCAAACTTTTTTTCCTGCATTTTCTAACGCAATGCAAACTCATCTCGTCAAATAGGAAATAATTACCGAGAGGATGCTCAAGCGATATGTTTTGTGATGTGCTTACTTGTTTACCCAGTCGTGGCTAGTATGTCCCATGTACTGCAGACCACCGGACATACGCAACAGCGTTGACATCATCTGAGCGTGTGTGTGGTTGTCAAGTTGCATGTCTTTCACTAACTGGTCTATCAAAGGATCATCTTTTTTGTGCGATCGCTTGTGCAAAAGCATCCCGGGGCTTTCCAGCATCTTGTGATTGTGGTTGAGTTCAACCATTTCTATCACAAATTTGTCGTCCTTCCTCTTTTTGACTCTAATCTTTCTTGCAGTCAACCTTTTTGATGTCTTCTGACGTTTCCTTTGATAATCTGACACAGTCTGCTCGTGTGTCCCTTCTCTTGAGCAGACAATGTAGGTATTTGTCTTGTGTTGTGTCCTCTGGCGTATGCTAAACCCTGCACATCTTGCATAATTGTTGTTAAAGTCCCATGCCTTGTCGTATGTGGTGAACTTCATTCCAGCGGCAGGTATGAGGTTCAGCGGCATCTGTTTACCCTGCATTAAGCGCAATTCTCTATGAGATAATTTGTTCTGTTCTGTTTTTTAAATACGAGGAGTGCATACGAGTTTTAAAAAGCATTGCAGTGTTCCTAAGTTTTCAGAAGAATCCAATGTATTAGATGCTAGGTCAAACCTCACAAGAAATATCAACGTGCACTGCAATGTTATCTGAATGGACTGCAACTATTATTATTATTTTTCAGAACATAAACTTACATGTGTGTAGAGTCATTCACCCGATGGTGTTTGCAGCTCGTCGAGTTGTATTGGACATGGCGGGGTTATAGCAGATCTGTGTAGTTGAGGATCTCGCGGCGGCAATAGTGAGGAGGATTTGTACCTGTTGTTGACTTTTGACCGAGGCACCCTTGGTGGTCGCTTTGTCGAAGTTGATGCAGTAGCTCTGCTTGGAGCTCTGTTTTTGGTACTGGATGTGGACGTTGAGCTCTGTTTTGGGGTGCAGCAGGTGGACTTGGTGGTAATCTAGTGTTGTGACGATGTCTCAGTGGATTGGTTTGAAAATTTTGGAGCGGTGGCACATCATCATAGTCATAATCATATTCATCATCTGCTGCAACATCGTGTTGAACTGCATCATCATTGTCTATTCGGACATGCTGTCCAAACGTAGTGAACTCGTGCTTATACTCTGGGTTGAGAACTGTTATTGGCTCATCTTCATCGTCGTCATCTTCATCCTCATGTCGGTGAGTGCCCTCCCAAATGAAGGTGACATCATCGTCATCCTCGACCACCTCTTCTCCCTGGAAAAAATCCTCTTCCGGAGAGTAGTGCACCCTGTTTGTTGGCGTGAAGAATCCTTGAGGAATCTCAGGGGTAACCCAGCCAGTATCTCTTTAAGAAGAAGCTTTACTCTTCTGAAAGTTGTTGTTCCCTGGGTTGTCAATTATGCGCGGCATTTTGTATCTGCTGAACGCCATTTCCTGCACACAAAATGACCGAGCTGCATTGTCAGGCAAAATGAACTGAATCATGCAAACTGCAATGTGTTACAAATGGTACTGCGAAACTAATGCATGCTGACTGCATCCCCTGCAATGTGAACTGAAGTAACCGCACTGCATTATTGTTCGTAATGAACCTACACAAGCGTACTGCATAACCGAGCAAGTTCACTGCATTTTCCCCCACAACGAACCGAAGCAACCGCACTGCATCGTTTTTGTATGCGTACTGGACTGCGTGTACTGCTTTGTCTGGATTAACTAAACTGATATGGTTGAGGAAGTGTACTGCTTACCTCGTGTTGCAGTGATTTCTTGCGTTTGTAGGAGGAAGTTCTCTTCTCGTCCGTCTGCACAACTTCCACGTTCGCCTGTGCAGTCCACTTGCCCTTCAGAAGTTCATGAGCGGTCTGGACGTTGCTCAAGGTGAACGGAGACGGAGGATTTGCTCTGAAGGTCGTTGCAGACTTAATCCAAGAAGCTGACGTGGATGAAGGAACCTTGCGCACAGTCCCCCTTGATCGAATTGGTTTGATGTCAAGGCAGCACCAATCCACATCTGATGCAGTACAGCTAATTGCAGGCCGAAGGAGTTCGGCGGCGGCGCTACTGACCTGCTGCCATGGAAGAAGGCCGATATGCTGGTGTGGGAGGCGTTGCTCGGTTGCTACCGCGGAAGAAGGCCGAGCGGCGATGGGCGGCGACGCTGCTTGGCCGCTGCCGCGGAAGAAGGCCTGGAGGGGAGGGGCGGCGTCGCTGCCGGCCGCTGCTGCGGAAGAAGGCCAGGAAGGGAGGGGCGGTGGCGCTCCCAGGCTGTCGCCGCAGGAGAAAGCGGGGAGGGGAGGGGCGGCATCGTTGCCAGGCCGCCGCCGCGGAAGAAGCCCGGGAGGGGAGAGGCGACGACGCTTCCAGGCCGCTGCCGTGGAAGAAGGCCGGGAGGGGAGGGGCGGCGACGCTCCTAGGCCGCTCCCGCGGTAGAAGGCCGGGAGGGGAGGGGCGGCGGCGCTCCCAGGCCGCTGTCGCGGTAGAAGGTCGGGAGGGGAGGGGCGGCAGCGATCTGGTGGGGGATGTGCAGAATAAGCTGGGTGTTATTAGAATAAGACTCTTAAGGGGTGTTATCATAATAGACCCACCCTATATATGTAGGGTGGGTCTATTCTAATAACACCCCTTAAGACCTTATTCTAATAACACTTCTGCCTTATTCTGATAACACCCTGACTAACCCACGCAAATCGAAACGCACGAAACGCACTCAAAAAAAGAAACCCATCCCACCTCCCCCCACTCCTCCTCCGATCCTCTCCACCTTCTTCCTCCCACGCCCCAGCCCCTGATCGACCAACCAACCGCAGCGCCCCCAGGCCGGCCAACTACCACCGCCGGTGCTCTGCCCAACCGCCCCACCTTCGCCGGCGCGGCCCTCCCCCTCAACTCCAGCCTCGCGCCACCTAGGGACTCCCTGGCCGCCCTCACTTGCTACTGCGATGCCGGATCCAGCCACCACAGCAGCCCCACCTGGCGGCACTCCGCACCTCCTTCGCCGTCGCGCCGTGCCACCCGCCGCCCCAACCGCCACCTCCCCTGCGTAGCTGCGCCGCCACCTCCCCTCGTGCCGCCAGCCTCCCCCGTGGTCACTACCACACCCCTCCCCCACACGCCTCCGGCCCCGCCGTCGGTGTCAAAACCGGCGGATCTCGAGTAGGGGGTCCCGAACTGTGCGTCTAGGCGGATGGTAACAGGAGACAAGGGACACAATGTTTTTACCCAGGTTCGGGCCCTCTCGATGGAGGTAAAACCCTACTCCTCCTTGATTAATATTGATTATATGGGCACTACAAGAGTAGATCTACCACAAGATCAGAGAGGCTAAACCCTAGAAGCTAGCCTATGGTATGATTGTTGTTCGTCCTATGGACTAAAACCCTCCGGTTTATATAGACACCGGAGAGGGTTAGGGTTACACAGAGTCGGTTACAACGGAAGGAGATCTACATATCCGTATCGCCAAGCTTGCCTTCCACACCAAGGAAAGTCCCATCCGGACACGGGACGAAGTCTTCAATCTTGTATCTTCATAGTCCAGGAGTCCGGCCAAAGGTCATAGTCTGGCTATCCGAACACCCCCTAATCCAGGACTCCCTCAGTAGCCCCTGAACCAGGCTTCAATGACGACGAGTCCGGCGCGCAAATTGTCTTCGGCATTGCAAGGCGGGTTCCTCCTCCGAATACTTCGTAGAAGATTGCGAACACAAGGATAGTGTCCGGCTCTACAAAATAAGTTCCACATATTGCCATAGAGAGAATAACATTTACACCAATCTAATCTGCTGACGCACCCCGTAGTGTGACATCACACCACGGCCAAGTCTTTATTCGAACCGTTTTGTTGTCCCACCTCAACGTGTTTAGCGAGGCGGTTTCCTTGGAACGTCTTGCCAAAGCAGAGATTGTGTCCCCTTATTCCGGGATTCTCATCCACACTGGCGTGGGTAACCCAACCGCGCCATTGATTACGGCGCTTGGGAGATAAGCGAGTTTTACCAGGTTGGTGGGGGCACGCAGTTTCATCCGCCCATATAAGGGGACAAAGATCCACCTTTTCACCTACGGCTTCTTCCTCCTTTGCTCATCCATTTTCGCATACTCGAGCTCCAGCGCCCAAGTTCGCACTCCCCACCTCAACCTTCTCCAGCCATGTCTGAAGCGGGAGGCAAGTGGATGGTCTCCTCTGTAACAGAGGGACACGTCAAAAAGCTGAGGAAGGCCGGATACTTGTCTGACGACATCGCGCACCAGCTTCCCGAAAAGGGGCAGCTCCTCCCCACCCCAAGGCCCCATGAGAGGGTGGTGTTCCTCACCCATTTCCTCCACGGACTAGGTTTTCCTCTCCACCCATTTGTTCGGGGTCTCGTGTTCTACTACGGCCTAGATTTCCATGATCTGGCCCCAAACTTTATCCTCAACATCTCGGCATTCACCGTCGTGTGCGAGGCCTTCCTCTGCATCCCACCCCACTTCGGTTTATGGCTGAAGACCTTTAACGTCAAGCCGAAGGTAGTGCGCGGCTGCCAGGCGGAGTGTGGAGGTGCCATGGTGGGCAAAATGCCCACGTCCTATGGCTCGAGGGCTCTTTCGTGGAGACCCTAAAGGGGTGGCAATCGGGGTGGTTCTACATCACTGAGCCGCGTGACCCTAAATGGGTCGCAGCCCCCGAGTTCCGATCCGGAGCTCCTACGTGGCTCACCTCCTGGAAGGAGACGGGCCTATCATGGGGCAAAAAGGGAGAGCTGACCGGACTCCAAACATGCGTCCAAACCCTGGTGAACAAGAAGCTCAAGCTTGTTGTCGGATTTCGGGTTCCGGCAGACCCTTGAGGTTCGAACTCTGGGGTGCGCGCGGAGATTACGCTTCCTACCTACCTGTACCCCTCCGCCTCGCAAGGGTCTAAGCTACGAGAAGAACAACACAAGAGACGCAGAGTTTATACTGGTTCGGGCCACCGATGTGGTGTAATACCCTACTCCAGTGTGGTGGTGTGGTGGATTGCCTCTTGGGCTGATGAAGAACAATACAAGGAAGAACAGCCTCACGAGGGTCTGTTCTTGGCTGGGGCGATGAACTGCTAGAGGGGTTCAGTTGCCCTTCTCTCTCTCTCTCTCTCTGATTCTTAACCTCTAGCCAGATATCTCCACCTTTGTCCCCCTACTCCGGGGTTGGCTAGTCCTATTTATAGGCAAAGGCCCTGGGCCTCCTCCAAAATATCGAGCGGGAAGGGCGCCAACAATTGGCCATTTTGAAGGGGAACATCTGGTACACTTATCCTGACTAAAGTTGGTCCTCGCCTGCCAAAGGCTCTGGTGATGACGCTGGCTTGGGCTCCACAATGACTTCTTCCTTGTCGCGGAGTTGGTCTTGGTCTCCTTGCAACGAAATGAGTGCCTTTGCTTGATCCTCCCGCCTGCGCTTGCTCCCTTAGCACCAAAGAGGAAAGGGAGGACACTGCGCGGGCTGGCGCTCGCCTGGCGCCCTTGGTCGTCATGGCTTGCGTCATGGGCACCTCATGAGGTACCCCGCCTTGATCTCTCTGCCTCCTCGTGAGACAGCCTGATGAGGCCGTGCCTGAGGAAGCTCCGTGTCGTCCGCCCCGCGAGGCTTGGCCCCTCGCGAGGGTCTTGAGTCTGTGTTGATGGAGATGGGCCGTGCTGGGCCCCTTTGAGCCACGCCGTAGGCCGCAGGCAGGCAAGTCTGGGGACCCCCGTTCCCAGAACGCCGACAGTAGCCCCCGGGCCCAAGGCGCGCCCGGTCTTGGTCGTGCAGTGAGGCGAAAGGGCAAGGGCGAAGCGCCGCGGGCCCTAACAGCCTGCGGCCTTGGGCGCCGTGTGGTGGTTGATTGGACGTGGGCGTCTCCGCCCCCCACGATGCCTCGGCATCTACACGGATTGGACAAGTCCCTGCATGCAAAACGGGTCATGATTACCTGAGATCGTGGAGGCCGACGGTTGGCCTTCGCCGGCTATAAGTACGGAACGGCGTGCGCCCTTCCAGTCTATCTCCCTTGCTTCTCCTTCTTCCCGATCCTTGCTCCGCCTTGCTGCGATGGCTCCGATCCGCCGGTTCTCGGCGGAAGAGAAAGGAAAGGCCCCCCGAGAGGAACCAGACCCGCTCCCACCGAAGAAACGGCTCGCCCTCTGCCGCTGGGGCGAGGGGACTCTTCAGGTGGCATCGAGGCCATGGGGCGAGCGGGCACTGCCGGGGTTCCCGCTCTCCTTGTACGCCCACATCGAGGGCTCTGACGGGGTTGACGTCGATCGCCACGGGCGCCGACGGATGACGAAGGTGTGGGTCGTCCCCCCCGGGGTCCACACCGAGGGCTCCTCCAGAGAGTTCGTGCTCCGCGCCGCCATGCCTCCTCAGTCTTGGATTCGCCTTCCTCCCTTCTTCGCCTCCATCATCCCGCGGGGAGAACTCCTGGAACTGTGGCTGCAGCACGCCGGCTGCAGCACCCCTGCGACCGAGGCGGAGGTCGCAGTCGTTGCACCGGGCGAGGTCTTCATGACTCGAGGCTGGGGCGAAATCGCCCGGGTTTGCAGGACGGGAGGCGCCCTCGTGATCCACCTGGAGTATGACGGTGCCTCGGTGATGTTCTTCAAGGTCTTTGATGCAAACGGGCGCCGGGTGGAGTGCTGCCCCAGGAGAGGTGGTCGAGACCCTGCCGCGGCGAGGACCGGGCCCGCCGACCGCCCCTTTGGCGGCTCCTCGGGCGACGGAGGCTTCGGAGGATCCAGCGACTCCGGCGAACTCTTCGTGACTCCGGAGATAAGCGACGACAGCTACGAGCCCTCGAGCCGGCGCCGCTCCTGGAGCAGGGCGGGCTCGTCGGGTCGCCGCCGACTCTGATCTGGATGGGGTTGGCGCCGGTGCTTGACGGCCCACTGTTCATGATGGCGTCTTTTGCTGGGGCATGTGTAGTTAGCGTCCCTCTAGGATCCGTTCCCTGCGAGGAATCAAAGTCGCGCCCCGCGGGAGCTTGTAAGGTGTCTGTAATCCCGTTTGTCAATACAACCCTTGTCGTAGAATTGCGCGAGTTGCTCATTCCGTTTTAGCTCAGCCCTTCCTTTCGAAACTCACGAGGGCTTGGTGCTCTGCACCGACAGGTCCCAATCCCAAGGCGGCTTCAGCCGTCGCTGGTATGCCAGGTCGCGATGCCGTGGTCAAGGCCAGGAGGTGAGCGACCCGAGGTCCGGTAAGAGCCCCTGAGTCGCGATGCTCAGGAGGTCCCCCTTGGCGCTCAAGCAGCCATCGTTCAGTGAGAAAGGAGAGCAGCATCGCTAACACAGGATTGTATTAGGTGCGGGGACAGTGCCACGGTGGCTGGTGCTTCTGGATAGTGACTTATCTCGAGGATCAGGGACCGCTCCCTGGTGTGTCGCTGGATCCGTGCATCGGCAGGCGTGAGGTTGCTCGACGAGGTCCTCGTGTGCTCCTCCCCTCTCGCCTTTGCTCCCCTTTCTGCTCTACGTCCTCGGGTCCCGGCCCTCGAGCGAGTCCCAGCCGTCGCTGGTATGCCAGGTCGCGATGCCGTGGTCAAGGCCAGCGGGTGAGGGCTGGAGAGCCAGTAGGAGCCCTGAGTCGCGATGCTCAGGCACCCCCCCCTTAATGTGCAAGCGGTTCGCGCGGTTGAGAGTGAAGGAGGCTCCGCAAGGGCCTCGCCTGACGCGGCTCCTTTAGGGGATCCTGCAGACCATCATAGAAAGAGCAAGGGATTGCCATGGCAATTGACAGTCAGCCGTTGGTTGCTTCCGAGGGATGGTGAGCAACTGAGGGCTTGACGAGGTGGCGCAGTGCGGGGCTGTTGCGGCCAGAGCTCAGCCACTCAGGTTTGTCGGCGCTGCAGGGACGGACACATGTGCAAGCGTCGTGCCGTTTAGGAGCAGCTCCGTCAGTTGGCGTTAGTTGAGTGGGCAACTAGGTCAGACACATTAGCCACGAAGGAGTGGATTCATTCAAATAGATGCTGGGAAGGCAGGCGTCACTGGGTCAGGCCCGAGCGACCTGGGGATGATGTAGCCTGAGGGGCGCCCCCAACAAAGTAAGCTAACGACACGAAATAAAAGGGATACATGCCGCAGGGACGGACCCATGCGGCCTGGGAATAATGCAGCCCTGGGGGACGCTCCCAACTGGGAATGAAACTTGAAAGATGTCACCTGGTGATGTTGAGGACGAAGCAGTGTTGGTGCAGCAGACTCGGTGGGCTGCGGAAGCCGACCCTCATGATCCCCCAAGCCCTGGGGCCTCGGGAGGCTCCGGAGGCGCTGGTGGCTCCCCGCGGACCGTCTCCATCTCTGCCAGGGCTGCGGAACGCCTGGCCTCTTGAGCTTCCATGATGCCCCTCATGAGGCGCTGGTACGTGGCAGCCGCGTTCGGCAAGCCATAAGGCATGCGAACGTAGCTGTGGGGCGGTCCCTCGCAGCGCCCCACTCGCGAGGGCCAGAGGCGCTCCAGCGAGGCGACTCGGTTGAGCCCTGGTACGTCGACGCAGACGCGCAGCCCACCATCCTCGCCTGGATGGGGGACCACAGCTGGTAGGCGGCAGCCGCCTCTCATGACTCTTGACTCTTGTAGCTCCTGAATGGCTTGGCTGACGAACTCCTGAGGGTCTGACCCTCCTTGCTTCACTCCTTCTTGAGGGAAACGTGCTTTGAAACACGCCTCCATGTGGTGCCCAAGCGCCTCCCTCGTGACCTTGGCCAGGTCGGCGGCCCTCCAGGGGAGAGCCCCCGAGCCCTGCCTGAGGAGGGCGCCGGGCGCGCTTTCCTATGCGATGGAGGGAGGATCCCCCTGGGCAGGCACAGGCCCTGAGGGACCTGCCTCCTGAGGGGCCGGGCCTGACGATGTCTTCTTCTTCTTGGGGGTGGTCTCGGGAAGCCTCCTCCTTCCGCGATCCGGGTCTTCTATTGATGCGGCCTGAAAAGCTCGCTCCAGGGAACACACCGCGTCTTTCTCTTCACAGGGCACCGTGATGACTCCTCCGCTTCCTGGCATCTTGAGAACGTTGTAGCCATGGTGAGTTACGGCCATGAACTTGGCCAGCGCCGGGTACCCGGGGATGGCGTTGTACGGCAGGCGAATGTGAGCGACTCGAAGTCGATGAGCTCGGTGCGGTAGTTGTCGCGTGCCCTGAAGGTGACAGGGAGGCGAACCTGCCCGATCGGGACCGTGGAGCCGTCAATGACTCCGGAGAAAGGCTTGGTCGGCTGAAGCTGGTTGTATGGCACTTGGAGATTGTTGAATGTATCCACGGACAGGACGTTGAGCCCTGCCCCGCCGTCGATGAGGGTCCTGGTGACCACCACGTTGCTGATGATTGGGGAGCAAAGCATCGGGAGGACTCCGGCCGTGGCTGCACACTTGAGCTGATCCGCTGAGCTGAACGTGATGGCGCATGATGACCACCTGAGAGGACGTGTGGCTTCGAGCTTGGGGAGGACTGCATTTACTTCGCGAGCGAACTGCTTGAAGATGCGCTGAGAGGCTGGGGCTTGAGCTCCGCCCAGGATGCAGGCGATTGCGCACGGCTCCTGGAAGCCCCCAGCCTCCTCATCCTGGTGGCGGTCCTCATTTCTTCTTGGACGCGGCGGCAGCGGAGGGAGGCCTGCGTTACCTTGCGGGCGATCCTCGTGAGGCTGGTCCCTCCAGTCTCCCTCGCGAGGCGGGTCTTGCCAGCGGTCCTCGCGAGGTCGATCACGCCACCCTTGGCGCGGGCCGCGGTCTTCCCAGCGTCCTGGGTTCCTTCCTCCTCCTCGACCGTAGCCCCGGTCGACACGGTCGGGGCGACGGCCGATCCTTCCTTCTCGCACGGCTCGGAGCTCTTGGCATTCGTTGGTGTTATGGGTGTGGAGGTCATGGTACACACAGTAGCGACTGCCCTTGGAAGACTCGGGCTGATCTCTGCCCCGCTTGGTGTCCGGTTCTGCCGCGAGCACGGCAGCCCCCTTGCGCTTCACATCCTTGGCCTTGGACTTCTTCTCTTCTGGATCTGTGGCAGGGAGCTCGAGGAGGGAGAGACGCCCTTCCTTGGGCCCCCTGGCGCACTTGGTCACCAAGTTGAACAGCTCCAAGGAAGTGCACAGGTCTTCATGCATCGCCAGCTCCTCCTTCATCTTGACGTCGCGCACGCCGTCGGAGAAGGCTGAGATGATGGCCTCCTCGGACACCCTGGGAATCTTGAGGCGTGCGTTGTTGAAGCCCTGGATGTACTTTTGTAGGGTCTCTCCGGGCTGCTGCTTGACGCGGCGCATGGCGCTCACGGCGGGTGGCCAGTCGCGAGTACCTTGGAAGTTGGCGATGAAGCGGGTGCGCATCTCGTCCCAGGAGGAGATCGTGCCTGGGGCCAGGTTGAGGAGCCAGGTGCGGGCCCCATCCTTGAGCGCCATGGGAAACCAGTTCGCCATGACCTTCTCATCTCCATTGGCAGCTTCGATGCCCAGCTCATAGAGCTGGAGGAACTCCGCAGGGTCGGCCGTGCCGTCGTAGCGAGGAGGCAAGTCTGGCTTGAACTTGCCGGGCCACGCGACGCTGCGCAGCTCAGTGGTGAAGGCGCGGCAACCTGCCGTGGCCACGGGAGGCCTGGGGTGACGGAGAGCTTGATCTTGCAGGTCCCCGCGCGCTGCAGCTGGGAGCAGCGCGGGGTCTTGACGTGCGGGAGCAGGAGCGTGGCCGCGACGTGCCGGAGCGTGGAGCGCCCAGGCGGCTTCTTGCGGGCATGGGACTTCTTGGCAGCTCTGCTCTTGCCGCGCTGGTGCCTGGCGGAGCGGGTTCCAGCCAGGGGCCTCGCGCCTTGCGGCCGGGGCATCTTCTTGGCGAGGAGGCGACTGGGGCGCCCCCAGAGCTTCGTCGCCCGCGCGGGGCGGGGGGCGGTGCAGAGGGACGGACGGTGCAGGAGAGCCCTCCGCGGCGCGAATGAGCTCGGCGACACGGTCGAGCCACTCTTCGTAGACGTCGTCGATGGGACGGTAGCGCAGGAGCTCGTTTGCCGCGATGAGCGCAGCTCGAGCCTCCATGGGAGCGCGCGGGATGAAGAACCAGCTGGGGTGAGCGAGGGAGTGGCGGTGCGGCCGTCTTGCCGCACGGACGGATGCTGAGACGACGCTTGCTGCTCGTTCCCCGCCGGGCCGGTGGAGGCATTGATGGCAGGCGATGGGGAATGGCGAGGACGCCCGCCGACGGGGGCCGTCTGGGCGACACGGGAGGCGAGAGCGGCTCGGCGCTCGGCGCGGGCCCGACGAGCGTCAGACATGGACGCGACGGTCGGACGAGAACGGAGCGGCGGAAGACGAATTCCGGCGCACCCCTACCTGGCGCGCCAAATGTCGGATTTCAGGTTCCGGCAGACCCTTGAGGTTCGAACTCTAGGGTGCGCACGGAGATTACGCATCCTACCTACCTGTACCCCTCTGCCTCGCAAGGATCTAAGCTACGAGAAGAAGAACACAAGAGACGCAGAGTTTATACTGGTTCGGGCCACCGATGTGGTGTAATACCCTACTCCAGTGTGGTGGTGTGGTGGATTGCCTCTTGGGCTGATGAAGAACAATACAAGGAAGAACAGCCTCGCGAGGGTCTGTTCTTGGCTGGGGCGATGAACTGCTAGAGGGGTTCAGTTGCCCTTCTCTCTCTCTCTCTCTCTCTCTCTCTCTCTCTCTCTCTCTCTCTCTCTCTCTCTCTCTCTCTCTCTCTCTCTCTGATTCTTAATCTCTAGCCAGATATCTCCACCTCTGTCCCCCTACTCCGGGGTTGGCTAGTCCTATTTATAGGCAAAGGCCCTGGGTCTCCTCCCAAATATCGAGCGGGAAGGGCGCCAACAATTGGCCATTTTGAAGGGGAACATCTGGTACACTTATCCTGACTAAAGTTGGTCCTCGCCTGCCAAAGGCTCTGGTGATGACGCTGGCTTGGGCTCCACAATGACTTCTTCCTTGTTGCGGAGTTGGTCTTGGTCTCATTGCACCGAAATGGCTGCCTTTGCTTGATCCTCCCGCCTACACTTGATCCCTTAGCACCAAAGAGGAAAGGGAGGACACTGCGCGGGCTGGCGCCCGCCTGGCGCCCTTGGTCGTCATGGCTTGCGTCATGGGCACCTCGTGAGGTACCCCGCCTTGATCTCTCCGGCTCCTCGTGAGACAGCCTGATGAGGCCGTGCCTGAGGAAGCTCCGTGTCGTCTGCCTCGTGAGGCTTGGCCCCTCGTGAGGGTCTTGAGTCTGTGTTGATGGAGATGGGCCGTGTTGGGCCCCTTTGAGCCATGCCGTAAGCCGCAGGCAGGCAAGTCTGGGGACCCCCGTTCCCAGAACACCGACACTTGTCAATGTAGTCCAGGTCATGCTCATCCGCCGGATACTCCCTTGCCAACAACGGGCTTTCAGCTTGTGGGAGTTCAATTCGGCCCAGCACCAAACCCTGAGCAGGCTCTTCGACACAACGTACGAAGTTGCCTGGAAGGTGCTATTCAAGGGTACCGAAGCCCCCGCATCCTCTACTGAGGATCGCGGTTTCAGCGCGCAGCGCCACGCCAGCGCAGTAAGCTGTTTTTACCTTTTATAGGATATTTATTTTTCATTGTTTGACTCTATGTGGGATCTAAACTCCCTTGCCTTTAGCAGGCCTGGCAGGAGACGTCCGGACAGATCAACTGTCCGGCTCCTTTGCCCGAAGACCCAGCGGACGCCCGCTTGACGGGGCTGCTGGTTCCGACACCCTACATGGTGCCAGAGAAGAAGGCCAAGAAGAAGGCCACGGGAACTCGAAAGAGTTCCCGGCATCTGGTCGTGTCGAAGTCGTCGTCCGACGGCTCCGAGATGCACTCCTCCCGCAAAGACGAGGAGGAGGAAGAAGAGGCCTCTCCCCCTCCAGCGGGGGGAGGAAAGAAAAGGAAGGCCGCCCCAACTGGGGAGGCCGGTGGGTCCAAGAAGGGGAAAACCCTTCTTCTGGACTATTCCACCAACGCTGACGACGGCGAAGAGGAGTGGCCGCACAGGGCCAAGCCCCTGGCAAAATCGTAAGTGTTCGGATACCAGAATGACTCTTGGCGTTCCTTTATTGCATAGCTTTTCCTAACGCCGAATATATTTATGCAGTCCGCCCAAAGACGGGCTCGACACGTCGTCGAGCGGTTCCCTGGATTCGTCGGATGTGAACAGTACTTCACTTCCGGCCGCCTCCTCCCCTCACCCTACGGATAACGCCGAAGTGTTGGCCCAGGAGGCTCCAGGCCAGGAGGAGGTGGTCCTGGAGGCACCGCAAGGTGACCTCCCGGACTCCAGGTGCCCAGGGGACAAAGCCCCCAAGGGCTCCAAGTCCGGCCCTGGGCCGGATACCGCTCCGGAACCTTCAAAGGTTCCGGAGTCCGGCAGGCGGCCTCCCAAGAAGAAGGGCAAGCCTACGACGCCGGTGACCTCCGCCCAACCGGAGGCACCGGATAACTTGCTGGAGGTGCTTAACGGCGCCTCCATCAATGAGGAGCACCACACTATTATGAGTGCGGTAATTCAGAAGGTTCAGTCCGCTAATAGCGGGCTGACCGAAGCCTGTGCCAGCCTGTTGACAGGCTTTGAGGTATGTAAAAGATATGTAAAAATATTACCGCATAGACAGTAGCCCCTAATGCTCGGTTTGGCGTTCGGAAAGAAAAGTCGAATAGAGGATCTAATAACATTCGTAGGAGTCTAACAAAAAGTAAGTCAATATGCGTATGCAGGCTTCGCTGCTGGTGTCCGCCGCACTGACTGCGGAAGTGGACACGCTGAAGCAGAACCTTGAGCGGTCCGAGCAAGAGCTCGGCCTTGCCAAGAAGCAGCTCGAGGACAAAGAAGGTAAGAGATACCTTATTGAAACATATAAAAGGTGCAATTGCAAGAAAATGACAGGATTAATGTGGCTATTGTAGGGGCCACAACTGAGGTGGCAACCCTTAAGCAAGCGCTATCCAAGGCCGAAGAGAAGGCGGCCACGGAGCATACCGAGCGGGAGAAGCAGGAGGCACAGGTTGGCAAGGTGCAGCAAGAGCTCAGGCTCTCATGAAAAAACATGAGAGTTTGGAGCTTGACTCGAAGACGCGATAATCGGAGCTCGCGGCGGCCATTGAAAATGCCAAGTCTGCCAAGGTCGAAGCCCAGAAGGCCCTCCAAGAAGTTGAGGCGATGAAGAAGATAGCGGCGGGTAAGGCTTTCTTTATGCAAAGCAAGCATGTGAAAGTGAATTACTTGTTACTTACCCGAATCCGGAGCTCTCCAGGAGCATTCGCAGATTTGCCCCGCAGCATGTCCGATGCCGCCGCCTTCTATCAAGCCGAGGAGGGAAGCTCGACGGAGAAGGTGTTCTGGTCTTAGTATGCTGAGGCCGGACACCCGGTGCCTTTGAGCGACCAGTTGAAGCAACTGGTCGAGCTCCACAAGGTGGCCGAACAGGCCCTGAAGGGCTTTATAGTTCGACTGTGGCCTGGAGAGGCATTGCCTGGGAGCTACTTCGGGCTGGTGAGGCGGCTGGTGGACGCCTGTCCGAGGCTTGAGGTCGTCAAGCGCTCCGTCTGCATCGAGGGTGCCCGTAGGGCCCTTGCCCGTGCTAAGGTGCACTGGGGCAAATTGGATGCCGTGAAGCTTGTGAAGGATGGGCCACCGCAGGGCAAGGAGCATCGCCACCCCGAGATGTATTATGAGGGTGTCTTGAAGGGTGCCCGTCTTGTGGCGGATGAATGCTCGAAAGATGTAATATTTGAGTGAAACTTTGTTTTTTGTATCCTGTGCGCTGAAAACATGTTCATATGCGCTATGCAACGCTTGTTTAATTTAAAATATTACCTTCTGTGCGGCCGTTTATTACATTTGAGAGATGGCGAGTCGTTGGCTTCTGCCCCCATGCCACAAGTGCTGGGGTGTTCAGGATAAACCTGAGCACTCTTTTCCCCATTCTTGGGTCCTTCGATGGAGGTGCTGAGCACAACGAACAAGGCAATTGGACTATAATGCGTTATCACTCTCACTTATCCATAGAATTCTATAATTTTAAATTTCGGCGAAGCCCCTAGTATTCAGAAGACCGAGTTCAGGGTGCTATACACGCCTAGGTCGGACAAAGCCGGCTCCTCGCTCTAAGCGCCATAAGTCTTTAAGGACTCGAAACCTTCCCGAACAGCGACCAGCTGCAGACTAAGGCATAGCCTAGTGGTGGGAAGGGGTTGATGCCTTCCCACCCACCCAGGTTCAAGGCATGGTACTTGCAATTTGGGTTTGTTGCACCAATTATACTGTATGGGGTTTCCTTACAGTCTTTCAGTCAAAAAAAACAGCGACCAGCTCTCGCCCTATCATGACAGTCAGTTTTAGCTTTCTCTACTGAGGTGCTTAGGCCCAGCTCAACTGGGGCACAATCGCATTAGTTCTCCCAGTGCTACCTTAGCCGATATAGTGGAACGTAAGGTACCAAAACATGGGAGTCGGGCAAACCCAACTATTGACCAAAGACATGATTCGGAGCTGATGCATATAATGCTATAAGATCAGAGGGCCGCACTTGTGAAAGTGTTCGGACTTCTCACGCCGTGTTATGGGGTGCTTGAGCCCCTGGCATATTGGCCGTACCCAAGTGTACGGGTGCTAAATGTCATAACTGAACATATATAGTTAAAAAAGAAATGAATAGAGAATGCAATAATAAGCTGAAGCTACGCCTTGTTTATTTTAAAATGCTGCTATAAAAGCAGGACGATACAAATAGTGCGATAAGCAAGAGATGGGACTATTTGACATGTCCCCCTCCAGGGGCGAGCTGCGAGATGATATGTAAGACAGGTATGTTGCTCGTTATAGAGACCACCTGAGAATTTGGCGTAGCTTCATGCCTCCTTGGTTGTTGCATCGTGTGTTCGGCGATTGTACTACCGGACAGGCCTTCCGTATGATGGAGTCCTGAAAGTAAGAAAAAATGACAAAATCGGGAGCCCCTAGTGTGGTCGAGCCGCATTTAGGGCATGCCGTGGACGTGCCCCTCCCCCTGTGCCCATGGAATTTTCAGAGCGTAATTATGTACGCGTAGTACTGATTTTGCAGTTTCGCGGGGGCTGGGGTTGGGGTCGTATTGCTACGCTTGCTCGGAACGTGCCAGGCGGTCTTGTTGTAGGTTACTCCGGGGCGCTTGACGGTGTCCGGACGTTTTAAAGCCGGACTGGAGAATTGCCTTGAGAGGCGGCTCTGTACTTCCGCTGCCAGCGCCGCCGTATGCTCCTCCGTTCGGAGAGAGCGTTCGGTATTTCCATTGACCGTAATGACTCCTCGAGGGCCTGGCATCTTGAGCTTGAGGTATGCGTAGTGCGGCACTGCATTGAATTTTGCAAATGCGGTTCGTCCGAGCAGTGCATGATAGCCACTGCGGAACGGGACTATGTCGAAGATTAACTCCTCGCTTCGGAAATTATCCGGGGATCCAAAGACCACTTTGAGTGTAACGGAGCCGGTACAGTTGGCCTCTACACCTGGTATGACGCCTTTAAAGGTCGTTTTTGTGGGTTAAACCCTTGAGAAATCTATGCCCATTTTCCACACTGTATCCTGATAAAGCAGGTTCAGGCTGCTGCCGCCGTCCATAAGGACTCTGGTGAGGTGAAATCCGTCAATGATTGGGTCAAGAACCAATGCGGCGAATCCGCCATGACGGATGCTAGTGGGGTGGTCCCTTCGATCAAAAGTGATCGGGCAGGAGGACCATGGGTTGAACTTTGGGGCGACTGGCTCTAATGCATATACGTCCCTGAGTGCACGCTTCTGCTCCCGCTTGGGAATGTGGGTTGCGTATATCATGTTCACCGTCCTCACTTGTGGGGGGAAACCCTTCTGTCCACTATTGTTCGGCGGCCGGGGCTCCTCCTCGTCATCGCTATGCAGCCCCTTGTCTCTGTTTTCGGCATATAACTTGCATGCCTGCTTGAACACCCAACAATCCCTGTTGGTGTGATTGGCTGGCTTTTCGGGGGTGCCATGTATCTGGCACGAGCGATCGAGTATTCGGTCCAAACTGGACGGGCCCGGAGTATTTCTCTTGAATGGCTTTTTCCACTGACCGGGTTTAGAGCCTCTGAATCCAGCATTAACTGTCGTATCCTTAGCACCGTCGCCGTTAATGCGGCGCTTGTGCTTGTTGCAACGCGACCTACCATTGTTGTCCTTGGTATCCGAATTACCAGGGCTCTTGGTCATGTTATTACTACGAGCTAGCCAGCTGTCTTCTCCCGCGCAAAAGTGGGTCATGAGTGTCGTGAGGGCTGCCATGGATTTCGGCTTTTCCTGTCCTAGGTGTCGGGCAAGTCACTCGTCACGGATGTTGTGTTTGAAGGCTGCTAGGGCCTCTGCGTCCGGACAGTCAACGATTTGATTTTTCTTGGTTAGGAACCGTGTCCAGAATTGCCTGGCCGATTCCTCTGGCTGCTGAATTATGTGGCTTAGGTCATCGGCGTCTGGTGGTCGCACATAGGTGCCCTGGAAATTGTCAAGGAATGCGGCTTCCAGGTCCTCCCAACAACCAATTGATTCTGCTGGCAAGCTGTTAAGCCAATGCCGAGCTGGTCCTTTAAGCTTGAGTGGGAGGTATTTGATGGCGTGTAGATCATCGCCACGGGCCATGTGGATATGAAGTAGATAATCCTCGATCCATACCACAGGATCTGTTGTGCCATCGTATGATTTGATGTTTACAGGTTTGAAACCCTCTGGGATTTGATGATCCATTACTTCATCTGTGAAGCATAGTGGGTGTGCGGCGCCTCTGTACTGGGCTATATCACGACGTAGCTCAAATGAGCTTTGTCTGCTGTGTTCGGCTCGGCCGGATTTGATGTATCCGGCGTGACAGTTATCGTCTCGAGTCGTGGGGCGCCCACGCGATCCGTAGATCGATCTTGTTTGCCTTGCCTTGTCCTCCAACATATCGCGCAGGTCTAGCGCGTTTCCCCGTGCCTTGGTGTTTTTTGAGCAACGCTGGGGTGCGGCTTGAATGGAGGGCCGTGAGGCCTCTCTGTCACGGCCACGAGGTGTCCGATCGACCGCGTCATGCGCTGGTGATGTAGGTTTAGGTGCTTCCTCCTCTAATCGGGGTACTAGCCTGCGCTTTGGGTAGCTCTTGGAGGGGCGTTCGAGTTCATACTCTTCGGCCGCCAGGACTTCAGTCCATCTGTCGGCTAGCAAGTCTTGATCAGCTCTAAGTTGTTGCTGTTTTTTCTTGAGGCTGCTCGCCGTGTCCATAAGCCTGCGCTTAAAGCGCTCTTGTTCGGCGGGATCCTTGGGCACGACAAAATCGTCGTCGCCGAGGCTTGCCTCGTCTTCGGAGGGAGTCATGTAATTGTCATCCTCTTCCTCTCTGTCTACCGCCCTCTCAGGAGGGCTGGCTTCTCCATCCTCCTGCGCTGAATCTTGCTGGAGGGAGTTGTCTTCGGCACTGTCCGGGGTGTTATTGTCTCCGGTGCCGGTTTCACCGTTTTTGCTTTGGCGGGACTTAGAGCGGCACCGCTGACGCCGGCGCTTGGGTTGCTTCTTGGAGGGGTCATCCCTCGTTGTTCCGTCGCCATTGCCTTCTTTGGGTGTATCCACCATATATATGTCATATGACAAGGTGGCTTTCCTGTGCCCTATAGGCGCTGGTTCCTGTTCGTCTCCTACATCGTCACCATACCGTCGATGTCTTCGGAGTCAAAGTCTAGCATGTCGGTTAAATCATCGACCGTGGCTACGAAGTGGGTGGTGGGTGGGCATCGAATTTCTTTGTCGTCCGCATCCCAATCATGTTGGCCATAATCCGGCCAGGACTATCCTGACAAAGAGAGAGACCTTAGTGAATTCAGAATATCGCCGAAGGGCGAGTGCTGAAAGATATCCGCGGCGGTGAATTCCATGATCGGCGCCCAATCGGATTCGACCGGCAAGGGCGCGGAGGGCTCGGAGTCCGGCACCTTGGAGTCACAGGCTTCGCAGAGGGTAAGGCTGGTGTTTGGCTCGATCACCATAGAGATTGCAGCCGCCGAGGCGGTGTCCAGCCACCCGTCCTCGATCGGTGCAGTCAGCTCCGAGCTAAGGGTTGGAGCGGACACGGGTGTGGCCTCCAAGGCACTGTCCGGCGGCAGAGCTAGATCATGCCCTTCGCGACAGTGCGGCGCGCCCGGCTGTGGCTCGAATCCGTCGAAGATCAAGTCTCCGCGGATATCAGCCATGTAGTTCAAGCTTACAAATCTGACCTGATGGCCAGGGGCGTAGTTTTCAATCTGCTCCAGATGGCCAAGTGAATTGGCCCGCAGTGCAAAGCCGCCGAATATGAAGATCTGTCCGGGGAGAAAAGTCTCATCCTGGACCGCATCGTCGTTGATGATCGGAGGAGCCATCGGGCCTAAAAGTGACGACACAGAGGAACTCTCAATGAAAGCACCAATGTCGGTGTCAAAACCGGCGGATCTCGGGTAGGGGTCCCGAACTGTGCATCTAGGCGGATGGTAACAGGAGACAAGGGACACGATGTTTTTACCCAGGTTCGGGCCCTCTCAATGGAGGTAAAACCCTACTCCTGCTTGATTAATATTGATGATATGGGTAGTACAAGAGTAGATCTACCACGAGATCAGAGAGGCTAAACCCTAGAAGCTAGCCTATGGTATGATTGTCGTTCGTCCTACGGACTAAAACCCTCCGGTTTATATAGACACCGGAGAGGGTTAGGGTTACACAGAGTCGGTTACAACAGAAGGAGATCTACATATCCGTATCGCCAAGCTTGCCTTCCACGCCAAGGAAAGTCCCATCCGGACACGGGACGAAGTCTTCAATCTTGTATCTTCATAGTCCAGGAGTCCAGCCAAAGGTCATAGTCCGGCTATCGGAACACCCCCTAATCCAGGACTCCCTCACCCGCCGCGCCGCCCAATCCACAGATTCGAGTGCTGTTGGTCCCCAACTTCATTTGGCGACTGCCTTGCTGCTGGATCAGTCTCCCTTTGCATCCCCTGCTAGCCCACGGCGGCCTCCCCCTCCGCGGCAACCCACCCTTGCCGCCTCCTCCCATGGCGGTCGCCCCGGCGTCATCAATGAGCAGGGCTGATGGTGACCTCCCTCGATCTTGTCTCCCGTCGTTGTCGTCGCAACGGATCTGTCGTTGTGGGCGCCGGTAACGGCAGCAGCAAAAGTGAGCTCCTTCTGCCCCCTCACCCATCCTCCTCTGCTACGGATGAAAAATCGGTAGCTGTCGCGCAGGATGACGATGACTTTGACTCCTCCTGCTTTGTTTGCATTTCCTACGGGATCCCTCTGCCAACATCCCGTTCACCATCTCCCGTCGAGGTCCCAGCCTCCCCGGGCATGAAGTGCGGACGGGGATGCCGTGTATTTCACCGGCAGCCAGCAGCCTCCTCGACCACTCCTCTGCTCCCCTGTGCAGTTCGCTTGGCATGACAGCGCGGTTTGTTCACTCTGCATTTGGTTCCGGGCGCGCTATGTGTGCAGTTTGGTGCGTGCGCACTTGCGGTTCGCCCCGGCACGGTAGGTAATTATCAACCACTTCCATCAAGCTCCTCCTCTCTCTGAATCCGTCCGCCGGCGGGATCCTTAGGTGGGCACTCCTAATCTTCTCTGTTGCAGGAGCTACACCGGCAAGCGCGCGCCTGCATCAAGGCGTTTGTGCTCGTGCAGTTTCAGGTAGTGTACCATGTCCTGCTGCGAGTCACCGTAGTCCGCTGCATGATCCCGTGCAGTGCGCGGGTGCACAGGAAACGTCCCGTAATCAAAAATAGAAAAACTATTAATGAAGGATGTTTTTGAATTTATTGTTTTATACGGAAGAAGACTAACAAACGAAAAAAGAAGGAAAGAAGTGCACTACAGCCCCCTTAGTGCTTCAGCTTGTAGAAAAAGAGAAGAAATCCCCACAGATAGTTTACTTTCTTTCTCGAATTCAGTTTTTTTTGTATGTGGGATGATTGGAAAAAGTAGTTCACTCCAATTTGTGTAGCAGCTCATTACACCTATGTATGAAGTGCAATTTGTTTGTGTGTCTCAAAAATCAGTCGACTACATCGACACGTGCAGTACGTTTGGTTCTCGAATGTGGTTCACTTTTGAAAGTGATGGTGTTCACTTGCGCCCAACATGAAAGTGTGAAAATTTTAGTGAAACAACAAGATGGTAATGTGGTTCACTTCGATAGATGATGTGGTTCACTTGCCCTAGTCTCTGTGGTCCACTCCCGTTCATAAAAAAGTAAAATAAAAGACAACAAAAACTCGTATAAGAAATAACGTCCGACAAAAGAAATTATGCAGCTCGCTTACCCGTCCGATGCAGTGTGGTTTTCATTCTGAAGCAGTGTGGTCGGCCGTCTAATGTTGTTCATCTCGTAAGTGCAAAAAAATTGTTACGGAAGCGAAAAAAAGTAATGCGGTTCACTTCTTCATTAGTGTTGTGGTTCATTTACACCCGATGTGAAGTGCACTCTACTTTCTCATCCTTAAAAAATTATGTTTGAATAAAAGAAACCATGCAGTTCTCTAACACGTCTGATGCAGTGCGGTTTTCGTCCGATGCAGCGCGGTTTTCAGTCAGATGAAGTACCCACATCGATTTGGGTGTCGCGAAAAACAAAGTGTCCGCATTTCGGTAAATTTAAAACTGCTCCTAAACCGTAAAGAATTAGAGAGAGTGTTCTACATGAAAAAGTTGTGTCTCGTCGATACCTTTCCAATGGCATATCATTTGAATCATTCTGACAACCAGTTTGTAAAATTTTTGCGAAAAACGACCGCTGCCACTCGTCGTCCGCCGCACTATTTTCAAAAATAACTTAAAAGTGTAAGGAATCTCAAAACCATTT
This sequence comes from Aegilops umbellulata, assembly GCA_032464435.1. Lineage (NCBI taxonomy): Eukaryota > Viridiplantae > Streptophyta > Magnoliopsida > Poales > Poaceae > Aegilops > Aegilops umbellulata. The sequence goes on from CP136060.1 coordinate 601,550,171, forward strand.
CAACATATGAAAGTTGCGCCTCATCCATAGCTTTTCAATGATATATTACATGCCTCATTTCGACAAACGATTAAAAAACTGGAGCAAAAACTATACTGAAAATTTGAAAAAAAATAAAAAACAGAATTCCGTGATTTAGTAAATTTGAAACTGCTCTTAAACCGTAACGAATTAGAGAAATAAATAGATATGAAAAAGATGTGCCTCGATGATATCTATCCAACGGTGTATCGTTTGCCTCATTCCGATGAGCGGTTTAGAAAAAACGCGAAAAAACGCTCGCTGCCATTCTTTGTGGGTCGCACCATTTTTGAAACTGCTCTTAAACCGCGGGAATCTCGAAAAGTGTTCAACATGGCCAAGTTGCGCCTAATCCGTAGCTTTCCAACGGTATATTACACGCCTCGTTCCGATAAACGGTTAAAAACTTATTGCGAAAACGGTACCGAAAAAACACTACGCGCAGTTTTTTTCCGACACGAAGTTCACTAGTCTCTGTAATGCAGTGCTCTTCCTAAAGAAAGTGCAGTGCCCTCGCGTTGAGTATGCAGTGCGGAAGTGTTATCAGAATAACTATTCTGATAATATTATCAGAATAGACGGGTTGCGTGTGTCGCTATTCATCACTTAGGGTGCAGAATAAGTTATTCTTCACCCGAGGTAATCTTACGATCACTTCATAATTAAATTACATTTGGAATTCAAATAGTTACATTCCTATTGATTCAGTACGTAAATTTTGGTATAAGAAAATAAAAATATAGGTCATAAGACAAGAAAATTTGGAGTTTATGTATATTTTACACTATGTTTTTACATTTGTAATTTTACATAACATAAAATATTTTTTACGGCGATTATATATTTTCTTACGGTCTCTTTTTACGTCAGAAATAAGACAAAACTTACGGAACATAAAATTACAGTGCATAGGTGGTAAAATAGAGGGGGGTGAAGAATAACTATTCCTCACCCAGGGTGACGAATAGTCAATCACTATATATATATATATATATATATATATATATATATATATATATATATATATATATATATATATATATATATATATATATATATATATATATATATATATATATATATAGCAACGGGGAACACGCTAGTAAAACATTGTCATGGTGTGAAAACATGCATGAAAAAAAATGAAAGGATTATACTCCCTCCGTTCCAAAATAAGTTTCTCAACTTTATACTAAATTTAATACAAAGTTGTACTAAGGTTGAGACACTTATTTTGGGACGGATGGAGTATGTGTTTTTACGTCCTCGTCGTATCTGGATTGACGCCTTTGTTTACTGTTGTGTACAATGACATGAAAGTGTACATACCATTGCCTAATATCATATCCGCCTTAGGAGTATTGTACATTATATTTTTCATCTATATATCTTCTGTAAGAAGTAAGATCATGGTTCGAATAAAGTTGTTCACGCTACCATTGCTCGTCATATAATCTCAAAATAATATATGCATAATCGGACTCGCCAAGATAAAGACGAGATGTTGTATTTTATGATGTTATGTTTTCTGCACATGCAATGGTAGTTTCCTAGGAAAATAATCTCAGTAAAACAACTGAAATAAAAACGAAGGAGATCTGATACGAACGTCAATAAAAATAGATCAGACCACCATCAATTAACACACACACACATATATGGAATTGTGCTCGATTTTTACTCAACGTGGCAAAACAAAAATTCTGCAAATGAATGATAATTGACGAACTGCTATTAGGGTTGAAATGCGATTGCTATGTGATTTGAGTATTTCCTCCTAATTTTACTTTTCTGTCGATCATCTGAAAGAAAGACTGTTATATGTTTCTAGTGATTTGGTCAGAACTTGAATTCCATGTTATATATGCAGCACTACATGATTGCCTTAACACCCCTTTGTAAGAGTACATGTGCTAATCTGATAATCTAGATCAAAAATATGCTAATGTTGGAACCAAAATATGCAAAAGAACGTAAATTACAATATATACATTGAAGATAAGTACTAAAAACACAATTCCATAACGGTGCTAGCTGACTTGTATTATTCTTGTAGCATAATACTACTACTGCTTGCTTGTTTGATTAACTACATGGCCAGTATTTTGATTTCACTTGAGAAAGTAAGTGAATCTTCTTCTGATGCATGATACCACCTTTTGTGTTCATCATGCACTGTTTTTTTTTTAGTTGTGTATAAACTAAACTGAAGCTATCAGTTAAATGTGAGATCGATCAAAATGGCTAACAAAATGATGCCAATTTATGCATTTGCAAACATCTAGCATGTTGCAACTAATTTTCTCGGCTCTCTTTTTCTGAACTGCAGGTTGACTCCCAAACAAAGCAAAGTATAAAAAAAATAAAAAAAATACATATAAGAAGCAGGGGTCGAACACGGAACTCCCGCTTGCAGCCGTGAGGCACATGCCACTATGCTACACAAACGCTTTTGGCATACAAAGGACTTTCACCCGTAATAAACTAAAGCCAGCGGCGACTTGAGAAGGGAAAAAACGAATCGTTTTCTTTTCACTTACCGGTGGCAAGGGGGTAATTATTAGCAACTATGGGGTAATTCTTATGACGGACATTATTATTAGGTTAAAATATATATAAAAAACTGTGTCTACCATAGCTTGTCACAGAACATCGTTGAAACCCTTAAGGCCGCGCTTGGCATCGGTGTAATTGAATACGGGTGTATTATTCTTACAAGTGTAACTTACCGGCCAACAGCTATTTCCGGACGGAAATCAAAACAGCGGGCGGAGGTCTGTAAGTTTTATATGGGTGTATCTGGAATGAAAACGATAATCCAAGCAAAGCCTAACTAGTTCTATGACAAGCACTTGTAGAAAATCATACTTCTATACACATATAGAGACAGTGAGTGACACTATTCTGATCCTAGGATCAAAATAGTTATTTGGATCACAATCGTCTTTACTCCATTTGGCACATCTCCCCATCTGGGATCCCCTCCCCCCCGCGCGCTGCCAGGGCCGCGATCCCTCCCTCCCCCACGCGCCGCCCGTGATCCCTCCCTCCCCCCGCGCGTCGCCGGGAGAACGCTCCCCTTCTTCCCTCTAGCGCCACCGCCCCGCTGCCCCCGCCATCTTCCCCAGCGCGCCGCTACCTCCGTCTTCTCCAGAGCGCCCCCGCCCCACCTGCCCCGCCCTCCCGCCACCGGTTTCCCCCCACCCAGATCTGCTGGAGGCGCACCAGATCCTGCGACTCGGCTGCCTTCCCAACCGTCGTAGCTGCCGAGCACCTCGACTCAGTGCGTCGGCGGGTCAGGTCCCCACCCGGCCCCTTCCTCGAACCCAGCACGCCTCCTTCCCCACGTCCTCCGGCTCGCCGCCTCCCCTGCCTACTTCCCGCGCGAGGCCGGCGCCGCCCCGGATCCCCACCGCAGCAGGTCGACTGCCCGCCACATGAAGTTCACCAGTGAGAGTCCGCCACCGCGATGCCTAGGCCGTTCAATATCGCATCACCGGTAAGTTCATTGTGAATCCCCTCCTCAAATGCCGCCTTGTTGTAGACTACATCATTTTGGATGAAGGACATCTGAATGGTGTTGTGAAGGGAACTGGTGCACTGGCAAGCGGCTCATCTTGTGCAGCTATCGATTTGGCTGGCGGCAGCCAAATTTCTTGGAATGTGGCTGTTGGTTTGGCACGCAGGCAAGCGGCAACGAGCAGAGCAGCTGCTGGCAGTAGTAGCAGAGAAGAAGAACGACACCCCATGTTGTTGTCCGACGAGCTAGCACCATCCATTTGTTTTTTAATGTACTTAAGTTTTGATGTTTGCATGAACTGAACCATTCAGCTCCATCGATCTATTCTTGATGGCTAGTACAATACTGTTTTGATTTGCTGGACTGAACCTTTATTGTTTTCCAGATAACAACTAGTAAATTCAGTTTTGAAACTCAGAAAAAGATTGATGTCAGTGGCAGTACTATATTAGTATATGTGAATGAAGATCTAACTTAAATGGATAATAATAGTTGTGGTGTTGTGCTTGTCGTACTATGCAAGTACTTTTTTTCAATTTGTTTATATGAAGTTCAAAGTGATTTATTGAAGAAGATTGATTATATATGGACATCAAGTTGTTTTATGATGCTTCTCTGCATGCACTCACAACGCGCTCTCCGCAAAATATCTGAAAGTTTTGTTTTACGTAAGTCTGTCCGCCACCACTAGCATAAGTTATTCAACTTTGTAGCAATAGGTCCATTTCAACTTTGATGCTCTCCAATGGATGGCTCGTGGATGGAGGGATTTATCAAACTAACACGACAGAGCACTAGGTTGTTCAACTTTCAAGCTGAAGAAAACTTTGACGATTGAGATATTCACGGACTCGAGCTTGATCGTATGTCATTTCTGTGGTCCGCTACTTCAAAATCATGTCTGTTCAAAACTACCGTGTAACGGCTGTCGACTACAACTACTTACTATCTCTCTATTTTTTGTTGCTATTATTTTTACAGAGATGGCAAGGATAAAATACAATAGTCAGTATGCACGTTCTAAAATAATTCTAGAAGTTCAGACATGCTAACAAGCGAAGTAGAGACAACACGTTAGAAGAAGAATTTGTTAAACAAACACGAAAAAACATGGAATTCAGAAAAAACACATCATACGTGCATGCACAAAAAAGTAGATATAATTTTGGTTGAAGCTCATTTGTTTTCCGATAACCCTGCAACATTTGGAGAGAATAGTGTTATACTAAATTGCATTAAAAAATAGAGGTTTACAAAAACTTATGAGGACGTTGATATTTAAAAAATCTCGAAGTTCGAAAATAATTGAGCAAGAAGTTGAAATAAAAAATGTACTTAAAAATCTCACTAAAAATGATTTCCCCTTTGTTAAAAAATCTAAGAAGTTCAAATTAAAAAGAGGAACATTTCAAAAGAATATATAAAAATGATTTTTTACTGTTCTAAAAAAACTAGAAGTCCAAATTAAAATAATGGTGTGGTTCAATGTTTATAAAAAAGATTTTCCCTTTTATTAACCAATAAAACTAAGAAGTTTGAATTTAAAAATGGTGAAGTTCAAGGTCTATAGAAAATTCAGATTTTTCTCATAATTTTTTTCCATCACTAACGAATAAACCAAGAAGTTCAACTCAAAATAACCAAGAAGTAGTGAGATGTTTATTACAAAACTAGGGTTTTTCGTTACAAATAAATAACACCAAGAAGTCCAAATTGAAAACCCAAGAAGTTCAATCTTAAAAAACTAGAATAGTTCAATGTATATGAAGAACCCAGATTTTCATTGTTACTAAATAATAAACCAAGGAGTTCGATTTAAAAAGACGGAGTAGTTCAATATTTATTACAAAAAACTTCAAATTTTCCCGTTACTAAAGAATAAACTAAGAAGTTCTATTTGAAATAACGAAGAAGTTCGACAATTACTAAAAAACTGCAATTTTTCCCATTTCTAGAAATACACAAAGAGGTTCAAAAAAATTGAAAAAATAGAGCGAGACGTCTAGTGCTCCTCCCGGAGAAGTTCATGTGCTCCTCCCAGTGAAGTTCAATATCTCTATTGCGAGACGTCCGACCTTCAATTACATGTAAAAAACAGGCAAAAAGGACATTGTTTTTGCCTTTTTTAAACTGCTCTCAAACGACAAAAAATTGTAACGTCTGTCTACATGAAAAAGATGCTCCTATTCATAAGCTTTCCAACGGTTTATTATATGCTATATTCTGATGAGTGGTTTAAAAGTTTTATGTATACCGTTAAAACCACACTTTTATGCATTGAAAAAAATATTTTGAACCGTCGTGAGTATGAAAAACTGATCAACACGAAAAAGTTGCGTGGTTTCAACAGCTTCCATCGGTATACCATTTGCTCAATTGCTGTAAGTGGTTTGGGAGTTACAGGCAAAAAACAACACGTTAAAAACAGAGTGAAGTTCAAAATAGAACTGCCACAGAAGTTCAACTACTACACTGAATGAATTTCAGATGAAAAACTTTTGAAACCATCGCGAGTATGAAAAATGATCAACACGAGAAAGTTGCGTCTTTACAGCAGTTTTCCATCGGTATATCACTTGCTCAATTCCGGTGAGTGGATGGAGAGCTACGAGCCAAAAAAGCACGTGAAAAACAGAGTGAAGTTCAGGTACACATGCTGAGAAGTTCAATTCTTCACGCGGTGCATTTCTGAAGAATCTGTTTTGCGATAAAGGCAGAACGAATGATCTCGCCGTTTTCGAAATTAACGGGGCAATTCAGCATCTATTTTTTGAAAAAGTGGAGAAAATTGTGCATGCTCTGTAGGTCAAAATTTTGGCTTTAATTTATGTTTTGCGAAGGTCAAAATATTGTGTTTGAGAAGGTCAAGTGTGTTATCTCAGCAAGTTCAAAGTAAATTTAAACATGCAAGAAAACAAAAAGAAAGGAATAAGTTCAATTTCTAAAGATGACACGGTTCAACGTGTAAACTAATGTTGAAAGAAAACAAAAAGAAAAGTAGAAGTTCAATTTCTAAAGATGAAGCGGTTCGACGTGCAAACCAATGTTGAAACAAAACAAAAAGAAAGGAGAAGTTCAATTTCTAAAGATGATGTGGTTCGACGTGCTAAACAATGTTGAAAGAAAACTAAAAGAAAAGGGGAAATTCAATTTCTAAAGATAACGTTGTTTGATGTCCAAACCAATGCAATAAAACACACAAAAAATGTTGTTTTGGTGTCTTAAAATATTTTTATTCATAAAAAGGATTAAGAAATAAAACCAGGAAGTCCATATTAAAAAGATGGAGAAGTTCGATGATTATAGAAAACTTAGATTTTCCTCGTTATTAAAAAATGGAAACAAGAAGTTCAAAAATAAAATAACAAGAAGTTCAACTTTTAAAAATAGAGCGCTCAAAATTCATAAAAAAAGATTGAGGAATTCAAATCAAAATTCATAAAAACTCAGATATTTTCACGTAACTGAGAGAAGTTCAGATTGATAACCGCCAGAAGTTCATGTACTACATGGTGTGCATTTTGTATTAAAAAAGAATAAAAAAGCAAAGGCTAAAAGTTTTGTTGTTATAAGTTCAAGTCCTTGGTCGAAAAAAGTTAAAAAAATTGTGAGATGCGTTTGTACAAAAGGAATATCATTTGTATAACACTCACGAATGGATGAGAAAATTACAAACACAATTACGTCACAGAAGTTCAACGTGAAAACAACAGTAAGTTCAACTACTACACTAAATGCATTTCGGATTAAAAACTTTTAAAACCGTCGCGAGTATGAAAATATGACAACACGGGAAAGTTGCGTGTTTACAACAGCTTTCCATCGGTATATCAATTGCTCAATTCCGGTGAGTGGACGGAGAGCTGCGAGCAAAGAAAGCACGTGAAAAACAGAGTGAAGTTCAAGTACACACGCCGAGAAGTTCAAGTTCTTCATGCGATGCATTTTTGACGAATCTGTTTCGCGATAAAGGCAGAACAAATAATCTCCGCATTTTTGAAATTACTTGAGAACGGGTAGGAATCAGAGAAAACCTTCAACATAAAAAAGTTTCGCATTTTCCGTAGCTTTTCAACAGTATATTATTTGCCCCATTCCGATAAACTTTGTAGAAATTACGGCAAAAATACGTTTTTAGCCATTTTCAAAATTGAAATAAAACAGTACAGAATTGAGAGAAATAATATATACAAAAAAGTTTCGCATTTCCTCATGCTTTCCAATGACGTATCATTTGTTGCATTCGGACGTACGGTTAAAAAATTAGCTTCAAAATACAAACTCGATGGAACTTGTACCGTTTTCTAAATTACTTTTAAAGTGTTCAAAATTAGGAAAAACTTTCAACATAAAAAAGTAGCGCATTTTCACAAGCTTTACAATGCAATATCATTTGCCTCAATTGGTTTAGCCGTTTAGAAATTACATTGAAAATACGAACTCGGCTGTTTGGTTTGTGAAATTTTACGATTTTCCAAATTACTCTTTATCCATGGGGAATTAGAGAAAACTTTCAACATGTCGAAGGAACGGTTTTGCAGCAGCTTTCCAACGCCATATTATTTACCTCATTCCGATAAATGGTTTAGAAATGCGATAAAAAATACGATTCATGTTTTTGTACGAAGAAAAAACGGTTTTCAAAACTGCTCTTAAACCGCTTACATTTTGCCAAAAATTTTAACTTGGGTCATGATACTGGTGTCCATAGCTTTCCAACGGTATATCGCAAGCCCCATTTGGATACCTTTTAGCTGAAGTTCAACCTAGTACTTGGGGAAGGTCAGGCGCGTTACTCGGGAAGTTCATGTTGTGATCAGAATATTATTCTGATCCCGTGATCAGAATAGTGTTTATGTATATATATATATATATATATATATATATATATATATATATATAAAGAAGAAAAGAAGAAAGAAATAAAGAAATAAAGAAATAAAGAGAGAAGGGGCAAGCTAGTTCTACACTTGTGCTTCAAAGTAGCACCATGTTTTTCATATGGAGAGTCTCTTATGTTGTCACTTTCATATACTAGTGGGAAATTTTCATTATAGGATTAGATGCACACCCACTTAGTTTTCAGATTGAGATTTCATACACTTATAGCTCTTAGTGCATTCATTGCATGGCAATCCCTACTCCTCGCGTTGATATCAATTGATGGGCATCTCCATAGCCCATTGATTAGCCGCATCGGTGTGAGACTTTCTTACTTTTTTGTCTTCTCTATATTTACCCCTATCATCATACTCTATTCCACCTATAGTGTTATATCCATGGCTTGCGCTCATGTATTGCGTGAGGGTTGAAAAAGCTGAAGCGTGTTAAGAAGTATGAACCAATTGCTTGGCTTGTCATCGGGGTTGTGCATGATAAATACTTTGTGTTAAGAAGACAGATCATGACAAGACTATATGATTTTGTAGGGATGGCTTTCTTTAGCGTTGATATTTTGAAAGACATGATTGTTTGTTGGGATGCCTGAGTATTGATGTCTTTATGTCAAATTATAGACTATTGCTTTGAATCACTTATGTCTTAATATTCATGCCATGATTAGATATATGATCAAGTTTATGCTAGGTAGCATTCCACATCAAAAAAAACTTTTTTATCATTTACCTACTCAAGGACGAGTAGGAATTAAGCTTGGGATGTTGATACGTCTCCGTCGTATCTATAATTTTTTATTGTTTCATGCCAATATTATACAACTTCTATAAACTTTTGGCAACATTTTATATGATTTATTTGGACCAACCTATTGGTCCAGTGCCCAGTGCCAGTCTCTGTTTGTTGCATGTTTTTTGTTTCGCAGAAAATCCATATCAAACGAAGTCCAAACGCGATAATTTTTTTTGGAGAATTATTTTGGAATATATGTGATTTTTGGGAGGTGGAATCAACGCAAACGGGGGCCCACATGCCCCAAGATACACCAGGGGGCGCCAGGGGGTGCCAGGCGCGCCCAGGTGTTTTATGCCTCCTCAAAGGTCGGTTGGGGCCCTTCTTCTGGCGCAAGAAAGATAATTTATGGAAAAAATCATGTAAACAGCGCAATCGGAGTTTCGGATCTCCGGGAAATTAAGAAACCGTGAAGGGCCAGATATGGGGAGTGTGAAACAGAAGAGAACAGAGAGGAGATCCAATCTCGGAGGGGCTCCTGCCCCTCCGCCTCCATGGAGGCCATGGACCAGAGGGGGAACTCTCCTACCACCTAGGGGGAAGGCCAAGGAAGAAGAAGAAGGAGGGGGCTCTCTCCCCCTCTCTCCCAGTGGCGTCGGAGTGCCGCTGGGGCAAGGATCGTGACGACGATCTACATCAACAATCTTGCTACCGTCAACACCAACTCTCTCCCTCTCTATGCAGTGGTGTAACATCCCTTCTCCCCGCTGTAATCTCTACTTGACCATGGTGCTCAACTCCATATATTATTTCCCAATGATCTATGGTTATCCTATGATGTTTGAGTAGATCCGTTTTGTCTTGTGGGTTAATCGTGATCTTGGTTGGTATGATTGTATATTTTATTTATGGTGCAGTCCTACGGTGCCCTCCGTCTCGCGCAAACGTGAGGAGCCCTGATGTCACCTACGCAACTTTATTCTTGTAGACACGTGTTGGGCCTCCAAGCGCAGAGTTTTGTAGGACAATAGCAATTTTCCCTCAAGTGGATGACCTAAGGTTTATCAATCCGTGGGAGGCGTAGGATGAAGATAGTCTCTCTCAAGCAACCCTGCAACCAAATAATAAAAAGTCTCTTGTGTCCCCAACACACCAAATACAATGGAAATTTGTATAGGTGCACTAGTTCGGCGAAGAGATGGTGATACAAGTGTAGTGATGATAGTAGATCTTGATTTTTGTAGTAGGAACAATAAAAATAGCAAGGTAGCAAGTAACAAAAGTGAGCACAAACGGTATTGCAATGCTTGAAAATGAGGCCTAGGGTCCGTACTTTCACTAGTGCAATCTCCCAACAATGCTAATATAATTGGATCATATAACCATCCCTCAACGTGCGATGAAGAATCACTCTGAAGTTCCTATCTAGCGGAGAACATAAGAAGAAATCGTTTGTAGGGTACGAAACCACCTCAAAGCTATTCTTTTCGATCAATCTATCCAAGAATTCGAGCTAAAATAACACCAAATAATTTCAGATTCATAATACTCAATCCAACACAAAGAACTTCAAAGAGTGCCCCAAGATTTCTACCATAGAAACAAAGACAAGAACATTCATCAACCCCTATGCATAGATTACCCCAATGTCACCTCGGGAATCCACGAGTTGAGTACCGAAACATATATCAAGTGAATCAATACGATACCCCATTGTCACCATGAGTATTCATATGCAAGACATATGCCAAGTTCTCTCAAATCCATGGAAGTATTCAATCCGATAAAACGAAATCTCAAAGGGAAAACTCAATCCACAACAAGATAGAGGGGGGAAACACCATATGATCTGACTATGTTAACAAAGCCCGTGATACATCAAGATCGTGACATCTCAAGAACACGAGAGAGAGAGAGAGAGAGAGAGAGAGAGAGATTAAACACATAGCTACTGGTACAAACCCTCAGCCCCGAGGGTGGACTACTCCCTCCTCATCGTCGTGGTCGCCGGGATGATGAAGATGGCCACCGGTGATGATTTCCCCCTTCGGCGGAGTGCTGGAACAGGGTCTAGATTGGTTTCTCGTGGCTACAGAGCCTTGCGGCGGTGGAACTTCTTATCTAGGGTTACCCCCGAGGGTTTTGGAATATTTGGCAATTTATAGGGTAAAGAGGGGGTGCGGGAGGCCACCGAGGTGGGCACAACCCACCTGGGCGCGCCTGGGGGCCCAAGCGCGCCCTGGTGGGTTGTGCCCCCCTCGGGGCACCCCCCCCCCAGGTGGTGCTCTGGCCCATTGGATGTCTTATGGTCCATAAAAAATCCACAAAAAGTTTCGCGGTGTTTGGACTCCGTTTGATATTGATTTCCTGCAATGTAAAAAACAAGCAAAAAACTGCAACTAGCACTGGGCACTGGGTCAATAGGTTAGTCCCAAAAACTGATATAAAGTTGCTATAAAACGATTGTAAAACATCCAAGAATGATAATATAAAAACATGAATACTTCATAAAATTATAGATACGTTGGAGACGTATCAGCATCCCCAAGCTTAATTCCTACTCGTCCTCGAGTAGGTAAATGATAAAAGGAATAATTTATGAAGTGTGAATGCTAGCAAAGTGCATAAGTTTTATTTATGGTGCTGTCCTATGGTGTCGTCCGTGTCACGCAAACGTGAGGGGCCCCTGATGTAGGGTGTTGCAATACATTCATGATTCGCTTATGGTGGGTTGCAAGAGTGACAGAAGCTTAAACCCGAGTAGGTGGGTTGTTGCGTATGGGATAAAGAGGACTTGATACTTAATGCTATGACTGGGTTTCATGACCTTAATGATCTTTAGTAGTTGCGAATGCTTGCTAGAGTTCCAATCATAAGTGCATATGATCCAAGTAGAGAAAGTATGTTAGCTCATGCCTCTCCCTCATGTAAAATTGCAAGAATGATTACCGCCGCTAGTAGAAAGCAGGGCTTTGGTTGGGCCCTGGCCAGCCCATTAGTCCCGGTTCTATCATGAACCGGGACCCATGGGGGCATACGTCCCGGTTCGTGCGCCCACGGGGCCAGCCGGGCCTCGGGAGGCATTTGTCCCGGTTCATGTGGACCCATTTGTCCCGGTTCTAGGCACGAACCGGGACCAATGGCCCTCGCTCCTGGCCCACAGCCATTGGTCCCGGTTCGTGCCTAGAACCGGGACAGAAGGGGGGCCTTTAGTCCCGGTTCCGGCCACGAACCAGGACCAATGAGTTGCCTATATACCCCTCGCCCGCGAGCAGAGCACTCCACAGTGCTCTGTTTTTTCTGGCCGGCGAGGGGAGAGCTTTATGGTGCTCTAGCTCACCTCCTATGCACATTAGGTGTTCGATGAAATGCCCAAGCCACACTAGTTAAGCTTTCTCCTCTTGAAGCTCGACCTCCAAGTTCCATTTTCCCCAAGATTTGTGTAGGTTTAGCGGTCCGTCCCCGTCTTCACCGCCGTCGATCGCCCGCGCCGATCTCGTCACGGGCACCACCGTGGTGAGCCTCTTGTTCTTATCTTCTTCTAAAAGAAAAAAATTCTTACTTTAAATAGATACTTGTCTAATTTTCTTACTTTTTATTATTGTTTGTTATTATATAGTGCGATGGTTTTGGTATCCGCCCATGTCGGCCCTCGTCCTGGCTCATCCAAGGCCCTAAGCAACCCAGGAATGACATTGATGTGTACCTAAGGCCATTAATTGAACTTTTACAGATGTGGATTGGAAAAGGTGTACATGTGTGGGATGAGCACAAACAGGAGGAATTTGACCTGCATGCGTTGTTGTTTGTAACCATCAACGATTGGCCTGCTCTTAGTAACCTTTCAGGACAGACAAACAAGGGATACCACGCATGCACGCACTGTTTAGCTGACACCGAAAGTATATACCTGGACAAATGGAGGAAGAATGTGTACCTGGGCCATCGTCGATTTCTTCCGACCAACCATCAATGTCGAAAGAAAGGCAAGCATTTCAAAGGCGAGGCAAATCACCGGAAGAAGCCCGCCATGCGTACCGGTGATCACGTACTTGCTATGGTCAATCATTTACACATAATCTTTGGAAAGGGTCCCGGCGGACTATCTATTCCGAATGACGCTAAGGGATGCGCACCCATGTGGAAGAATAAATCTATATTTTGGGACCTACCCTACTGGAAAGACCTAGAGGTACGCTCTTAAATCGACGTGATGCACGTGACGAAGAACCTTTGCGTGAACCTGCTAGGCTTCTTGGGCATGTGCGGGAAGACAAAAGATACACCGGAGGCACGGGAGGACCTGCAACGTTTGCATGAAAAAGACGGCATGCCTCCAAAGCAATATGAAGGTCCTGCCAGCTACGCTCTTACCAAAGAAGAGAAGGAAATCTTCTTTGAATGTCTGCTTAGTATGAAGGTCCCGTCCTGCTTCTCGTCGAATATAAAGGGAATAACAAATATGCCAGAGAAAAAGTTCCAGAACCTAAAGTCTCATGACTGCCACGTGATTATGACGCAGCTGCTTCCGGTTGCATTGAGGGGGCTTCTATCGGAAAACGTCCGATTAGCCATTGTGAAGCTATGTGCATTCCTCAATGCAATCTCTCAGAAGGTGATCGATCCAGAAATCATACCAAGGCTAAGGAGTGATGTGGCGCAATGTCTTGTCAGTTTTGAGCTGGTGTTCCCACCATCCTTCTTCAATATCATGACGCACGTCCTAGTTCATCTAGTCGACGAGATTGTCATTCTGGGCCCCGTATTTCTACATAATATGTTCCCCTTTGAGAGGTTCATGGGAGTCCTAAAGAAATATGTCCATAACCGCGCTAGGCCAGAAGGAAGCATCTCCATGGGCCATCAAACAGAGGATGTCATTGGATTTTGTGTTGACTTCATTCCTGGCCTTAATAAGATTGGTCTCCCTAAATCACGGTATGAGGGGAGACTGACTGGAAAAGGCACGCTTGGAGGGGACTCAATAATATGCGGGGACAGGCATTCTTGGTCTCAAGCACACTACACAGTTCTACAAAACTCTACCTTGGTGACCCCGTATGTCGATGAACACAAGAACAGTCTGCGCTCCAAACACCCGGAGCAGTGTGACGACTGGATTACATGTGAACACATCAGGACTTTCGGCAGTTGGTTGGAAACACGTCTCAGAGGTGACAACACTATTTGTGATGAGTTGTACTCGTTGTCCAAGGGACCTTCTTCGATTGTATTGACTTACAAAGGATACAAGATAAATGGGAATACATTTTACACGATCGCCCAAGATCAAAAGAGCACCAACCAAAAAAACAGAGTGAAGTTCAAAATAGAACTGCCACAGAAGTTCAACTACTACACTGAATGAATTTCAGATGAAAAACTTTTGAAACCATCGCGAGTATGAAAAATGATCAACACGAGAAAGTTGTGTCTTTACAGCAGTTTTCCATCGGTATATCACTTGCTCAATTCCGATGAGTGGATGGAGAGCTACGAGCCAAAAAAGCACGTGAAAAACAGAGTGAAGTTCAGGTACACATGCTGAGAAGTTCAATTCTTCACGCGGTGCATTTCTGAAGAATCTGTTTTGCGATAAAGGCAGAACGAATGATCTCGCCGTTTTCGAAATTAACGGGGCAATTCAGCATCTATTTTTTGAAAAAGTGGAGAAAATTGTGCATGCTCTGTAGGTCAAAATTTTGGCTTTAATTTATGTTTTGCGAAGGTCAAAATATTGTGTTCGAGAAGGTCAAGTGTGTTATCTCAGCAAGTTCAAAGTAAATTTAAACATGCAAGAAAACAAAAAGAAAGGAATAAGTTCAATTTCTAAAGATGACACGGTTCAACGTGTAAACTAATGTTGAAAGAAAACAAAAAGAAAAGTAGAAGTTCAATTTCTAAAGATGAAGCGGTTCGACGTGCAAACCAATGTTGAAACAAAACAAAAAGAAAGGAGAAGTTCAATTTCTAAAGATGATGTGGTTCGACGTGCTAAACAATGTTGAAAGAAAACTAAAAGAAAAGGGGAAGTTCAATTTCTAAAGATAACGCGGTTTGATGTCCAAACCAATGCAATAAAACACACAAAAAATGTTGTTTTGGTGTCTTAAAATATTTTTATTCATAAAAAGGATTAAGAAATAAAACCAGGAAGTCCATATTAAAAAGATGGAGAAGTTCGATGATTATAGAAAACTTAGATTTTCCTCGTTATTAAAAAATGGAAACAAGAAGTTCAAAAATAAAATAACAAGAAGTTCAACTTTTAAAAATAGAGCGCTCAAAATTCATAAAAAAAGATTGAGGAATTCAAATCAAAATTCATAAAAACTCAGATATTTTCACCTAACTGAGAGAAGTTCAGATTGATAACCGCCAGAAGTTCATGTACTACATGGTGTGCATTTTGTATTAAAAAAGAATAAAAAAGCAAAGGCTAAAAGTTTTGTTGTTATAAGTTCAAGTCCTTGGTCGAAAAAAGTTAAAAAAATTGTGAGATGCGTTTGTACAAAAGGAATATCATTTGTACAACACTCACGAATGGATGAGAAAATTACAAACACAATTACGTCACAGAAGTTCAACGTGAAAACAACAGTAAGCTCAACTACTACACTAAATGCATTTCGGATTAAAAACTTTTAAAACCGTCGCGAGTATGAAAATATGACAACACGGGAAAGTTGCGTGTTTACAACAGCTTTCCATCGGTATATCAATTGCTCAATTCCGGTGAGTGGACGGAGAGCTGCGAGCAAAGAAAGCACGTGAAAAACAGAGTGAAGTTCAAGTACACACGCCGAGAAGTTCAAGTTCTTCATGCGATGCATTTTTGACGAATCTGTTTCGCGATAAAGGCAGAACAAATAATCTCCGCATTTTTGAAATTACTTGAGAACGGGTAGGAATCAGAGAAAACCTTCAACAGAGAAAAGTTTCGCATTTTCCGTAGCTTTTCAACAGTATATTATTTGCCCCATTCCGATAAACTTTGTAGAAATTACGGCAAAAATACGTTTTTAGCCATTTTCAAAATTGAAATAAAACAGTACAGAATTGAGAGAAATAATATATACAAAAAAGTTTCGCATTTCCTCATGCTTTCCAATGACGTATCATTTGTTGCATTCGGACGTACGGTTAAAAAATTAGCTTCAAAATACAAACTCGATGGAACTTGTACCGTTTTCTAAATTACTTTTAAAGTGTTCAAAATTAGGAAAAACTTTCAACATAAAAAAGTAGCGCATTTTCACAAGCTTTACAATGCAATATCATTTGCCTCAATTGGTTTAGCCGTTTAGAAATTACATTGAAAATACGAACTCGGCTGTTTGGTTTGTGAAATTTTACGATTTTCCAAATTACTCTTTATCCATGGGGAATTAGAGAAAACTTTCAACATGTCGAAGGAACGGTTTTGCAGCAGCTTTCCAACGCCATATTATTTACCTCATTCCGATAAATGGTTTAGAAATGCGATAAAAAATACGATTCATGTTTTTGTACGAAGAAAAAACGGTTTTCAAAACTGCTCTTAAACCGCTTACATTTTGCCAAAAATTTTAACTTGGGTCATGATACTGGTGTCCATAGCTTTCCAACGGTATATCGCAAGCCCCATTTGGATACCTTTTAGCTGAAGTTCAACCTAGTACTTGGGGAAGGTCAGGTGCGTTACTCGGGAAGTTCATGTTGTGATCAGAATATTATTCTGATCCCGTGATCAGAATAGTGTTTATGTATATATATATATATATATATATATATATATATATATATATATATATATATATATAAAGAAGAAAAGAAGAAAGAAATAAAGAAATAAAGAAATAAAGAGAGAAGGGGCAAGCTAGTTCTACACTTGTGCTTCAAAGTAGCACCATGTTTTTCATATGGAGAGTCTCTTATGTTGTCACTTTCATATACTAGTGGGAAATTTTCATTATAGGATTAGATGCACACCCACTTAGTTTTCAGATTGAGATTTCATACACTTATAGCTCTTAGTGCATTCATTGCATGGCAATCCCTACTCCTCGCGTTGATATCAATTGATGGGCATCTCCATAGCCCATTGATTAGCCGCATCGGTGTGAGACTTTCTTACTTTTTTGTCTTCTCTATATTTACCCCTATCATCATACTCTATTCCACCTATAGTGTTATATCCATGGCTTGCGCTCATGTATTGCGTGAGGGTTGAAAAAGTTGAAGCGTGTTAAGAAGTATGAACCAATTGCTTGGCTTGTCATCGGGGTTGTGCATGATAAATACTTTGTGTTAAGAAGACAGAGCATGACAAGACTATATGATTTTGTAGGGATGGCTTTCTTTAGCGTTGATATTTTGAAAGACATGATTGTTTGTTGGGATGCCTGAGTATTGATGTCTTTATGTCAAATTATAGACTATTGCTTTGAATCACTTATGTCTTAATATTCATGCCATGATTAGATATATGGTCAAGTTTATGCTAGGTAGCATTCCACATCAAAAAAAACTTTTTTATCATTTACCTACTCAAGGACGAGTAGGAATTAAGCTTGGGATGCTGATACGTCTCCGTCGTATCTATAATTTTTTATTGTTTCATGCCAATATTATACAACTTCTATAAACTTTTGGCAACATTTTATATGATTTATTTGGACCAACCTATTGGTCCAGTGCCCAGTGCCAGTCTCTGTTTGTTGCATGTTTTTTGTTTCGCAGAAAATCCATATCAAACGAAGTCCAAACGCGATAATTTTTTTTGGAGAATTATTTTGGAATATATGTGATTTTTGGGAGGTGGAATCAACGCAAACGGGGGCCCACATGCCCCAAGATACACCAGGGGGCGCCAGGGGGTGCCAGGCGCGCCCAGGTGTTTTATGCCTCCTCAAAGGTCGGTTGGGGCCCTTCTTCTGGCGCAAGAAAGATAATTTATGGAAAAAATCATGTAAACAGCGCAATCGGAGTTTCGGATCTCCGGGAAATTAAGAAACCGTGAAGGGCCAGATATGGGGAGTGTGAAACAGAAGAGAACAGAGAGGAGATCCAATCTCGGAGGGGCTCCTGCCCCTCCGCCTCCATGGAGGCCATGGACCAGAGGGGGAACTCTCCTACCACCTAGGGGGAAGGCCAAGGAAGAAGAAGAAGGAGGGGGCTCTCTCCCCCTCTCTCCCAGTGGCGTCGGAGTGCCGCTGGGGCAAGGATCGTGACGACGATCTACATCAACAATCTTGCTACCGTCAACACCAACTCTCTCCCTCTCTATGCAGTGGTGTAACATCCCTTCTCCCCGCTGTAATCTCTACTTGACCATGGTGCTCAACTCCATATATTATTTCCCAATGATCTATGGTTATCCTATGATGTTTGAGTAGATCCGTTTTGTCTTGTGGGTTAATCGTGATCTTGGTTGGTATGATTGTATATTTTATTTATGGTGCAGTCCTACGGTGCCCTCCGTCTCGCGCAAACGTGAGGAGCCCTGATGTCACCTACGCAACTTTATTCTTGTAGACACGTGTTGGGCCTCCAAGCGCAGAGTTTTGTAGGACAATAGCAATTTTCCCTCAAGTGGATGACCTAAGGTTTATCAATCCGTGGGAGGCGTAGGATGAAGATAGTCTCTCTCAAGCAACCCTGCAACCAAATAATAAAAAGTCTCTTGTGTCCCCAACACACCAAATACAATGGAAATTTGTATAGGTGCACTAGTTCGGCGAAGAGATGGTGATACAAGTGTAGTGATGATAGTAGATCTTGATTTTTGTAGTAGGAACAATAAAAATAGCAAGGTAGCAAGTAACAAAAGTGAGCACAAACGGTATTGCAATGCTTGAAAATGAGGCCTAGGGTCCGTACTTTCACTAGTGCAATCTCCCAACAATGCTAATATAATTGGATCATATAACCATCCCTCAACGTGCGATGAAGAATCACTCTGAAGTTCCTATCTAGCGGAGAACATAAGAAGAAATCGTTTGTAGGGTACGAAACCACCTCAAAGCTATTCTTTTCGATCAATCTATCCAAGAATTCGAGCTAAAATAACACCAAATAATTTCAGATTCATAATACTCAATCCAACACAAAGAACTTCAAAGAGTGCCCCAAGATTTCTACCATAGAAACAAAGACAAGAACATTCATCAACCCCTATGCATAGATTACCCCAATGTCACCTCGGGAATCCACGAGTTGAGTACCGAAACATATATCAAGTGAATCAATACGATACCCCATTGTCACCATGAGTATTCATATGCAAGACATATGTCAAGTGCTCTCAAATCCATGGAAGTATTCAATCCGATAAAACGAAATCTCAAAGGGAAAACTCAATCCACAACAAGATAGAGGGGGGAAACACCATATGATCTGACTATGTTAACAAAGCCCGTGATACATCAAGATCGTGACATCTCAAGAACACGAGAGAGAGAGAGAGAGAGAGAGAGAGAGAGAGATTAAACACATAGCTACTGGTACAAACCCTCAGCCCCGAGGGTGGACTACTCCCTCCTCATCGTCGTGGTCGCCGGGATGATGAAGATGGCCACCGGTGATGATTTCCCCCTTCGGCGGAGTGCTGGAACAGGGTCTAGATTGGTTTCTCGTGGCTACAGAGCCTTGCGGCGGTGGAACTTCTTATCTAGGGTTACCCCCGAGGGTTTTGGAATATTTGGCAATTTATAGGGTAAAGAGGGGGTGCGGGAGGCCACCGAGGTGGGCACAACCCACCTGGGCGCGCCTGGGGGCCCAAGCGCGCCCTGGTGGGTTGTGCCCCCCTCGGGGCACCCCCCCCAGGTGGTGCTCTGGCCCATTGGATGTCTTATGGTCCATAAAAAATCCACAAAAAGTTTCGCGGTGTTTGGACTCCGTTTGATATTGATTTCCTGCAATGTAAAAAACAAGCAAAAAACTGCAACTAGCACTGGGCACTGGGTCAATAGGTTAGTCCCAAAAACTGATATAAAGTTGCTATAAAACGATTGTAAAACATCCAAGAATGATAATATAAAAACATGAATACTTCATAAAATTATAGATACGTTGGAGACGTATCAGCATCCCCAAGCTTAATTCCTACTCGTCCTCGAGTAGGTAAATGATAAAAGGAATAATTTATGAAGTGTGAATGCTAGCAAAGTGCATAAGTTTTATTTATGGTGCTGTCCTATGGTGTCGTCCGTGTCACGCAAACGTGAGGGGCCCCTGATGTAGGGTGTTGCAATACATTCATGATTCGCTTATGGTGGGTTGCAAGAGTGACAGAAGCTTAAACCCGAGTAGGTGGGTTGTTGCGTATGGGATAAAGAGGACTTGATACTTAATGCTATGACTGGGTTTCATGACCTTAATGATCTTTAGTAGTTGCGAATGCTTGCTAGAGTTCCAATCATAAGTGCATATGATCCAAGTAGAGAAAGTATGTTAGCTCATGCCTCTCCCTCATGTAAAATTGCAAGAATGATTACCGCCGCTAGTAGAAAGCAGGGCTTTGGTTGGGCCCTGGCCAGCCCATTAGTCCCGGTTCTATCATGAACCGGGACCCATGGGGGCATACGTCCCGGTTCGTGCGCCCACGGGGCCAGCCGGGCCTCGGGAGGCATTTGTCCCGGTTCGTGTGGACCCATTTGTCCCGGTTCTAGGCACGAACCGGGACCAATGGCCCTCGCTCCTGGCCCACAGCCATTGGTCCCGGTTCGTGCCTAGAACCGGGACAGAAGGGGGGCCTTTAGTCCCGGTTCCGGCCACGAACCAGGACCAATGAGTTGCCTATATACCCCTCGCCCGCGAGCAGAGCACTCCACAGTGCTCTGTTTTTTCTGGCCGGCGAGGGGAGAGCTTTATGGTGCTCTAGCTCACCTCCTATGCACATTAGGTGTTCGATGAAATGCCCAAGCCACACTAGTTAAGCTTTCTCCTCTTGAAGCTCGACCTCCAAGCTCCATTTTCCCCAAGATTTGTGTAGGTTTAGCGGTCCGTCCCCGTCTTCACCGCCGTCGATCGCCCGCGCCGATCTCGTCACGGGCACCACCGTGGTGAGCCTCTTGTTCTTATCTTCTTCTAAAAGAAAAAAGTTCTTACTTTAAATAGATACTTGTCTAATTTTCTTACTTTTTATTATTGTTTGTTATTATATAGTGCGATGGTTTTGGTATCCGCCCATGTCGGCCCTCGTCCTGGCTCATCCAAGGCCCTAAGCAACCCAGGAATGACATTGATGTGTACCTAAGGCCATTAATTGAACTTTTACAGATGTGGATTGGAAAAGGTGTACATGTGTGGGATGAGCACAAACAGGAGGAATTTGACCTGCATGCGTTGTTGTTTGTAACCATCAACGATTGGCCTGCTCTTAGTAACCTTTCAGGACAGACAAACAAGGGATACCACGCATGCACGCACTGTTTAGCTGACACCGAAAGTATATACCTGGACAAATGGAGGAAGAATGTGTACCTGGGCCATCGTCGATTTCTTCCGACCAACCATCAATGTCGAAAGAAAGGCAAGCATTTCAAAGGCGAGGCAAATCACCGGAAGAAGCCCGCCATGCGTACCGGTGATCACGTACTTGCTATGGTCAATCATTTACACATAATCTTTGGAAAGGGTCCCGGCGGACTATCTATTCCGAATGACGCTAAGGGATGCGCACCCATGTGGAAGAATAAATCTATATTTTGGGACCTACCCTACTGGAAAGACCTAGAGGTACGCTCTTAAATCGACGTGATGCACGTGACGAAGAACCTTTGCGTGAACCTGCTAGGCTTCTTGGGCATGTGCGGGAAGACAAAAGATACACCGGAGGCACGGGAGGACCTGCAACGTTTGCATGAAAAAGACGGCATGCCTCCAAAGCAATATGAAGGTCCTGCCAGCTACGCTCTTACCAAAGAAGAGAAGGAAATCTTCTTTGAATGTCTGCTTAGTATGAAGGTCCCGTCCTGCTTCTCGTCGAATATAAAGGGAATAACAAATATGCCAGAGAAAAAGTTCCAGAACCTAAAGTCTCATGACTGCCACGTGATTATGACGCAGCTGCTTCCGGTTGCATTGAGGGGGCTTCTATCGGAAAACGTCCGATTAGCCATTGTGAAGCTATGTGCATTCCTCAATGCAATCTCTCAGAAGGTGATCGATCCAGAAATCATACCAAGGCTAAGGAGTGATGTGGCGCAATGTCTTGTCAGTTTTGAGCTGGTGTTCCCACCATCCTTCTTCAATATCATGACGCACGTCCTAGTTCATCTAGTCGACGAGATTGTCATTCTGGGCCCCGTATTTCTACATAATATGTTCCCCTTTGAGAGGTTCATGGGAGTCCTAAAGAAATATGTCCATAACCGCGCTAGGCCAGAAGGAAGCATCTCCATGGGCCATCAAACAGAGGATGTCATTGGATTTTGTGTTGACTTCATTCCTGGCCTTAATAAGATTGGTCTCCCTAAATCACGGTATGAGGGGAGACTGACTGGAAAAGGCACGCTTGGAGGGGACTCAATAATATGCGGGGACAGGCATTCTTGGTCTCAAGCACACTACACAGTTCTACAAAACTCTACCTTGGTGACCCCGTATGTCGATGAACACAAGAACAGTCTGCGCTCCAAACACCCGGAGCAGTGTGACGACTGGATTACATGTGAACACATCAGGACTTTCGGCAGTTGGTTGGAAACACGTCTCAGAGGTGACAACACTATTTGTGATGAGTTGTACTCGTTGTCCAAGGGACCTTCTTCGATTGTATTGACTTACAAAGGATACAAGATAAATGGGAATACATTTTACACGATCGCCCAAGATCAAAAGAGCACCAACCAAAAAAACAGAGTGAAGTTCAAAATAGAACTGCCACAGAAGTTCAACTACTACACTGAATGAATTTCAGATGAAAAACTTTTGAAACCATCGCGAGTATGAAAAATGATCAACACGAGAAAGTTGCGTCTTTACAGCAGTTTTCCATCGGTATATCACTTGCTCAATTCCGATGAGTGGATGGAGAGCTACGAGCCAAAAAAGCACGTGAAAAACAGAGTGAAGTTCAGGTACACATGCTGAGAAGTTCAATTCTTCACGCGGTGCATTTCTGAAGAATCTGTTTTGCGATAAAGGCAGAACGAATGATCTCGCCGTTTTCGAAATTAACGGGGCAATTCAGCATCTATTTTTTGAAAAAGTGGAGAAAATTGTGCATGCTCTGTAGGTCAAAATTTTGGCTTTAATTTATGTTTTGCGAAGGTCAAAATATTGTGTTCGAGAAGGTCAAGTGTGTTATCTCAGCAAGTTCAAAGTAAATTTAAACATGCAAGAAAACAAAAAGAAAGGAATAAGTTCAATTTCTAAAGATGACACGGTTCAACGTGTAAACTAATGTTGAAAGAAAACAAAAAGAAAAGTAGAAGTTCAATTTCTAAAGATGAAGCGGTTCGACGTGCAAACCAATGTTGAAACAAAACAAAAAGAAAGGAGAAGTTCAATTTCTAAAGATGATGTGGTTCGACGTGCTAAACAATGTTGAAAGAAAACTAAAAGAAAAGGGGAAGTTCAATTTCTAAAGATAACGCGGTTTGATGTCCAAACCAATGCAATAAAACACACAAAAAATGTTGTTTTGGTGTCTTAAAATATTTTTATTCATAAAAAGGATTAAGAAATAAAACCAGGAAGTCCATATTAAAAAGATGGAGAAGTTCGATGATTATAGAAAACTTAGATTTTCCTCGTTATTAAAAAATGGAAACAAGAAGTTCAAAAATAAAATAACAAGAAGTTCAACTTTTAAAAATAGAGCGCTCAAAATTCATAAAAAAAGATTGAGGAATTCAAATCAAAATTCATAAAAACTCAGATATTTTCACGTAACTGAGAGAAGTTCAGATTGATAACCGCCAGAAGTTCATGTACTACATGGTGTGCATGTTGTATTAAAAAGAATAAAAAAGCAAAGGCTAAAAGTTTTGTTGTTATAAGTTCAAGTCCTTGGTCGAAAAAAGTTAAAAAAATTGTGAGATGCGTTTGTACAAAAGGAATATCATTTGTATAACACTCACGAATGGATGAGAAAATTACAAACACAATTACGTCACAGAAGTTCAACGTGAAAACAACAGTAAGCTCAACTACTACACTAAATGCATTTCGGATTAAAAACTTTTAAAACCGTCGCGAGTATGAAAATATGACAACACGGGAAAGTTGCGTGTTTACAACAGCTTTCCATCGGTATATCAATTGCTCAATTCCGGTGAGTGGACGGAGAGCTGCGAGCAAAGAAAGCACGTGAAAAACAGAGTGAAGTTCAAGTACACACGCCGAGAAGTTCAAGTTCTTCATGCGATGCATTTTTGACGAATCTGTTTCGCGATAAAGGCAGAACAAATAATCTCCGCATTTTTGAAATTACTTGAGAACGGGTAGGAATCAGAGAAAACCTTCAACATAAAAAAGTTTCGCATTTTCCGTAGCTTTTCAACAGTATATTATTTGCCCCATTCCGATAAACTTTGTAGAAATTACGGCAAAAATACGTTTTTAGCCATTTTCAAAATTGAAATAAAACAGTACAGAATTGAGAGAAATAATATATACAAAAAAGTTTCGCATTTCCTCATGCTTACCAATGACGTATCATTTGTTGCATTCGGACGTACGGTTAAAAAATTAGCTTCAAAATACAAACTCGATGGAACTTGTACCGTTTTCTAAATTACTTTTAAAGTGTTCAAAATTAGGAAAAACTTTCAACATAAAAAAGTAGCGCATTTTCACAAGCTTTACAATGAAATATCATTTGCCTCAATTGGTTTAGCCGTTTAGAAATTACATTGAAAATACGAACTCGGCTGTTTGGTTTGTGAAATTTTACGATTTTCCAAATTACTCTTTATCCATGGGGAATTAGAGAAAACTTTCAACATGTCGAAGGAACAGTTTTGCAGCAGCTTTCCAACGCCATATTATTTACCTCATTCCGATAAATGGTTTAGAAATGCGATAAAAAATACGATTCATGTTTTTGTACGAAGAAAAAACGGTTTTCAAAACTGCTCTTAAACCGCTTACATTTTGCCAAAAATTTTAACTTGGGTCATGATACTGGTGTCCATAGCTTTCCAACGGTATATCGCAAGCCCCATTTGGATACCTTTTAGCTGAAGTTCAACCTAGTACTTGGGGAAGGTCAGGTGCGTTACTCGGGAAGTTCATGTTGTGATCAGAATATTATTCTGATCCCGTGATCAGAATAGTGTTTATGTATATATATATATATATATATATATATATATATATATATATATATATATATATAAAGAAGAAAAGAAGAAAGAAATAAAGAAATAAAGAAATAAAGAGAGAAGGGGCAAGCTAGTTCTACACTTGTGCTTCAAAGTAGCACCATGTTTTTCATATGGAGAGTCTCTTATGTTGTCACTTTCATATACTAGTGGGAAATTTTCATTATAGGATTAGATGCACACCCACTTAGTTTTCAGATTGAGATTTCATACACTTATAGCTCTTAGTGCATTCATTGCATGGCAATCCCTACTCCTCGCGTTGATATCAATTGATGGGCATCTCCATAGCCCATTGATTAGCCGCATCGGTGTGAGACTTTCTTACTTTTTTGTCTTCTCTATATTTACCCCTATCATCATACTCTATTCCACCTATAGTGTTATATCCATGGCTTGCGCTCATGTATTGCGTGAGGGTTGAAAAAGCTGAAGCGTGTTAAGAAGTATGAACCAATTGCTTGGCTTGTCATCGGGGTTGTGCATGATAAATACTTTGTGTTAAGAAGACAGAGCATGACAAGACTATATGATTTTGTAGGGATGGCTTTCTTTAGCGTTGATATTTTGAAAGACATGATTGTTTGTTGGGATGCCTGAGTATTGATGTCTTTATGTCAAATTATAGACTATTGCTTTGAATCACTTATGTCTTAATATTCATGCCATGATTAGATATATGGTCAAGTTTATGCTAGGTAGCATTCCACATCAAAAAAAACTTTTTTATCATTTACCTACTCAAGGACGAGTAGGAATTAAGCTTGGGATGCTGATACGTCTCCGTCGTATCTATAATTTTTTATTGTTTCATGCCAATATTATACAACTTCTATAAACTTTTGGCAACATTTTATATGATTTATTTGGACCAACCTATTGGTCCAGTGCCCAGTGCCAGTCTCTGTTTGTTGCATGTTTTTTGTTTCGCAGAAAATCCATATCAAACGAAGTCCAAACGCGATAATTTTTTTTGGAGAATTATTTTGGAATATATGTGATTTTTGGGAGGTGGAATCAACGCAAACGGGGGCCCACATGCCCCAAGATACACCAGGGGGCGCCAGGGGGTGCCAGGCGCGCCCAGGTGTTTTATGCCTCCTCAAAGGTCGGTTGGGGCCCTTCTTCTGGCGCAAGAAAGATAATTTATGGAAAAAATCATGTAAACAGCGCAATCGGAGTTTCGGATCTCCGGGAAATTAAGAAACCGTGAAGGGCCAGATATGGGGAGTGTGAAACAGAAGAGAACAGAGAGGAGATCCAATCTCGGAGGGGCTCCTGCCCCTCCGCCTCCATGGAGGCCATGGACCAGAGGGGGAACTCTCCTACCACCTAGGGGGAAGGCCAAGGAAGAAGAAGAAGGAGGGGGCTCTCTCCCCCTCTCTCCCAGTGGCGTCGGAGTGCCGCTGGGGCAAGGATCGTGACGACGATCTACATCAACAATCTTGCTACCGTCAACACCAACTCTCTCCCTCTCTATGCAGTGGTGTAACATCCCTTCTCCCCGCTGTAATCTCTACTTGACCATGGTGCTCAACTCCATATATTATTTCCCAATGATCTATGGTTATCCTATGATGTTTGAGTAGATCCGTTTTGTCTTGTGGGTTAATCGTGATCTTGGTTGGTATGATTGTATATTTTATTTATGGTGCAGTCCTACGGTGCCCTCCGTCTCGCGCAAACGTGAGGAGCCCTGATGTCACCTACGCAACTTTATTCTTGTAGACACGTGTTGGGCCTCCAAGCGCAGAGTTTTGTAGGACAATAGCAATTTTCCCTCAAGTGGATGACCTAAGGTTTATCAATCCGTGGGAGGCGTAGGATGAAGATAGTCTCTCTCAAGCAACCCTGCAACCAAATAATAAAAAGTCTCTTGTGTCCCCAACACACCAAATACAATGGAAATTTGTATAGGTGCACTAGTTCGGCGAAGAGATGGTGATACAAGTGTAGTGATGATAGTAGATCTTGATTTTTGTAGTAGGAACAATAAAAATAGCAAGGTAGCAAGTAACAAAAGTGAGCACAAACGGTATTGCAATGCTTGAAAATGAGGCCTAGGGTCCGTACTTTCACTAGTGCAATCTCCCAACAATGCTAATATAATTGGATCATATAACCATCCCTCAACGTGCGATGAAGAATCACTCTGAAGTTCCTATCTAGCGGAGAACATAAGAAGAAATCGTTTGTAGGGTACGAAACCACCTCAAAGCTATTCTTTTCGATCAATCTATCCAAGAATTCGAGCTAAAATAACACCAAATAATTTCAGATTCATAATACTCAATCCAACACAAAGAACTTCAAAGAGTGCCCCAAGATTTCTACCATAGAAACAAAGACAAGAACATTCATCAACCCCTATGCATAGATTACCCCAATGTCACCTCGGGAATCCACGAGTTGAGTACCGAAACATATATCAAGTGAATCAATACGATACCCCATTGTCACCATGAGTATTCATATGCAAGACATATGTCAAGTTCTCTCAAATCCATGGAAGTATTCAATCCGATAAAACGAAATCTCAAAGGGAAAACTCAATCCACAACAAGATAGAGGGGGGAAACACCATATGATCTGACTATGTTAACAAAGCCCGTGATACATCAAGATCGTGACATCTCAAGAACACGAGAGAGAGAGAGAGAGAGAGAGAGAGAGAGAGAGAGAGATAGATTAAACACATAGCTACTGGTACAAACCCTCAGCCCCGAGGGTGGACTACTCCCTCCTCATCGTCGTGGTCGCCGGGATGATGAAGATGGCCACCGGTGATGATTTCCCCCTTCGGCGGAGTGCTGGAACAGGGTCTAGATTGGTTTCTCGTGGCTACAGAGCCTTGCGGCGGTGGAACTTCTTATCTAGGGTTACCCCCGAGGGTTTTGGAATATTTGGCAATTTATAGGGTAAAGAGGGGGTGCGGGAGGCCACCGAGGTGGGCACAACCCACCTGGGCGCGCCTGGGGGCCCAAGCGCGCCCTGGTGGGTTGTGCCCCCCTCGGGGCACCCCCCCCCCCAGGTGGTGCTCTGGCCCATTGGATGTCTTATGGTCCATAAAAAATCCACAAAAAGTTTCGCGGTGTTTGGACTCCGTTTGATATTGATTTCCTGCAATGTAAAAAACAAGCAAAAAACTGCAACTAGCACTGGGCACTGGGTCAATAGGTTAGTCCCAAAAACTGATATAAAGTTGCTATAAAACGATTGTAAAACATCCAAGAATGATAATATAAAAACATGAATACTTCATAAAATTATAGATACGTTGGAGACGTATCAGCATCCCCAAGCTTAATTCCTACTCGTCCTCGAGTAGGTAAATGATAAAAGGAATAATTTATGAAGTGTGAATGCTAGCAAAGTGCATAAGTTTTATTTATGGTGCTGTCCTATGGTGTCGTCCGTGTCACGCAAACGTGAGGGGCCCCTGATGTAGGGTGTTGCAATACATTCATGATTCGCTTATGGTGGGTTGCAAGAGTGACAGAAGCTTAAACCCGAGTAGGTGGGTTGTTGCGTATGGGATAAAGAGGACTTGATACTTAATGCTATGACTGGGTTTCATGACCTTAATGATCTTTAGTAGTTGCGAATGCTTGCTAGAGTTCCAATCATAAGTGCATATGATCCAAGTAGAGAAAGTATGTTAGCTCATGCCTCTCCCTCATGTAAAATTGCAAGAATGATTACCGCCGCTAGTAGAAAGCAGGGCTTTGGTTGGGCCCTGGCCAGCCCATTAGTCCCGGTTCTATCATGAACCGGGACCCATGGGGGCATACGTCCCGGTTCGTGCGCCCACGGGGCCAGCCGGGCCTCGGGAGGCATTTGTCCCGGTTCGTGTGGACCCATTTGTCCCGGTTCTAGGCACGAACCGGGACCAATGGCCCTCGCTCCTGGCCCACAGCCATTGGTCCCGGTTCGTGCCTAGAACCGGGACAGAAGGGGGGCCTTTAGTCCCGGTTCCGGCCACGAACCAGGACCAATGAGTTGCCTATATACCCCTCGCCCGCGAGCAGAGCACTCCACAGTGCTCTGTTTTTTCTGGCCGGCGAGGGGAGAGCTTTATGGTGCTCTAGCTCACCTCCTATGCACATTAGGTGTTCGATGAAATGCCCAAGCCACACTAGTTAAGCTTTCTCCTCTTGAAGCTCGACCTCCAAGCTCCATTTTCCCCAAGATTTGTGTAGGTTTAGCGGTCCGTCCCCGTCTTCACCGCCGTCGATCGCCCGCGCCGATCTCGTCACGGGCACCACCGTGGTGAGCCTCTTGTTCTTATCTTCTTCTAAAAGAAAAAAGTTCTTACTTTAAATAGATACTTGTCTAATTTTCTTACTTTTTATTATTGTTTGTTATTATATAGTGCGATGGTTTTGGTATCCGCCCATGTCGGCCCTCGTCCTGGCTCATCCAAGGCCCTAAGCAACCCAGGAATGACATTGATGTGTACCTAAGGCCATTAATTGAACTTTTACAGATGTGGATTGGAAAAGGTGTACATGTGTGGGATGAGCACAAACAGGAGGAATTTGACCTGCATGCGTTGTTGTTTGTAACCATCAACGATTGGCCTGCTCTTAGTAACCTTTCAGGACAGACAAACAAGGGATACCACGCATGCACGCACTGTTTAGCTGACACCGAAAGTATATACCTGGACAAATGGAGGAAGAATGTGTACCTGGGCCATCGTCGATTTCTTCCGACCAACCATCAATGTCGAAAGAAAGGCAAGCATTTCAAAGGCGAGGCAAATCACCGGAAGAAGCCCGCCATGCGTACCGGTGATCACGTACTTGCTATGGTCAATCATTTACACATAATCTTTGGAAAGGGTCCCGGCGGACTATCTATTCCGAATGACGCTAAGGGATGCGCACCCATGTGGAAGAATAAATCTATATTTTGGGACCTACCCTACTGGAAAGACCTAGAGGTACGCTCTTAAATCGACGTGATGCACGTGACGAAGAACCTTTGCGTGAACCTGCTAGGCTTCTTGGGCATGTGCGGGAAGACAAAAGATACACCGGAGGCACGGGAGGACCTGCAACGTTTGCATGAAAAAGACGGCATGCCTCCAAAGCAATATGAAGGTCCTGCCAGCTACGCTCTTACCAAAGAAGAGAAGGAAATCTTCTTTGAATGTCTGCTTAGTATGAAGGTCCCGTCCTGCTTCTCGTCGAATATAAAGGGAATAACAAATATGCCAGAGAAAAAGTTCCAGAACCTAAAGTCTCATGACTGCCACGTGATTATGACGCAGCTGCTTCCGGTTGCATTGAGGGGGCTTCTATCGGAAAACGTCCGATTAGCCATTGTGAAGCTATGTGCATTCCTCAATGCAATCTCTCAGAAGGTGATCGATCCAGAAATCATACCAAGGCTAAGGAGTGATGTGGCGCAATGTCTTGTCAGTTTTGAGCTGGTGTTCCCACCATCCTTCTTCAATATCATGACGCACGTCCTAGTTCATCTAGTCGACGAGATTGTCATTCTGGGCCCCGTATTTCTACATAATATGTTCCCCTTTGAGAGGTTCATGGGAGTCCTAAAGAAATATGTCCATAACCGCGCTAGGCCAGAAGGAAGCATCTCCATGGGCCATCAAACAGAGGATGTCATTGGATTTTGTGTTGACTTCATTTCTGGCCTTAATAAGATTGGTCTCCCTAAATCACGGTATGAGGGGAGACTGACTGGAAAAGGCACGCTTGGAGGGGACTCAATAATATGCGGGGACAGGCATTCTTGGTCTCAAGCACACTACACAGTTCTACAAAACTCTACCTTGGTGACCCCGTATGTCGATGAACACAAGAACAGTCTGCGCTCCAAACACCCGGAGCAGTGTGACGACTGGATTACATGTGAACACATCAGGACTTTCGGCAGTTGGTTGGAAACACGTCTCAGAGGTGACAACACTATTTGTGATGAGTTGTACTCGTTGTCCAAGGGACCTTCTTCGATTGTATTGACTTACAAAGGATACAAGATAAATGGGAATACATTTTACACGATCGCCCAAGATCAAAAGAGCACCAACCAAAATAGCGGTGTCCGCTTTGATGCAGTAACCAAGAGGGGAAAGGACACATATTATGGTTACATACTGGACATATGGAAACTTGACTACGGACATGAGTTTAAGGTCCCTTTGTTTAAGTGCAAATGGGTCAATCTGTCAGGAGGCGCGGTACAGGTAGACCCACAGTACGAAATGACAAAAGTGGATCTGAACAATCTTGGGTACACAAACGAACCGTTCGTCCTAGCCAATCATGTGGCGTAGGTTTTCTATGTGAAGGACATGTCTACCAAACCGAGAAAAAGAAAAGATAAGGAAGCGAACACATCATACGATGAGCCAAAGCGACACATAGTTCTTTCAGGTAAAGAGACATCGCGGGAGTGGAGGGCAAGACAGACATGTCCAAAGATTATGAAAAGTTTCATGAAATTCCTCCCTTCAAAGTCAAGGCTGGCCCAAGCACCCTGTTAAACGATGAAGATTATCCATGGTTACGGCGCAAGAAGCAAAGGACAGAAGCGAATAAAAAGTGAAGACTTTCTCTCCACGACTATTATGATGATACCTTTGACCTAGAATATCCATGTAACAGACGAGTTTCCGTATGAAACCCTGATACTTCGAAAGAGATTGTCCGTTTTGTACACGAAGTGCATCTAGTTTTTGCTGTAACCCTCTCAACTTTTTAGCACATGCTATTTGGGTGAAATGATGATACCATGCCAACTTTCAACCTTTTCAGAGTTCATTTGTAGTGCTTTTCAATTTCAGGGTCATTTAGCTAAAAAAATCAGTAAATGCATGAAAAATAACAAATGAAGTCAGAAAGGGTTGAAAATTGATGATGTGGCTTTGAATGGTGCATTTTGAACACACAAAAAGTCTGGAGTTCAAATAAATGAAATCCCTTTGTAACAGATGAGTTTTCGTCCGAAACCCTGATACTTCGAAAGAGATTGTCCATTTTGTACACGAAGTGCGTCCAGTTTTTCCCGTAACCTTCTCAACTTTCTAGCACATGCTATATGGGTGAAATGATGATACCATGCCAACTTTCAACCTTTTCAGAGTTCATTTGTAGTGCCTTTCAATTTCAGGGTCATTTAGCTCAAAGAATGAACTAATATAAAAAAGAAATGAACTAATAGCAAAAACAAATATGAACTAATAGCTAAAAGAATGAACTAAAAATAATGAACTAAAATATCCTCTTATGATCAACTAAAACAAAACTATAATATTCTTCAATAGCAAAAAGAAAATCAACTAAAAAACTTTTATAAAACTCTAATAGCAAAATGAATCAACTAAAAAGCTTTTATAAACCTCTAGTATTTTTAAACTAAAATTATATAAAATTTATGCAACTAATATTATCAAAGTATTTTATGTTCAAAACATTATAAGCAAAAAGAAAATAAAATAAATAAGTAAGTAAAACAAAATAAAATAAATAAGTAGACAAAATAAAATAAATAAGTAGAAACAAAATACAATAAATAAGTAGAAACAAAATATACTTTAATAAATAAGTAGAAACAAAATAAAGTAAAATAAAATAGCAACAGTAAGTATTTTGTTGTAAGTAGAAACAAAATAAAATAAATAAAGCAACAAAAAAAGTGCCACCTACTGGGCCAGCACGGCCTGAATACGACTAGAAATCCAATCATGGGCCAGGATTCAGGCCCGCAACAGGCCCAGTAGGCCCACAAGCACACAGTGACAGGTTAGGCCCGAAAGCCTGCAATTGAGAGGAGCTCGAGAGGTGGGCGCAACAGCGCTTATAAAACACTCTCGAGCTCCCTTAGCAAGTGAGGTGGGACTAAACTTTTGACGGGGGCGGGCAGCACAAGGCCTTTGGTCCCGGTTGGTGGGACCAACCGCCATGAACCGGTACAAATGCACCCCTTTAGTCCCGGTTGGTGCCACCAATCGGGACCAAAGGTCTCTGCTTCCCGCCCTTTCGGTTGCTGAAAAGAGACCTTTGGTCCCGGTTGGTGGCACCAACCGGGACTAAAGAGGGGCATTGGTACCGGTTCATGGAACGAACCGGGACCAATGCTTCGTGTATATAAGCAATACTAGTGAAAATTTTCAGTTTCATCGACCATTTGCCCCGCCGACGACGCCGAACTCATCAACGCCACTAGGCTGCCCGACGTCGTCACCGTCGCCACCCCCGTCGACGCCCGCGCCCCGCGCCGTCGCCGCCCCCGTTGCCGCGCCCTGCCCCGTCGCCGCCCCGCGCCGCCCCGACGCTGTCGCCGCCCCGCGTCGCCCCGACGCCATCACCGCCCTGCGGCACCGCTGCCCCGATGCCGTCACCGCGCCGCCCCACGGTCCAGCGGCCTTCCGATGTTTTTGTTTCATATATGTGATGATGTTGATATGTTGTTTTTTTTCATATGATTTTTTTGTGCATAGGATGTTTTTTTCATATGATGTTTTTTTCATATATGTATTACATTTTTTATTTAGGTTGTTAATTAGTAGATATCGATTTTAGGTTAGTGCATTTTAGGTTAGTGGAGAGGAAAAAGTAGAATAGGGAAAACGGAGAAAAGAAGAAGGAAGAAGAAGAAAAAGAAGGAGAGGAAAAAGGAAAATAAGTATAGGAAGAAGGAGAAGAAGAAGGAGAAGAAGAGTAAAAATAAATAGAAGAGGAAAAAAGAAGAAAAAAAAGAGGAGAAGAAGAAAGGAATAGAGGAGAAGAACCTCTTTCTTCTTTTTTTCTTAGATCTTCTCCTATCTTTTTTCTTCTTCATCTTCTTATTTTTTATCGGGTATGTCATTGTCGATATACCCCCTCACCGATAACTTCGACATGAGGAGGGAGGGTCGAGGGGTCGAGGGTCGTCGAGGGGCCAAGGGTTCGAGGGTCGAGGATCGCCGAGGGGTCAAGAGGTTGCCTAGTGTCAAAGTATTGAAGAAATCCATGCCTTCATCATTAGCCGGAAGTAACCGAGGCATGTTGGTACGAAGTTCTGCAAAGTTGTCCTAGAACGGAGTCCCGGATAGGATGATCCGCCTTTTGGTACGAATTTCAGCAAAGGCCTTCCAAATAGCGATATTCGGAAGGCTCTTGTTGAACTTTGTACCAAAAAGCGAATTATCCTATCTGGGACTCCGTTCCAGAACAACTTTGAAGAGCTTCATACCATCATGCGCCTGTTACTTCGCCTAATGATGAAGACATGGTTTCGTTGAATCCTTTAACACTAGATAAACGTGACATGAGGGGGTCGAGGGTTGGGAACTAGGGTAGAGGGTCGTGGATCGCCGAGTAGTCGAGGGGTCGAGGGTCGCCGAGGGGTCGATAGGTTGCCTTGTGTCAAAGTATTGAAGAAATCCATGGCTTCATCATTAGCCGGAAGTAACCGGGGCATGATGGTATGAAGCTCTCCAAAGTTATTCTGGAACAGAGTCTTGGATAGGATAATTCGTCTTTTTGTACGAATTATCCTATCCGGGACTCCGTTCTGGAACAACTTTGGAGAACTTCGTACCACCATGCGCCTGTTACTTTCACCTAATGATGAAGACATGGTTTTGTTGAATCCTTTGACACTAGACAATTTTCTGCACATCCAGAATGCCACCATTTTATTAAATCCCTTGTCGGTCCGGACATCGGACAATCATGAGAGAGGCGGTCCGGCCCAAACCCTAGAAGTGCTGCCGAGGCCACCCAAATTTACCAAGTTAAAAGAACGTTGTCGTCGAGGCCACCCCGAACCCTATAAGCGTTGCCGAGGCCACCCCAAACCCTAGAGAAGCGTCGAGGCCACTAATATGATTCCTTGTTGTGATTAGCTAGCTAGGTCTACGTTTGCCACTAATATATCCACTTGCTGTCATGTTTGTATAATAATTGCCATGTTGTAATATTTGCAGAAACAATGGAGCACAGACGAGACGAGGAAGCAGAAGAGGTGTAGGGGGACATAATCGCAGCCGGAGCTGATGTCTTGTCGTATCTCAATGACAGCGATGGTCTGGAAGGACAGGGTGAAGAAGCAGGCTACGGTGATCGAACAATGGAGGAGGAAGGACATGATTATGATGGCTCCATTGACCGAATGTCGGTGGAAGAAGGACACCGTGATGACGGCTCCAGTGACCGAACAGAATCCGGCTAGGTATATATATATTAATTAAGCCTGTGCTGATTAGATGCATTGATTGTTTTGGTATGCACACATATTAACTCTCGTCTTTCTTCTTTTTTCTAGCCCTCCAGATCGAGCACAACTTTGGTAAAGAGACGAGGCCCGAAGAGAAAATTGCGCTCGGATGAAAAGTTCACGATCACAGAAATCACGCGCGATGGCCAACCGGTTGCACCCATCCGGACCAAGGAAGCATTTTCTTCTCAGTGCGGGGTTCTTGTTAGGGACATCATCCCGAGCAGCATCCACCAATGGTATAAGCCTAAGGAGGAAGACCCTGAGGTGTCTTATGTCAATGATAGGCAGAAAGATGATCTTTGGACCGAGCTGAAGGCAAATTTCACCCTACCGCCAGAGGAGGATCCGGAGAAGCCAGTTATAGAGCCATTAGTCAAGGCTCATGCTCTTAAGAAGATGGCGGGTATATTCAGGAGGTGGAAGAATGAGCTGAAAACAACGTTTGTCGACAAAGACAAGACCCCAGAATTCACCGGCTGGTTTGAGAAGATCAGAGATCACTGGGACGCATTTGTGGCCCACAAGACATCGAACAAGAGTAAGAAGATGTCAGTGAGAAACAAGATAAATGATGCGAAGAAGGAGCATCACCATCGCACGGGGTAAGGTGTCTACCTCAAAGCCCGGCCGTTGTGGGCCAAGGCTGAGAATGACCTGCTTTTGATAAAGGGGTCGAACCAGAGACATTGAACTGGCCAGACCGTTGCCGGAATTGGTTCTTCGGGGTTGGAGGAACCTTGGACCCTGTAGCAGGGAAGTGCGTTTGGACGAACGAGCAACTCCAAAAACCCGTCATGAAGCTTCAGGACTATATCACCGCAGCGTAGGAAGGGACGTTCGTTCCCGACAGAGAGAACGACGAGCTCACAATGGCCCTCGGGAATCCTGAGCACCCTAGACGGACACGAGGCACACCAGGCTCTGTTCCGTGGAAGGCTAGGTTTCCGGACGCAGGCGGTTACAAATTCCAGGAGAGGAGGAAGAAAGTGGAGCAGTCCCAACTACAGAAGCTGCACGCAAGGGTACAAGCGCTAGAGGAACGAAAGCAGTTCGCAGCAAGCGACCTGCCGAAGCTACCCCCCAAGCTACCCCGCCATCTCAGCGGAGAAGCAGCGTGGCTTCCACCGAGCTGCTTCACGAGCCTGTCTTGACGGCTCTTGCTAGCTACCCCGTGGATGCTATCACGGAGTCTCAACATTGCCACCTTATGACGCAATGGCAGCAATTCAAAGTCAAGGCGGTTGTCGGCTCTGTTCGACCTCCTGAACCCGGCGCAACTTTTCACTGCCGTCCGATTCCAGAAGGATATGCTAGGGTGACGGTGGACGAAATAATGGAGGGATTTGATGTGACGCCCGGATAATCATGCTACAGTAATCCCACGCTAATCATGCCATGTCACCTCCGTTACTGTTGCTAACCTTGAGATGATTCGAAACCGTTTCGAAATTTAAATTCTAAATATGTCAAACAACAAACCTTCTCAAAAGTTGAAACAAAAATGTTCGGTGGGTGCCGAATATTACAAGGGTAATTATAATAAAGAAAACATATTTTTAGAAAGTGCCTGAATATTTTAAAATAAATTAAAACAGAAAAGAGAAATAATAGAAGAAAATGCAAAACAGAAAACAAAATAGAAAAAAAAAGGAAAAACTCCCCCCCACTGGGCTACGGCCCTGCAGGCCACCCCCTCCTTTTGGGGCCTCAACCACCGGGCCGCCAGGACGGCCCATTCCGCCGCCTTAACCCCTACGCCCCCGAAACCCTAACGCCCCGCCCCCCACTCTCCCCCTCACGTCGCCACTCCCTCCCCCCTCCCGATCCAATCTGGATCGAGGAGGAACCCCCCTGCTCTCTCGTCCTTCTCACCTCCCTCGACTGGATCGGGGCGGCACCCCGCTGCCCTCCTCGCCGAGGCCACCCCGTTCCTGGCACCACGTTGCCGCCCATCGCCGAGGCCACCTCGTCGCCGGCCCTCGCCGGCAGGGTCCCGCCGACGCCCCATCGAACACGGCCGTGGCCGCTCCCGGCGAGCCGCCCTGCTCCACCGCTGGACTGCCTCCCCTACGCCCGTGTCGTCCCCATCCCCCCGCCTCGACCTCGCCCGTCCTCGTCCTCCTCCCCGAGCCCGCGTACGCACATCTGCAGGGCCGGTGAGTCGCCGTCCCTCCTCCGTTTCCTCTCAGCCCCGACGTTGTTCACCGTGCGCGCGACGCACTCACGCCCCTGCTCACCGCGGCCTCGTCCTGACCGGCGTGCCTCCGCACGCGCCAACGGTCGCGCCCTCCCCCGCCAGCCCTTGCCTTGTCGTGCCCCCCCTTGTTCCTCGCTGTTGTAGCTGCTTCTGCTGCTGCGGGGCCTCGCCCCCTTGTCACTGCTCGTCGTTGGTCACCCGCCGTGCCACACCGTACATCCCGCCATCGGCGCGCCACCGCCCTGCTGCTCCCTGTCGCAGCCACCTCCGCCGCCGCGGTCATCTCCCCCCCCCCTTCGCCGCCTCCCCTGGCTCTGGCCGGCGCCGGCGCCGGCGTGCGTCGGGCCTGCTCGGAGCCCCCTCGGGCACCCGTCCGTTTGGACGCCCGCACCAGCGCCCGTGCCCACTATGGCCCCCTGGGCCAATGACAGGGGGGCCCTACCCCCATAGAACGTTTATAAAAAAAGGAGAATTAAAAATAAAAATAATAATAATAATAATAATAATGATTTAATAAAGTTAATTATTAATTAATTAATTATCTAATGAATTAATTAATCCAGTTTAATTAATTTAATTAACTACTTAGGTTAATTAAAAAGTAATTAAATTAGCCTAAACCCTTATTAACTCTAGTCAGTGTATGACAAGTGGGTCCCACTGGACCCACTGGTCAGGTTGACCAAGTCAACTCTGTTGACTGCTGATATCAGCATGACATCATGTTGATGTCATTAATCTGTTTTTCGAATTAATTTAAATAAATAATTAAATTCCAAAAATTAATAAAACCTTTAGAAAATCATATCTTTTAATCCGTAACTCGAATTAAAATATTTTCAACATGAAAGTTGCTCAGAACGGCGAGACGATTCCGGATACGCAGCCCGTTCGTCCACCACACACCCCTAACATGTCAAACTCGCAACTTTTCCCCTCCGGCTCCTCTGCCCAAAAACGCGAAACACCGGGGATATTTTCCCGGATGTTTTCCCCCTTCACCGGTATCACCTCATACCGCGTTAGGGCACCTCTAACGCCGTTACTTGTCATGTCATGCATCACTATGCATCTGCTTGCTTAAATATTTATTGTTTCTCCCCCCTCTTCTCTCGATAGACACCGAGACCGACGCTGCTGCTGTCCTGTTCGACTACGGAGTTGACGATCCCTCTCTCTTGCCAGAGCAACCAGGCAAGCCCCCCCCCCTTGATCACCAGATATCGCCTACTCTCTTCTATACTGCTTGCATTAGAGTAGTATAGTATGTTACTGCTTTCCGTTATCCTATCCTGATGCATAGCCTGTCCTTGTTACTACTGTTGTTACCTTTACCTGCTCTCCTACATGCTTAGTTTAGGATGCTAGTTTACCATCAGTGGCCCTACATTCTTGTCCGTCAGCTGTGATATACTATCGGGCCGTGATCATTTGGGAGGTGATCACGGGTATATACTATACATTAAACATGATACATGTGGTGACCAAAGTCGGGTTGGCTCGAGGAGTACCCGCGAGTGATTCACGGATTGGGGGCTGAAAGGACCTTTGTCCCGACGGCCCTCTGTGTGGGTCTTTGTGGCGGAGCGGCAGGGCAGTTCGGGGCTACCTGGGTGAGAGGTGAGCCTGGCCCTGTTGGCGTTCGCGGATACTTAACACGCTTAACGAGATCTGGGTATTTGATCTGAGTCTGGCCATTTGGTCTATACGCACTAACCAACTACGCGGGAAAGATATGGGCACTCGGCGTCGTGGTATTAGCCGAAGCACTTCTTGACGTCAGCGACTGAGTGGCGCGCGCCGGATTGGACTGGAACGCCACTAGGCTAGGTCTGCTTCCGGCCGCGTTCGCAACATGCAGGTGTGCTCAGGGCGATGGGCCCAGACCCCTGCGCGCTTAGGTTTAGACCGGCGTGCTGACCGCTCTGTTGTGCCTAGGTGGGGCTGCGACGTGTTGATCTTCCGTGGCCGGGCATGACCCAGGAAAGTGTGTCCGGCCAAATGGGATCAAGCGTGTTGGGTTATGTGGTGCACCCCTGCAGGGAAGTTAATCTATTCGAATAGCCGTGTCCCTCGGTAAAAGGACGACCCGGAGTTGTACCTTGACCTTATGACAACTAGAACCGGATACATTAATAAAACACACCCTTCCAAGTGCCAGATACAACCCGATGATCGCTCTCTAACAGGGCTACGAGGAGGGGATCGCCGGGTAGGATTATGCTATACGATGCTACTTGGAGGACTTCAGTCTACTCTCTTCTATATGCTGCAAGACGGAGGCGACCAGAAGCGTAGTCTTCGATAAGACTAGATATCCCCCTCTTATTCTGGCATTTTGCAGTTCAGTCCACTGATATGGCCCTTTACACATATACCCATGCATATGTAGTGTAGCTCCTTGCTTGCGAGTACTTTGGATGAGTACTCACGTTTGCTTTTCTCCCCCTTTTCCCCTTTTCCCTCCTACCCGGTTGCCGCAACCAGACGATGGAGCCCAGGATCCAGATGCCACCGTCGACGACGACGACTACTACTCCGGAGGTGCCTACTACTACGTGCAGCCCGCTGACGACGACCAAGAGTAGTTAGGAGGATCCCAGGCAGGAGGCCTGCGCCTCGTTCGATCTGTATCCCAGTTTGTGCTAGCCATCTTATGGCAACTTGTTTAACTTATGTCTGTACTCAGATATTGTTGCTTCCGCTGACTCGTCTATGATCGAGCACTTGTATTCGAGCCCTCGAGGCCCCTGGCTTGTATTATGATGCTTGTATGACTTATTTTATTTGTAGAGTTGTGTTGTGATATGTTCCCGTGAGTCTCTGATCTTGATCGTACACATTTGCGTGCATGATTAGTGTACGATTGAATCGGGGGCGTCACAAGTTGGTATCAGAGCCGACTGCCTGTAGGAATCCCCCTTTCGAACTCCTTGGCCGAAGTCGAGTCTAGGCATTGCAACACTTTTACTAACTTGGCTGTGTGTCTTACGGGCACACGTCACCATCGGGTGGTAGTAGGATCTTTTACTCCTTGACCTATACTCTGGGACTCTGACATCTCTTCTATTCGGGTTAAATGATTTTGCTAAAATCTAACTCTAGGTTCTCGTTACCACTTCCTGCCGGAGAGCCCTTTAATACGGATGATCGACTGATTCAACAGAAGATTCTTACAATACTCTCGGATGTTCCCTCGATACTTTGTGCCATCCCTCTTGCAATTCCCGTTCCACCGTAAACCCTTAAGGATAACTACTTATAGTTGTTATTCTTAAATTCATCCCCAGTTGGTCTTGTTATTACAAGATACCCCGAAACACTCGTCGTTGTTTCGATAATCCTTTGAGCTTACTGCCTTGCAGTTCTTGACACATGAATATCCCTACGGATAATTTCTCACACTTACCGAGTATCCACTCATCCCCAGTTGATTCATGTATGTCATCAATCTTCGAAATACCATTCGATCTTCCAAAAATCCTCAGGAGCCTATTGCTCTTGAAGTTCTTGCTTACTTGCATTTTGGTTAATCCCAGAAGTCTAGTAATCTTATTGGCATCCTTTGTCACTATCATTTAAGTCCGTTGATTCTATATGTGTGCGAATGCACGCAATCATCAGTTGATGCTTATAAATTATCTTTTCGCTCAGACGTCTTTCGAACATGAGCTGGTTCTCGGCCAATCAGATTGCCATCGATGGTACCCCTAAGTCTATTCAACTTATCCTTCCTTGATCAGAGCGTTGCTCCTGATCCCTTGATTTAAAAAATCATAATTCCTTTGCTATTTAAACGTTGAATTATTCAGATGTCCTATAAACCGATGCATTTGCATTCTTTCTTCCTCTGATTGGGTATCGATACTCACATCAGCTCCATTGTGGAACGCCATATCCACTGTTGGATTATTGTCCGACGGTGTCCTTCATAATTAATCACCTTGTGAGTTCTTTCTCCGATACATAATGCCTTTGGTAAATTGTATCCTCTCCTTTTTCCAACCCTGCCCTGCTTTCGAGCTGGTGATATCTACTCTTGAAGATTGTGGTATATGTTTCCACGATACCCTAACGGGTTGATCCGATGCCTTCCTTTATATGTGTGAACTCGGAAGATTTCACGAGTCATACTCATCTGGTATTTCACCAGGTAAAACTAACACTAATGCCTCTATCAAAGCGAAAAGTGAATGGAAGGTTATACATTGAAGAAGTGGGAGTCGACCTTGAACCTTGCGTTCATGCCCAGGGACACGATGTATAACTTATCATGGAAGCTGCTCGTAAAAATAATTACCCCTTGTTATAAGTTCATCTTGTATCCGTGGTTCGATCCTTTATGATCGTGGATTCCGACCATGTTCTCCTTTAAATACCATTTCTCGTGCAAGTTTAAGCACTCGTCTTCTGCAGAGCAATACCCCAGTCCAACCTCTACTTTGGTCCGTCATCGAGTATTACCCCCTCTGGTATCTCGAGATTATCATGGAACTGCATAACTCCTTATGAGTTATTCCTCAAGTATTATTTCGCACTGATTCCAAAATTTCCCCGGGTTCTGAGTTGTTAGACACACAAGGACACCGACAGTGAATCGAGTCTGTACTCCGATTCAATAACTATAAGTAATTTTTATTGCTTATGATTTTAATAATCCTTCAAGTCATTCCTAGCCCGGTTGGCTATATCATTATCGTGCTGAATGTTAACTGTGCTACCTGGTCCTTCGTCCCGGAACACAATTTTCGACGCTAAGCTAAGCTTACGTTGATTTCCTTGTCTTATCATTCCAGCTCAGACAACAAGCTTGGTTTCGAGTTGTGTCGTACCCATGGTTCCAATAACCTCTTGCTTCATCATTCCTTTGACTTGATGTCATCGCCGACCGATTACATCTCCACGAAATCTCTCGACAAATGTGTCGCGGTCATCATCAACATCCTGAGCTCTTCCAAGATATATATCGAATTCTTGATGAGAAATACCATCCTCGCCCCTCAATGGTTTGTGTTATCATCGACCACTTTATTGCCTTCCGTCCAACACAAAATTATTCGTGTTTTGCTTATACCTTGAGATGCTTACTATCCAGCATTTGTTCTCCATTACCTTGGGGTATTACCATCTTTTATGTCAAGAATGTCGTGAGAATTTCACCACCTCTTAAAAATTTCTTGGTATAGTGATACTTCTCACCATCACCATTCTTTCTTGGTCCCCGTGTTGATTCCAACAAGTGAACGGTGTTGTTTGGATTCTTTCTTTCTAGCAACCCTATTGCTTTGAAGTTAATGGTCGGCCGTTCATTCTTAGACTATTGATTATTGAATCACCATTCTGACATTGGTCGTGCAACCCTACCCATATTTCGGGCGCACCTTTCAACCAATGTTTAATTGTGTGTGTTTTCCTCGAGCATACATCAATATATCTTTTGTTCTGACAAATGTTATATTCTTGTTCACATACTTGTGGAAATACATCCTTTTGGAAACCTCGATGAATTGT
Organism: Aegilops umbellulata; assembly: GCA_032464435.1. Taxonomy (NCBI): domain Eukaryota; kingdom Viridiplantae; phylum Streptophyta; class Magnoliopsida; order Poales; family Poaceae; genus Aegilops; species Aegilops umbellulata. The sequence continues at coordinate 601,593,594 of CP136060.1, forward strand.
CGTTGAGTTCATCAGCTACCACCTTATCCCTTCATGGGTTTAATGATGAGCTCCTATTTTGGAACTCGCTCCCATAGTTCATTTCCCGAGAATCTTACATTGACATCTCGTCAATTTGTGTTGCACCTTTTCTTCTCAGGCATCCTAAGTCTGAGTTATCCTGACACCAATCAGATCTGAATCTCGGTCAGATATGATGGTTGGAACATATTTCCAAGAGTTATAACATTGGTCTTATGTGACCCGGTAAGGTGATGTCGTGCCTAGCACACCTGGCCGGTTGGCCCTATTGTTATAGATTCCTTTTCAGCAAGGTTATCCATTCTTCCATGAGGAAATTGTAAGACTTATTCTATAAGTTGTTCCTAATGGATCCTTTTTGTTTCCAAAGTTTGATCTTCACCTGTTGACCATGTCAATGCTATCTCGAAGCATGTCTATGGTACTCTTATTTTCAACAGGAACATTTGAAGCCCAATGTTAAATGTTTCGTGCTCAATTATTCAAACACCGTTGTATGGGTAATGTCATGAAAATTCTCTCCCGTACCTAAAGAGTTTTCTACATTATATCCTGTCATGGATATCATGCTCTGCTTGTCCTTGGGAAGGATATACCCTTGGAATATGTGTTTAAACACATTTTCCTTTTCATTGTTCTGTTTAATCTGATAATCGTATTTTCCTTTCCATTGGTTGGTTTAACGTCTCTTGTGATCTATATGATTTAAGCAGTAATATTCTCCTACTTATGTAAACACCTCGGTGTACAACTCTATCAGTAATATCATGTTACAATTGTTGATGACATTCCGGTAGCCACCGATGGACGAGAACTTTGCCTATTGGTCCGCCTCGTTCAACGAGCAGGAAAATGGTTCTCTTCGTCCCTCGCCCTTGGTACCGACGTTGTTGCCAACATAACTGAAATGCTACTCTCTGACATGCCTTGCTATCATGACCTTGCAAGATGCCACCGCTCCTATTTTAACCCACATGGTGGGCCTATAACCCACAGTTCCTCAGGATCGAAACCTGGCTCTCCTGTACACCCCTGTTTCTATAGTTATTCCTCACGCTTGGCTTCGTATGAAAGATCACGAGCCACCTTCCTAGTGATCTATTCTGGTATCAGGCGCAATACTTATTCCCATTGCCCTGAACCCCTTTCACCCTCTGTTTCAGGCAACGGACGGTTGCCTAACCGCTTGGAGCTTCTTGTTGCCCCTCCTTACCTTGCTCTCGATAACTTTCTTGAATTTCAACTCGAGAGATGCCTCTATGCCACGTTCACTGAGATAAACCCCAGGTACCTAACATATGTTGAGCTCCGTCCTTCCCAGGTTTTTCCCCCTTAGCTTTCCGTAAGTACGATGGAGATCCTGAAGGAAGGATGGCGACTTCATCAGGATGACCTGAAGTAGACAAATGAAGACATCAATGTAATGGATCAACTACATCAGGAAGAACAACCAACACCGAGTAGACTCGTTAGAATGTCGTAACCAAATCCCTTCCCCCCTACTACACATCTTAAATCTCGGGACGAGATTTCTTGTAGTGGAGGAGAATTGTGACGCCCGGATAATCATGCTACAGTAATCCCACGCTAATCATGCCATGTCACCTCCATTACTGTTGCTAACCTCGAGATGATTCGAAACCGTTTCGAAATTTAAATTCTAAATATGTCAAACAACAAACCTTCTCAAAAGTTGAAACAAAAATGTTCGGTGGGTGCCGAATATTACAAGGGTAATTATAATAAAGAAAACATATTTTTAGAAAGTGCCTGAATATCTTAAAATAAATTAAAACAGAAAAGAGAAATAATAAAAGAAAATGCAAAACAAAAAACAAAATAGAAAAAAAAGGAAAGAACTCCCCCCCCACTGGGCTACGGCCCTGCAGGCCACCCCCTCCTTTTGGGGCCTCCCACCCCCATAGAACGTTTATAAAAAAAGGAGAATTAAAAATAAAAATAATAATAATAAAATAATAAAAATGATTTAATAAAGTTAATTATTAATTAATTATCTAATGAATTAATTAATCCGGTTTAATTAATTTAATTAACTAGTTAGGTTAATTAAAAAGTAATTAAATTAGCCTAAACCCTTATTAACTCTAGTCAGTGTATGACAGGTGGGTCCCACTGGACCCACTGGTCAGGTTGACCAAGTCAACTCTGTTGACTGCTGATGTCAGCATGACATCATGCTGATGTCATTAATCTGTTTTTCGAATTAATTTAAATAAATAATTAAATTCCAAAAATTAATAAAACCTTTAGAAAATCATATCTTTTAATCCGTAACTCGAATTAAAAATATTTTCAACATGAAAGTTGCTCAGAACGGCGAGACGATTCCAGATACGCAGCCCGTTCGTCCACCACACACCCCTAACATGTCAAACTCGCAACTTTTCCCCTCCGGCTCCTCTGCCCGAAAACGCGAAACACCGAGGATATTTTCCCGGATGTTTTCCCCCTTCACCGGTATCACCTCATACCACGTTAGGGCACCTCTAACGCCGTTACTTGTCATGTCATGCATCACTATGCATCTGCTTGCTTAAATATTTATTATTTCTCCCCCCTCTTCTCTCGATAGACACCGAGACCGACGCTGCTGCTGCCTCGTTCGACTACGGAGTTGACGATCCCTCTCTCTTGCCAGAGCAACCAGGCAAGCCCCCCCCCCTTGATCACCAGATATCGCCTACTCTCTTCTATACTGCTTGCATTAGAGTAGTATAGTATGTTACTGCTTTCCGTTATCCTATCCTGATGCATAGCCTGTCCTTGTTACTACTGTTGTTACCTTTACCTGCTCTCCTACATGCTTAGTTTAGGATGCTAGTTTACCATCAGTGGCCCTACATTCTTGTCCGTCAGCTGTGCTATACTATCGGGCCGTGATCACTTGGGAGGTGATCACGGGTATATACTATACATTAAACATGATACATGTGGTGACCAAAGTCGGGTTGGCTCGAGGAGTACCCGCGAGTGATTCACGGATTGGGGGCTGAAAGGACCTTTGTCCCAACGGCCCTCTGTGTGGGTCTTTGTGGCGGAGCGGCAGGGCAGTTCGGGGCTACCTGGGTGAGAGGTGAGCCTGGCCATGTTGGCGTTCGCAGATACTTAACACGCTTAACGAGATCTGGGTATTTGATCTGAGTCTGGCCATTTGGTCTATACGCACTAACCAACTACGCGGGAAAGATATGGGCACTCGGCGTCGTGGTATCAGCCGAAGCACTTCTTGACGTCAGCGACTGAGTGGCGCGCGCCGGATTGGACTGGAACGCCACTAGGCTAGGTCTGCTTCCGGCCGCGTTCGCAACGTGCAGGTGTGCTCAGGGCGATGGGCCCAGACCCCTGCGCGCTTAGGTTTAGACCGGCGTGCTGACCGCTCTGTTGTGCCTAGGTGGGGCTGCGACGTGTTGATCTTCCGCGGCCGGGCATGACCCAGGAAAGTGTGTCCGGCCAAATGGGATCAAGCGTGTTGGGTTATGTGGTGCACCCCTGCAGGGAAGTTAATCTATTCGAATAGCCGTGTCCCTCGGTAAAAGGACGACCCGGAGTTGTACCTTGACCTTATGACAACTAGAACCGGATACATTAATAAAACACACCCTTCCAAGTGCCAGATACAACCCGGTGATCGCTCTCTAACAGGGCTACGAGGAGGGGATCGCCGGGTAGGATTATGCTATACGATGCTACTTGGAGGACTTCAGTCTACTCTCTTCTATATGCTGCAAGACGGAGGCGACCAGAAGCATAGTCTTCGATAAGACTAGATATCCCCCTCTTATTCTGGCATTCTGCAGTTCAGTCCACTGATATGGCCCTTTACACATATACCCATGAATATGTAGTGTAGCTCCTTGCTTGCGAGTACTTTGGATGAGTACTCACGGTTGCTTTTCTCCCCCTTTTCCCCTTTTCCCTCCTACCCGGTTGCCGCAACCAGACGATGGAGCCCAGGATCCAGACGCCACCGTCGACGACGACGACTACTACTCCGGAGGTGCCTACTACTACGTGCAGCCCGCTGACGACGACCAGGAGTAGTTAGGAGGATCCCAGGCAGGAGGCCTGCGCCTCGTTCGATCTGTATCCCAGTTTGTGCTAGCCATCTTATGGCAACTTGTTTAACTTATGTCTGTACTTAGATATTGTTGCTTCCGCTGACTCGTCTATGATCGAGCACTTGTATTCGAGCCCTCGAGGCCCCTGGCTTGTATTATGATGCTTGTATGACTTATTTTATTTGTAGAGTTGTGTTGTGATATCTTCCCGTGAGTCTCTGATCTTGATCGTACACATTTGCGTGCATGATTAGTGTACGATTGAATCGGGGGCGTCACATTTGAGGACCTTGATTCTGCTCTGAAGAATCCATGCCTATGGCAGAAGGAGCTCATCAACCTTCCGAACTGGACGCCTCCGCCTCCTCCTCCTCCTCCTACGGCGAGTCAGGGCACTCCGCCTCCTCCTCCACCGAGTGATCAGGGCACTCCACCTCCTTCTCTGGAGCGTGGCGGCACTCCGCCTCCTTCTCTGCCTACACCGACGCGCCCGAGCGGCCAGCCTCCTCCTTCTCCGCCTCGTCAGCAAGGGCGGAAGAGACCCGCCGCCGCTCCGGCTGCTCCGACGCGTCGTAGTCCTTCTCCTCCACCTCGTAAGCAAGGAAAGAAGACAGCCACAGCTGCTCCGTCTGCTCCGGCGTCTAGCAGTACAACCAGAGGCGGGAGGCAATACAGATTCGGTACATCTCTCAAGCCTCTAGAGATGTTACCATACGAGAGGACCGTGGAGGAAAACAAGAAGATCGAGGAAGCTGAAGTGAGGGACTTCTTTGAAGCAGTGAAAGCAAAGAAACATCCACCTCCAGAGGAGAAGATAGATCCGGTGAAAGCGAAGCGCACTATCGATGCCCTGAAGCGACCACCACCTTCTCCGCCGCAATCCAACTATGATTGCATTATTCAAAGGTCATATATCAAAGCGGAGCGGTCGGTAAGTACTACCAGTGATCAAAGGTTAGCAGAATGACGAGCTGGGAAAAAATTGCCCAGCTCGGCGAACAAGCGAACCAATCGTGCCCCCCGCTCAAGGTGTCTAGCGATATCGTCGCTAATCATCCGGAGATTTTGCCCAGTACCAATCTTTGATATTACCTACCCGACGATGTACATTATGATGCACTGGAGGTGGACGAACACAAATACCATTATGGGAAGCCTCTCGTCAAAGATGAAAGATCTCTAACAATGATGATGCGAAGATTCCATGATTGGTACATGAAAACCTGCAGAGAGTCTGGGGGGAAGGATACTGTGATGCTGAGAGTTAAAGACGAGCATTGCCTCGTTGGAATTGATCTATTGTCTGTTCCATTTGAGGAGTTCTTCCAGTTTTACAATCAAAAGGCCCTTGGTAAATTAACGGTCACTTGCTACTGTCTGTTGATACGTCTCCATCGTATCTATAATTTTTTATTGTTCCATGCCAATATTATTCACTTTCATATACTTTTTGGCAACTTTTTATATTATTTTTGGGACTAACATATTAATCCAGTGCCCAGTGCCAGTTCATGTCTGTTGCATGTTTTATGTTTCGCAGAACATCCATATCAAACGGAGTCCAAACGGGATAAAAACGGACGGAGCTTATTTTTGGAAAATATGGAAAATTCCAGAAGAAAAATCCACGCGAGACGGTGCCCGAGGTGGTCACGAGGCAGGGGGCGCGCCCCTCCCCCCTGGGCGCACCGCCTACCCTCGTGAGCCCACCGTAAGGCGGTTGATGCTCTTCTTTTGCCGCAAGAAAGATAATATTCGGAAAAAAAATCACAAAAAAGGTTTCAGGCCAATCGGAGTTACGGATATCCATATATATGCGAAATGGTGAAACAGAGCCAGAACAAAACGCATAAACAGAGAGATAGATCCAATATCGGAGGGTCTCTCGCCCCTCCCAATCCATGGGAGCCAAGGAACAGAGGGGAAACCCTCCTCCCATCAAGGGAGGAGGTCAAGGAAGAAGAAGAAGGAGGGGGCGCTCTCCCCCTCGCTTCCGGTGGCGCCGAAACGCCGCCGGGGGCCATCATCATCACCGCAATCTTCACCAACACCACCGTCATCTTCACCAACGTCTCCATCACCTTCCCCCCTCTATCTACAGCGGTCCACTCTCCCGCAACCCGCTGTACCCTCTACTTGAACATGGTGCTTTATACTTCATATTATTATCCAATGATGTGTTGCCATCCTATGATGTCTGAGTAGATTTCTATTGTCCTATCGGTGATTGATGAATTGCTATGATTGGTTTGAGTTGCATATTTTATTGGTGCTGTCCTATTGTGCCCTCCGTGTCGCGCAAGCGTGAGGGATTCCCGCTGTAGGGTTTGCAATATGTTTATGATTTGCTTATGGTGGGTGGCGTGAGTGACAGAAACACAGACCCGAGTAAGTAGGTTGTTTGCGTATGGGATAAAGGGGACTTGACACTTTAATGCTATGGTTGGGTTTTTACCTTAATGAATCTTTAGTAGTTGCCGATGCTTGCTAGAGTTCCAATCATAAGTGCATATGATCCAAGTAGAGAAAGTATGTTAGCTTATGCCTCTCCCTCAAATAGAATTGCAATGACGATTATCGGTCTAGTAACATAGTCAGTTGCCTAGGGACAATTCCACAACTCCTATCACCACTTTTCCATACTCGCTATATTTACTTTAGTTGTGTCTTTACCTTAACAGCCCCTAGTTTTATTTTCGTGCTCTTTACTTTCTTGCAAGCCTATCCAAAAACACCTACAAAGTACTTCTAGTTTTATACTTGTTATAGGTAAAGCGAACGTCAAGCGTGCATAGAGTTGTATCGGTGGTCGATAGAACTTGAGGGAATATTTGTTCTACCTTTAGCTCCTCGTTGGGTTTGACACTCTTACTTATCGAAAGAGGCTACAATTGATCCCCTATACTTGTGGGTTATCAAGACCTTTTTCTGGCGCCATTGCCGGGGAGCAATAGCGTGGGGTGAATATTCTCGTGTGTACTTGTTTGCTTTATCACTAAGTAATTTTTATTTGTTGTTCTTAGTTGTTTTCTATCTTTAGTTATGGGTAGGAAACGCAAAATACCAAAAAAATTACTTGTACCTACTGCTCCAATGGTTGAAGAACCACTCAAAATCTATCACACTACTGAAGCTTTTTACTTGGATCATCTTCGATCCCTTTGTGCTCGTGCTAAAACCCCAACTAGCTTAGTTGAGGGCAAATCTTTAGATGAGCATGCTTGTTATGTGTGACATCGTATATCTGAAAAAGGGAAACTATTATGGGGTCAAATTCAACGTTTGCAATGCTATGCTTGGAAGTTATGCTATTATTATGATTTTACTTGTTGTTCTGAAAACCCTAAGAAACACCTTCCCTACCAATGTGAGTTTATTGATAATGGAATCTTATCCTCATATGCTAAGGGTGTTTATAATTACTATGATGTTCAACAAATTGAAGAATTTGTTGCTTTTAAGGGTGCTTACGAAATTGCTTCTTTGATTGAAAAGTATGGTGCTACTCTTTACGAATCTGAAAATTTTGCCATACTTAAATATTGCTATGATAATTATGCTTCTAATCATTATGTTAACCATATATTGAGAACTACTCCGCTGTCCAAGAAGAGACTAATATTTTGCAGGAATCTATGGAAGAAGAAATTGATGAAACTATGAGCTCATTGGATGAAAAAGATGAGGAGGAGACCGAAGAACAAAAGGAGGAAGAGCGGATTGATCACCCGTGCCCACCTTCTAATGAGAGTAACCCTCCAACTCATACATTATTTAATTCCCCTTCGTGCTTACCGAAGGATGATTGCTATGATGATTGTTATGATCCCGTTGATTCTTTTGAAATATCCCTTTTTGATGATGCTTGCTATGCTTGTGGCCGAGATGCCAATATAAATTATGCTTATGGAGATGAACTTGCTATGGTTCCTTATGTTAAACATGAAATTGTTGCTATTGCACCCACGCATGATAGTCCTATTATCTTTTTGAACTCTCCTGACTACACTATATCGGAGAAGTTTGCACTTATTAAGGATTACATTGATGGGTTGCCTTTTACCGTTGCACATGATGATTTTGATAGATATAATATGCATGTGCTTGCTGCTCCTACTTACAATTATTATGAGAGAGGAACTATATCTCCACCTCTCTATGTTTCCAATACAATAAAATTGCAAGAAACTGTTTATACTATGCATTGGCCTTTACTTTGTGTGCATGAATTGTTCTTTTATGACATGCCGATGCATAGGAAGAGAGTTAGACTTCGTCATTACATGATATATATTACTTTATGCTCACTACTAAATTACAAATCATTGCTAATTAAAATTGGCTTTGATATACCTTGGGATCCGGGTGGATTCATTACTTGAGCACTATATGCCTAGCTTAATGGCTTTAAAGAAAGCGCTGCCAGGGAGACAACCCGGAAGTTTTAGAGAGTCATTTATTTCTGTTGATTGCTTTCATATAGTTTAAAAACAACAAAAATAAAGAGGGGAACCCAAAACTTTTTCAAAAAGGAAAGTGAAAGTGAGAAAGACAAGCATTGTTGAAGTGGGAGAGCTCCTTGAACTTTATTCATGCTCATGACAACTTTGTAAATCTTAATTACAGAAACTTTTCAACAAAAATAATTATCCCCTTGTACAATTCCATTGTATTATAAAAATAATGTGCCAAGGTTTGCCTTTAGGATGTTTACAATGTTTGTTGGTTTGTGCGGTGCAGGACAGAAACTTTGGCTGTAGTGCGTGAATTTTAATTTTTTACTGGAACGTCAAATGGTTCTGATTCTTTTTGCAATGTCTTGCTGTACAAATTTTTTATTTTTCCTAATTTTTGCAGAATTTTTCAAGTACCAGAAGTATGGTGAATGTTCAGATTGCTACAGACTGTTCTGTTTTAGACAGATTCTGTTTTTTATGCATGGTTTGCTTGTTTTGATGAAACTATCAATTTATATCAGTGGATTAAGCCATGAAAAAGTTATACTACAGTAGACAAAATGCAAGAACAAAATATGAATTGGTTTGCAACAGTACTTGGAGTGGTGATTTGCTTTATTATACTAACGGATCTTACCGAGTTTTCTGTTGAAGTTTTGTGTGGATGAAGTGTTTGATTGAGAAGGTTTCGATGTGAGAAGAAGGAAGAGAGGAAAGAGCTCAAGCTTGGGGATGCCCGAGGCACCCCAAGTAAATATTCAAGGAGACTCAAGCGTCTAAGCTTGGGGATGCTGGGGAGGCATCCCCTCTTTCTTCAACAAATATCGGTATGTTTTCAGATTCGTTTCGTTCATGCGATATGTGCAAGTATTGGAGCGTCTTTTGCAATTAGGTTTTTCTTTTTTTTTCTTTTATGCACCATGCTGGTATGAGATGGTCCTTGGTTGATTTATAGAATGCTCATTACACTTCACTTATATCTTTTGAGCATGGCTTTATAGAATGCTTCATGTGCTTCACTTATATCATTTGAAGTTTGGATTGCCTGCTTCTCTTTACATATACAACCGCCATTTGTAGAATGCTCTTTTGCTTCACTTATATTTGTTAGAGTTTGGGCATATCTTTTGTAGAAAGAATTAAACTCTCTTGCTTCACTTATATCTATTTAGAGAGATGACAGGAATTGGTCATTCACATGGTTAGTCATAAAATCCTACATAAACTTGTAGATCGCTGAATATGATATGTTTGATTCCTTGCAATAGTTTTGCGATATAAAGATGGTGATATTAGAGTTATGCTAATGGGTGGTTGTGGATTGTAGAGACACTTGTGTTGAGTTTTGCAAGTCCTGTAGCATGCACGTATGTATGGTAACCGTTGTGTGACAAATTTGAAGATGGGGTGTTTCTTTGATTGTCTTCCTTATGAGTGGCGGTCGGGGACGAGCGATGGTCTTTTCCTACCTATCTATCCCCCTAGGGGCATGCGTAGTAGTACTTTGCTTCGAGGGCTAATAAACTTTTGCAGTAAGTATATTAGTTCTTTATGACTAATGTGAGTCCATGGATTATACGCACTTTTACCTTTCCATCATTGCCAGCCTCTTCGGTACCGTGCATTGCCCTTTCTCACCTTGAGAGTTGGTGCAAACTTCGCCGGTGCATCCAAACCCCGTGATACGATACGCTCTGTCACACATAAGCCTCATTATATCTTCCTCAAAACAGCCACCATACCTACCTATCATGGCATTTCCATAGCCATTCCGAGATATATTGCCATGCAACTTCCATCATCATCATATACATGACTTGAGCATTTATTGTCATATTGCTTTGCATGATCGTAAGATAGCTAGCATGATGTTTTCATGGCTTGTCCGTTTTTTGATGTCATTGCTACACTAGATCATTGCACATCCCGGTACACCGCCGACGGCATTCATATAGAGTCATATCTTTGTTCTAGATATCGAGTTGTAAGTAAATAAAAGTGTGATGATCATCATTATTAGAGCATTGCCCCAGTGAGGAAAGGATGATGGAGACTATGATTCCCCCATAAGTCGGGATGAGACTCCGGACGAAAAAAAAGAAAAAAAAGAAAAAAAAGAAAGGCCAAAAAAAAGAGAAGGCAAAAAAAAGAGAAAATAAAAAAAATGAGAGAAAAAGAGAGAAGGGCAATGTTACTATCCTTTTACCACACTTGTGCTTCAAAGTAGCACCATGTTCTTCATATAGAGAGTCTCTTGAGTTATCACTTTCATATACTAGTGGGAATTTTCATTATAGAACTTGGCTTGTATATTCCAACGATGGGCTTCCTCAAATGCCCTAGGTCTTCATGAGCAAGCAAGTTGGATGCACACCCACTTAGTTTCTTTTGTTGAGCTTTCATACACTTATAGCTCTTAGTGCATCTGTTGCATGGCAATCCCTACTCCTCGCATTGACATCAATTGATGGGCATCTCCGTAGCCCGTTGATTAGCCGCGTCGATGTGAGACTTTCTCCTTTTTTGTCTTCTCCACATAACCTCCATCATTATATTCTATTCCACCTATAGTGCTATATCCATGGCTTGCGCTCATGTATTGCGTGAGGGTTGAAAAAGCTGAAGCGCGTTAAAAAGTATGAACCAATTGCTCGGCTTGTCATCGGGGTTGTGCACGATGGGGGCATTTTGTGTGACGAAAATGAAGCATGGCCAAACTGTATGATTTTGTAGGGATAAGCTTGCTTTGGCCTTGTTCTTTTGAAAAGACATGCTTGCTTTATTGGTATGCTCGAAGTATTATTGTTTTTATGTCAAATGATAGACTATTGCTTTGAATCACTCGTGTCTTAATATTCATGCCATGATTAGACATATGATCAAGATTATGCTAGGTAGCATTCCACATCAAAAATTATTCTTTTTTATCATTTACCTACTCGAGGACGAGCAGGATTTAAGCTTGGGGATGCTGATACGTCTCCGTCGTATCTATAATTTTTGATTGTTCCATGCCAATATTATTCACTTTCATATACTTTTTGGCAACTTTTTATATTATTTTTGGGACTAACATAATGATCCAGTGCCCAGTGCCAGTTCCTGTCTGTTGCATGTTTTATGTTTCGCAGAATATCCATATCAAACGGAGTCCAAACGGGATAAAAACGGACGGAGCTTATTTTTGGAAAATATGGAAAATTCCAGAAGAAAAATCCACGCAAGACGGTGCCCGAGGTGGTCACGAGGCAGGGGGCGCGCCCCTCCCCCTGGGCACGCCGCCTACCCTCGTGAGCCCACCGTAAGGCGGTTGATGCTCTTCTTTTGCCGCAAGAAATATAATATTCAGAAAAAAAATCACAGAAAAGGTTTCAGGCCAATCGGAGTTACGGATCTCCATATATATGCGAAACGGTGAAACAGAGCCAGAACAGAACGCAGAAACAGAGAGATAGATCCAATCTCGGAGGGGCTCTCGCCCTCCCAAGCCACGGGAGCCAAGGAATAGAGGGGAAACCCTCCTCCCATCTAGGGAGGAGGTCAAGGAAGAAGAAGAAGGAGGGGGGCTCTCTCCCCCTCGCTTCCGGTGGCGCCGGAACACCGCCGGGGGCCATCATCATCACCGCAATCTTCACCAACACCACCGTCATCTTCACCAATGTCTCCATCACCTTCCCCCCTCTATCTACAGCGGTCCACTCTCCCGCAACTCGTTGTACCCTCTACTTGAACATGGTGCTTTATGCTTCATATTATTATCCAATGATGTTTGAGTAGATTTCTATTGTCCTATCAGTGATTGATGAATTGCTATGATTGGTTTGAGTTGCATATTTTATTGGTGCTGTCCTATTGTGCCCTCCGTGTCGCGCAAGCGTGAGGGATTCCCGCTGTAGGGTTTGCAATATGTTTATGATTTGCTTATGGTGGGTGGCGTGAGTGACAGAAACACAGACCCGAGTAAGTAGGTTGTTTGCGTATGGGATAAAGGGGACTTGACACTTTAATGCTATGGTTGGGTTTTTACCTTAATGAATCTTTAGTAGTTGCCGATTCTTGCTAGAGTTCCAATCATAAGTGCATATGATCCAAGTAGAGAAAGTATGTTAACTTATGCCTCTCCCTCAAATAGAATTGCAATAACGATTATCGGTCTAGTAACATAGTCAGTTGCCTAGGGACAATTCCACAACTCCTATCACCACTTTTCCATACTCGCTATATTTACTTTAGTTGTGTCTTTACCTTAACAGCCCCTAGTTTTATTTTCGTGCTCTTTACTTTCTTGCAAGCCTATCCAAAAACACCTACAAAGTACTTCTAGTTTTATACTTGTTATAGGTAAAGCGAACGTCAAGCGTGCGTAGAGTTGTATCGGTGGTCGATAGAACTTGAGGGAATATTTGTTCTACCTTTAGCTCCTCATTGGGTTCGACACTCTTACTTATCGAAAGAGGCTACAATTGATCCCCTATACTTGTGGGTTATCATCTGTAAGTACTACTTCTGTCATTAAGTCTATATATAGCTCAGCTCTTTCATTGCATGTATATATAATTATCCTCACTATATTATGCAGATTGAAGATCGCCGAATTGAATGAAAGACAAATCGGTGATATTGGGTTCATTAACACAAATCTCATAGATGCATTTACGGTTGAATTTCATGCCAAAGATACTGAGGGCAACTTGCTACGATCGTTGGTCATAAATCAAAACAAAGATATAATACTCTTTCCTTACAACTTCAAGTGAGTGTTACTGTCTTGTGCATATTCGGTTTCCCTTATTAGTCGAGGTTATAGTAATGTAATTGATGAGTTATGCATGCATGCGCAGGTTCCACTATATTCTCCTAGAGATTAAGCTTGAGCAGGGACTAGTAACCGTCTTAGACTCGAGACGAAAAGATCCCCAGGAGTATGCAGACATGACTGAAATGCTCGAGAAGTAAGTTAAATCGATCATTATCGCACCACATCGGCAACTTTGTTCGCTTCCTGATATCAAGTAATTGTTTTCTTTGTCTGGCGGGGTTTGCAAAAAATTTACCGCAAAAGCTCCGGGACTGCCGGGGAAGGTGCGGTTTACACACCCGAAAGTAAGTACTACTAGCTAGTTCCGCGCATCTCCTAGTGATTCAACCGCTAGTTTCATCAATACCATTTAGCATGCTTGCTTATCAGTTTGATTGACCTCTGTTTCTTGTAAAGTGGTTGTGGCAGGAAGTCGGGAATAATTACTGTGGATACTACGTTTGCGAGTCCATCCGCCACACGACCTGTGAGCGGGGCTACTCTAAAAAACAATATGAAGTGCGTAAGCAATAATATTCACAATTTTATTTTATTACCATCATTTGTGTTGAGTTTCATTCATTCATATATATGTATTGACCCCCTTCTTCAAATTAGATGTTTCGGATGCGGGATGAACTCCTAGCACTATATCGCATGCGAGCAATTCAAGAGGAATTGGCGGCATTCTTTCTTGACCACGTGATCAATAAAGACGGAGAATACCATGTGGACCCTGAGTTCATATATAATTAGGGGATTATATTGTAAGAGATCTTATATTGTATATATGTAGCCAGTAGCGTCGGATAAATATACGAAAACTTGTTGTTCGACCAATCTCTCGGAGAAGGAGAGGTCGATATCACTTCTCTCTGTATGCATATGTTCATGACGATCTTTTGTAATTAATGGTTTCCTTCATTTGCTTACTAGCTAGCGTGTCGAGTCCCTCTATACGTATAGTACGTAGCGTCGACCAAGCATGGAGATAAGAGAGGATACTTCTCTCTATTAATTAGCTAGCTAACACAATATATGAAACACCTAAATTAACCCTACAAAACCCACCCCCTTTCAAAAAAACCTCAGCTCCTGCCAGCTGCTGACGCGTGGATGCCTTTTGGTCCCGGTTGGTGCTACCAACCGGGACCAAAGGCCCTCCTGCTTGGGCTCGTCGCAGCGGCCACGTGGAGGCTCATCTGTCCCGGTTGGTGTAAGAACCGAGACTAAAGGTATAGGGCTTTAGTACCGACCCTTTAGTCCCGGTTCCCCAACCGGGACAAATGGGCCTTATGAACCGGGACAAATGGCCCTTTTTCTACTAGTGCTGGTACTTGTTATCGATTGCCTAGGGACAAATGACTTTCTTGTTGACAAAAGCTATCCACTTTATTACCTTGCAATTTATTCTTAGTCTTATTCTTGCAAAGTACTCGTAGTTTTATTCTTGGAAATAGTTTCATACTTGTTTTAGGTAAAGCAAACGTCAAGTGTGCGTAGAGTTGTAATAGTGCTCGATAGAATTTGAGGGAATATTTGTTCTACCTTTAGCTCCTCATTGGGTTCGACACTCTTATTTATCGAAGAAGGCTACAAATGATCCCCTATACTTGTGGGTTATCAGGTATGCGGATCATAACTCGTAATAGGTGTCTAGAACTTGCAAGATAGGATCAAGAACACAAATATATTCATGAAAACATAATAGGTTCAGATCTGAAATCATGGCACCCGGTCCCTAGTGACAAGCATTAAGCATAGAAAAGTCATAGCAACATCAATCTTAGAACATAGTGGATACTAGGGATCAAACCCTAACAAAACTAACTCGATTACATGATAAATCTCATCCAACCAATCACCGTCCAACATGCCTACGATGGAATTATTCACGCATGGCGGTGAGCATCATGAAATTAGTGATGGAGGAAGGTTGGTGATGATTATGGCGATGATTTCCCCTCTCCGGAGCCCCAAACGGACTCCAGATCTGCCCTTCTGATGAAGAATAGGAGGCGGTGACGGCTCCGTATCGTAAAACGCGATGAATCCTTCTCTCTGTTTTTTTCTCCCCGAACGTGAATATAGAGTTGGAGTTAGGGTCAGAGGAGGTCTAGGGGACCCACAAGGCAGGGGCATGCCTAGAGGGGTAGGGAGTGCCCTCCACCCTTGTGGTCAGCTGGTGGCCCCCTCTTGTTGATTCTTTCGCCAGTATTTTTTATTTATTCCAAAAATATTCTACGTAAATTTTTAGGTCATTCTGAGAACTTTTACTTCTACAAAAATAACACCAAGGCAATTCTGCTGAAAATAGCGTCAGTCCGGGTTAGTTCCATTCAAATCATGCAAATTAGAGTCCAAAATAAGGGCAAAAGAGTTTGGAAAAGTAGATACGATGGAGACGTATCACACACTCCCTCTACCTTCAGGATTAGTATTGAGTCTGAAAAAAATGTTATTTGGTGTTTGCATTGAGCATGAACAAGATTAGATCGTGTTTATTGCAATACAGTTATTCATTTTAAGTTAGAGAACAATTGTTGTTCTGTTTACATGAATAAAACCTTCTATGGTCATACACCCAATGTGAATGGTTTATTGAATCTCGATATTGTGATAAATACATTCATAATATTGATGCCAAAAGATGCAAAGTTGATAATGATAGTGCAACATACTTGTGGCACTGCCTTTTAGGTCATATTGGTGTAAAGTGCATGAAGAAACTCCATGTGGATGGATTTTTGGAACCACTTGATTATGAATCATTTGATACTTGCGAACCATGCCTCATGGGTAAGATGACTAAAACTCCGTTCTCCGGAACAATGGAGAAAGCTAATGACTTATTGGAAATAATACATACTGATGTATGTTGTCCGATGAGTGTTGAAGGACACGGGGGTTATCGTTATTTTCTGACCTTCACAGATGATTTGAGTAGGTATGGGTATATCTACTTGATGAAACACAAGTCTGAAAACATTTGAAAAGTTCAAAGAATTTTAGAGTGAAGTGGAGAATCATCGTAACAAGAAAATAAAGTTCCTATGATCTGATCGCAGAGGCGAATATTTGAGTTACGAGTTTGGCCTTCATTTAAAACAATGTGGAATTGTTTCACAACTCACACCACTTGGAACACCATAGCGTAATGGTGTGTCCGAACGTCGTAACCGTACTTTATTGGATATGGTGCATTCTATGATGTCTCTTACCAATTTACCACTATCGATTTTGGGTTATGCATTAGAGACAGCTGCATTCATGTTAAATAGGGCACCGTCATAATCCGTTGAGACGACACCGTATGAGCTGTGGTTTGGCGAGAAACCTAAGCTGTCGTTTCTTAAAGTTTAGGGTTGCGACACTTATGTCAAAAGGCTTCAGCCTGATAAGCTCGAACCCAAATCTGAGAAGTGCGTCTTCATAGGATACCCTAAGGAAACAATTGGGTACACCTTCTACCACACCTCCGAAGGCAAGATCTTTGTTGCCAAGAATGGAACCTTTCTAGAGAAGGAGTTTCTCTTGAAAGAAGTGAGTGGGAGGAAAGTAGAACTTGATGAGGTAATTGTACCTTCTTTCTAATTGGAAAGTAGCACATTAGAGAAATCCATTCCCGTGATGCCTACACCAACTAGAGAGGAAGTTAACGATGATGATCATGAAACTTCGAATCAAGTTACTACTGGACCTCGTAGGTCGAACAGAGCATGTTCCGCACCAGAGTGGTACGGTAATCCTGTCCTGGAAGTCATGTTATTAGACCATAGCGAACCTACGAACTATGAAGAAGCTATGATGAGCCCAGATTCCGATAAATGGCTCGAGGGCAAGAAATCTGAGATACGATCCATGTATGAGAACAAAGTGTGGACTTTGGTGGACTTGCCCGATGATCGGCAAGCCATTGAGAATAAATGGATCTTCAAGAAGAAGACAAACGCTGATGGTAATGTCACCGTCTACAAATCTCGACTTGTCGCAAAAGGTTTTCGACAAGTTCAAGGGGTTGACTACGATGAGACCTTCTCACCCGTAGCGATGGTTAAGTCAGTCCGAATCATGTTAGCAATTGCCGCATTTTATAATTATGAAATCTAGCAAATGGACGTCAAAACTGCATTCCTTAATGGATTTCTTAAAGAAGAGTTGTATATGATGCAACCAGAAGGTTTTGTCGATCCTAAAGGTGCTAACAAAGTGTGCAAGCTCCAGCGATCCATCTATGGACTGGTGCAATCATCTCGGAGTTGGAATATACGCTTTTATGAGGTGATCAAAGCATATGGTTTTATACAGACTTTTGGTGAAGCCTATAATTACAAGAAAGTTAGTGGGATCTCTATAGCATTTCTGATATTATATGTGGATGACATATTGTTGACTGGAAATGATGTAGAATTTTTGGATAGCATAAAAGGATACTTGAATAAGAATTTTTCAATGAAAAAGACCTCGGTGTAGCTGCTTATATATTGGGCATCAAGATCTATAGGGATAGATCGAGACGCTTAATAAGACTTTCAACAAAATACATAGCTTGAAAAGATTTTGAAGGAGTTCAAAATGGACCAGCCAAAGAAGGAGTTCTTGCCTGTACTATAAGGTGTGAAGTTGAGTAAGACTCAAAGCCCGACCACGACAGAAGATAGAGAGAGAGAATGAAAGTCATTCCCTATGCCTTAGTCATAGGTTCTATAAAGTATGCCATGCTGTGTACCAGATCTATTGTGAGTTTGTCGAGGAGGTACAATAGTGATCTAGGAGTATATCACTGGACAGCGGTCAAAATTATCCTTAGAGGACTAAGGAAATATTTCTCGGTTATGGAGGTGATAAAGAGTTTGTCGTGAAGAGTTACGTCGATGCAATCTTTGACACCGATTCGGATGACTACGAGTCTCAATTTGGATACATATTGAAAGTGGGAGCCATTAGCTAGAGTAGCTCCATACAGAGCATTGTAGACATAGAAATTTGCAAAATACATATGGATCTAAATGTGGCAGACCCGTTGACTATACTTCTCTCACAAGCAAAACATGATCACACCTTAGTACTCTTTGGGTGCTAATCACATGGCGATGTGAACTAGATTATTGAATCTAGTAAACTCTTTGGGTGTTGGTCACATGGCGATGTGAACTATGGGTGTTAATCACATGGCTATGTGAACTAGATTATTGACTCTAGTGCAAGTGGGAGACTGAAGGAAATATGCCCTAGAGGCAATAATAAAATGGTTATTATTATATTTCCTAAAATCATGATAAAGGTTTATTATTCATGCTAGAATTGTATTGACCAGAAACTTAAATACATGTGTGGATACATAAACAAATATCGTGTCCCTAGTGAGCGTCTACTAGACTGGCTCGTTGATCAAAGATGGTTAAGGTTTCCTAACCATAGACATGAGTTGTCATTTGATAATGGGATCACATCATTAGGAGAATGATGTGATGGACAAGACCCATCCGTTAGCTTAGCATATTGATCATTCATTTTACTGCTATCGCTTTCTTAATATCAAATACATATTCCTTCAACTATGAGATTATGCAACTCCCGGATACCGGAGGAATACCTTGTGTGCTATCAAATGTCACAACGTAACTAGGTGATCATAAAGATGCTCTACAGGTATCTCCGAAGGTGTTTGTTGAGTTGGCATAGATCAAGATTAGGATTTGTCACTTCGAGTATCAAAGAGGTGTCTCTAGGCCCTCTCGGTAATACACATCATAAGAAGCTTTGCAAGCAAAGTTACTAAGGATTTAGGTGCAAGATGATGTATTACGGAACAAGTAAAGAGACTTGCCGGTAACGAGATTGAACTAGGTATGAAGATATTGTCGATCGAATCTCGGGCAAGTAACATACTGTTAAACAAAGGAAATTACGTATGTTGTCATAGGGTTCGACCGATAAAGATCTTCGTAGAGTATGTAGGAGCCAATAAGGGCATCCAGGCTCCGCTATTGGTCATTGACCGGAGAGGTGTCTCGGTCATGTCTACATAGTTCTCGAACCCGTAGGGTCCGCACGCTTAACGATCGTTGACGATATAGTGTTATATGAGTTATATGATTTGGTGACCGAATTGTTTGGAGTCCCGAATGAGATCACGGACATGACGAGGAGTCTCGAAATGGTTGAGAGGTAAATAATGATATATAGGACGATGGTATTCGGACACCGGAAGTGTTTCGGAGTGCACCGGGTAGTCATCGGGTCACCGGAAGGGGTTCCGGACAACCCCGGTAAGTGTATGGGCTTAATAGGCCAAAGGAGGGGACAGACCAGCCCACTTGGGGGCTGGTGTGCCCCTCTACATGGCTGGCCAGCCCTAGGGGAAGGAAAGGGGAGGTGTGGCCCCTCCTCTTTCCTTCCTCCTGCACTCATATATGGAAAGGGGGGCGGTTTGGAGAAGTCGCCAAGTAGGATTTGGCCCTACTTGGGGCGCCCCTTGGCCTCTCCCCTCTCCCCCACCTATATATATGTGCGAGGGGGGGCGCCTAGCACAACACAATATTGTCTTAGCCGTGTGCGGCGCCCCCCTCCACCATTTACACCCCTGGTCATATTTTCATAGTGCTTAGGCGAAGCCTTGCGGAGATAGATTCACCATCATCGTCACCACACCATCGTGCTGTCGGAACTCACCCACTACCTCACCGTCTTGCTGGATCAAGAAGGCGAAGAACGTCACTGAGCTCAACGTGTGCTGAACTCGGAGGTGCCGTATGTTCGGTACTCAATCGGTTGGATCACGAAGAAGTTCGACTACATCAACCGCGTTACTAAATGCTTCTGCTTACGATCTACGAGGGTACTTAGACACACTCTCCCCTCTCATTGCTATGCATCTCCATGGATAGATCTTGAGTGTGCATAGAATTTTTTGTTTTCCATGCAATTTTTATCAACACCAGTATTTTTGATTACATCTTGTAGTTGATGCTAGTTGGTTTATTTGGTGGAATATTATATGTTCAGATCCTCAAGCAGATTCAATACTCCTTTGATCTGGAACATGAATATGATTTGTGAGTAGTTACTTTTGTTCTTGAGGACATGAGAGAAGTCTTGTTATAAGTAATCATGTGAAGTTGGTATTCGTTCGATATTTTGATGATATGTATGTTGTTGCTTCTTTTAGTGGTGTCATGTGAACATCGACTACATGACACTTCACCATCTTCGGGCCTAAGGGAATGCATTGTGGAGTAGTAATTAGATGATGGGTTGCTAGAGTGACAGAAGCTTAAACCATAGTTTATGTGTTATTCCGTAAGGGTTTGATTTGGATCTGTATGTTTCATGCTATGGTTAGATTTATCTTAAATCTTCTTTCATAATTGCGGATGCTTGCGAGAGGGGGCAATCATAAGTGAGATGCTTGTTCGAGTAAGAACAACACCCAAGCACCGCTCCACCCACATATCAGATTATCAAAGTAGCGAACGCGAATCTACTAAACATGATGAACGTGACTAGATGACAATTTCCATGTGTCCTCGAGAACGGTTTGCTTACTATAAGGGAACGTTCTGGCTTGTCCTTCGCTATAAAAAGAATTGGGACACCTTGATGCACCCTTATTACTATTGATGAATTATCTTGCTACAAAACTATTTGTTATCGCTACTTTCAGTACTTTTGGAGAGAATACCTTGCCGAAAACCGCTTATCACTTCCTTTTGCTCCTCGTTGGGTTCGACACTCTTACTTATTGAAAGGACTATGATTGACCCCCTATACTTGTGTGTCATCACCTCCTCACCGGCCACTCCCAACCCGACATCGACCACGACGTCCCTCGCCCGGTTACTGATACGTCTCCAACATATCTATAATTTTTTATTGTTTCATGCTATTATATTATCAATCTTGTATGCTTTATATACCATTTTATATCATTTTTGTGGACTAACCTATTAACTCAGTGCCCGGCACTAGTTTCAATTTTTTTGCCTATTTCTTTGTTTTGTAGAAATACCATACCAAACAAAGTCCAATCATGATGTAAATTTACAGTGATTTTTTGGACCAGTAGAGACCCTAGAAGCTTTGGGGAGAGACCAGGAGATGGGCAAGGGCGCGACAAGCTCACACGGTACGCCCTAGGGGGTGTCTGCGCCATCAGCACTCGTGGGGCCCACGTGGCTCCATTTGACCTAATCTCTAGCTTATAAATCCCCTAATATTTCAAAATCCCCGAAGCGAGACCTGAAACAATTTATCGTCGTCGCAAGCCTATGTTCTTTCGTGATCGCAACTGGAAGCCTTTTGGGTACTGTGCCGAAGGGGAAAACCATTTAGGAGGCATTCTTCATCGACCTTGCTGCCTCCATGATGATGTGTGAGTAGTTTCCTTAGGACCTATGAGTCCATAACAATAGATCTCGATCTCTCTCTCTCTCTCTCTCTCTCTCTCTCTCTCTCTGCGATCTTTAGTACAATGATCTCTTCAGAGATCTATTCGTTCTAATTTTCGCGATGTATTTGTTGGGATCTAATGAATTATGGGTTTATGATGAGATTATTCATTGAAAGTATTTGAATATTTTCTGAGATCTGTTGTGTGATTTTGTAGCCTTGTATTTCTATCCAATTTATCCATCTTCTTTGGCCAATTAGATTGATTTATCTTCAGTGAGAGTGGTGCTTTGTAGTAGGCTCAATCTTGTGACGTCCTTACTCTGTGACAGGAGGAGTTGTAAGGCACGTATTGTGTGGTTGTTAGTAAGGATAAAACGATGGGGTTCGAACATATTGCTTGGTTTTACTTTGTCTACATTATGTCATGTTGCTTAAAGCGTTACTCTGTTTGTTATGAACTTAATACTTTGAGATGCACGGTGGATAGTGGTCTTGGGTGGAGTAATAGTAGTATATGCAATTGGATTATACGGTCTATTTATCACGGATGTAATGCCTATATTTTGATCATGCTATGAAGAATCATCATAACTATGCACTATTTTGTCAATTGTCCAACAGTAATTTATCTATCCACCGTTGTTATGCTTATGAGAGAGATGTCTCTAGTGAATCTATGGCTCCGGGGTCCATTTCCATATTTACTAAAACTCTAATTTTGCTTGCTATTTTTATTTTATTTTATATATCTACCATTATCAGATTTACTCCTTACAATTGGCGAGAACACGGGGATTGATAACTCTCTCGCCTTTGTTGGGCGCAAGCATTTGCTTTGTGCGTGTGCAGGTACTATTCACGTTGTTTGCGTGGCGTCTCCTATTAGTTCTATAAACCTTGATTTTAATTTACGTAAATACTTTCTGCTATTATACTACATCATCCTTCCTCTTCAGGAAAATCCCAACACCTATCACAAGTAGCAACAACCTCGATCATGGCTACACTACTCCACTCGGCTACCTCAACATTGACATAAAGGGCTATCACCTCCTTTGAACAACTCATTGGCTTCCTCTACAGTCAATGCCTCCGCGACGCGACACCGTCCATGAAGTTACCGCTACGACTACAGGGGATGTTAGACAAATATTTGGTAGTTAGAGATTGCACCGGATTAGATAGGATTATTTTCATCTTATATTATGGGGCATCTTGCCCTGCAAGTATTGTCTCGTAATATATACTCGGCTCGTGGTTCAATATGTAAGTGGTGACACTGACAGGTCGTAGTGTTGAAATAGAGGACATAGACCTATGAATGGTCTTGAGACATGTTTATCGGGCTGTATGGACATATATGCTATTATTTTCTTCTGAAGATAATTAAAAAAAAGCAAAAACAAGGACCGCCATAGCTGGTGAATGGCAGCCAACAGATGGCATTTGCGAACGTTGGGGATGTAGTTTATGTGGCTGATCCAAAACTGTCATGGTAGTTTGTTTAAATTGTGGGTAATTTTTTGCAAAAACTTCCACCGTCTGATCTGGATCTAACGGCTCTGGTGGCGTTCGCTGGGATCCCATCCCAGCGAACGTTCGCCAGATAGCATTTCCCAAAACCTAAGCTGAGCTCAGGTAGAAACCTCGATGAACCCTCGGCCCTCGCCGCTCTACCATTCCGTGTTCCTCCTCCCTTGGCCCGGCCAGGCGGCCGCTTCTGCCTCCCTCCACACCTCCGTGCTGCCGCCCGGCGGTCCTCCCCGCCTCCCGCTTCTGCCCAACCTCTCGTCCCCGACGCGCCACTCCCCTGGAGTTGTGCTGCCGCCGATCCCAACCCTAGACGCCCCCCTCCACTGAAGCAGCGCCGCCGCCGCCGCCCAGGCCCCTGACGCCGCCCTCTACCTGCTGCGCCGCCACGCAGCCTCCGCACCGAGGCGTGTAAGGCTATTCTCATTCTTACTATTTCGCCGCTCTAAGATTGGATGGGTTGTGTGTAAAGAATACAATTTGGTTGGTTCTTTTGCTTTTCACTAACTGGACTGGGTTTACCGATCTTGGAATTAGAGAGATTTAAAATTTAATTAGTGGTGTGTGTTAGAATGCAACTAGCACTACATTATTGGATTCAAATGCCTTGCATCATGTTGTCAACCATAGATGTGTCCTCTAATTCTGCTGATGCATCCACATTTTGAGTTGACGAGGCTGCTCTTGCTCTGGTGCCATTGCTCCTGAGCCACCACGACTTGTGGGGGACAAGCCAAGAAAGCTGCTCGATGCTGTCCTAAGAAGTGCTACTACACTTACTACTAGTGCGTTGGGACTAGGGGATTCACGCGGACCATTGGTCAGGACGCTGTTGCCAGCGGCGTAACTATGTGCTTTCAAAGAGCTCAACACTTTTTTTGAGTTGAAAGTTTAGTTTAGTTTCATTGTTGTAACTTCATGGTCGATTTTGAATTGGAAGTTAAAATTCAGTGTGTTGAATTTTAGTCTTCCCGCACTGAACATTTAATCCTAGAAATCAAAAGTAGTGCCTGAATGTATTGATATTTGTTCGGACTGGAATACAGCCTGTCCTGCTCCCGTGTTTGACCTCCAGAGTAAGTGCACACACAGGGGCTGTTTGGTTTGCAACCGATGCACGCCCTACCAAAACATCGGCGTTGACCGGCCACGCGGGTGTCTGTTGTGGGTGGGCACCAAAATTGCTAACCGACGCCAATATTTCGGCGAGAAGTTCAGTTTCCACGCCAACTTGAGGGCGAATCCCGGGCGGCGAATTCCATCGCCAATTATTTGGCTCCCCCGGCTTTGGCGTGACTGGCCTGGGCGCCAACCAAACGGCCCCACAGTTCAGAAGCAGGTTGCCCCTCGCCTGCTAGTTGTAATGCTCCAACTGTAAATGTGTTGTTAGATTGGAACTGGGTAAAAAAATAATCCAAATCGAAGTCTGCTATTCCTTTACTTGTATTTACTTCACAATCTGAATAGATTCCTTTTTTTCCTTTTGAAGGTTGAAGACTACATTCCTTGTAATCCTCTTATTTGAAGGCTAATTGGAGTTGGATCATTCTCCTAGGTCTACTACTTCTGTTCACCAATGGTTTACTGTACTCACTGTGCTGATTATTGCCCATACATAAAGGATCCTGACAAAGGATATATGTGAGATCCTCTTTCCTGTTCTTTCTTTGTTATTCTTATTGCATCTGCAATCAGGCCGTATAATTGTTTGTATACATGATTTTGTTGATCAGCCTGTTACTTTCTTGCTTAATAGATTTCTATTAAGCAGCTTCAGCGGTTGTTCATGTGTCTTGTCATGTTTGATGGTCAGATGTTGTGGGACGTGTGGAAAGGTTCTTGATCAGGAGATTTACACCGATGAGCCTACTTTTGTCAAGGACAGTTCCGGAGCGGTTGGTCTTATTATTGTGCTTCTCATTATTCACCTTCTTAATTTATCTGTGTAGTTTGTGAGGTTGAATTCTTGCATGTGTACAGAGCAGGCTGGCTGGAAACATACTGAGCAGCATCGAGAGTGGGAGTTCACTATCCCATGAAAGGACTTTAATGAAAGGTATGGCTTCTAGGGCACTCCTTTGTTGTATTGATTGTTCTTCCCACTTTGTGAATTAAGCCTGTGATTTATTTCCGTAGGGAGAGATGAGATTTGGCAGATTGTCACTAGCTTACATGTTGGTGGTGGAGATACTATCATTGATATGGCTCATAAATTTTATACAGTATGGATTTTTGTTATCACTCAGTAACTATCTTCTCTGAAATAGTTATGGTAAATTATGAAAATGATATTTCTTTTTGGTGAAGTGTAGCTAGCTGTGGACCATAATTTTACAAGGGGCCGTCGAACAACTCATGTTGCAGCAGCTTGTCTTTACATTGCCTGCCGGTACGCTATCACCTAATTAACAGTTTGTCTCTTGTTGCTTTCTTGTAACCCTTCCTATCCATTTTGCCTATTCCTTGTTCATATATGACCTTGTCCTCCTCCATTTTGGGTGGGGTTAGGAATCTTCCTTAGTTTATTAGTCATTGATTGCTTCATTGCCGCAAGTCTAATTTCCTCTCGAAAAACTGCAAAACCATCTTTACTATATGGTTTTTAAAAATCGCAATACGGTATTGGCGCATTATGTTTTACTTTCATTCTATGTCTTTGGTTTCTTACTAGAAAATTAGATGCTTGATCTAGATAAACTTCTGTCCTGGTGAGTTCATAAAACAAGCGACAAAACTAAGAGACAAGCGCCTAAGCTGTATGAACCTATGGGACAGCCAAGCTTCTTCTATAGACATGCACGGCGAACCCATGCCTCTCAGATATACATCTTCTATATTGTAAGGATTGGTCTACTATCAAGACCGTTTTCTAAATTCTCTAGTTCAGAGCTCTTCTGAGTAGCCCAGTGATGTTAGTTTTTGTTTGTTTATTATTCTTAATACTTCCTGCAATGGAAATACCTATCCTCAAATCCGTGCTAGTAATAAAAAATTAACTTGGTCATCTATCTATGTATAAGAAAAGGGCATCTACATCGTCCACATGAAACTGATATTACTACTTACTAGACTACGTATAGTCTATGGGTGTATAAATGGACTTATTATATGTGCAGCAAGCACTATCACTACACGTCATGATTTATTGCTGTGCTGAAAAAGTCTTGTTTCCCTTTTATGTTCTTTGTGGTTCACCGAAATCTGTTCTCTTTAACTCAATGGTTGTCACCTGGTTTCAGCAAACTATATGGTTAGTACTTACATCCATGTTAATTACTTCTCTTGTCAGGCAAAGTAAAAAGGCTTATCTTCTTATCGATTTCTCGGACTATTTGAAGATTAGCGTGTAAGTCAACCATTCTCTTGCCATTTATCTTGTAATCTGTAGTAAAAAGGCTCATCTACCTTTTTTTTAGTTATGTCCTAGGTGCTGTTTTTCTGCAACTTTGCCAAGTTTTGCTACTTGCAGAACATCCAATTGTTCAGAAACTCATAGATCCCAGCCTTTTCATCCATCGTTTTACAGAACGTAAGTTAATCATATATTCCTATGTACCTCTTTATTTAGTTGAGATTTTTTTTGTTCCATAGATGTACACCCTTGTTCTACACATGAATTCATTTTTTCATCTTTCTCAAGCCTGCCTGCCTCTCCATGTTTCCGCTAACTGCCCAATACTGGTCTGGTTTTTGTTGGTTCAGTTTTGTCATGAATTCTAACTCCAAACAACATAATCTCATGAGTATTTGACAAATCGTATCAAAAAGTCTAAAGATGAATTCCCCCTTCTATTGTAACTGTCCTATTTCTTTTTAGTATCTTAGACTAAATTATATTGTTCCTAGATTCTGAATCATACTTCAACCCTTGTTTTTAAAAATATGTTTCTCCTTTGAGCTTTCTCCGGGATCTCATTCATCTTCAAACTCTTCTTCTAGGCACAATAAACTTGCTGGAACTGTTGCCCTTGCTTCTTCCTTCCTTTCACTAATAGTCCGGCTCAAATCTCCTGATCACTAGATTCCTGTTGCTTCCGCTGCACCCTCTCGATATGGCTGGCTTCGTATGAATGGGCGCACTGACTCTCCTGCCATCGAGATCTGCCCCTGCTTTGGGGGTTTGGATTTGCATGCGAGCCTAATTGATGCAGAAAAGTTATGTTCTTTTGTTGCAAGATCACTTCGATTTCGTATGAATGAGGCATCACCCTGTGTCTTGATTCCAGTGCAGTGGTTTGTTGGAAAATGCCTCAATTGAGAGTTTCTTGGACTTGAGGAGTTCCTTACCTGAATTTTCTAATTGTCATCCTATGATCCATCTAAGCTCCTAGCAGCAGCACCGTGGCCGCAACTTTCACAGTGACATGGAAGCATGTGGGAGTAGGTGGCTACAGGAGCAGGGCATCTACTGTATATCCAATGAGGGAGCAACAATTAGACGCTGGCTCTGCAGTAGCAGATAAAAGAAGAGAAGGGGGATAAAACTAGCATGTTATTTAGTTAGTAAGGATATATATTTAGTGCGGAATGAGATCGTCTTAGTTTGGAAGACAAATATATGGTCTGTTAGGGAAGTTGAGATTTTATTCATTATATTCTTAGGCGTCAAGTTGAGTCTACTATATATAAGGGACACACTCGCCATGTACCAAGGAATGTGAATAAACCAGTAAAGATCTAATCCACATCTGGCGTTCTCTCCCTCTCATCTCCAGCGCCATGGCTGCACAACCCTTACTCGTTTGATCCATGCCCGCAGCATATGGATGAACCTCTGTCCCGGTCATTGGACCGCTATCCACCATAATACTGAGAAAAACACATAACATGGGGTCTAGTGGAAGGCCGGCGGGGCCAGTGGCACCTCTGTTTAGATGGTGACAGCAAGAGATCTGTGGGATATGATGATTTATGTAAGAGGAAATGTTTTTGTCACTGAAATGTGGGGCCCATTGCTCAGTACATGGGATTAGGCTTACAAGGATCCCGTGAGTGCCATGTTAGACCGCAGCCAGGGTGCTTTAGGGCAAGGGATAAACGGTACTGAGGCTTAGAAGGGACCAAAGATTCTTCATGAATAGTTGAGGGGCAAAACTAGACTTTTGCTACTTAATACTGTGGCTTACTGGTCAGTTGTAGTTAATTGTTCCGTTGTACCGTTTGCCATTGCATGAAAAGAAGAGATTTATTGCATCTTATTGTGCGAAGAGAAAAGGCTACACAAAATAAGAGCTAGTGGCATGCTAATGACAGAGAATATATCTGTCCTCGGCTGTATATGTAGATTTAATGTTAATAGGCTACAGAGGCTATGAAGTTATGTGTAATCAAAAGTTGGTCACATGCGAGCTAATTTGTCTCTTGAATGAGCTTTTCCTTGCCCACATGGATGTTTTGCTTGTAACCACGATTAGGCAGACAACTGCACCTCTTGGCAAGAAAATTAACCATGCTTTTATTTATTTGTCTGTGTATGTTTTTGTTCTAATTTACTGTTTTCTGTCTTTTGTCTGCAGGTTTACTTGGGAAAAGGGACAATGCTGTCTCAGACACAGCTTTACGCATCGTAGCTAGCATGAAGCGAGACTGGATGCAGGCTAGCATCTTCTACCTTTTAGTTTTGTTTAAGGTTCCTTTGTAAGATTGTAATAGTTTGTCATGTGTTGCAGACTGGGAGGAAGCCAAGTGGATTATGTGGTGCAGCATTATATATTGCTGCACTTTCACATGGCTATAATTATACCAAGTCAAATATTGTAAGCTCAGATGCTCAGGACAGATCTACTTATTCGAGAATTGTGTTCTAAATGGCTTCCCTTTTGTTAATCAGCATTTATTGTGTAAATCCAGTACTTTTATTGTGGGCTTGAATATGATTTGACACATTTGTGCTATGTTTGTCAGGTTGCGGTTGTGCATGTATGTGAGGCAACACTAACTAAGCGCTTGATAGAGTTTGAAAATACAGATTCTGGCAGCTTAACGGTATGTATATGCTTTTCTTGAAGTTGACTAATGGGGCTTGTGTATTCATCCGATGACTTCAGTTTCACTAGATATTAGTCACTTCTCCCAAATCCAAACCCTTCGGCAAAGATCAATCCACTTAGGTCGCTCCCTCACTTCTATAAAACCATGTTCCACAGAATACAAAAAGAAAAAACATACATCTAAGCTTGATAAAAAATTTCTAACCTTTACAAGAAAAATAAGTACCTAGGTTAACCCCTAAAAAACCCTGAAACAAATAGAATTAAAAATTGCATTAAATGTTCACAGAAAGTGCATATTACTTCCGCACTGCAATTTATGCTTAGTACTGTGAAGTTAACAAAAATTAGGCTACTGAAAAGTGAAATTTAGCAAAATTGTTATTTGATGTTGCTACACTGAATGGTCAGCGATCAGTCGGTGCAAATTGTTTGATTATCACTATCTTGTGGAAGTCGTTATTAAGCTGTCCATTCTGAAGCATACCAAGTGATTATCATCCAGCAGTGAGTGGGGCAAGAATTGGACTGTGTGTGATATCACTAAAGCAAATAATCTTTACTTTTTAGCCTTTCAGACAGCAAATTATAGGTGATAATATTTTTACTTCCTCTGTTCCAAAATATAAGGTGTATTAATTTTCCAAAAGTCAAACATCTCTCTGTTTGACCAAGATTGTAGAAAACTATATCAAAATTTTCAATACCAAATAGATAAGCTATGAAAATATGTTTCACGATGAATCTAATGATACTGATTTGGTATTCTAGGTATCAATATTTTTCTCTCTTTTTTTTTTGTGATGAGATATTGATTCAATGAAGGGGAGCCTTGGCGCAGTGGTAAAGCTGCTGCCTTGTGACCATGAGGTCACGGGTTCAAGTCCTGGAAACAGCCTCTTGCAGAAATGTAGGGAAAGGCTGCGTACAATAGACCCAAAGTGGTCGGACCCTTCCCCAGACCCTGCGCAAGCGGGAGCTACATGCACTGGGGCTGCCCTTTTTTTTTTTAGATACTGATTCAATGAACTTCGTCAAACATAGATAAGTTTGACTTCTCAAAATATCAACACACCTTATGTTTGGAATGGAGGGAGTATCTGCTAGAGCATTGGGGCATGTCATTTCATGTCGCTACCTTCTCTTGTCACATCCACTATAAATGCATCATTATCTGTCTTGACCTTGGATATCATGCCAAGATAAGTTATGCTATACTGTAAATGAAAATGGCCCCTGAGGATTGGGGCAGGAACTGCTCACTTTTTTTTAACATACAACATATTCATAAGCACTTCTTCATGCCCCTTTGCTAGATTGAAGATTTTTTGGCAAAGGCTGATGAAGAGCCTGTTTCAAAATTTTCACCCATATCTGGAGAAGTCCTCTGCAAGCACAAGGATAAAGCTGTTGAGCATTTTGCTCATGGACTTTGTGAGAAGTGCTACAACAAAGTAATACACATTTACTATGTTTATAATGCATTGGTTTTGATACTCCATTCGCCATTGACACATGACTTGATTGTTCAGTTTACTAAACTGTCGGGTGGACTGGAGGGTGGTGCTGACCCTCCAGCTTTCCAACGAGCTGAAAAACAAAGACTGGAAGCTGCTAAGAAGGCTGAGGAAGCTGCTGCTAATAAGGAAGCAATGTTAGGAGAGTCAATTTGTGAGATACAGAATTCTGATGCTGAACATAACATCATGAGCACTACAGAGGTAATAATCTGTCCTGAACTTACTCAAACTCGTGCTTCATACCCTATCTACTCAACAAATCAAGAGGTGCTACTACAGTGCACCTTCTCTGCCTTCACTCATCTGGGACATCACTGATGAGGCAGCCCGTCCTTTGGGAGATGGACTTTAGGTGAGAAGAAGATGGTGCTGTTTCTTAGTGGGGTGGAAGAAAACATCACTGACACTGGATTCTTGCAAGATGAGGAAGATCTGTAGTGGCGTTGACCTCTCCTTGTTCCCCTGCTTCTTCTTCGGCTCATTCTGCTTGCCAAACAGCCCGGGTTCCAGTCTGGCTTAGACCTAACCCCATTTGGGTTGGCCACACACGACAGACAATTAACCATTTCCATTTTTCTGAAATCAAGTCATGCAAAATGGTTAACCCATGGCTTGCCTTGGAACCCTTGGCTTACATGTTAGTGGTACTCTAGTTCTCTAAGCAATGTAGGACTATTCTCCCAAATGTGCTCATGCATGCACGCATCACTAGTAGGCTGCATCTGGGCCCTTATTCCAACTGGGGCAGGTTGTAACACAAAGCTCACAAGATAGGGGCAAATAGTCTACTTATCCGAACAGACTCATGACATGCGGCCTAGAAGAAGCCAGTAGTTTTATATTGAATCGGGGGAAATAAGAAACTTTGGTAGTGGCTTTGTCCCCACCATTTTTATGTCACCCATGTTGCTAGTCAAGAGGGAGCTACGCCCGCTGCGGCCCCGAGATCCCACTATCCCAGTGAGGATCGTATCTAAGAACTGCTGCTGCTGTTGGGATCAGGTTGACAGGCTGACATCGGTTTGTGGCTGCTACATGGCAAAACAACTATGCAACCAGGGTAGTTTTAGGACACGGGTTATTTGTATTGGTTTTGAAGCTGATTGTGTTAGTTAGTCAGTTGTATAGTTGTGGGTGAAACTTATACTTATGTGATAATTCAAGGGTTTAAAATGGGCTGATTCCATTTATCCAATATTTTGTTGTGTAGCTGTAATGCTTAACTACATATGGAATTGTTATACTATCCGTTTTATAATAATTTTGCAACATTGCTGCATGGTTATTTCCAAGGTTCTTAAGACTTCCAAGTTCCATCTTTATTTTATTAGTCTAGTTTTTATAGTACACTCCTCATTTCAGATTGGGTGTCCACAGCGAGGTGTTAAATTACTCTCAGATTTTTCCTTGCATCTGGTATCACAAGTTTGCAATAACACTGTTTTCTGCAAGTGTTCTGATATGTAGTGCCAATTTAGCTTCTCTTATTTTTTCAACAAAGTTACATGCTGCCTCATCTGTTGCACTTGAAGGACGTGAAAGACAAAAACATACTCGTTAATTCTGTTGGGCACGGTACCAGACTACCAATCGTCCTGTGATATCTTCTGATGGAATATTTGAACTGCAAAATGTACCTGTATTGCTGAACCATAGTTTTATTGCATTGTGATGTATGCCTATGCCATGTATATTTCCTCTTCACTGCATCTGCGTTAACTCTTTCTTTTATTATCTACTATGTGTGTTGTGTGCCCTATATGTACTTGTTTTTGAAAATTCAGTTTGCCTTGTTTGAAGCAGGATTCAGTTGGAGATAAATCTGCAACAATTGGTTCTGGGGAAATTGGAAAGGATTATGTAGCTTCAAAAGATCCTGAAGTTGGAGGTTTGTTAGTTGTAACATGCAATAGTAATTTCAGTTCAGTACCAGGCCACTTTTGGGTTCATATTGTCAAGTTGATTGTTGCTGATCAACTTCCGAATGCTCTTTGGCATCCTTAGGTGAAAATGGTAAAGCTGATGCTGATCCAGAAAGTTTTTCTGATATTGATGATTTGGAGGTACCTTTATCCATCCATCTGTTCAGCACACTTTCAGACTAATTTGTTGCGATCTCTGAGCCTGAAAGATGGCCAGATATGTTATTTGTGGTATCTAATTCTCCATTAATTTGGTAGGTGGACGGGTATCTTCACAATGAGGAAGAGACGCAGTACAAAAAGATAATTTGGGAGGAAATGAACAAAGAATACCTAGAGGTAGGTATTGTAACTCTAGCAACGTTAGGCGGTTCTTATTCTCACATGGGGTGCAAGTGTAACTATCTGCTGCTTAATTTGACAGGAACAAGCCGCAAAGGAAGCTTTAGCAGCTGAATTGGCAGCTAGAGGTGTTGGCGTGGGAGAGGGACAACAGAAAGTATGATATCTTACTAGTGTAACACAAGCCTCCTGTGTATGCTTAACATTTTCGATTGGGTTCATGATTGCCCATGCATTTTTCATGTAGAAACGGAGACGTAATGAAGACACGAAGAACTCAACACCTGCTGAAACACCAGCAGAAGCAACATACAATATGTTAAAACGAAAGGTAACAAACATATTGTTCAGCCATAGCCGCCCAAAACTTGCTTGTCCTGTGAACATTGTAATACATGTTAAGCTAAGCATGCAAACAAACTGGCATTTAATATATACCGTTGTTTCTGCAGGGACTTGGGTCAAAAATCAACGTCGAAGCAGTTGGTGGACTGTACAATGTATGTTTTATGAGTTTATGTTACTGAATTTATGGTTTTCTTTGGTTCTGTGAGGTTAATTGACTATTTATTTACAAATTACGCTTAGAATATCACCTGCATGAAATTACAATTGCTACTCATATTTTTTTTTTAAATCTGGTCTAATTTGTTATGTTTCCTGCAACCCAAATGCTTACTGCGAGCAGACTAAAGATGAAGCTAGTGAAGCAAATGAAAAAGGAGACATGGGCTTTGATGGAGAATATGCACATGACACTGGTGATGGTGAAACAATAGAAGGTGGCTATGACTATGCTGATTACAACAACGATGGCTATGCTGATGGTGGTGATGCTGGAGCCTACGAGGATTACGATGGGATTGATTACTAATATAGTACTAAAATTCTGAGAAAACAGCCCAACAAAATAAGTCTTGGTCAACCGGAAGGGGTTTATTTGGACAATGTATTATACTACCTCCGTACCAAAATATTAGCTGTTCTTTTAGGCGAGTTTTGTAGCACAAAGAAGTTCCAAGTAATGATATACCGAGGCACTGCACAGTGAAGTATATCGCTAACTTCAAATCTTGCACTATGGTCTGGTGAATATGGCAATATTCAATTCTGTTTTCCTCCCTTAAATCGTAGACATACCTTCAGTCTAGTGGACGCCGCACAACAAGACTAGTGTTGTCGTCTGGTGAATTTGTCAATATTGGGTGTTCATATTACTGAAAGAGATATAACTATGGGGGCTCTGAGTTGGCAAAAAAAATTAGGATGACTAGGGAAACACTTCTTTGGATTCTTAAATCGAAAGAGAGATTGAGAGAATTATATCGAACGATAAGTAGTGAAGAGTTTAATCATATGTAATACCTTAACCATCGCACCGAATAAGTGGATGCTTAATTAGACCGTGAAATGTTATCCTGCCAACGTCAGCTGAGAAGGGACAAAAAAATAGCATAGACGAAAGGTTGGGCCAAACCATCGTTCCCAACGGTACAGATCTATAACTGAGACATAGAGCTTATTATATGCAATGTCTTAACTTTTTCCAACTGAGCGACTAATCGGACTATAGTGCAGCAGAATGAGCTTTGGATGACCTGGACTATTATTGGAAAATCTTATTGGGACTAATAAGGGCTTTCCTGAATATCCAAAGCAAGTTTTGAATACCTGTTTTCTCTCTCTTGTTTGCTCTGTTGTGAACAAAGGTAGATGTTTCTTACTCAACCAGTTGAGAGGCCACCCCATCACCATGCCCCGTGTTTTGTAACGCGATACTATTTGACCAGTTTTATTCAGAATACTATTTTTTCTGGAGATTTTGTATTCATAACCCTGGCCGGAAATAAGATCATCGAGGTTACTAAACATGGTCAGTTATATCCGAGCAGGGATGCCCAGGAGATTCAGGCCGAGGTGGTCAAATGGAGCTTACAATTTGTATGTTTCCCTTGTTGATCCTGGGTCCTGTCTACGTCGGTTGAATTAGTTTGGAAATTCTAATGAAGCCCTGAGTTGCTCGTGTCTTTTTATAAATTTGTTTGGTTCCTTTTTGATTCACAACACTGATAGTTGATGCCAGACTACCAGTAGGTGGTACCTAGTTGCATATGTTTCTTTGGTTGAACACGGATGCTGAAACTCTGCTCCGTTGTCACTGATATAGTGGAACCTAGCTTTTGATCTTATGGTTAAAAAACCCGAAACAGTCATAGTTGATGCGCTCATCGAATTGAAAGCGAATGAAAACCCTGAGAATGAGATGTGGGATGACTCTTCTGAAATTGTGTCAATCTTCTGTTTCAGATTCTTTTATCAGTGCTTCCTGATTTGTTAAGAAACTTCTCCGCTCAAAACACAACAGATGAAATCACTGCACGCCAAGGCAAAAACTTGATGAGGTCACAACCAAACAAGAGCACATCGGGGCCGCTCAATGATGACCGAGCTCAGGCAAGGAGCAACATGAATAACCAGAAGAAATATACAAAGCAGGTATTGTGAGATGGATTTTGCTATAGTTGTAATATTGATAGCAGTTTAGCACGATAAAATTGTAACATTGTTTTTTTCCAACTGACAACAGTTAACTAATGAGAATCATGAGAACTCCAGCAGAACACTATACCACCTCCAGTGATGAGCAAAATCCATCTGGAACAGAAAATTAGGACCAATGGAATGGTACACAGTACGTAACTTATTTTCATGATTTTGATAGGCACGACAGTCAAGCATCCGACCAATAATAACCTTTTAATGAACAAATAAAAAGTTCTGAAATATACCAAGAGAAATTAAATAATTAATCTCTATTTGGTCAGACAAAAACTAAACGTTTGATGTATATATACTGGCAGACAAAACACATTTTTCAAGAAAAGTATAGATTTCGATTATACTTTTTTCTAATGAAATCAGCATAACAAATGAAGATGTGAGAAAATATAAACACTCTGCAGGTGATACCTCTTAAGAGAACTACTGTGAAATATTAGTAAAGAAAATAGCAATGGCGAGGAGAAACTATTCAACTCTTCAGCGATTCATCAATTCTCTTAAGAGTGCATTCTGTGTACAAAAACCAATTGGAAGCTTCAGCCTCAGAAGCCATCACCAATAGTCACCACAAGAGCACACACCATTCTTAAAATGATGGAAGCGACTGGAGTCCCGCACAATGATCTCATGGTCAACAATCTTTGAGATGTAGGTGAAAGCACTGTGGCAATCACCACAAACGCGCAGGTTCTTTGTGATCCTTATTGGACATCCAGGGGAAGTTGTGAGGAGGCCATATGCGAGAGCAAGCTTCTCGCTGTGCTCAGCAAGCAGGTTATTTTTCTCCTCATCGTCGACATCGTGGAGTGCAAAATTTGTCTCAGGGACATAACCCATAGATTTGATGCGATCAATCAGTCTCTCCAGAAGGGCATAAATCTGAGGGGATAGAGAATGCGATCGATCTCCAACAAAGAAAGACGCAGTTCCTTTCTTACCCTGGACCCAACTACAACCGGGCCTCTTCTTAATCCCGGAGTTCTTCATCAGGTTTCTGATTCTGGCTACATCCTTCCAACGCCTTGCATTAGCATATATGTTGGAGATGAGCGTGTAAGATCCATCATTCTCTGCATTCATCTCAACTAGCTTGTTTAGAGCATATTCAGCAAGTTCTACATTTGAATGTACTCTACAGGCACTAAGCAATGCAACCCAAACTACTGCAGTAGGCTCCATTGGCATGTCCTTGACCATATTCCATGCCCTATCTATCTGCCCGGAGCGGGCCAGCAAGTCAATGACACAAGCATAATGCTCTGCACTGGCAGCCACACCGTAGTCTCTGCTCATGCTGTCAAAGTAATCCAGGCCTCGATCAATCATTCTAGAATGGCTGCAAGCATATAGAACAACCAGGAATGATATATCATCAGGAACAAAGCCTGCCATTTGCATCTTGTCAAATATTTCCAAGGCCTCATTGCCACGACCATGCATCCCATATCCTGCCATCATTGATGTCCATGAAATGTCATTCCTTTGTGACATGCCATCAAATACATACCTAGCTGTATCGACATCACCACACTTTGCGTACATGTCAATAAGACAGTTTGCCACAAAGTATGTAGATGCTTCATATTGATGTTGACGAACCACATAAGCATGGATTTGCTTACCCACACGCAGGGCTGACAGATGTGCACAGGCCATCAGAATGCAGGAAACCGTAAATGCATTCGGGGCAACTGCGTGTGGTTTCGAGAGCATCTGTGAGAAAAGCTCGAGGGCATCATTAGAGTCCCCATATTGTGCATACCCACCTATCATCACAGTCCAAGTCACCACATTGCGTTCCTTTCGGGGTATAGAGTCAAATATAGAACGTGCAGCTTTGAAGATTCTGCACTTTGAGTACATATCTATTAAAGCATTGTGCACCATGAGATCCTGCTCATCACCAGTACCACCAAAATGATTATCCAAAGATAGAAGACGATTCTTCAGAGAGTAGGCATGAGTTTCCATACCCTGAGAATATGCTCCCAAGGAAGCACAAGCAGACAGCACAGAGATGATTGTGATAGAATTTGGCTCTGAACCAGAAAAGAGCATTTGTTGGAAAACATTGAGTGCCTCTTGGCCACATCCTCTCTGAGCATACCCGGCAATTACAGCAGTCCAGGTCACTACATCTGCTGAGATGTTTTCCTTGCGCATATTCTTAAAAATCTCAAAGGCTGCCTCAAAGTTCCCACTTTGGGAGTAGCCAGTCACAATTGCATTCCAAGAAACAACATCTTTAATTTCCATCATATTGAAAACCTTTACCGCATCCTTCATTGAACCACATTTTGCATAAGTATCAACCAGAGCATTGCCTACAAAAACATCTGGAAATGTACCATGCCGAATGGCATTTCCATGAATTTCTCTAGTTCGAGGTAGTGCCTTCAGAGAAGCACATGCAGGAAGAATGTTCACAATGCTAATGATGTCAGACCTATCATTTGTAGCCTTCTCATGGACAATCTTTGCCATTTTCGAGAACATATCCAACGCAGTCCATGGACTATTATGTCTAACATGGGCTGCAACAATTGAATTCCATGATATGACATCATCAATTCCCCTCTGAGCTATTTCCTCGAACACCTGGCTGGCTTCCTCCAGTGAACCACAGCGGGCATACATCGCCACCAATGCATTGCATACAAAGACGTTTGACTCAAAGCCATTGCAGCATATAAGTCCATGTAATGTGATACCACAACGGTACGAGGGTAGCTCTCCACAGGCCTTTAGTATATGCGGCAGAGTAAAATGGTCCGGTCTGGTTCCAGCACGCAGCATCCGGCAAGATACTGCAATGGCATGGTCAAGGTGGCCCTCTTTGATGTGTTCTCGGATGAGTAGATTCCACCAGACAGCTGGAGACGGCACAACATGCTCCAATGCTGTGAGAGCCTCATCTTTGGAACCACACGCAAGATAAGCAGCTACGACACCAGTACCCAAAGATCTCGGTGATAAAAACGGCTGAGATGGCAAAGGTGGAAACGACACTTCCAACAGCGACGCTGGATAAGAAAGAAGACCCGAAGAGATTAGCTGCTGGTGAATTTGATGGACTGCATTCAAAGACCTGCATTCCTTTAACAGGGCGGCGAAATGAACAGGTGAAACATCTCGACCAAAGCCTGCTGCATTTGCAACTGAGATGAACCACCTTACAGCAATTGGTGTTGTGACTCTTGGCAAGTTGAAAAGCATAATATTGTGCAGACTAATCCCTCAAAGCAGTCATCGCATCACTGTACAACGAAAAAGAACAAAATGAGAAGAAGGTGTCATACACATAGTCTTTCAATTAATACAAATTGATGTAAGGAGCAGGAAAGAAGAGTAGGCAAAGATCAAGAAGATAAATGCACACGCCCTCGAGCCTTACTGTGGCAGAGCTACACTAGAATGTCAGCAGGGGCAAAGTCCGGGTCAGAACCTGTCTCTGCGTGCGTAAAACTAGCTCACAGGCAATCTAGTTATCCTTTCGCTCAGAAGCTTGTTAATCTAGACTGTCCTGGCTTTAGCATTCATGCTGTACAATGTATCTGAGCTCAGTTTGAAATGAAATTCGGCGCACTGTGCACCACCCCCTTGTTAAAAAAAAGCTACTCCACATTGCATTTCTCTTGTTCGCATTGCTTACAAAATACTACTCCCTCTGTCCCAGAATACAAGAACGTTTTTGACACTATGCTAGTATTAAAAACTTTCTTATATTTTGGGACGGAGGGAGTACTACATGCTTGAGCTGAACATACTACGAATTTAGTGCTTAATTTCTATTACACTAGAATTAAATTCAAGACTGGGCACGCATCCATCTCACACATGACACATGGACTGACGGACACCACAAGTGGGCAAGGAGAGGCGAGGAGACAGAAAATTACCAGCAGGGAGAGAGCGAGTCGCTGAATCACACGCACGCACGCCGCCGCTTCCAGCGCTTGATGATCGACTGTTTTTTGCTCCGGTTGCTAACAAAGTTCTGCTCTCCGGCGGCAGCGAGTGGTTTGTGGTTCCAGCGCAGCCGCCCCGCCCCCCGCCTCGTCCCTTGGCTTGGCGGTGGCAGCGACGACTGGGAGAGGGAACGGCCGAGCGGCGCCGCGCGAAGCTCTGCTGGTCGCCGGTCGAGGTTCAGGCGCTGGTTGGAGCTGGCGACCGGGCCGGAGTGCCAGCGGCGCGTGCGGGTGCGGCCGTGCGGCGCCGTGCTAGGGCGGAGGGTGAGCAGAAAGAAAGAAAGAAGCAGGAGGGAGCGCGCTGGAGCGAGCGGGGCCTGACGGAATCCAGCACTCGTTTGCGTTGTTGCCTTGGGCTTTCGTTGGGCCGGGCTTTAAATGAGCGGAGTCAGACGGAAGCAGACTCGTTGTGGGCTGAGCCCAGCTCCGGCTCGGGCGGAGGTCGGGCTCACCTCCGCCCTCGCCGTCGCCGGCTCGATTCGGCCGGCCGCCGCCGTCCCGACCCCTTCTGGTCCTCCCACAGTCTCCAACACTACATCCATCGCTAGTCCGGCTAACCTAGCCCGCAATTCCTCTCAGCCCCTCCACGCTGAAACCCCAAATCCAACAAAACTCTTAACACACACATACACATGGCCATCGCAGAGCGAAACCGCGACCTCAACGAGAGAGCAAAACAAACTACGACTCCCAGGTAAGCAGTGAGCTCATCTCGGATTCTTGACAGCTGCAAAGCAAATCTGTGGGATCCTTTTAAAACGTACTCCATGTGTGATTAACAACGACTCCTGACAGCGAGTGTCATCAGATTTGGACCCTAGCTGTAGCTAATGGCTGGGCATTTCAGTGCCGGTCTCTTTCTGCTTCGTCGCCCCCGTTTGCCCTCGCCTCATTTCTTCCCAGGGAGCTTCTACCTGCAGCCCATCGCCACCTAGAACTGCATTTTTTTAGACTACACCTAGAACCGCATTATTATCATTCTTGTAATTTTCTGATTTTCTTTTCTTTTCTTTTTCGAGCACTTCTGATTATCTTTTCGTGTCCTTTTCACGGCAAGATCCAGGTTTTGATTCTCCAAGGCTTTAGTTTTGCTACTTCTAACCGTCTGTGCCATTACTATGTTTAATCAAGGACTAAATAAACATTATGCTTCAGTAATCACAATGTGATGACAGCAATTTCACACCACGCAGAAAGGGGAAATGGAAAAGGAATAAACTGTGATGGGAAATAAACAAAAGGTGTTAGGAAACTAGCAACATCGAGCTGAAACTTTTGATCCCCAACTAGAAAATGAAGTTAAACTTTTCAGGAAAAAGAAGGTGCCCTTAGAGCTAACTCATGCATTCTGAAGGGTGTGTGCTGGAATGTTGCAGAATTTTTTAGATGCACAGATCCAAGATTCCTATTCAAAATACATCAGCTCTTAACAAGTTCCGCAGCAAAAATTACCATATATATATATATATATATATATATATATATATATATATATATATCCAATCTGACTAGAGGAGAGAAAGAAGACCTGACAGAGTTAGACTGCATGCTTTCTTCAGAAAAGAATTTCACTAGTAAAACAAGTTGTGAAGCAGCAAATAATCACAACACTGGAAAGCTATCATCTTCATTGCAGCAAATGCTAGCGTACATGAAGCTGAAATTCACATGGCCAAATGTAGTCCGAAAAACTCAAAATCTATACATTGGCAATTCCTACCAAACAGCTAACCAAACAAAAAGTGAAAACAAACTAACTCAAACTGACATGCCGAAAAAAGAGAAACACAACAAATCGGAAGGCAGGCGTATCTGTGTATGGCCACATAGCAGTACGGCAGAACCCGTTCAATGAAGAACCAGATCTGAGCAGATCTTATTCAAGCCTCTGGTGATCCATAACCCATGATCCGGTCTGCTACTCTGCTGATCCGTAACTATATATAGCCTTTATCTCCACATGCATAATGTACACAAACTAGGCCTTCAAACTCCTTATGTCCAGTGATCTGAATATTCATCTTGTTGAGACTGGAAGCTGGACAGAACATAAAAAAACTCACCTATTGCTACACTGTGAGTGTGTCTCAAAATCTGGTGAAGCACCATGCTCACTCATACTACCTCTCGACAAGTTTCGCATTCTCTGCCAGAACTTCCTGTTCTTGCCTGTCATCAGAGGGCCAGAGCTGGACTGCATGCGGAAAGAACCTGAATCAGCAGCTGGAGTGAAGACAGGTGTTGAGCCAAACATCTCAGATAATAGCACCCTCTCCGCTTCCATGCCAGTTACATCGTGAGCCGCTGTAGTACGAGCCGCCAATTCCTGGCTGAAACTTCCCGAACCAAGGCCCTCATCACCCTCACTGCAGACAAGCTTCAAGGCCTGCACAACTTCGCTCATGCTCGGTCGGTGTGCAACCTCAGGCTGTACACACATGGATGCGATGGCAGCTGCTTTTGCCACGTTGTCTAGTGGCACATCAGGGCCAAGAAGCGGATCAACAGCTTGACGCAAGCCCACCACATTTGTCAGATATGGGCGAGCCCATGCGACTAGGCTTTCTTGGCCCGCAGGCTGAGACATGTCCACAGGCTTCCTACCTGTGAGAAGCTCAAGTAATACGACGCCATAGCTGTATACATCACTCTTGACAAGAAGATGGCCCGTCATGGCGTACTCCGGTGCAACATAGCTGAGAAGAAAGACAGAATATCATATCATGTTTAAAATTATATCAAGACGGTGAGGAGGAGATAGTCTATACCCGAATGTTCCCATGACACGAGTGGAGATGTGCTGGTTACCCTCCCCCCTCGCAGTCCTGGCCAGGCCAAAGTCTGAAACTTTTGGTGTGAAATCATGCTCTAGCAGTATGTTGCTTGACTTGAAATCACGATGGATCACACAAGGGCTTGAGTCTTCATGCAGATATGCTAGTGCCCGCCCTGCCCCCAGGGCTATCTTCATACGTGCATTCCAATCAAGTGGAGCTATCTCGCGATCGGCTCCTACAATGAGCCAACACATTAAGTAATTAGTTTCAATCAACTGCTGACACTTCTATATACTGGCGGAGTTCAATCTGCAATAACATACTTACCATGCAAATGGGACTCAACGCTGCCATTTGGAATAAGCTCATATACCAGACACCGCGCGTTCTCCTCTACGCATATGCCCAACAACTTGACCAAATTTCGGTGATGCAAGCGTCCCAGCATCTCAACCTCTGCCAAGAACTCTCGTTCACCTTGGCCATCAAATCTTTTCAGAACCTTTACCGCAACTGTGGTTCCATCTTCAAGTGTCCCTTGGTACACACATCCGAAGCCACCTTCCCCAACTATCGACGAGTCATCAAAGCCATTTGTAGCCTTTTCTATCTCAGCAAATTTGAATGTCTTTGCCTGCCCTGTGTATGCTGCCATACTTGATCCCAGTGAACTTGATGGACCTGATTGTGTACTACGGCGACCAGCTAAAAGTGTGTTACACGTCCCTGCAATCATGAGGTGTTTCAGGACGGAAACTTGTTGCTGGTAAAAATGGACAGATATTACTTTAACAACAAAATGATAGAGACGTTCAGAAGTGAAAACGCCTCATCTGAAATGCTACCATAAATGCTGTGGGTTAGCAGTTTAAATGTAGACTATCTTTTTACTAAAAGTTGGCTGTGTGCATCACAATGATGCAGAGGCTGGGGTTATCCCCTTTTCGATCTTTTGAGAAAAATAATAAAATTTATTTTTCCATTCTGACCTATTATTATCTGAAAAATATGCTTGGCATATGCAGATTTGATATTTCTCACTCGTCTGAGTAATTGTTATTTCTGGGTCAACCGAGTTGCACATCATCAAGTCTACGGTAGCACAAAAACGTTTGTGCAAATTTGTGTCTAGAAATGTTTAACTGACCAGCTGCACATCTCTAAACCTAATTTCTAACATGTGCAGCTACTGAATTAACCGTTAGATTAAGAATCAACTTTCAAAATCATCCACTTCATGAAGGATGATGCCAAGGCCGGGGATAACGAAGCTTCCATTTTCTATAAAGACAGACCCAGTGCTAGAAGCTCCCAGATTAGGTGGGGTCTGTGGAAGGATCATACGACGATAACATCGTGGCTTTACATGTCTATTTTATAGGTACAAATTAGTGTATACGACCAGGACAAAATATCGAAAATATGATTATGGGGTGCAGTTTTTCCATATGGGATGTTCGAAAGCATGTGCTGCATCGGAGGCCAAGGCTGTATCTCATGTGGCACAATAAAATATGTCAACTATACGGTATTCCCTCCCAAAGGGCATTACTGGAAATATTTGCCTATAGGACACATTGAATTCAATAGCCAGTTGGAACTGGAAACACCAGGCTGAAAATGTGTAGCTAGTGTTCTGCTGTCAATCGAACAGCTAAGGCAAGTAACATCACAATATAATATGATTATAGATATTAGAAGGACATGTACACATACCGGAAGACCTGGAAATTTTTGGAATTGCACTATGTGGATATCCTGGAGCCATGTCATCTGAATCCCTGAATCTGAGTATCAGCAACCATGCAGCCACAGTGCAAATAATCAATGCTATAACAGTGGATAGAACAGCAATAGCAATTACGCTCCCATTCACTTTTTTGGGGGGTTTTCTTACATCAACCCCCAGGGGCTTCATTGCCCTTGCATTTCTGCTGTTGCCGAATGCACCAGCTGGTGCTGAAGGTGGAGAAGGAGGAAGCCCTGAACAAAATACAGATCTTTGGTGAAACTCTTAGTGCAGAAGTTCAGAATGCTTAAGAATGAGATTGATGAGCATGACGCACTGGATCCACTGATGTTTATGAGATCAATCAATGACTACAGTATACTGAAAATAGCTGGTAGCATTGACCAACTACAAGAAATAACCAAATAAGAGAGTCCAAGGACACAAGCAAAGAATGCATACCTGGATAGACAACATAGAGAATCTCATAGTCCCCGAAAACCGACGGTTTGAGAGAAATCTTTTTGCTCCACAAGCTTTGAAATGTCGACAAGGCAGTAGCTTTATCAAAATTCACATGCATTGGTACCAGATGCACAAGAACTACTGTCTTGTCAGGTTGATCGCCAGCCACATTTGCACCCATAACACGAACCTGCCGCCGTGCCATGTTTACCCCAGATCCCACTTCGTCAGCAAAATCCGAAACT
Organism: Aegilops umbellulata; assembly: GCA_032464435.1. Lineage (NCBI taxonomy): Eukaryota > Viridiplantae > Streptophyta > Magnoliopsida > Poales > Poaceae > Aegilops > Aegilops umbellulata. The sequence continues at coordinate 601,638,393 of CP136060.1, forward strand.
AACGGAAAGAATGAATAAAGGTCCACACTTAAACGGATTCCAACTTTAATTGGTAGAACACAAGCACATGGAGCTCCCGCGGGTGGATCCGTTAGAGGCTCTGGGCACACTAACGATTTGCAATCTGCATATTAATGCTTCACTAGGTAAGAATCATCAGTATTACCCAATATGCACAGATTCAGCATGTAAAGTTTGAAATGACAAAGATATGAGAATACATAAAGAAAAATGTACCTAAATTAGGTGGTGGTGGGGGCAATGCCCAAATAGGATGAGTTGATGGTGCTTTGGGATCTGTTTCAGGAGGAATTGGTGGAAGAGTAGGAGAAACACGAGGTCCTGAAAATGATTGAAGTTTCAAATATCTGTATTGAAATCAGGAGAGAATACCAAACAAGGCAAAGTAAGAAGGCTTGAAAGTACTTTTGCTGCCATTAGAGGGGCCCTTTGGCAACATTGGTGGAGGAGATGGAGGATGCACATGGAGGTTTGGATGGCCTGGACATGAAAGAAAATCGAAAGTCTTAGTAATATAAAATGAAACAAATGTTTTCTTTGTCAGAAAATGAAACCAATGTTTTATCGAAGGAAGAACTACCATTACCTTGAATCATCGGTGGAGGTGCATGATGATTTTGCCTTTTAGCCCCAACCTGCTGTGGAGGTTGAGCTCGCAAGACGTCGGGACCTATAACACTGAACTTTTGAGAATCTTAACACTCACAATAGATAATAGCTAGGTTTTTCAAGAGGCATTATGCTGAACCTTGAGCATGGGGTGGTGGGTAAGATGGGGAAAATGATGGGCGTTCTCCTTTCGTTGGTGTCGGAGGATGAGATCTGCTAGTGGGTGCTGGTTTAGGAGCTACCCCTAACGATGGGGGTTGAGCATGCGGAACCGTTGATGCATTCCTCGGAAGTGTAGGCATATTTGTGTTGTGGGGCAGAGGACTAGCTGCAGGCGCAAACCCTGAAATCAGGAATTTCAGTAGTCAAGATACATTGTCTTTCACAAACAAGCTGCCAATTTTATTTAATTTTTTGAGATTACCTCTAGTTGGTGATTTGTGAACCGGTGCAGTACTAGGTTCCTTTGGTGGAGGTGCACGCTGAATGTCATGGTTCTTACCACTTGCAGGAGGGGAAGTATTTGCTGGGGGTGCAGTGTTTCCTACAATAAACACGGAGTTCAATATCTAAGAACAAATAACATGTAAGAACATTCTCAAACAAATAGCAACAGATTTTTTTTTAATACTCACCATTTTTATGCTTGGCATTTGGAGCTTGTGCTTGCTGTTGAGGTGCGTGCGCGATAATAGGTGGTGAAATTGGAGGTTTCACATGTTCCGGAGGAACTGCTAAGAAGAACGGTAATCGGTAAAATATATGCGACCTGTCAAATTTGATCTATCCCATGGAAGTAATTTACCTGGAGTGGAAGGAGGAACTGCCGGGAAAATGCCTTCAGGTGGTGGATATGGAGGGATATCATTACCTGGAGAGGGAGAATGCAGGAGTGAATAATGAGGGAAGGAACATATTTGCACATTTTTTTATGAACTTTCGGTACATCAAGAATTCGGGAACGCAAGCTTATGAATCGTTGCCAGCAGAATATATACCTGATCCAATTGGTGTACCTGGTTGATTGTTCACAGAAGGAGGCGGCGCTAGTGGTACATTAGGCTTCACAGCCACAGATGGAGTAGGAGCTTGAACCGAAGATAGTGAAGGAGGAGGCGCTAGTGGCACATTAGGCTTCACAGCCACAGATGGAGTAGGAGCCTGAGCTGAAGGTAGTGAAGGAGGAGGTGCTAGTGGCACATTAGGCTTCACAGCCACAGATGGAGTAGGAGCCTGAGCTGAAGGTAGTGAAGGAGGAGGTGCTAGTGGCACATTAGGCTTCACAGCCACAGATGGAGTCGGAGCCTGAACTAAAGGTAGTGAAGCAGGAGGTGCTAGTGGCACATTAGGCTTCACAGCCACAGATGGAGTAGGAGCCTGAACTGAAGGCAGCAATGCAGGTGACCCGGGAAGTATTGGTGTGGGGTTTCCAGCTGCAGCTTGCGGCGGCGGAGCTGCTGCCGGGGGTACCACCTCGGTGACAGCAGGAGGAGGAGCAGGCTCAACTGGAGGAGACACAGACACAGCCGGAGGAGGAGCAGGCTCAACTGGAGGAGACACAGACACAGCCGGAGGAGGAGCAGGCTCAACTGGAGGAGACACAGACACAGCCAGAGGAGGCACAGACACGACCGGAGGCGGCGCAGACACGACCGGAGGCGGCGCAGACACGACTGGAGGAGACGCGGACACTACTGGAGGCGACGCAGACTCAGCCGGAGGAGGTGCATTATAACCTACACAAGATTCAGTTAGTGATGCACACATCAGATTTGGAAATGCCGTGTCTGACTGAATGTGAGCTACCTTTAGGGGGGGCTACCGGAGCCGGTGCGGCCTGCGGTTCAGCCGGAACTGCAGGGCTAACAGCCCCCTTCTGGAGGGGAGGGCTTGCTGATGGAGTAGGGGGTGCTGCAACAGATCAATGTAAGGAAGGGCCTGCACATCCATGTTTGCTGATGATCTTTGAAAATTCAGAGCTACCTGCTGGAAGAATCACTGGGCCGAGGGCAGAGGAAGGTCCAGGAGGACTGGAAGCTTGTCCTTGATCGATAGGGGAACTACCAACCCCGGGAGCAGGCGCCAGATCAGTACCTAGAGTGGAGTGAAGAACACAGGTTCAGGGAACAGGTAAAGCGTGTAGTGTACATTACTAACTGTGTAATGAATAAGCTATGAGTTTAATAATATCGGACAATCTACAGGTTGCTATCGGAGGCAAATCTCCAGTGTCTTTTCACCACATAAGTTGCAAAGCAAGAGCAATTATTGAAAGCTTGCAACATGAAAATGGCACACAGTGATGCATCATCCGACGCATGCGGCCAAAAATTATTAATTGTTCTTGCGATATCACGGCCAAAAACACAGGTAGATGAGGCAGCAAGCACATGCGACGCAATTAAAGTGGCTCGCAGTTGCGGTGACAGCCAAAGACAGGGGAACGGGAAATGCCAAGACGCCGACATTGCGCCGTCCCTCTTGATGAAAATTCAGAAGCAAGGAACGCACATGCGCCTAGTCCTAGCAAGCTTGAGAAAACTGTCCTACGGGTTGCTCAAATCCTGAATAAAAAACTGTGAACTGCAGTTTCGTAGCAACAGATCAGCTGAAATTTGTTTTTTTTTTTTTTTTGCGAATGAGCTAGAAATTTGTTGAATCCACAAGTTTCCCCATCAAATTGCTCAGCTGAGGCAAAAGAAGAAAAAAAGACAAGCAAGCATTCGCATTGTCCAGCAGCAGCACATGAGCTGATCCCCAATTTCCCAAACAAACCACACCCTGAAACCTGAGGAGAAGAGGAGAAGAAAGCTGAAACTTGAGCAATGCTCACCTGTGGATCCAAGAAGGGAAGCAAGAAGCAGCACCGCCGCGCAAGCAAGACGCCGCATCTCGCCGTCGCCTGAAGCCACGCGCGCACACAAGCTCCTGGCCAGAGCTGCCGCAGAAGCAAGGGGATCACAGCCACCTCGGTTCAGCCGCGGCGCCGCACCCGCACCCGCAAGAAGCCCCTAGAGCGGCTGAAAAGGAGGGAGCCTGACCGCCATTCGGGTAGCACGCCATGAGCAACCGCGGGCCCATGTGGGGAGGGAGGGACAGGGAGGGAGTAGGGAAGAGCAGCGCGAGGGAGGGGGAGGAGGAGGAGGCGGCGGCCAAGGCACCGAACACCACTAGTACCAGTACAGTATAGTACCAGTACTTGTACAAGCAGTAGCAGCTACAGGTAAATGTAAATCACGCACCCTGAAAAGAGAGCCCACCCTAGTAGCAGCAGAATTTATTAACTAAAGGCGAAAGCGGTGGTGATCCAGGCAGCAAGAAACCGATGCGGATGCCGGTGCCATGCCCGGGTCGAGGAACCAGCGACAGGCGGCCGGGTGAAGAAAACATTCGTTGCTTCCTGCCCGTGCCCTCGCCCACGCACCACCGCGCACCGTTGCACGCACGAGGCCGAAAGAATCTCGTGATCTTTGGCCTGGTTTAGTTTAACCATGGACGCTAGTACCACGAACTGGTAGTGATGGTACCGCCGCGAGACGCAAATGCAGATTTTTGGCGCTGCAATTAATCCAGCTAGCCCGTAGTCCGTCCGTCCGTCCCTCTCGCTGTGGGGCTTTGGTTATCCTTTGTCCTCCCGCCAGCCTGTTCTGCCCTGGGAAAATTACCGGCTCCGGCCACCCCAGCTTGTCGCTTTACCACTGTGCGTACGTACGTACACAGTGCAATGTAGTGGCCGTGGCCTTGCGTTTGGATGGGAGCAGCACGAGCCCCTGAGAAATTCGGCAGGCCCGGTTCCCCTGCCCGTGCGCGCGCGCGGGCGGTGCCACGGACACGGACGCGGACGGGGACACTGTGCCGGTGGATCACGGGGCCGTGTCGGCCGAGCGCGGCCGCCGTGAACGAGCGGGCGGGCATCGGATGCTGCGTGCCCTGGGCAGAGAACACGCGGTCTGGTCTGGCCCTCGCATGCAGATCAGCACATGAATGTGTGCATGCGACGGGAGGCTATGTTTGATGGGGTAATCCTGATCCTGACACGGAGATTTGTCGCTGTTTGCTCTGCCGCGACGTACGTCGGTACGCTAGCCGGCCCGTTCGTTTTCGGGAATCGAGGCGCTGTGGAGTCGCCGTCGCCGACGGAGACCGCCAAACCGGCGGCGATCTCGCGTGTCAGCCGAGATAGCTGGCCATCTGCTGTAGTAGGTTTGTTCTTCTTTTCCTTAAAAAAAAGGATAAATGTGTCAAGCTCCCAAGTTGGACTAGGCTCAACTCGTCCTATACTAAAATTCGAGCGAGCTCAAGCTAAGCAAAACTCAAGATCAGGATATACGAAGTGCCTTGTGTTCAGCTTGTATCGATCTCGAACTAAATAAGATGATTTCTTTTTAGTAAACTAAGATAACTAGAAGAACGCCCGTGCGTTGCAACGGAGTCACATTAACTTTAAGAGTTCAATATTAATATTCTCATACATATCAAGTGACATTGGCGACCTTTTTTACCATCAAATCATCACACACACACTCTCCCTCCCTCTTCCTCACTCTCTCTCCCCCTCTCCCTCTCTCTCTCTCTAACACACACATATCCATCTTATTGGGTACGGGACCATAATCCATCTATTTCACACACACACACGCTAGTGCATAACAATATGGATTATGTGTATTATATTTGCCACCACAACTGAGGAAATTAATTTCATGTAAATCGGCCAGCCACAACCCCAAGAATACGCGGAGGAGGTGGCCCGGGTCTGCGTCGGCGTCGTCCGGCACGGGCCACGGGCCCGCTTCCAAGTGCGTCTACGCGCCGGCCACCCACGCCGAGACCTTCAAGTGCCGCTTCCACCGCACCAACTCTCAGGGCCACGGCCATGGCCAGGGCCAGGAAAGCCGCCCTTCTTCGCCCCCTTCACCGGCCGCGGCATCCGGCCTCGCCGTCCTCGTCCTCTGATACTGTCGCGACCTAGTGACGTAGCCCAAGCATCGGTCTCGAATCAAGGAAGATCATATACATGTCATAAGAAAGGGAGTTTATTTACTGCTCCCTCGATGTATTGTTTCCTTTGTTTGGAGATTGATTACCATTCGTGAGTTAAGGTAAGGTTAATGTGATTGAGCGATTTTTCTGAAAATTAATTATTTGTTTTCTAATTAATGTGATTGAGTGATTTAAGGTAAATGTTAATTAATTTAGATTTGATCTTTAGAGATTGTCCGTGATTGATTCTACATTACTAAATAACTTGCGCCGGTATGGAAAGTTCTGGACTGTTCAGATTTCTTTTGTTGTTTGAGAGGGTGACGTGAAAATAAACCGATGAAGTGGGGGAGGGGACTGTCGGGGAAACTGATCCACGAGCACCTATGGGGACCGAGCCCCCTTTCGGTTCGGCGGGGGGCGGAGGTCGCACGAAGAGCAGATCGAGGCGGAGCACACGAGCAGTTTACCCAGCTTCGGAGCTCTCCGGAGAGATAATACTCCTACTGCTGCATTGTGGTTTGTATTGGGTTCTTGCTCGGGAGCGCTGAGTGCTATAGTACACACCGGCAGCTAACGAGACCGAGCGTGAGTGTTCTACTGTTCCTCTCCCCCCTACGTTGCGCATGGACCTCCTTTTATATGCTCAAGGGGTCACCAACAGGTGGCAACATAGACAAGGGTAAAAATGGAAAGGTGTTGCAGTTGGTACACCTACTTGTACAGTGTATCATACCTAACCCTGACGGCAGGGGACAAGGGCATTAAATGCCCATCTGCGTCGCCCAAACAGTGCAGAAAAGGGACCGTCAGGGACGCCACCGTTCGCCACGATGGCAATCTTGTCAGCGCCGCTTGCCACCGTGTACCGCTGGCTGCACAGCCTCCCGCCACGTACGCCTGGAAAGGCCCCAGAGCGACACGTTGGTGGATGTGCTGGAGCGTGGGTACGGAGTGGTAACTTGCCGCGGCAAACGGCTTGCCGCGGTCGTTGCCTTGTCGCGTCCGGAGGCTTGCCGCTCACCGGGCCTCGCCGGGACGCGTGGCGCGTTGCGGCGAGTTCCTTGAGATGCCTTGATTGGCCTTCCCGGCAAGTTCCTCTTGCCGGGGTCTTGTGCCTTGAGTGGCCTTCCCGGCAAGCTCCTCTTGCCGGGGCCTTGTCTCGTTGGCTTGAATACTTTGTTCTTGAATGGCTCCAAAGGAACCACAGAGGACCTTGGCGGTCGCCTGGCAAGCCTTGCCGCGGGGTGCTGCGACTGCCCATGCACAAGTTCGGGATACTAGGGTACCCCTACTCTAGTACACCGACAGGAGCCCCCGGGCCTGGGCCATACACGGTGCCGAGCGCTGTTGGGCCAGGTCCAAAACAGGGCACGGGCACGCGCGGCCTGGGGCACGCCGTATCTTATTCCGTATCCACCGCGCCCTCCGCGAACGGCACGCGTCGATTGCGGCGTCGTGGGAGGGATCGTGGGTGGTTTCTTTATTCGGAAAGGTGAAACGTCCGCCCCCTCCCTCCTTATAAGCAGGGGAAACAGGGGCAGTTCGCCCATCCGCCCGTTGCTATTCCATCCTCGAAAATCTCCGCCACTCCCCTTCTTCCCAAAGCCGAAAGAGAGCAGCGCTCCGCCCCCCATCGTCACCAGCACCACCCACGCCGTCGACCTCCCTCACCACTTCCGCCATGGCTCCGAAAGCCGATAAGGGGAAGGTCGTGAAGTCGGCCGAGGCGCAGCGGCTCGCGGCGCTGCGGAAGGAGCAGGCAATCTTCCCCCCAAGCTTACCGCGGGGGATCTGAGGGAGTACTACTACCTCTTCTGGTCGACGGAGACGCGGGCGCACCCGCGCACAAAGGTACTTCCAGCCGCCGCTTGGAAAATGGCTCCAACTGGGTACCCTTTCTTCGCCTTGTTCTTCTACTGCGGGCTCTGCCCGCCTTTCTCTGAGTTCTTCTGCGACATTATGAACACCTACGGGCTCCGCCTCCTTGACTTCACCCCCAATGCTGTCCTGACCATGGCAGTTTTTGCACATCTCTGCGAAAACTTTGTCGGAGTCCACCCAAATGTAGCCCTTTTCCGTCACTTCTTTTCACCCCGAGTTGAGAAAGGAGAACCTTTATCCGGCGGAATCGCCTGGATCTCGAAAGCCGGCAAGAAGGATGCTTATCTGGAGGGAGAGTTCCGCAGCAAGTGGGAGGAATGGAGGGCGGATTGGTGCTGGATTGTTGAGGAGAACCCGCAGCCGTTTACCGCCCGGCGCCAAACTCCAGTAGTGCGCGGCAGCGATTGGAGCAACGTGGCCCCGGAAGACGACAGGCTGAAGATTGCCGTCGCCCGGATCCAACGCCTCAGGCTTGCCGGGCTCACTGTAGGCGCAGTTGGCGCATATTTCCTTCGCCGCCGCATCGCCCCCCTGCAGGAGAGGAGGAGACCTGCCTGGGAGTTCAAGAACGCGGCGGATATCATGAGGCTGCGTCCGGGCCTCAACTTCAACTTCACTGTTCTGGAGCTCAACGCGATGCTCCAGGAGCTGTTCAAGTACGACCCTCAGCATCCCGAAGTGTTCAGGTTGCCGAGGGGCGTCGTTCCGCTGTGCAACAACTCCTCGCTCGACCGCATCCGTGCAATGATGCCGTTGTGCGACTCGCATGGAATTGACCCAGCTTGGATAGAGCCTGCAGACGACGTCGTGCAGGCGTTCTTCGATGGCTTGGTAGAGGTGCCGATCCGTGCTGACGAGCAGAGGGGCCTCACCCGGGACACCACCGACGAGGAGATCAAGCGCATCGCCACTAGGCTGGAAGAGGCGGCGGCAGCTGCAGCCGCGGGCGAGTTTGGGTTCACCGTGGAGGAGGCAGAGGCAGCAGAGGCGGCAAACCTTGCCGAGCGAGAGGGGCTTGCCGGCGAGGAAGAGCCTGCCGGGCATGACGTCGGGCCGAGCGAGCCCGCCGAGGATACGAGCGGCTCGTTGGAGATCGGCTCCTCTTCCTCTTCATCTTCGGGCAGCTTGCCGCAAGCAGAGCCCCCGACTCCACCAAGAAGGCGTCTCCGCAAGGCCGGGGACGCAGCGGAGCGGCAGATGAGTCAACCCCCGCCGCGCCGCATGACACGCTCCACCGCGGCAAGTTCTGTTGCCGCGGAAGCACCTCACGCCGCTGTGGCAATTGGAGCGGGGTCTTCCCGGTCCGCCGCTCCAGCTCCCGCCAAGCGGCCAAGGGATCCTACTGCTCCGCCTCCTCGCGCCGGAGGTGAGCCAGGCTTTGACTTCTCCGCGCTCAGCTCCGACGAGGAAGAAGAAGAGTAAGATTCTTGTTCTGCTTGTATTTCATTTGCTTTACTCTGAACTCATCCCTTTTTAGGACTCTGGCCCAGAGAGCGGCGAAGAGAGCCAAGGTCCTGGTGATTGTCATCGAGGACGACCCACCGTGTCAGCAGGGGGCGCGCCCGAGACAAACTTGCCGGACCCGGCAACTGTTCTTCAGAGCAGCCCCCAGCGTAAGTATATGGTTCGCTTCCCGCTGTTAGGCACGCATGGATACTCTTCGTCTGCTGATATCTGACCGTTGGTTTGGGTAGGAGCAGAGCAGCCCCACCAGGAGTGTCCGGAGACCGCCCCCGACATGCCATCTGCTTCGACCACACCGCCAAGGGAGAGTTCTCCGGCAAGGGAGAATCCTCCGACAAGGGAGAGCTCTCCGGCAAGGGAGAGCTCTCCGGCAAGGGAGAAGTCTCCGGCAAGGGACAGCACCAGCGCCCCCCCGGCGGCGGAGACCACTACCGCAGAGCCCGGTACAGGTAATCCCCTTGCTTCGAAACTTCCCTTGGGTTCGTCTTAGTTTGATCTTCTTTTTGGATATTTGCTTGACTTTTCTTCCTTTTTCGGCCGTCAGATCCATCTACTGCGGAGCCGATGGAGACCGAGGTTGCTGTCGACGACGCTGCCGCCACCGAAGAAGCGGCCGGCGCTGATGATCCCGCCGGCGAAGAGGCCGCCAAGGCTGCCGCCGCAACAGCTGACGAGGGGTTTGGCGATTGCACTGACGGCCCTGAGGCCGCAGGAGCGCCAGGCGCTTCGCCGGCCGCCGACCCTTCCGCCGCTGCCGCAGCGCCAGACTCCGAAGAGCCCCAGCCAAGCGTCTACTTGAAGGCCGGCGATGGTGTCTTCATCAACCTCCCCTGGGCGTCAAGGTCCAGGGCGCCGGTTGAAGGAGAAAGCTTTGACGTGGAGGTGCTCGCCTCCGCTGGGTTGACGCTGGTTGACGCGCCAAGCAGCAGCAGCGGCGAGCCCGAGGAGGAGCGGCTGTTGCGGAAGCTGCTGTCGCTCTACCGCGCCCGGCAAGCCAAGCTGGAATCCCGCGAAGCGCTTGCCGCGAAGGCGGGAGCAGATATTGAGAAGCGCGCGGAGGAGCTCCGAGGTATCAACCAGGCAGCTCTCCGGTCTCTGGCGGAGGAGCGGGAGCGGCTTGATGAAGAGCAGAAGGCCTTCCTCCTCGAGAAGGCTGACGTCGAAGAGCGGCAGCGGCTTGCCGCTGAGAAGCTGTCCGCGCAGGAGGGCGAGCTGGCGCAGCGGAAGGTCAACCTTGATAGCCACGAGGAGGAGCTCGCCGCGCACGAGCGAACACTCGGCGGAGCTATCAAGCAAGAGGAGGACGCTGCCGCAGTTGCCGAGGCCGCCAAGAAGGAGCTGGAGACGAAGGTGGCGTAGCTGGAGGCCGATCTCAAGGCGAGCGGCGAGGAGCTTGCCGCGCTCAAGCGTGAGCGGGAGAAGGACGCCCTCAGCCACTCAAAGCTGCAGGCCCGCCTCGCCGAGAAGGACAAGGAGCTTAGCGCCGCCAAGGACTCCAACGCAGATCTTGAGTTGAAGCTGACCACTTTGACCAAGACGCTGGACGGCGCCAGGGAGCAGGAGGTGGCCTTGAAGGAGGAGATCAAGGCCGACAAGGCGCTGCTGGAGAATATCGCCGTCACCCAGAACACTTTCAGGGAGACTGTGGAGCACTGGACGGAGAGTCTTGTGAACGCTGCCGCAGATATTGACAGGGAGCTGGCGCAGCTAGGGATGGAGGATCTCGGGTATCCCTCCGATGAGAACCTCCAATCCAGCGCCAAGCTCACCTTGTTCTTCAAAGGCGTGGCGACGGCCCTCCAGCGACTCCGGGAGAGGATCCCAAAGCAGTTGGCCGACGAGTCGTGCAAGATCTGCGCGGGAGCTCTTCAAAAAGTGTTGGTGAAGGTGGCCTTCCGCAACCCGGGCCTCAACCTCACCAACGTCCTCAGGACCTTGCCGCCGGAAGCTGATATGGAGGCGCTCAAGGCCCTTGTCGCACCCATTGTGGACAAGGTGAGCGGGATCAAGAGGGTTGAGGGCGATCGCATGGACTAGGCCGCCCGTTTTCTTCTTTTCTTGTTGCTGCTGATCAGGTTATGAAAACAATCTGTCAGAGCCGTGACAAGCTATCTTGTAATATAACTCTATTTTGGGTAGTGATTGCAATGTTATTTCCTTTGCTCGATTCCTTTCTTTGTATGTTTTTGCCCTACGCTTTTAGGGAACTTGCCGGCACAGGCACCTTTGCCGCGAGCGCTGAGTGCGGAACGTCAGCAGCCTGCTGGCGGTGCCGTTACCGACAAGAAACCTTGTCGCAACTAGTCGCAGCTCACTTAAGTTGTTGAGCGGACTCGAAACAAAGTAAGGGCACGACTCTAGTCGCAGCACACTTAAGTTGTTGAGCGGACTCGAAACAAAGTAAGGGCGCGACTAGCCACGAGCTGGTTCCTTCGCGCACAGGTTTTCCATACAAATCATGGTCGTTCAAGGAAGATAACTTATTTTTTTTTTAAAAATCTGATTGCTCAAACTTTGGCAACTTAGCTTTTCTGTTGTTTGCTTTCCGGCAAGACGAAACTTTCTTGAACGATGCCTGGTCCATACCATTATCTTCTCCTTCCCCCCGACAAACTTGTGGGCGAGGGAACCTTCCTTTCCTTGAGAAAAAAGAGAGAAGAGAAAATAAAGACATGGAGCCTTATGGCTCGTTATTGCTTACCGGGGTTTGGCGCTGCACAAAGTGTCAGACAACTCATGCAAAAAATAAAAAGCATGAAATTGACAAGATGTGCGAAGCACATGAGTTTTATTTATGCACAGGGTCTGCGCCTGGCTTTGTACAAAGGATTACATGCAACAGCGGCAAGACTTGTACAAAAGGTGGTAGCCGGAACAGGGTCCGGCAACCGTGCCTTACGGGTAAAACTTACGAAGATGCTCAATGTTCCAGGAGTTGCTCACCGGAATGCCATCTTCGGTCTCAAGGCGGACAGCGCCAGGCCTAGTGACTCGTTTCACCCGGTAAGGGCCTTCCCACTTCGGCGTCAACTTGTTGGAATTCTTGGCGGACTGAACGCGCCGAAGAACAAGGTCGCCTTCCTCGAGACTTCTGGCGTTAACTTTGCGGCTATGGTAGCGGCGCAAAGCTTGCTGGTAGTGAGCAGCTCGTACAGCAGCCTGAAGACGGTCTTCCTCAAGGAGCAGCGCGTCATCTTGTCGCAGCTGCTCTTGCTCAAGCTCATCATAAGCGAGCACTCGAGGTGACCCGTATACGAGTTCCGTGGGGAGAACTGCCTCTGCTCCATAGACTAGAGCGAAAGGTGTCTGGCCAGTGGCTCGATTTGGCGACGTCCTGATCGACCAAAGAACCACCGGCAGCTCCTCAATCCAGTTTCTTCCGCACTTGTGCAGCCTGTCGAAAGTCCTGGTCTTGAGCCCACGCAACACTTCAGCATTTGCTCTCTCCGCTTGACCGTTGCTTCTAGGGTGAGCCACAAAAGTGAAGCAGACCTTGGCGCCAAGATCCTGGACGTACTGCATGAAGGTGCGACTCGTGAATTGCGTACCGTTGTCGGTGATGATCCTGTTAGGGATCCCGAAGCGGCAAACAATCGACCTGAAGAACTTGACTGCTGACTGTGTTGTCACCTTCCTCACTGCTTCCACTTCCGGCCACTTTGTGAACTTGTCGATTGCAGCGTACAAGTACTCAAAGCCCCCGACTGCTCGGGGGAAGGGGCCGAGGATGTCGAGCCCCCAGACCGAAAATGGCCAGGATAAAGGGATCGTCTGGAGAGCTTGAGCTGGCTGGTGTATCTGCTTGGAATGGAACTGGCATGCTTCACACTTGGTTACTTGTGCAGTCGCATCCTGGAGGGCTGTCGGCCAAAAGAAACCTTGCCGGAAAGCTTTGCCGGCAAGTGCTCTTGCACCAATGTGGTGACCACATATGCCTCCATGTATCTCTGCCAACAGCTTTTGTCCATCTTCCCGGTGAATACACTTCAATTTCACACCGTTGAGTCTTCTTCTGTACAGTGTGTTGTCGACGAACTGGTACATACTAGACTGCCGGGCTACTCTTTCCGCTTCTTCTTGCTCTTCGGGAAGTTCTCCTGTCTGAAGGAAACGGACAATCTGCTGTGCCCATGCTGGAGCTTGTGGCTCGACAACAAGGACTAAAGGCACATCTGCCGCTGTGGGAACATCCGCTTCTACGGCGAGAAACTGCGGCTCAGCCGGAGCTTGACGTTCCCCGGCAAGCTTGCCGGAGCAAAACTAGTCGGGAGCGTCTGCTTCAACGGAACAAACCCTGGGGTTTGTCGGAGCAGACTGCTCCCCAACACTCTTGGTGTTGATCTTGGGGACCTTCTTGGCGGCGGCTTCGGGAAGCTCTGCCGGAAAATAGCCACCAGAAATTAACTTCCTCTTCTTGCTCTGTCCAGTTGATGGCATCACAGACGGTTGAGTCAGCTTGAGCACAAAGATCCCTGGTTCCACAGGTAACTTAAGTGCTGCGCACTTTGACAGGCCATCGGCAATGTCGTTCTGAGCTCTTGGAACATGTTCCATCTGTAGGCCGACAAAGTGCTCTTCTAGCTTTCTCACTTCATCAACGTAGGCTTCCATCAACGGACTCTGATAACTCTTATTCACTTGGCGGACGACAAGCTGCGAGTCACCCCTAACGATGAGCTTCTTGATCCCAAGGTCTGCCGCGATCCTGAGACCAGCAAGCAAACCTTCATACTCTGCAGTATTGTTTGTTGCTTGTTCCTTGGGAAAGTGCATCTGGACTATGTACTTGAGGTGCTCTCCGGTGGGTGCGATAAGCAGCACGCCAGCACCGGCGCCTTGCAGCGAGAAGGCACCATCAAAGTACATCAGCCACTCTTTGCTTGCTTCCTTGACGGGGATGCTTGTTTCTGGAATTTCTTCATCGGGTGTTGGCGTCCACTCTGCTATGAATTCTACCAATGCTCTGCTTTGGATAGTTGAAGTGCTCTCAAACTTGAGGCCAAAGCTTGACAGTTCCAGCGCCCACTCAACAATCCTGCCTGTTGCTTCTGGATTCTGCAGTATCCTCTTCAGCGGAAAGCGAGTGACAACTGTGATCTCGTGTGCTTGGAAGTAATGGCGCAGCTTTCTCGAGGCCATGAGAAGGCCGAAAAGCAATTTCTGCACGCCAGAGTACCTTGACCTAGCCCCCTGCAGAAGGGAACTGACAAAGTAAACTGGGCGCTGCACCATTCTCTTCTGTATCTCCTCACGCGCCCGCGCAGATCCATCTTTGTCACGACCAGAGCTTGTCGGGGAAGCCCCCTGCTTGTCGCTGGATGTGCCTGCCGTGGTTGTTGGCCCATCATCTGCCTCCCTCTCCGCTACTAACGCAGCACTAACCACTTGATTGGTTGCCGCCAGATATAGCAGCAACTTCTCTTGTGGCTTAGGTGCGACAAGTATTGGAGTGGAGGACAGGTATCTCTTCAAGTCCTGCAGCGCAGCCTCTGCTTCCGGAGTCCATTTCATTGGACCTGCCTTTTTCAATATTTTGAAAAATGGCAAGGCGCGCTCAGCAGACTTAGAGATAAACCTGCTGAGAGCTGCCACGCAACCGGCAAGTCTTTGTACATCCTTGACGTGCTTTGGTGCTTCAATCTGCTCAATGGCCTTGATCTTGTCGGGATTGGCTTCAGTTCCCCGCTGAGACACGAAGAACCCGAGAAGCTTGCCAGAAGGGACTCCAAACACACACTTCTCGGGGTTGAGCTTGAGGCTGATCTTGCGCAGATTTGCAAAAGTCTCGTCTAAATCTTGAATCAGAGTTGCTTTGTCCTTGCTCTTGACCACTATGTCATCCATGTAGGCCTCCACATTTCTGTGTATTTGTGGCTCAAAAGCGGTATGGACTACCCTTGCGAATGTTGAACCAGCATTCTTTAATCCGTAAGGCATCCGTATGAAACAGTACGTGCCACATGGAGTGATGAATGCGGTCTTTTCCTCATCCTCTTCTGCCATGAAGATCTGATGGTATCCTGAGTATGCGTCAAGAAATGAAAGCAAGTCACATCCGGCCGTGGAGTCAACAATCTGGTCAATGCGTGGCAAGGGAAATGGGTCTTTGGGACAAGCTTTGTTAACATCGGTAAAGTCGATACAAAGCCTCCGTTTCCCGTTTGCCTTGCGCACGACTACAGGATTGGCCAACCATGTAGGATGGAGCACTCCTCTGACAAGGCCTGCTGCTTCCAACTTCTTGATCTCTTCTGCGACGAATTCTTGGCGCTCCACTGCTTTCTTTCTGACTTTCTGCTTGACGGGCCGCGCATGAGGACAGACGGCAAGGTGGTGCTCAATTACTTTCCTGGGAACACCGGGGATGTCAGACGGTTGCCACGCAAACACATCGACATTCGCCCGCAGGAAAGCAATGAGCACGCTTTCCTATTTAGGGTTGAGAGTGGCGCTGATGGTGAAAGTATCACCAGTGCCGTCCTCCTTGGCGGACACCTTCTTGGTCTCTGGCGGAGCTGCCATTGTCTTCTTACACTTGCCGGTGGAGCTCGATGGTGCGTCCTCGACGGTAGCGCAGCACTCCGAAGAGGTGCGCTTGCCGGAGTGGGCATCAGAACTCATGCCGGACTTGGTCTTCTTCTTCCCCCCGGGAGCTTCAGCGGCAAGTGGCTTGCGATCTGTTGCGGCTGCCGCTTCCCGGTAAATCTTGTCGGCACAGATAAGAGCATCCTTCCTGTCGCCGGGGACAGAGATGACACTTATCGGGCCTGGCATCTTCAGCATGTTATACGCACAGTGAGAGGCCGCCATGAACTTGGCGAGCGCCGGACGACCAAGAATCCCATTGTAAGGCAATGGAAAATCGGCAACGTCAAAAGTGATCCTCTCAGTTCTGAAATTCAACTCGCTGCCAAATGTCACCGGCAACGTGATCTTCCCCTTCGGCTTGCTCCTTCCCGGGTTGATTCCTTGGAATGTCCCGGTCTCTTCAAGATCGCTGTCAGGGATTTGGAGTTTCCTGAGCACGGCGGAGGAGATCAGGTTCAAGTCGGCCCTGCCGTCAACTAGCATCTTAGTGACCTTGAGGTTGTGGATAGTTGGTGAAACCAACATCGGCAAACACCCGACCGCAGTTGTGCGATCAGGATGGTCCTCAATATCAAAGATGATAGGCGTGCTGGACCATTTCAGAAGCTTGCGTGACTCAACGGGTGGTTCTGCCGCATTGACTTCCCGCACCCACTGCTTGAGTTGGCGGTGTGAAGTATGCAGAGAAGCACCGCCATCAACGCACAAGACCTCTGTGGCTTTCTGGAACTCCTGCTCACTGGTCTCGGCATCATCCATGTCTTCGTCTTCGTCGTCATCTTCATCCTTGTCGCGGCCGCGGGGAGGTCTGTCTCCTTGCCGCTGCTTGGCCTTGCCGCGGCGTCCTCCCCGGCCGGGTCGCTTCGCGCCGGATCCTCCAGCACCACCTTGGGCTTTCTCCTTGTCGCGTCGCTCGTATTCGGCCTTTTGCAGCTCGACAAGCTGCTCGACCTTCTTGCAGCTCTGGAGGTCATGGCCCTTGGTGCGGTGGATCTTGCAGTACTGTTTGTTGGTGCCGTCCTGCTTGTCGGTGGCCGCCACAGCCTGGCAGTTGGCGCATGTGGCAACCTCCTTGCCGGAGCTACCAGCCTTGGCTTTCTTGGCGCCACCTTCGTTGCCGAACTGCTCAACAACTAGTACATCTTTGCCTTTCCTCTTCCTGTTGTTTCGCCGCCGGTTTTTCTTTGCCGGGGCAGCATCCTCGCTGTCAGATCCTCCTGCTCCTGTATTCTCTCCGGGGAGTTTCCTCCCTTCCTCAGCACGTGCACACTTGTCGGCCAGGGCATACAGCTCACTGACGTCTCTGATCTTGCGCATCGCCATCTCCTCCCGCATCCTGCGGTTACACACGTTCTGATGGAACGCGCTGATGACTGCGGCAGGGTGGACATCCGGGATGTTGCTTTGTACATGGCTGAATCTCTGGATGTTCTTGCGCAGGGGCTCTCCTTCTTTCTGGGCAAGCAGATGAAGGTCACTCTCCTGGCCATGAAGTTTGTGGCCGCCTGTAAAGGCGCCGAGAAACTGATGGCATAGGTCCGCCCAGGAAGATATGGAGTTGTCCGGCAAGTGCATGAGCCAGGACCTGACGTTGGGCTTGAGCACCAGCGGGAAGTAGTTGGCAAGGATCTTGTCGTCCCGCCCCCCAGCAGCTTGCACCGCGATGGTGTAGATGTTGAGGAACTCCGACGGATGCAACTTGCCGTCGTACTTCTCGGGCACGTCTGGCTTGAAATTCTTCGTGCTGGGCCACTGGACTTGCCGCAGCTCACGAGTAAACGCAGGGCAACCTACCTCATACGGCAAGTCGCCTGGTTCCCCGGGCGCATGCATGTCGACAGAGGGCCCAGCGCGCCGGTCCGATTGACGCCGCGCTTCTCCTCGGTGCTCGATGCGAGTTCGAGCGTCTTCTTGCTGTCGTTCGTGAAGAACTTGACGTTGATCGCGATGAGCTCGCGGATCTGATGACGCAGTGGAGTCGCTGTTGAGGTGGATCCGGTGAGGTGGCGATCTTGGCCTTCGCGGCGGGGAGTGCACAGTGGTTGCACCCCCACCGGTCTTGTCGCCATCGGCCTGTGCCCGGCTGACTCGCCGCGGCTGCGATGTACTCGGCTGCCGTGGAGTGTCGCCGTTGGCAAAGCCGATGAGACTCTGAATGGTGGCCCTCCAGTCGTCAATCTTGTCCGCCGTTGGAGGGTAGTCTAGGAGCAGTTGAGCTCGCGCCAAAGCTTCCGCTGGAGTGGCGGGTAGCGGTGGTGAACGGTGTGTGGAGCGGGATATGCTCGAACTTCTAACTATGTTAGAAGGAGCAGTATCCCGTCCAGGCGACCGTGCCCCGCTCGTGCCAGCATGTTGGCGTGCATGCTGGCTTTGAGCATTCCGAGATCCACCAGCTCGATCTGGGTCCAACGAGCGTATGGTACCGTGAGTACCATGACGCTACCGGTTCCGTGCCTCTTGAGATGAGCGCGATGGATGTACGGACGCCGAGGTCTGCGCAGCCTTGTCCTTGGACCTGGCGGCACCGTGAGCTCCCTCGTCGATGCCCGTTCTTCCGCCGGCGTCTTCCCCACCAGCCGTTTGCTCCGGCGGTGGTGGGTTTGTCGCGGACGGACCAGCTGCCTCTGAAGCCTTCTTCTTCGGCGGCATGTCGATGAAGATGATGAAGATCTAGCTCATGTGAACGCCGGATCAGGTTCGCACAACCTCGACGCCCCCTACCTGGCGCGCCAAAGATGTCGGGGAAACTGATCCACGAGCACCTATGGGGACCGAGCCCCCTTTCGGTTCGGCGGGGGGCGGAGGTCGCACGAAGAGCAGATCGAGGCGGAGCACACGAGCAGTTTACCCAGCTTCAGAGCTCTCCGGAGAGATAATACTCCTACTGCTGCATTGTGGTTTGTATTGGGTTCTTGCTCGGGAGCGCTGAGTGCTACAGTACACACCGGCAGCTAACGAGACCGAGCATGAGTGTTCTACTGTTCCTCTCCCCCCTACGTTGCGCATGGGCCTCCTTTTATATGCTCAAAGGGTCACCAATAGGTGGCAACATAGGCAAGGGTAAAAATGGAAAGGTGTTGCAGTTGGTACACCTACTTGTACAGTGTATCATACCTAACCCTGACGGCAGGGGACAAGGGCATTAAATGCCCATCTGCGTCGCCCAAACAGTGCAGAAAAGGGACCGTCAGGGACGCCACCGTTCGCCACGATGGCAATCTTGTCAGCGCCGCTTGCCACCGCGTACCGCTGGCTGCACAGCCTCCCGCCATGTACGCCTGGAAAGGCCCCAGAGCGACACGTTGGTGGATGTGGTGGAGCGTGGGTACGGAGTGGTAACTTGCCGCGGCAAACGCCTTGCCGCGGTCGTTGCCTTGTCGCGTCCGGAGGCTTGCCGCTCACCGGGCCTTGCCGGGACGCGTGGCGCGTTGCGGCGAGTTCCTTGAGATGCCTTGATTGGCCTTCCCGGCAAGTTCCTCTTGCCGGGGTCTTGTGCCTTGAGTGGCCTTCCCGGCAAGCTCCTCTTGCCGGGGCCTTGTCTCGTTGGCTTGAATACTTTGTTCTTGAATGGCTCCAAAGGAACCACAGAGGACCTTGGCGGTCTCCTGGCAAGCCTTGCCGCGGGGTGCTGCGACTGCCCGTGCACAAGTTCGGGATACTAGGTGTCGGTGTCAAAACCGACGGATCTCGGGTAGGGGGTCCCGATCTGTGCGTCAAGGTCGGATGGTAACAGGAGACAAGGGACACTTTATTTTACCCAGGTTCGGGCCCTCTTGATGGAGGTAAAACTCTACTCCTGCTAGATTAATATTGATGATATGGGTAGTACAAGAGTAGATCTACCACGAGATCAAGGAGGCTAAACCCTAGAAGCTAGCCTATGGGTATGATGATGGTTATGATGTGTTCGTCCTACGGACTACAACCCTCCGATTTATATAGGCACCGGATAGGGTTAGGGTTACACAGAGTCGGTTACATTGGTAGGAGATCTTGAATATCCGCACGCCTAGCTTGCCTTCCACGCCAAGGAAAGAACCTTTCGGACACGGGACGAAGTCTTCAATCTTGTATCTTCATAGTCCTGGAGTCCGGCTGAAGATATAGTTCGGCTATCCGAACACCCCCTAATCCAGGACTCCCTCAGTAGCCCCTGAACCAGGCTTCAATGACGACGAGTCCGGCGCGCAAATTGTCTTCGGCATTGCAAGGCGGGTTACTCCTCCAAATTCTTCAAGAAGATAATAAACACCCAAAAATAGTGTCCGGCTCTGCAAAACAAGTTTCCACGTATTGCCATATAGAGAATAATACAAACACAAATCAAATCTGCTGACGTATTCCGCAGTGCGTCATAACACTGCGACCAAGCCTTCTGTATGGATTATTTTTTGTTGTTCCACCGCAGCACGTTCAACGAGGCGGTTTCCTTGGCACGTCTTGTCGAAGCAGAGATCGTGTGCCCCCTTTAACGGGATTCTCATTAATACGGATGTGGGTAACCCAACCGTGCCCGTTAAGCACGTCCTGCCTTGATTAAAGGCTAGTCCAGGACGGTTATGGGGAGGGCTCTTGATATTCTGCCTCTTATAAAGAGACCGAGACCTTGCTCCCCTCTTGTGTTCTCAAAACAAGCTCGCCCATAGCCTCGAGTTCCAACACCCCAGGCTTTTAGATTCTAGGCGCACCGGACCATCGACAATGTCCGGCTCCGGCCTTCAAGACCAATGGATGCCCTCCTCCGTTACGGAGGAGGACGTATCAAGGTTGAGGGAGGCTAGGTTCCTGACCAGCGAGATCCCGCACAGGTTGCCTGCTCAAGGACGAGCGATCCCAAGCCCTCAGCCTGGTGAGAGCGTAGTGTTCATCTCCCACTTCCTTCGGGGATTAGGCTTCCCAACGGATCCTTTCGTAAGGGGGCTGATGTTTTATTATAGGCTGGAATTCCATGACCTAGCTCCGGAGTCCATCCTCCATATCTCCTCCTTCATTGTTGTGTGTGAAGCGTTTCTCCATATCACTCCTCACTTCGGATTATGGCTCAAGACCTTCAAGGTAGAACCGAAGATAATTGAGGGGCGTCACGTAGAGTGCGGAGGTGCTGTTATAAAAAGGAATACCGATGCTCCATGGCCCGAGGGCACTTTTCAAGAGGAGCTCGGCTTATGGCAACAGGAGTGGTTCTACATCACCTCTCCTCGGGGCACCACTTGGGTAGCGCCTCCCGCCTTTCGCTCGGGCCCCCCACCACGTTTAACATCGTGGATCAACACAGGGTTAGATCGGGGCTTGCCCAAAGACGTTCCTCTGTTGCAGGGCCGCATAAAGGATCTCCTAAAAGGAGACCTCAACCTGGTCAAAGTGACACAAGTTATGCTGATTCGCCGGACACTGCTCGGCCAACGTCGCCCCCTCCGCTTGTGGGAGTTCAACCCAGAGGGGCCGCGAGTTCTCCGAAATTTCATGGGCGTGACGCCTACGGAGATGTATAGACTGTCCTTCGGACCACAAGGAGTGAGTCCGGATTTGACCGAGGATGCTGGTTTAAGCCGCAACCGCCCGAATACAGAAGTAGGTGACCTTGCGCCCGGACCTTCTATCCGTACAATTGACTTATTTTTAACAGTACTTCTCCTTTTTACGCAGGAGTGGATAGTGAAGGCGAAGCTGGTCCGGTGTCCGACTCCCCTTCCCGAGACCAGGCTAGATCATGTGCTAGTCAGGATGTTGGAGGTGGCGCCTCTGGAGCAAAAATGAAGGGGCGGACAAGGAAACCGTGGCCTCTTCGAAAGGGGCCATCCCAAAGGGGGGAATCGACAACTCCTCTCTAAAGGGGAAGAAAAGGGCCGCCTCTGACGACCCGGGAGCCGTAGCTCCAAAGCGGGGGAAAGAATCCGCGTCAGAGGACCCGACGCCGGGGAGCCCCTCGGCCGAACTAAATCCTCAAAAGGAGCAGCCCTCCAACGAGCCGTAAGTAGAAAGAGAGTCATTCTTTTAAGAGAAATCCTTAATTTACATCTGAGAAGTTTTAACCGAAACCTTACCTTGTAGTTCGGACCTCGACCCTTCTCGGCAGAGCTCGTCATCGGGGGATATTCTTCCGGAGATGATGGAGAGCGGAACGCCTCCTCCTTCATCGCCTAGCAAGGCGGGCGACGCCGAAGTGTCGTCGCAGAGGATTTCTCCGAATCTGCCAGAGGCAGAAGGTGATCATGCGGACCCAAGGGTTCTCCGTGTCCGGCCTCCGAAGAAGGCCATGGGACGAGTCCGGCACCATCTGGTGTTCGGTCAGAGGAGCTGAAGGTTCTGCTGGGCCGAGCCTCTGTTTCAGAGGAGCATCGTGTGTTGATGCACACGGTGATTGAAAAGATTTCATCCGCGGAAAGCGGACTAAACGAGGCCGTCAAGAGTTTACTGGCGGGCCTTGAGGTATGTTTTGAATAACGAACATTAGTGTTAATTGCGCATAATAACATGCGCCCTGTATAGATAGTAGCCCCTGAGACTCTGTGTGCCGCAAAGATTAGCGGCGCGCAGAGGATCTTAATCCCAGGTCCTTTAAGTGGCACCTTTGTATGTAGGTGGCAGGTTGTCCGGAGTCGAGCCGGACTCGAGATTTTGCCGAAATGAAACGGCAACTCGATGAGGCAGAAGCCGACATCGTGCTTGTTAACAAGCGGCTTGATGATGCTCAAGGTATTGAGTTTATTTGGCGATTGTTAGTAAGAGGAGCTTTATGTCAATATCTTACCTTGTGTATGCTTGATGCAGATGGTGCGGCGGCCGTAGAAGGACTTAGGGCCGAGCTCGCCAAAGCAAAGGAACAAGCCAGAAAAAGCGATGCGGCTGCCGGAAGAGCCCGTGAAGAGCTAAAAGCCGAACAGGCTTCCCATTGCCGAAGCAAGGAGGAGATGGCTGATATAGCCATGAAGTTGAAAAGTGCTACTGACCGTTGCAAACTTCTTGAAGAGGAAGGTCGAGCCCGGCAGACGGATTTAGAGAAGGCCGTCGCCGATGCCAAGGACGCCTGCTCTGGTATGAGAGCGTCAAGGGAAGAGCTGCGTCAAGCCGGACTAATTGCGGATGGAAAGCCCTTCCTGCTGCGGAGAAAATTCTGTGATCCGAAGTTTGCCCCGTTGGATCGAGCGTGGAGCGTGGAGGACACCTATCTGGATTTGTCGGCTAGTGCCGCTGATGCGACCAGGTACTATCAAGATAAGAAAGATCATGAAGTGGAAAAGCTCTTCTGGTCGCAGTTCACTAATCCAGAGCGTCCACTATCAGTGGATGATCGCCTGGCCCAATGGGCCGAGCTGAATAGGTTGTCCGGACTCGCCATGAAGTAAGCCATGGACCGCCTGTGTCCGGGGAGATCGAAGCCGAGAAGCTATTTCAGTTTGGTGCAGCAATTTCTTGACGTGGTGCCTCGGATTGAAGCTCTAAAGAGGTCCGCTTGCACAGAGGACGCGCGGCTGGCTCTTGCCCGTGTCAAGACATACTGGGAAGATATGGAGCCCACCGTTGTTGCGTCCCGTGATTCGGATAAAAGCCGAATTCCTTCCGAGCACTATTTTGAGGAAGTCCTCACGGGCGCTCGTATAATAGAGACGCAGTGTTCGAAAGATGCTGTTTTATGACATCATATGTAATCGTAGATCAATATTTTTATAAATTGTAATTGCGTAATTTAGACTTGTGCCTTCAAGTATTAATAACACCTCCTGTGCGGCCGTTTTAATGTATAAATTCTGAAAGATTGCAATCGTTGGCTTCAGCCCCCACGCACATAGTGCGGGGGTGCACGCGGAGAACGCATTTTCACACTTAACCCACCGTCTTGGTCCTACAAAGGAGGTGATAGCGCCGCGGGCTAGGAAACCGGACTATAATGCTTTAACACTTTCACTTAGCCATAGGAGCTTGACAGTGGGACTCTTTATGTAGCCCTTTAATGGCGACTGCGTTTACCCGAATTCGGGACGCATATGTGCCTGACCGGGAAGCGGCCCTTCATCAAAACGGAGGAATTCGATAAATTCCTATAAGTCATCGAGTGGAGACCAGTCTCGTGCTACATCATGACAGTCGGTTTTCGGCTTTCTCTACTGAGGTGCTCACCCGGCCGAACCGGGGCACAATCGCAGTAGTTCTCCTGGTGCAATCTTAGCCGATAGAACGGAACGTAAGGTGGCCGAACTCAGGAGCCGGGCAACCCAACATGTGACCAAAATCATGACTCGGAGCTGATGCATATAGTGCCAAAACTCGCGACGCCGAACACTCCCTAAGGTGTTCGGTCTTTGTGGGTGCGTGTAAAACAACACCCTTGAAAAAGAAAAAAGCCCCTTGTGTCCAGGTACGAGCAAGAATTCTGGCGTGGCCACATGCCAAAATGCCAGTCTCCTCCATGGTTATAGTGAGGTAAACCAGGGGATGTATAGCAGCAAGAGACAGTAAAAAAGGTTTACGCAGGGTCTTAATCTAAGAAGAATCCTTTGGGGCGGGTCCCTACTGCACGTCTGCGCCTGTGTCTCCGCTGTGCCGTGTCCTGGACGGGCGCCGTACGACGTTCATCTGTAAAAGGGAAGAACTAAATTGAAAAATGGGTCGTGTGGATAAAAAAGAATAATAAATAAAATGTGAAGTGAGAAATAGATACGGTCGAGTTTTATTGTCTCTGCGTACAGCCCCTGGTGAGGCGTACCAAGCCTATAACGAAAATGGGCTTGTGCCGAACTCATTGAGTCCGGGTCCGCGGCCTTTTGTGACTTACATCGAAAAAGTCTTTTGGCTGGCGAGGCCATTTTGTTGGGCGGCCGTTTAAGCGGCCGCACAATCCTCCGTTTGGAGGAGATGTAGTTTAGTATGCTCCCTTTAAAGAGATGATGCCTCGAGGACCGGGCATCTTTAGCGTGAGGGATGCATAATGCGGTATTGCGTTAAAGCGAGCGAAAGCTCCGCGTCCCATTAGTGCTTGATAGCGACTTGAAAACGGGACTATGTGGAAGATAAGCTTTTCGCGACGAAAGTTATTGGCGGAGCCAAACATGACCACAAGCCGGAGAAAACCCATACAGTGGGTGTCCGGGTCTGGTGCTACTCCTTGAAAGGAGGTTTTACTGTGACGGATTCGTGCTGGGTTTATGCCCGTGCGGTGAATTGTATCCTGATATATCAGATTTAGTCCACTGCCACCGTCCATAAGGACGTTGGTAAACTGGAATCCGTCTATTATTGGATTAAGCATCAGGGCAGTCCGGCCTGCGTGTTTGATATTGCGAGAATAATCTAGCTGATCAAAAATGATTGGCTTTAGTGACCAGTGGCCAGACTCCTGAGGGATAGGCTTGAATGTGCGGACCTTTATGGGTGCCTCATGCCTTGTTATGTGAAGTGAGTTCACTGTTTTGACTTCTTGCGGGAAGTTCTTTTGCTTCCTGGTGTTCTGCTTTTGGGGTTCGTCCTCTTCCTCACTTGGTGTGTCGAGCCCCTTGTGTTCGGCGTTAAGCCTTCCGGATTGTTTGAAAACCCAATAGTCTCTGTGGGTATGATTAGCAGGCTTTCTAGGAGTACTGTGTATCTGACATATCCTGTCCATGATTCTCTTTAGACTGGACGGATCTTCCCTATTATCCTGAGGGGGTGATTTTGTCTGATTTTGCCGTGAGCCTTTGAATCCGGCATTGACTGTTGTGCTCTTCGGACTTTTTCTTTTGATTCGGCGAAGGTCCTTGTTTCGCCGTGGTTTCCCGTTTCCATCCCTGATTTCTGATGTACTTGGGTCGCTGGGGCTGCATCGTGCCAACCAGCTGTCCTCTCCTGCGCAAAAGCGGGTCATGAGGCTTGTGAGTGCGGCCATTGTTCTTGGCTTTTCCTGGCCGAGGTGTCTGGCGAGCCATTCATCTCAGACATTGTGCCTGAAAGCCGCTAGGGCTTCGGCGTCCGGACAATCCACTATTTGATTCTTTTTAGTGAGGAATCTGTTCCAGAACTGCCGAGCTGATTCTCCGGATTGTTGAGTTATGTGACTGAGGTCGTCTGCGTCCGGGGGACGGACGTAGGTCCCTTGAAAATTTGCTCGGAAAGCGTCCTCGAGCTCTTCCCAACTTCCAATTGTGTTTTCGGGAAGGCTTTTAAGCCAGTGCCGGGCTGGCCCTTTAAGCTTAAGGGGTAAATATTTTATGGCGTGGAGATCATCTCCTCTAGCCATATGTATGTGGAGGATATAATCCTCGATCCAGACTCCCGGGTCTGTTGTTCCATCGTACGCCTCTATGTTAAGGGGTTTAAATCCCTCTGGGAATTCATATTCCAGGACCTCATCGGTGAAACATAGAGGGTGTGCGGCACCCCTATATTTGGGTGTGCCGGATTTTGATGGTGGATTTTTTTGCATTGCTTGTGAGAGCTTGCTTTCTTGGCCCGTAAATGGACCTGGCTGGGCCATGATGCAAGTCTTTGATTGTGTCGCATGCCGCATTGAGTGCGGCGCCGTTTGCCGTATTGTAGTGGCTGAGAGGTCGTTTATTCGACCGTGTGGCCTTTTTGTTTTTCGAGTTTGGGGGCTCAAGGGCCTCCTGGTCGAATTCGGGCAGTAGCTTTCTCTTCGGATAGCTTTTGGTGCGGCGGCTGCCGCCGTATTTGTCTGCGGTCTTGATTACTTTGCTCCATCTTGTTTTGAGTGCATCTTCCGCCGTCTTTAGCTTTTGCTTCTGCTTCTTCAGGCTTTGTGCTGTGGCGACGAGCCTTTCTTGGAGATTCTTCTGCTCCATGATTTTATCCGGCGTGGTATCGTCCGGAGTTCTGTTATGACCGGGGGAGGACTGTTCGTCCTCTCTGCCCGTGTTACCCTGTTCGGACGGTTGTTCTGGGATGCGTTCGTCATCTGCCGGCTCGTCCTGCTCTATGGTTGGGTCTTGATCGAGGCGGGGCTTCGCTCGGCGTTTACGTCGCCGCTTTGAGTGCTTTTCGGAGGGTTTACCCTTCTTTTCGCCCCCTTCTTCCTCATTGTGAGTTTTTTTAGGTGTATCCACCATGAATACGTCATTAAGTGGGTGGAGGTCCAGTGCCCTATGGGCGCTGGTTCCCGTTCATCTCCGTCTTCGTCGTCCATACCGTCGAAGTCTTCGGAGCCGAAGTCGAGCATGTCGGTTAAATCGTCGACAGTGGCTATTAAGTGGGTGGTGGGTGGGCTTTGAATTTCTTCGTCGTCCGAATCCCAACCTCACAGGCCACAGTTCGGCCTGGGCTCTCCTGAAAAAGAGAGAGACTTGAGAGATTTCAGAATATCACCGAAAGGCGAATACTGAAAGATGTCCGCGGCGGTGAACTCCATTACCGGCGCCCAATCTGATTCGATTGGCAGGGGCGCGGGAGGTTCAGAGTTCGGAGAAGAGTCCGGCTCCTTGGAGTCATGTGCCATGCGGAGTGCGGGACTTGCGTTTGGATCAATGGCTTTTAAGATCGCAGCCCCCGAGGTGACGTCCAACCGTTCATCCTCAAAGAACGCAGCGGGCTCCGGATCAAGGATCGGGGCCGGAGCATATGCGGCCTCCAGGACACTGTTCGGAGGCAGAGCTATATCATGCCCCTCGAGATAGTGCGGCGTGCTTGGCTGTGGCTTGAATCCATCGAAGATCAGGTCTCCGAGGGTATCTGCCGTGTAGTTTAAGATTCCCCACCTGGCTTGATGGCCAAGGGCGTGGCTTTCGATCTGCTCCAGATGGCCAAGCGAGTTGGCCCGCAGAGCAAAGCCGCCGAAGATGAAGATCTGTCCGGGGAGAAAAGTCTCACCCTGGACCTCATCGTTGTTAATGATCAAAGGAGCCATCGGGCCTAAAGGCGACGACACAGAGGAACTCTCAATGAAAGCACCAATGTCGGTGTCAAAACCGGCGGATCTCGGGTAGGGGGTCCCGATCTGTGCGTCAAGGTCGGATGGTAACAGGAGACAAGGGACACTTTATTTTACCCAGGTTCGGGCCCTCTCGATGGAGGTAAAACCCTACTCCTGCTAGATTAATATTGATGATATGGGCAGTACAAGAGTAGATCTACCACGAGATCAAGGAGGCTAAACCCTAGAAGCTAGCCTATGGGTATGATGATGGTTATGATGTGTTCGTCCTACGAACTACAACCCTCCGGTTTATATAGGCACCGGATAGGGTTAGGGTTACACAGAGTCGGTTACATTGGTAGGAGATCTTGGATATCCGCACGCCTAGCTTGCCTTCCATGCCAAGGAAAGAACCTTCCGGACACGGGACGAAGTCTTCAATCTTGTATCTTCATACTCCTGGAGTCCGGCTGAAGATATAGTTCGGCTATCCGAACACCCCCTAATCCAGGACTCCCTCACTAGGGTACCCCTACTCTAGTACACCGATAGGGATGAAAAACATCTACGAAAAAAACCCAACGAAGGTGGGAGGAGGTACCAAAAAAACCATGGGAGGTGGGACGAAAAAAAACATGAAAGCGAGATTACCAACTGCTCCATTAAGAGTATATATATTTTGAATAAGATAACCACAACATAATATAAGAAACCATTATAAGGGCATTTCTAATCAATCCCTTATCCGGCTGTAAGGGAGTAAATTTGGCTTTTTTTCCTCCTCTAAACCGCACCTAGCCGATTCCTTATAATCGTTAGTGGAGTAAAAAATTTACTCCATCCTCAATCTTCTCCTTATATTTAGGTCAACACAGCGTGACCCCAAATTGACGTCCGTTTTGCCCGGATTCTGTCCGTTTGGGTAGGGCGATGGGGTCGTGTCCGGGCGTGTCCTGGGATGCGGCGGCCGTGCGCCCAGCGCGCGGCCACATCCTTTGGCCCCATCTTGACCGCCTCCATTTTAAAAAGAGAACAACGTTTCAAATACCAAGTCCTAGTTTAGGCCAGCAGCCCTAGTTCACGCCGGCAACACAGCCAGCGGCCTACGCGTCCTCGCTGGCAACACAGCCAGCGGCCGGCAACACAACCAGCCTCCAAAATGAATAGTTTTGTTCGTCGGCAACACAGCTACCCTCCAAAATGAATAGTTTTGTTCACCGGCAACACAACCACCCTCCAAAATGAATGTGTTTCTCGCCGGCACACAGCCAGCGGCCCAGCGGGCGGCACCCATGCCAGCCTCCAAAAAAGAACAGCCACGGCCGATCGGACGACCTAGTTCAGGCCGTCGGCGTCGAACATCTCCTTCTTCCTGGCCTCGAACCAGCTCCTCGTCTTCTCGCTCATCTTGGTCAAGTCCACTCTCATGATCGCAAGGGCCACCTCCTTTGCTTTGGTTGCGGCATTGGTGGCCTCAATGTCGAGCTGCCTCTGCCTGGCCTTCACATTGGCGGCCTTTATGTCGAGCTGCCTTTGCCGGGACGCCTCCTCAATGTCGATCTTCCTCTTCTTGACCGCCTCCTCCATCTCAAGCTTCTTCCTTTGTAGCTCTAGGTATTGCTTCATTTGCTCGTCCTTGCTTTGCCGCTTCTTCTCGTCCCTCACATCCTTTTGAGATATCATGCCATGCAAGGCCATGGATGAGGCATCACGTATGTCGTTCACATTGGAGTTGGTCTTGCCCCTCGGCCTCTTCAACGCCTCGCCATCTCCACCTCCGGTGAACTTGGTCGTCTTCTTGCCTCTCTTCCTTTGAAGTTCACGGTATTGATCCTTGAACTTAGGGCAATTGTTGATGATTGTCCAACAGTGCGTAAGAGTGATTTGCTTGTCATTGTGCCGGGCCTTGAATGCTTCCAAAGATTGAAATGCCTACACCACATGATCAACAAGAATTGGACATGCAAACATATACAAGGCCGAAGTCTCATGGCCGTAGCAAGGAAAGGACTAGGATGAGGAGAGCATACCATGCCCCCAATGTCGAGACCACTCATGGACCGTGCTTCAACGCTCTCAAATGCGGCGCAATACTTGTTGCACTCTTGTTGGATGAACAACCACCTCTTTTGAATCGAGGTGATTCCACGGTTGCTTGTAATTTGGTAGCACTCAAACATCTTCCTTTCAGGGAAAGTTTTGTGGACTCTCGTCCAAAAAACAAGGCCCTTTTGTTGCGCGCCCGTCCTCGGATCTTGGCTAATCTCCAACCAACATTGGCAAATCAACTTGTCCTCCTCTTGTGTATATGAACCCGTGCGAATGCTCTTCCCCCTCTTTTGTGCTTCCGCCCTTTGGGTGAGCTCGTCGATGAACAATCGCTCGCCACCAATATCAATGTCATTGCCTTCTTCTTCATCACCATCACCTTCGCAATAGATGTCATCGTCTTCATGCCACGAGTCACCATGGTTGTAGGTAGCACGGTCGTCGGCCTCTTCATCGGCAACGTACTGGGCGCGGCCATCCTGACTTTGGGTCTCGTCGAGATCGTAGGCACGACCATGTCCACCCTCGTAGATCACATCTTTCATGAACTGGTTGTAGAAGGGGTCGTCGACCGGTGGCGTTGGTGTTGGCATTCTGTCGAACAAGATGCGGGGGGACGGCATGGTGCCCGTAAACGCTGGACGTGCTTGCTTTCTTTGCATCTCGACGGACGGTGTCGTGGGTTTGTCACGGCAGATGTCCTAGTAAAAGGACTTAGTCGTGGAGCCATTGCAACGGGTTAACTTGAAGGGGTTAAAACGGACGCAAGGACACAGAATTATACTAGTTCGGCCCCTTCGATGAAGGTAAGAGCCTACGTCTAGTTGTGATGGGATTGATGTGTTTCGAGGGTTAGGGAGCGATAAGCTTCGCCTAAACCTCGAGTTGTTGTTCTCTGTCCTTAAACCGCCGTCGGGTCGTCCCCTTATATACACGGGTGACGCCCGTTGGTCTACAAGTCCCAACCTCCGGTTCATAAACGTGCCCGGGTTGGTCTCTCTATTCCTAACTTACAATGCAAGTTTTACCTCAGGCCGGTTTACGGCCATAAACCTTTGAACCGATTATAGGCCTTGGGCCCTTCTATTTCTCCTTGGGCTTTAACACCTTGGGTCCATTGACGGAGCTAACCCGGGCCCTGTAGGCCGGTTTACCCCAAATAGCAATATCCCCAACATTAGGCCCCAGATTGATTTGAACAGGTTCATGTCAATCCTTGATAAGAATTTCTGTCTTCAAATGTCTTCCAGTAACTGTTAAACCGCCGTTTCGTCGTCTCCTCTTGCTGCGGTAAACCGATATGACGTCAGCGCAAAGTTACCGTCTCTTTTTGCCAATCCGCAATAATCAGGGCGACGGCTGGGCTCCCGAAATCACCGGCCCCTGGATTCGCGCTCCTGGTACGCGTGCCGCGTCTTATAAATAGGGCTTGAAGGCCATCTTCCTTTCCTCCCTTTCGTCCCCTTCTTCGTCTTCCTCGCGACTCAGGCTTCGGAGTTCCGCCGCCGCCGTCAGCTACTGCATCAACTCAGGCCGCTGCATCAACTCGACCGGACCAGAGTACCGCGGCGACCCTCCATATCCGTTTGGATCCCGGTAAGGCTCCTGTTCTTCTTGCTTTAGATCTGTTCTAGGGTTCGTCATCCTGCCCTTGTTCCTTGTTCATCTCCATAGCAAGCTTTTGTGAACAGATTATGATACTTATATTGTGATTTGTAGTCACTCTCAGTATTCGCCATAAATCTGTACTCATCTCCTTAAATCCCACTCATTTCCCTGCTTGTCGAACTTATGCTGTTCTGCTGCGAGCCAAACCTCATGTTTTTACTTCTTTTTTGCCCTAGCTGTAGATCCATTGTTTTGAAAGAATCCGTACGGGATCTGTTTCTGCTTTCATATTCACAACTGTTAGATCTGGTCGGTTTAACTTTTAGCAGAGCGAACAACCCAAACTATACATCCATTAGTCCCCTTGATAAACCGCCAGATGATATCATTGTAGATAACTCCGTTCTATATAAGAGCATCTTCGGTTTACAATCACACCTGTTCTCAAACCGGAATACCTTTGCCTTGTAGATTTCCTCATGGCAAAGCAGGTATACGAATGCAACTGGGTTCCCTCTCGCATCACCGAGACCCAATTAAACAATTTAGTTCTGACTGGCGCCTTGAGTAGCAAAAATGCCATCCATTGGAGGGTTCCAGGGAATGAATGTCCTCCTACCCCACAGGAAGGAGAAGTGGTGGTGTTTGCGGATCACCTGGCCCGGGGCTTTAATCCACCCGGTTCAAAATTTTATCGGGACGTCCTGGCTAATTTTAAGTTGCGCCCACAAGATGTTGGTCCAAACCCAGTCACGAATATCTGCCATTTTCAAGTGCTTTGTGAGGTGTACTTCCAGGAGGAACCTACTGTAGAGCTGTTCCGAGACTGTTTTCATTTGAACCGACGTACTGAATTCACCGACGGCCCTAATATGGAACTGGGTGGTATGGCGATTCAAAAGAGGAAAGAAGTGACTTATCCTCACGCCAAGCTGCATAGCCATCCGCAATAATGGAATCACACTTGGTTCTATTGCAAGGATACTTCCCCAGCTGAAGAAAATCCTCTGCCTGGCTTCCGTCCAGAGAGACTTAGAAATACACACCCCTTCCCCCCAAGGCTAACCGCCAAAGAGAGGAGTAAGTATGCCCCTCAGCTGTCCAAGCTCAGAGCCTTCATGGCTAACGGTTTAACGGGGGTAGATCTTGCCCGTTGCTGGATTTCATGGAGCATCCTGCCCCTTAGTATCCGCTCCGGTTTAATGTGCCAATACACGGGCCGGGTTAATGATCCTTTGAGGCACTGCAACATTCAGCTGACCGAAGACGAAGTTACTGAAGCTGTGAAAAAGATGCTGAATGAACCGGAATATGTTTGCGCCCGAACCGGCCTGCTTCCCTTTTGTGCTACAAATAAACCACCTGCTGTAAGCATCTCACCTCTGTTTGTTATAGAATTTATGATCTCCTTATATGCACACTGTTAACCCCAGTCCTTTCTGAGACAGGGAGATGATCCGTTTTGGAGCAAGAAGCTTCAAGAGCCGACAGAAAAGGTAACCCGACCCAAAACAAGGGTGAAGAAGCCCGCTCAGAAGAAAAGGAACACCGCTTCCTCTACCCCAGATTTTGATGAGGATGATGTGGGTAATCCGGACCTTGAGGTAGACCTCGATTCAGTTGGCTTACTTTTTATACGTCTTATTGATGATGATATTTGTCAGGACGACGCTGAAGCGAGTAATGCTGAAGGCCCAGAGGTAACTATTCTTTCTTCTGATACAGTTCCTTTGCCTTTGAAAACACCTCGCCAAGCAAACCGGAAAGTTAAATTTTCTCATCCTCTTGCTTACTTGGATCCCAAATTTCTTGTGAAGACCCAGCAGCATGAAGCTCGTCGCACCACCCGGCATAGTGGCCAGGTAGTTACCTCCGCCGGTTTACCGAACAGCCCGGTTCGGAAACGCCGCTCAGAGGTCTCCGATTTATGCGCTAGCTTTCCTCCTAAAGCAGGTTTAACTCGTCAGCCTCTTAATCCATCTGACTCCGATTATCAGGTCACTTCCCATTCATCTTCTGGTGAATCTTCAGCCACTCAACTGCCACCGCTAAAGACAGTTATTGGGTAAGTTGGACCGATCACAACATATTTCCATATGGGTTTCTTACTCCATCTTACACCGTTCTTTTCAATCTTTGGGTCTCTCCCAGGGCTAAACCTAGACCGAGCAAGAAGGCTTGTCTGGATAATCCGGCCGAAGGAACTGCCGCTCCTGAACCGGAGAAAACTCCTGGTGCTGATGCTCTAGTTCGTGAAGACATTCAGAATTATC
The DNA here is from genome assembly GCA_032464435.1 of Aegilops umbellulata. Classification (NCBI taxonomy): domain Eukaryota; kingdom Viridiplantae; phylum Streptophyta; class Magnoliopsida; order Poales; family Poaceae; genus Aegilops; species Aegilops umbellulata. Next base: position 601,671,711 of record CP136060.1, read on the forward strand.
TACCTCCACAAGATGACGCCTATGCTGAAGAAAGGCCTACCAATCCTGCCAGCCGTACCGATCAGCCTGCCAGTCCTGTTCGGGCTGAGGAATCCATCCACCCTTCTGGAACTGTTGATAAACCGACAGTGCCAATGCAGAGCAGCGATTCCAAAGATGATGATGTGGTGATTACTGGCATTGGTCGCTCTGAACCGGGAAACTCTGCTACCTTAGCCAAGCATACTGCTAAGGAAGAAATCTCGGCCATAAAGGGCAAATGGGACGTTGATTCCTCAACGTATGCCGCTTTAAGCGCCCAAGATCTTTATTCTGGGTACCTGAACCGACTGTACACCAGTCGCGATTATGAAGCTGGCATGATCAGGATGATGAAAGAAAAGCTTGAGGTAACTCTCTTGTGCTTCATTCTATTGCAACTTAGCTTCTCAATTGTTTCCAATCCGAGATGGTAATCCGAATCATGCTGCCTTGACAACTAAGGTCCGGTTTAAAAAACCCAGGGCTTCAACATAGGTCGTGACCAGAAAACATCATCAAATAACCATTAGCCCCCAAGTGCCAAGTTTACATACTTGTATTAATCTTGGGACTTTTTGTAATGTAAAACATGCGTTAAGATCAAGTACGCATTAGCCCCCAAGTATCGAGCACATAACTTGCTTGTGTGGTTGATACTTCCAAACCGTGCAATATTTTCTGAACACTGCTGACGACCTGCTGCAGGGGGATCTGAAGACCAAAGAGAAACAAGTCTCGGACTTTCAGGAAATCCTAAAAACCCAGCAGGCTGAAACTGCCAAAGCGAAGGAAGACTTGACCAATGCCTTAACCGTTATGGAACAGCTGAAAGAAACCCGCAAAAAGGAACAAGCTGATTGGGCTACTGAAAAAGCCCTTTTGATTAAAAGGGCTGAAAATGCCGAAGCTGCTCTCAAACCGGTGGTTGATGAATTATCCACCGTAAAGCGACAAATACACTCCATGACCTCTGCCGTCTTTGGTAAATTTCTTTTGATGCCCTTCCTCCAATTTGCACTGTCTGCTATATCCTATGTCCGGTTTGTAACCCATCTTGAAACACTGCAGGCACACGTATTGGACACTTGGGTTCTGATGTACGGATGAAACTCAAAGCTGCCTATACTTTGATTGAACAGTTGTATACCGGAGCACAGAGAGCTATCACCACTGCATCGCATAACAACCCCGCACCGTCTCTGATTCAAGACACGTTAAAAAGGTTATCCATGCTTCCTGCCCGGATTGAAGAATTAAAAAGATCAGCTGCTCGAACCGGAGCCATCACTGCCTTGATCCGGGCCAAAGCGTGGGTACCAGACTTTGATCCTGTCGAAGCGGCACAAGGATATCCCAGCTTGAAAGAAGACGGTTCAGACTTCGGTGAAAATGACTTGAGGGCGATAAACCGGGCGGTGCGCCCCCTAGCTTGTCAATTGGCTGAAGAAGCGGATCTGACACATTATCAGGCCCAATATGATAACCAGAACAAGCGAGTAGCTGCCCCGATCCCTGAAGCGGAAAACCTTATTCCTCCAATCCGTAAGCATACCTACGCCCCTGACATTGAACCGTCTTTGCTGATTCATGAAGAAGCTGTCTTTCAAGCGTTAATGGGAATCGACTGGACCACTGCTGATTTCCAGCCCATGGGCAGCCATGAGAAGGCTGAAGCGGCGCAAGATGATCCACAGCCTTCGGACCGAGGCGGCGAACAGGCGTAATCAAAGCTCCGGTTCACCTCAATTGGTGATGTTAATCCGTCAAGAAACAATATATTCAGGCACTACGCTGCCTTGTAATAAGATAGTTAATACCTCTGTGTTTGAATGCGCCTTTGTGCACGGGTACTGCTGCCCTTGCCATTGACTTTTCCCAACCTGTGTTTCCTGTCTTTACTGGGTACAAAGGACGGTCTTTCGACCATACGAACCGTGCTGCGCCTTTGCCAAACCGGGCAACTTGCCTCCGGGTTAAAAAATGGACCAGGCTGTGTCAGCTGAATCTGTTTAAAAGTATTTGTCGTTCCGAAGAACAAAAACACCACAAGAAGGAAGATAACAAAAAACCAAATACGAGAGGAAAACGCAATAATAAAATGCATGCAAATGGTGGTTGCTATGAACCGTTCAGAAGGCGTTACCATTGTCAAGACAAAAAAACCAAGCCCCCAAGAGGTGTAGCTACGGTTTAAGTCAACTAGGTTCCTAACTGAATCGTGGCAAATATGCCGGTCAAATGGCATTGCATTGGTTCGGATTCGACCAAGCCCCCAAGTGACTCAGTGGCCTAGGGCCGATCAAGTGGCATTGCGTTGGTTCGGACACAACCAAGCCCCCAAATGACTTATTGGCTGTTTAAAAGCCGATCAGAAGGCATTACCATCATCAAGACATGACCGAGCTCCCATAAGGTGTAACTACGGTTCAAGTCGATTAGGTCCCCAACTGACTTAGTGGCAAATGTGCCAGCCAGAAGGCATTACCGTCGTCAAGACATGACCAAGCTCCCCGGAGGTGTAGCCACGGTTCAGGTCGACTAGGTCCCCAACTGACTTTGTTGATTTCCTGTGAAGTGATCTCAAGGGGTAAACCGGAGGTTGCCCTAAAGCGAATCAACTCCGTGTAACCACGCATGATGTGAATAAAAACAGAGACCCCGCTTTACTCGAGGCTCCGGTTCATTATATTGATCATAATATATACATGGTCATGATATGTACATAAACAGAGCCCAAGGCTCATGTATAGTAAGGCCGAAGATGAGCTATGTTCCACGGCCTGCTGGTCTCCTCCTCTGACGTGCGTGAATCTTTGCGCTCTCGAATATCAATCAGGTAGTATGACCCATTATTCAGATTCTTACTGACCACAAAAGGTCCTTCCCAAGGCGGGGATAATTTATGCTGATCAGACTGATCCTGGATGAGCCGAAGCACCAAATCCCCCTCCTGAAAGGTTCTGGTCTTAACCCGACGGCTGTGGTAACGGCGAAGATCTTGCTGGTAAATCGCTGAACGGGCAGCTGCTAATTCACGTTCCTCATCCAACAAGTCAAGAGCGTCCTGCCGTGCCTGCTCGTTGCCCGCTTCAACATAAGCTGCCACACGAGGTGAATCATGTTGTATATCACTGGGGAGAACCGCCTCTGCTCCATAGACCATAAAGAACGGCGTAAACCCCGTGGATCTGTTAGGCGTGGTGTTGATACTCCATAATACAGACGGTAGCTCCTCAACCCAACAACCCGGCGTCCTTTGCAAAGGGACCAGAAGCCGGGGTTTGATACCTCTCAAGATCTCTTGATTCGCTCGTTCTGCTTGACCATTAGACTGTGGGTGAGCTACTGAAGAAACATCAAGCCGTATATGCTCACGTGCGCAGAACTCTTTCATGGCACCTTTGGATAGATTGGTACCATTATCTGTGATGATGCTGTGTGGAAAGCCAAACCGGAAGATTACCTTCTTTATAAACCGCACCGCCGTGGCCGCATCACATTTACTGACAGGTTCTGCCTCCACCCACTTTGTAAATTTGTCAACCGCCACCAATAGGTGGGTCTTTTTATCTTTGGAACGTTTAAAAGGTCCAACCATATCGAGCCCCCAAGTCGCAAACGGCCAAGTAATTGGAATCATCCTCAATTCTTGAGCCGGTATGTGTGCTCGTCTGGAAAATTTCTGGCAACCATCACATAACCTGACCAGGTCTTCTGCATCAGCATGAGCAGTTAACTAGTAGAAACCGTGGCGGAACGCTTTAGCCACCAATGATTTTGAACCGGCGTGGTGGCCGCAATCCCCTTCATGTATTTCACGTAATATCTCGCACCCCTCCTCAGGGGATACGCACCGTTGCAGCGCTCCTGACACGCTGCGATGATGTAGCTCTCCTTTGAGAATGGTCATAGACTTGGACCGCCGTACTATCTGCCGAGCCAAGGTTTCGTCTTCTGGCAACTCACCCCGGTTCATATATGCCAGATAAGGGAGCGTCCAATCCGGGGTGACGTGAAGAGCCGCCACTAATTGAGCCTCCGGATCAGGAATAGCCAACTCCAGCTCACCGGGTAGCTGTACCGATGGGTGATACAATACATCCAAGAAAACATTGGGTGGGACCGGTTTACGCTGAGAGCCCAAGCGGCTTAAAGCGTCTGCTGCTTCATTCTTTCTGCGGTCCACATGATCCACTTGATAGCCTTTGAAATGCCCAGCCACCATATCTACTTCACGACGGTATGCAGCCATGAGCGGGTCCTTAGAATCCCAGGTGCCAGATACCTGCTGAGCCACTAGATCCGAATCACCAAAGCACCTAACTCGGCTCAGATTCATCTCTTTAGCCATCCGAAGACCATGAAGCAAAGCTTCATACTCAGCTGCATTGTTTGTACAGGGGAACATTAAACGGAGGACATAACAAAACTTATCTCCTCGTGGGGAAGTTAAAACGACTCCAGCCCCCGAGCCTTCCAATTGCCTGGATCCGTCAAAATGAATAGTCCAATATGTGTTATCTGGCTTCTCCTCAGGTGCTTGTAACTCTGTCCAATCGTTTATGAAGTCGACAAGTGCTTGTGACTTTATGGCCATCCGGGGTACGTATCTTAAACCGTGCGGCCCAAGCTCGATAGCCCACTTGGCAATCCGACCGGTCGCCTCCCGGTTCTGTATGATGTCACCCAAAGGAGTAGAACTGACCACCGTGATGGGGTGTCCTTGAAAATATTGCCTCAGCTTCCGGCTTGCCATAAAAACACCATATACCAGCTTCTGCCAATGCGGATACCTTTGCTTGGACTCGATAAGCACTTCGCTGATATAGTAAACCGGTCGCTGAACCGGATGCTCCTTCCCAGCCTCCTTGCGTTCTACCACAATCGCCACACTGACCGCTCTGGCGTTTGCAGCAACATATAACAGGAGTGGCTCTTTATCTACAGGGGCTGCCACCACGGGCGGATTAACTAATTGTCGCTTCAAGTCCTCAAACGCTTTATCAGCCTCCGGACTCCAGACAAATTGATCTGTCTTCTTGAGCATTTGATACAAGGGGATCGCCTTTTCACCGAGGCGGCTGATAAACCGGCTTAACGCAACAATCCGCCCGGCCACGCGCTGAACATCATTGACGCATTTCGGTTTGGCCAGGGAGGTGATGGCTGTGATCTTTTCCGGATTGGCCTCAATTCCTCTATGGGACACCAAGAATCCCAACAACTTGCCTGCAGGTACACTGAAAACACATTTAGCTGGGTTGAGCATCATTTGGTACACTCTCAAGTTATCGAAGGTTTCCTTCAAATCGTCAACCAGGGTCTCCTTCTTTCGTGACTTGACCACAATGTCATCCACATAGGCATGCACATTACGACCAATCTGTTCGTGGAGGCAATTTTGCACACACCGTTGATAAGTAGCCTGCGCACTCTTAAGCCCGAAGGGCATAGAAACATAGCAGAAGGCTCCAAAGGGAGTAATGAACGCCGTCTTCTCCTGGTCCTTAACTGCCATCTTGATCTGATGATAACCCGAATAGGCATCCAAAAAACTCAAACGCTCGCAACCTGCTGTAGCATCAATGATTTGATCAATACGGGGGAGAGCAAAAGGATCCGCTGGACAGGCTTTATTCAAGTCTGTGTAATCCACACACATGCGCCAGGTGCCATTTTTCTTAAGAACCAGCACCGGATTAGCAAGCCACTCGGGATGAAAAACCTCAATAATAAAACCAGCTGCCAGGAGCCTGGCTACTTCCTCACCAATCGCTTTACGTCTTTCTTCGTTAAACCGGCGTAGGAACTGTTTTACCGGTTTATACTTAGGATCCACATTAAGGGTGTGCTCAGCGAGTCGCCTCGGTACACCAGGCATGTCAGACGGCTTCCATGCAAAGATGTCCCGATTCTCACGGATGAACTCGATGAGCGCGCTTTCCTATTTTGGATCCAAGTTTGTACTGATGCTGAACTGCTTGGACGAATCGCCAGGTACGAAGTCAACAAGCTTAGTTTCGGCAGCTGATTTGAACTTCAAGGCCGGATCGTGGTCCGTAGTTGGCTTCTTTAATGAAGTCATGTCCTCCGGATCGACATTGTCTTTGTACTGCTTTAACTCCTCCGTAGCACAAACCGATTCTGCATAAGTCGCATCTCCTTCCTCGCATTCCAAAGCGATTCGACGGCTCCCATGAACCGTTATAGTGCCCTTGTAACCCGGCATCTTGAGTTGCAGATATACATAGCAGGGCCGTGCCATAAATTTTGCATAGGCCGGTCGTCCGAACAAAGCGTGGTATGGACTTTGGATTTTAACCACTTCAAACGTCAGCGTCTCTGATCTGGAATCATGACTGTCGTCGAAGACCACTTCAAGGGCTATCTTACCAACAGGGTACGCAGACTTGCCAGGCACCACCCCGTGGAACACTGTATTGGTCGGTTTGAGATCCTTATCCACCAGTCCCATGCGACGGAAGGTCTCATAATACAAGATGTTAATGCTGCTCCCTCCGTCCATGAGTACCTTGGTGAGCTTATAACCTCCCACCTGAGGTGCCATCACCAATGCTAACTGACCCGGATTATAAACCCTGGGAGGGTGATCTTCTCGGCTCCATATGATTGGTTGTTCCGACCAGCGCAGATAGTAAGGCGTGGCCGGTTCAACAGCACTAACTGCCCGCCTCTGAAGCTTTCTATCCCGTCTATCCAAGCTTGTAGTAAAAACATGATACTGTCCACTACTCAACTGTTTCGGGTTGCTCTGATAACCTGATTGCTGCTGTTGCTGCTGGCTGTAACCATTTTGATTACCTTGATTATTTTGGCTGTTCTGTCCGCCCGGATTACCATAGAACCCTGGACCGGAATTCCCGCCGCCGTATCCTGATCCGGAACCTGAACCGCCGCCAGAGCTGTGATCATATTGGAAAGTGTTTGAGCTTTTGAATTCCTTCATGATGTAACAATCCTTCCAAAGGTGGGTTGCTGGCTCCTCCTTTGTTACGTGCTTCGGACAGGGCTGGTTTAAGAAAAAGTTCAAACGCTCCGGATTAGGACCGGGATTGCCGCGAAAACCTGGCTGTTTCCCCTTATGTCGCTGGCCCTTATTCTGTGCACTGGTGTTGGCCACAAAATCCACGCTCCCATCCGGCTTGCGCTTACCTCCGCCTCCATTGCCTGTTGGTCGATGCTGCTGGCCTTTGGTGTTGCTATTCTTCTTTCCCTTCCCTGCTTTGTCGTTACCAGAGTCAGGATCCTTGGTACTGTCAGAATCCGCATACTTCACTAAAGCAGTCATGAGCGTTCCCATATCTGTGCAATCACGCTTCATCCGGCCTAACTTTAGCTTCAACGGGCCAAACCGACAGTTGCCTTCCAACAGCACCACGGCGGTGTCTGCGTTCATGCGATCTGACGAGTGCAAAACTTCTGATACCCGGCGTACCCAATGGGTAGTTGACTCCCCTTCTTGCTGAACGCAAGCCGCTAGGTCAACTATCGACATCGGCTGTTTGCACGTGTCCTTGAAATTCTTGATAAACCGGGCTCGCAACTGGGCCCACGAATTAATGGAATTAGGCGGTAGGCTCTTTAGCCAAGTCCGAGCCGTCCCTTCTAACATCATGGTAAAGTACTTCGCACACGCTGTGTCATCCACATCCAGCATCTCCATAGACATCTCATAGCTCTCCACCCATGTCTCCGGAGGCTGATCTGCCGTGTAGTTTGGTACCTTGCGGGGGCCTTTAAAGTCTTTGGGCAGGCGTACGTTGCGCAAAGCGGGAACAAGGCACGGTACTCCCAAAGAACTAGAAACCACCCCCGGTTCAATCGTAGCAGTTGGGAAGATAGGTGTGAGCTGACGAGCCTGATGCTGCGCTGCTAATCCGGCCTCCTGCGCACGGGCGCGATCCACATTCTCCTGAGCATTGTCGACGCCCGCCGGATTGTTGCCGCGGAGCGCTTCACGCCTGGCATTACTTGAAACAGCCGGCTCCTCCATGCGCCTACTATAGCTCCTGCTGGGGCGAGGGGTGGAGTGAATCCGATCACGGCTTTGTGAATATGCTTCTTGTTGGGCCAAAGCGGTCCTAAGGAGCTCCTTGACCCGGCATGTCTCTACATCCTGCGGTGAATCGCCTTCAAACGGAATGGCTTCCAACCGAGCTGCCGCTGCGACGAGGTTATCCATCGGGTTGGAATAATGGCCCGATGGTGTTGGTACGGCCTGTGGTGTACCAGTGTTGTGACGAGGCAGGTTTATTATACGGTGCTGAACCGGGGCGCCAACTGTCGCTTCCGCACGGTTTACCCCCGGGGTGTTGAAGAGATTTCTGGCATCGAGGGCTGCGGGCAATCGAGATCGGAATTTCCTCTTCAGGACCTCCTGAGACGCATTCTGGTCCATCATGAACCTGTAAGCCTGTGCATCTAAAGCGGCGCGCTCTACCGTCATCCTGGCCTCTTCTGCTGCCAGCTCCGCTTTAGCTTGAGTGATCTGTTCTCTCACTTTGGCAATCTCGGCATTGTGAACCTCCTGATCCACCGGGTTGGCTTCCGCCATGAGCGCTGCCAGGGCGTCAAACAGGTCTGATAATACTTGGGCTGGTGAGTCCGCAGGGCCCCCTGCCCGCGCAGCGGTTGCCGCTGCCGATCCGGAGATCACTGCTGCCGCAGTTGATGAATGTGGCGCCGCCTGTGTTCCAGCCATGAAGATCCCAACCCGCTTGGGCAGACCAGAGGTGTCCGGAATACTGTCGCCATCGGAGCTGCCCCCAATCCGATCATCTTGCAGCTGGTATAGAGACTCGGTTTCCCCGGTTGACGTTTCATCGCCGGAGTAGATGGCGGTTTCATCACCGGATTCGGATCCTTCCTCGTAGCTTCCTCCGTGGATGACTCCCACGAAGGCGCGCTTCCTGGTCGGTTTAACCAGGGTCGATCTCGTGCACTGAGCTGTCTCGACGAGGTCGGTGCAGACGCCCAGCTCGGGGCCCGGTTCACCGATCTTGCCGATGAAAACATGGATGCCGCCAAAGGGGACCCGGTACCCGTACTCGATCGAGCCGGCGTCGGGGCCCCAGCCTGTGCTGTCGATGTAGAGTTTTCCGCGACGACTTTTGGTCATCCGGCCCACAGCGTAGCCCTCGAGTCCTTCAAAGCGGCCCTCCAAGAACTTGAAACCATCTCGCGATAGCCCCACGGTGGGCGCCAACTGTCGTGGGTTTGTCACGGCATATGTCCTAGTAAAAGGACTTAGTCGTGGAGCCATCGCAACGGGTTAACTTGAAGGGGTTAAAATGGACGCAAGGACACAGAATTATACTAGTTCGGCCCCTTCGATGAAGGTAAGAGCCTACGTCTAGTTGTGATGGGATTGATGTGTTTCGAGGGTTAGGGAGCGATAAGCTTCGCCTAAACCTCGAGTTGTTGTTCTCTGTCCTTACACCGCCGTCGGGTCGTCCCCTTATATACACGGGTTACGCCCGTTGGTCTACAAGTCCCAACCTCCGGTTCATAAACGTGCCCGGGTTGGTCTCTCTATTCCTAACTTACAATGCAAGTTTTACCTCAGGCCGGTTTACGGCCATAAACCTTTAAACCGATTATAGGCCTTGGGCCCTTCTATTTCTCCTTGGGCTTTAACACCTTGGGTCCATTGACGGAGCTAACCCGGGCCCTGTAGGCCGGTTTACCCCAAATAGCAATATCCCCAACAGACGGTGATACGTCCATTTGCATCATGCTTTTATATCGATATTTATCGCATTATGGGCTGTTATTACACATTATGTCACAATACTTATGCCTATTTTCTCTTATTTTACAAGGTTTACATGAAGAGGGAGAATGTCGGCAGCTGGAATTCTGGACTGGAAAAGGAGCAAATATTAGAGACCTATTCTGCACAACTCCAAAAGTCCTGAAACTCCACAGAAGTCATTTTTGGAATTAATAAAAAAATACTGAGCGAAGAAAATACCAGAGGGGGCCCACACCCTGGCCACGAGGGTGGGGGCGCGCCTCCCTGCCTCGTGGGCCCCCTGGCAGGCCTCCGGTGCCCATCTCATGCTATATGAAGTCTTTCGTCTGAGAAAAAAATAATAAGCAAGCTTTCGGGAAGAAACTCCGCCGCCACGAGGCGGAACCTTGGCGGAACCAATCTAGGGCTCCGGCAGAGCTGTTCTGCCGAGGAAACTTCCCTCTAGGAGGGGGAAATCATTGCCATCATCATCACCAACGATCCTCTCATCGGGAGGGGGTCAATCTCCATCAACATCTTCACCAGCACCATCTCCTCTAAAACCCTAGTTCATCTCTTGTATCTAATCTTTGTCCCAAAGCCTCAGATTGGTACCTGTGGGTTGCTAGTAGTGTTGATTACTCCTTGTAGTTGATCCTAGTTGGTTTATTTGGTGGAAGATCATATGTTCAGATCCATTATGCATATTAATACCCCTCTGATTATGAACATGAATATGATTTGTGAGTAGTTACGTTTGTTCCTGTGGACATGGGAGAAGTCTTGCTATTAGTAGTCATGTGAATTTGGTATTTGTTTGATATTTTGATGAGATGTATGTTGTCTTTCCTCTACTGGTATTATGTGAACGTCGACTACATGACACTTCACCATTGTTTGGGCCTAGAGGAGGGCATTGGGAAGTAATAAGTAGATGATGGGTTGCTAGAGTGACAAAAGCTTAAACCCTAGTTTATGAGTTGCTTCGTAAGGGGCTGATTTGGATCCATATGTTTCATGCTATGGTTAGGTTTACCTTAATACTTCTTTTGTAGTTGCAGATGCTTGCAATAGGGGTTAATCATAAGTGGGATGCTTGCCCAAGAAAGGACAGCACCTAAGCACCGGTCCACCCACATACCAAATTATCAAAGTAACGAACGCGAATCATATGAGCGTGATGAAAACTAGCTTGACGATAATTCCCATGTGTCCTCGGGAGCACTTTTCTCTATATAAGAGTTTGTCCAGGCTTGTCCTTTGCTACAAAAGGGATTGGGCCATCTTGTTGCACCTTATTTACTTTCATTACTTGTTACTTGTTGCCAATTACCTTATCACAAAACTATCTGTTACCGATAATTTCAGTGCTTGCAGAGAACACCTTACTGAAAACCGCTTATCATTTCCTTCTGCTCCTCGTTGGGTTCGACACTCTTACTTATCGAAAGGACTATGATAGATCCCCTATACTTGTGGGTCATCAAGACTTTTTTCTGGTGCCGTTGCCAGGGAGTGAAGCGCCTTTGGTAGGTGGAATTTGGTAAGGAAAAATTTATATAGTGTGCTGAAATTTACTGTCACTTGTTACTATGGAAAACAATCCTTTGAGGGGTTTGTTCGAGGTATCTTCACCCCGTCCGGAACCACAATTAGATACCCCTCAACCTACTGAACCTACTGAAAATGTGTACTTTGAATTCCTTCGGATATGATAGAGAAACTGCTAGCTAATCCTTTTGCAGGAAATGGAACATTGCATGCCGATTTACACTTAATCTATGTGGATGAAGTTTGTGGATTATTTAAGCTTGCAGGTATGCCCGAGGATGTCATCAAGAAGAAGGTTTTCCCTTTATCTTTGAAGGGAGATGCATTGACATGGTTTAGGCTATGTGATGATATGGGATCATGGAACTACAAACGATTGAAATTGGAATTTCATCAGAAGTTTTATCCTATGCATTTTGTTCATCGTGATCGTAATTATATATATAATTTTTGGCCTTGCGAAGGAGAAAGCATCGCTCAAGCTTGGGGGAGGCTTAACTCAATATTATTTTCATGCCCCAATCATGAGCTCTCAAGAGAAATGACTATTCAAATTTTTATGCTCGACTCTCTCTCAATAATCGCTCCATGCTCGATACTTCTTGTACTGGCTCTTTTATGATGAAGACTATTGAATTCAAATGGGATTTATTGGAAAGAATTAAACGTAACTCTGACGATTGGGACCTCGACGAAGGTAAGGAGTCAGGTATAACACCTAAGTTTGATTGTGTTAAATCTTTTATGGATACCGATGCTTTCCGTGAATTTAGCACTAAATATGGACTTGACTCTGAGATAGTAGCTTCTTTCTGTGAATCATTTGCTACTCTTGTTGATCTCCCTAAGGAGAAGTGGATTAAATATAATCCTCCCATTGAAGTAAAAGTAGTTGCACCTATTAAAGTTGAAGAAAAGACTATCGCTTATAATGATCCTATTGCTCCTAATGCTTATGTTGAGAAACCACCTTTTCCTGTTAGAAAAAGGATCATGCTAAAGCTTCAACTGTAGTCAATAAAAGTAATATTAGGACACAAAAACCCCTTGAGCAAGTTAAAGTTGAACCTAAAATTTCTATGGTTAAAGATCTATTGGCTGATAATATCGATGGGCACGTTATTTACTTCTGTGATGAGACTGCTAGAATTGCTAAACCTGGTACTAAAGATAAACATAGCCTGTGGTAGGCATGCCTGTTATTTCTGTTAAAATAGGAGATCATTGTTATCATGGCTTGTGTGATATGGGTGCTAGTGCTAGTGCAATACCTCATTCTTTATACGAAGAAATTATGCATGATATTGTACCCGCTGAGATAGAAGACATCGGTGTTACCATTAAGCTTGCTAATAGAGATACTATTTCACCGATTGGGATTGTTAGAGATGTTGAAGTCTTGTGTGGGAAGGTTAAATATCCTGCTGATTTTCTTGTTCTTGGTTCCCCACAAGATAGCTTTTGTCCCATTATATTTGGTAGACCCTTCTTGAACATTGTTAATGCTAGGATAGACTGCGAAAAGGATGTCGTTACTATTAGTTTGGGTGATACGTCTGATGAGTTTAATTTTGCTAAATTTAGTAGACAACCCCGTGATGAGGAATTGCCTAGTAAAGATGAAATTATTGGTCTTGCTTCTATTACCGTGCCTCCTATTGATCCTTTAGAACAATATTTGCTTGATCATGAAAATGATACGTTTATGAATGAAAGAAGGGAATAGATGAAGTATTCTTTAAATAGGGACCTATTCTGAAACACAACTTGCCTGTTGAAATTCTAGGGGATCCTCCTCCACCCAAGGGTGATCCAGTGTTTGAGCTTAAACTGTTACCTAATACTCTAAAATATGCTTATCTTGATGAAAAGAAGATATATCCTGTTATTATTAGTGCTAACCTTTCAGAGCATGAAGAAAGGAAATTATTGAAAACTCTGAGGAAGCACCGTGCTGCTATTGGATATACTCGTGATGATCTTAAGGGCATTAGTCCTACTCTATGTCAACACAAAATAAATTTGGAGAAATAAGCCAAACTAGTTACTGATCACCAACGACGGCTAAGTCCTAAGATGAAAGAAGTGGTAAGGAAGGAAATATTAAAGCTCCTTGAGGCAGGTATAATTTATCCCGTTGCTGATAGTCTGTGGGTAAGTCCTGTCCATTGTGTCCCTAAGAAGGGAGGTATTACTGTCGTTCCTAATGATAAAGATGAATTGATCCCACAAAGAATTATTACAGGTTATAGGATGGTAATTGATTTCCGCAAACTAAATAAAGCTACTAAAAAAGATCATTACCCTTTGCCTTTTATTGATCCAATCCTAGAAAGATTATCCAAGCATACACATTTTTGCTTTCTGGATGGTTACTCTGGTTTCTCTCAAATACCTGTGTGAGCTAAGGATCAAGAAAGACCACTTTTACTTGCACTTTCGGTACTTTTGCTTATAGACGTATGCCTTTTGGTTTATGTAATGCACCTGCTACCTTTCAAAGATGCATGATGGCTATATTCTCTGACTTTTGTGAAAAGATTTGTGAGGTTTTCATGGATGATTTCTTCGTTTATGGATCCTCTTTTGATGATTGCTTGAGCAACCTTGATCGAGTTTTGCAGAGATGTGAAGAAACTAATCTTGTCTTGAATTGGGAGAAATGCCACTTTATGGTTAATGAAGGCATTGTCTTGGGGCATAAAATTTCTGAAAGAGGCACTGAAGTTGATAAAGCTAAAGTTGATGCTATTGAAAAGATGTCGTGTCCTAAGGACATCAAAGGTATAAGAAGTTTTCTGGGTCATGCCGGTTTTTATAGGAGGTTCATTAAGGACTTCTCAAAATTTTCTCGGCCTCTGACTAATCTACTACAAAAAGATATTTATTTTGTCTTTGATGATGATTGTGTAGAGGCATTTGAAATAATTATGAAAGCTTTGATTTCTGCACCTATTGTTTAGCCACCTGATTGGAATTTACCTTTTGAAATTATGTCTGATGCTAGTGATTATGCTGTAAGTGCTGTTCTAGGGCAAAGAGTTGATAAGAAATTAAATGTTATTCAATATGCTAGTAAAACTCTAGACAATGCCGAGAGAAATTATGCTACTACTGAAAAAGAATTTTTAGCAGTTGTTTTTGCTTGTGATAAGTTCAGACCTTATATTGTTGATTCTAAAGTAACTATTCACACTGATCATGCTGCTATTAAATACCTTATGGAAAAGAAAGATGCTAAGCCTAGACTTATTAGATGGGTTCTCTTGCTACAAGAATTTGATTTGCATATTATTGATAGAAAGGGAGCTGAGAACCCCGTTGCAAACAACTTGTCTAGGTTAGAGAATGTTCTTGATGACCCACTACCTATTGATGATAGCTTTCCTGTTGAACAATTAGCTATCATAAATGCTTCTCGTGCTGTTCCATGGTATGCTGATTATGCTAATTACATTGTTGCTAAATTTATACCGCCTAGTTTCACATACCAGCAAAAGAAAAAGTTGTTCTATGATTTAAGACATTACTTCCGGGATGACCCACACCTTTATAAAGAAGGAGTAGATGGTGTTATTAGATGTTGTATAACTGAGCATGAACAGGAATAGATCCTACGCAAGTGTCACTCCGAAGCTTATGGTGGACACCACGCTGGAGATAGAACTGCACATAAGGTATTGCAATCCAGTTTTTATTGGCCTACTCTCTTCAAAGATGCCCGTAAGTTTGTCTTATCTTGTGATGAATGTCAAAGAATTGGTAATATTAGTAGACGTCAAGAAATGCCTATGAATTATTCACTTGTTATTGAACCATTTGATGTTTGGGGCTTTGATTACATGGGACCGTTTCCTTCCTCTAATGGGTATACACATATTTTAGTTGCTGTTGATTACGTTACTAAGTGGGTAGAAGCTATTCCAACTAGTAGTGTTGATCATAACACCTCTATTAATATGCTTAAAGAAGTTATTTTTCCGAGGTTTGGAGTCCCTTGATATTTAATGACTGATGGTGGTTCACATTTTACTCATGGTGCCTTTCGTAAAATTCTTGCTAAGTATGATGTTAATCATAGAATTGCATCCCCATATCACACGCAGTCCAGTGGTCAAGTAGAATTGAGTAATAGAGAGCTCAAATTAATTTTGCAAAAGACTGTTAACAGATTTAGAAAGAATTGGTCCAAGAAACTTGATGATGCACTATGGGCCTATAGAACTGCATATAAAAATCCTATGGGTATGTCTCCGCATAAAATGGTTTATGGAAAAGCATGTCACTTACCTCTGGAACTAGAACATAAGGCATATTGGGCTATTAAGAGATCAACTATGATTTCAAACTTGCCGGTGAAAAGAGGCTATTTGACATTAGCTCACTTGATGAATGGAGAACCCAGGCCTATGAGAATGCCAAACTGTTCAAGGAAAAGGTTAAAAGATGACATGACAAAAGGATACAAAAGCGTGAGTTTAATATAGGTGATTATGTGTTGCTATACAACTCTCGTTTAAGATTTTTTGCAGGAAAACTTCTCTCTAAATGGAAAGGTCCTTACGTTATCGAGGAGGTCTATTGTTTCGGTGCCATAAAGATCAACAACTTCGAAGGCACAAATCCGAAGGTGGTGAACGGTCAAAGCATCAAACATTATATCTCGGGCAATCCTATAAATGTTGAAACTAATGATATTGAAACCGTAACCCCGGAGGAATACATAAGAGACACTTTCCAGCATGCTTCAGACTCCAAAAAGGAATAGGTATGTGGTACGGTAAGTAAACCGACTCCAAAACAGTTCTAATGGCATTTTTTCTCCGTTTTGGAATATTTCAGAAAATAGGAAAATAGGAAGTAGTCCGGGAAGGACACGAGGCTCCCCCGAGGGTGGGAGGCGCGCCCTACCCCCTGGGCACCCCCTGCCTCGTGGGCACCTCGTGTGCCCTTTGGACTCCGTTTTCTTGCACGGTACTTCTTTTGGTTGGTGAAAATTCATTATATAACCTCCCGAAGGTTTTTGACCCTCGTACCACGCAAATATCCTCTGTTTTTGTTTCGAGCTGTTTTCTGCCAGAGTTCTCAAGGCCAGGCATCATGTCGTCCCCCTCCTCCAACAATGAGGGCAACGATGCTTGGCTAATGAAGATAGAGCTGAAGAGAGAAGAACCCGTGGGGATCAACAAGGATGAAGGAATCAAGAAGGCCAAGGAGGATCAAGCGCCGACAGCAGAAGAAGAAGACATCCTTCCATCTCTCTTTACCCCAACCGAGATTGAAGCTTTCAAGATGATTGAGTTAGCTCGTATATAAAACAAGTATCTCACACGTGAAAATATTTTGTTGAAGGATCATATCATCACACTCAAAGGCATTATCCGCAAATTGGAGGATCTCCTACGCTCGATGTGCAACTACCCATCATCATCACCACCTTCATCACCTCCGAAGAAGGATACATAATCACATGGGTATGGGCACTCCCCTTGGCAACTGCCAAGCTTGGGGGAGGTGCCCCGGTATCGTATAACCATCACAGTCCTATCTTTACAATTTTTCTTAGTTCGATCCTTTTGGTAATATCTTGATCTAGTAGAATAAAGTTTAGTATGATCTAGTTTTGAGTTTTGCTTTATGATCCTTCTATGTAATCGAGTCCGTGAGCTATTTATAATAAAGATTAGTGTTGAGTCAAGGGCTTGATTATCTTGCTACGATCCTGAGGGAATAAAAGAAAAAGAAAGAATAAAAACAATAAAGAGATCATATTGATCTTATGGAGAGTAATGACTTCACATACAAACAGTATGATGAATAAAAGTTGTTGAGAGTTGACAAACCCAGTTTTGGTCATCGTTACAATTAATAGGAAGTAATAAAGAAAGAGAGGTTTTCACATATAAATACACTATCTTGGACATCTTTTATGATTGTGAGCACTCATTAGAATATGACATGTTATAAAGTTGATGTTGGACAAGGAAGACAACATAATGGGTTATGTTTTCTTATATCTGAAATGAAGTATATTGTCATGGATCATCCAACATGTTGAGCTTGCCTTTCCCTCTCATGCTAGACAAATTATTTGCACCAAGTAGAGATATTACTCGTGCTTCCGAATACCTTCAAAACCAGTTTTGCCATAGTGTCCACCATATCTACCTATGGATTGAGTAAGATCCTTCAAGTAAGTCGTCATCGGTGCAAGCAATAAAAATTGCTCTCTAAATATGTATGATTTATTAGTGTGGAGAAAATAAGCTTTATACGATCTTGCGATGTGGAAGAAATAAAAGCGACGGACTGCATAATAAAGGTCCATATCACAAGTGGCAATATAAAGTGACATTCTTTAGCATTAAGATTTCGTGCATCCAACCATGAAAGCGCATGACAACCTCTGCTTCCCTCTGCGAAGGGTCTATCTTTTACTTTTGTCTTATTCCTTATGCAAGAGTCATGGTGATCTTCACCTTTCCTTTTTACATTTTATCCTCTGGCAAGCACATTGTGTTGGAAAGATCCTGATATATATATATATATATATATATATATATATATATATATATATCCAATTTGATGTAAGTTAACATGAATTATTATTGTTGACATTACCCTTGAGGTAAAAGGTTGGGAGACAACACTATAAGCCCCTATCTTTCTCCGTGCCCGATTAAAACTCCATACCCATAAGTATTGCGTGAGTGTTAGCAATTGTGAAAGACTAAATGATAGTTGAGTATGTGGACTTGCTGAAAAGCTCTTATATTGACTCTTTCCGATGTTATGATAAATTGCAATTGCTTCAATGACCGAGATTATAGTTTGTTAGTTCTCAACGAAGTTTCTGATTCATACTTGACGTTGTGAACAGATTGTTACTTTATCATAAGAAATCATATGACAATATCCATATATGTTGCTGTTATAAGAATGATCATGATGCCCTCATGTCCGTATTTTATTTTATCGACACATCTATCTCTAAACATGTGGAAATATTTATCGTTACGGGCTTCCGCTTGAGGACAAGCAAGGTCTAAGCTTGGGGGAGTTGATACGTCCATTTTGCATCATGCTTTTATATTGATATTTATCGCATTATGGGCTGTTATTACACATTATGTCACAATACTTATGCCTATTCTCTCTTATTTTACAAGGTTTACATGAAGAGGGAGAATGCCGGCAGCTGGAATTCTGGACTGGAAAAGGAGCAAATATTAGAGACCTATTCTGCACAACTCCAAAAGTCCTGAAACTCCACAGAAGTCATTTTTAGAATTAATAAAAAATACTGAGCGAAGAAAATACCAGAGGGGGCCCACACCCTGGCCATGAGGGTGGGGGCGCGTCCTACCCCACTAGGCGCGCCTCCCTGCCTCGTGGGCCCCCTGGCAGGCCTCCAGTGCCCACCTTCTGCTATATGAAGTCTTTCGTCCGAGAAAAAATCATAAGAATGCTTTTGGGAAGAAACTCCGCCGCCACGAGGCAGACCCTTGGCGGAACCAATCTAGGGCTCCGACAGAGCTGTTCTGTCGGGGAAACTTCCTTCCGGGAGGGGGAAATCATCGCCATCGTCATCACCAACGATCCTCTCATCGGGAGGGGGTCAATCTCCATCAACATCTTCACCAGCACCATCTCCTCTAAAACCCTAGTTCATCTGTTGTATCCAATCTTTGTCCCAAAGCCTCAGATTGGTACATGTGGGTTGCTAGTAGTGTTGATTACTCCTTGTAGTTGATGCTAGTTGGTTTATTTGGTGAAAGATCATATGTTCAGATCCATTATGCATATTAATACCCCTCTGATTATGAACATGAATATGATTTGTGAGTAGTTACGTTTGTTCCTGAGGACATGGGAGAAGTCTTGCTATTAGTAGTCATGTGAATTTGGTATTCGTTCGATATTTTGATGAGATGTATGTTGTCTTTCCTCTAGTGGTGTTATGTGAACGTCGACTACATGACACTTCACCATTGTTTGGGCCTAGAGGAGGGCACTGGAAAATAATAAGTAGATGATGGGTTGCTAGAGTGACAGAAGCTTAAACCCTTGTTTATGAGTTGCTTCGTAAGGGGCTGATTTGGATCCATATGTTTCATGCTATGGTTAGGTTTACCTTAATACTTCTTTTGTAGTTGCGGATGCTTGCAATAGGGGTTAATAATAAGTGGGATTCTTGTCCAAGAAAGGACAACACCCAAGCACCGGTCCACCCACATACAAATTATCAAAGTAACGAACGCGAATCATATGAGCGTGATGAAAACTAGCTTGACGATAATTCCCATGTGTCCTCGGGAGCGCTTTTCTCTATATAAGAGTTTGTCCAGGCTTGTCCTTTGCTACAAAAAGGATTGGGCCATTTTGCTGCACCTTATTTACTTTCAGTACTTGTTACTTGTTGCCAATTACCTTATCACAAAACTATCTGTTACCGATAATTTCAGTGCTTGCAGAGAATACCTTGTTGAAAACCGCTTATCATTTCCTTCTGCTCCTCGTTGGGTTCGGCACTCTTACTTATCGAAAGGACTACGATAGATCCCCTTTACTTGTGGGTCATCAGACGGCCGGTCGCCGCTGCTGGACCCAGGCGTGACGTTGAGGTCGATGACGGCCGAGGGGCGAGTGGTGGACGGCGCGATCACACCAACGTCCGGCGACCCCATGAAACGGGTCTGGCCATCGTGCTTTGGCGGGGGAAAGCCGGGCGACATAGGCGTGGTCCGCGACTGGCAGTGCGGAGGCCGGGCGACCGACGAGCCTGTGCTCGCTGGGCCGCTGCAGAGAAACCCGCTGGACGACAAATGCCAACCATGAGGAGGGCGTGCGCTTTGTTGATGATGGCCTCCTTCTCCTCTACCTCGGCCTTGCGCCGCGCGGCCTCTATCGCATCGCTCTTGGCGGTGAACTTGGCCGCGGCGGCATTGACCTTGACGAGCGCCCTCCGGTCCCTCCTCTTCGCCGATTCCTTGTCCAACTTGGCGAGCCCTCCGACGTGCACTCCAACCGCGGCTTCCTTGGCGCCTTGGACGCCTTCTTCTTCACCTTTCCGGGCGGGTCGACGGCTAGGCCGCCAGAATTCAGCTGGGCGTCGGCCATGGACGGGGGAGGGAGGGGGCGGCGGGACGTGGGAGGGTTTGGGGGAAATGGCGCCAAATGTGGCGCGGGGGGGGGGGGGGAGGGGCTGCTTTGTGCCACCGACAGACGGGCTAGGGGAGGATAAGCGTGCGCCCCGCTCGTCCGCGTGCTATCCATTTCACCCCAAAATCGGCGCAAACTTGGGCCGGGGCTGGGTCGAAAGCGGACAGAAAACAGACAAAAGTCTGTTTGCTCCCGCACGTTGGGCCGTCTGGTTCGTTCGTTTTACCCCAAACGGACGCGCGCAGACAGGATGGGGTCGCGCGGTGGAGTTGGCCTTACTCCGGCTCGCGGCGGTCAAGTAAAAAAATCCCCACTCTCACTTTCTCTCCCCCACCTCATCTTCTTCCCCTTGCCCCGCTGCCGACGTTACCCCCGCCCCGATCCGCCGCCCTCCCTCCTCCTGATGGCCGGACGTGGTGGTCGTCGGTCCCCTCCGCCGATCCACAGCACGGATCCGCGCCGCCACGCCCGCGGGTCGTCGTTCGCGACCGCTTCATGGAGCTATCGCCGCTCGGCCGATCCGCCCGCCATCGCCCCCCCCCCCCACACACACACACACACGTTCTGCGGACTTACCCGACCTCCCTCTGATGTGGCCGCCGACGAGGACCTACATGGGCGTCCGACAACGGTCATGGGGGATGTGGGTGGTTGATATCACCGACCGCGAGACCCACAAGCGGAAGTGGGTCGGCTCCTTCCACACCGCCGAGCTCGCGGCCATGGAATACGACCGGTGGCAGGTTCGGTTCCACGGCAGTGACGCAAAGCTAAAGTTCCCATCGGCGAGCATCCGTTTGACCTCGTCCCGCCGAAGCGGGGGATGGTGTCCGCTCGGATGGCACGGAAGGACTGGAAGGCGAGGGAGCGCCTCGAGGCCGAGGCCGCCGACGAGGCTACATGGATGACCTCCGCCGGCAGTACCGGGAGCTAGTGGAGGCGGAGTGGGCGATCTTCGCCGTCAATGAGGACGAAGTTATCATCATCTCCGACGACGAGGGCGGCAACGCGGACGGCGAGGTGAGCGGCGACGACGAGATCAACGTCGAGGAGTGGCAGAGCGTCTTCGCCGGAGACGATGAGGGCGTCAACGCGGACGGCGAGGTGAGCGGCAACGACAAGATCAACGTTGAGGAGTGGCAGAGCGTCTTCCCCGGCGACGACGACGGCGGCACCGGTCCGGACCCAACTCTCACCGAGGGTGGCCTCACCGGAAGGATTGGCTCGACCTCCACTTCGGCCGCAAGTAATTTAAGTTTAGTTTTAGTTTAAGTTTATCTTTAGTGTTTAGTTGCGAGAACTTTATGTGTTGAACTTATGTTTAAATGCATCATCTTTCGGTTCAAATTTGATTGAATTTGTGCAAATTTAATTATACTCCGCTAACTTTAGGGGATCAGCTAGGTGGGGCGAAATTTTAGTGGAGTATATACTCCACTAAGGTATATACTCCGCTAACTTATAAGAGATTGGTTAGAGTTGCCCTAACATATTATTCCAGTCGAAAACGATGATAATATAAAATTCAAGGTAGTTTCACTTATTCTCTCTCACCTGAGACTAGTACTTAATAGGAAGAGATGGACTGATTGTGTATGAACTAGCAAGAGAAGAAAAAGAATGTGTGTATTTCTCTCAAACTTTGACAAAGAGAAAAACTTTGGCCACATACCAGATGAAGCCTATTTTTTCTTCGCGCCTAATTAAGTTCCAATGTTTGCTAGTATATGACATAAAGAAAAATCGTACTACACAACATACATGACGCTAAATTATCCCTTTTTACTTTTAATATATATCAGGATTCTTGATATATATTAAGCTAAAATCAAGCGGACCAGTGTTAGCTCAAGATTAGTTCATCTCTCCATCAAGTTACATAAAGTGTCTATACT
Organism: Aegilops umbellulata; assembly: GCA_032464435.1. NCBI lineage: Eukaryota > Viridiplantae > Streptophyta > Magnoliopsida > Poales > Poaceae > Aegilops > Aegilops umbellulata. The sequence goes on from CP136060.1 coordinate 601,694,094, forward strand.
CATCTAATTTTTTCTTGAGTCGATTTCGAATCGAGGTAAAATACGAATCAATCTTGAGCAATGCACGAGCCTCGAACTTTTGTCGCGGCCTTAGTCATGGTAGCGTTTAGTCCAATTAATCGATACCTACAAATGCTCCAAGAATCGCACTGATAAAAAAATCGGATGGATCGGTATAAGGGCATCTCCAACGCGACCCACAAACATCCCGTAACATTTCGGACCGTGATGTCCCGACCGTGGAAGCTATCCAACCGGGCCTGTATCGATCCGCGAGGCAGTCCGGACGCGATTTCTCCCGCAAATCGGAGACAAAGTGAAGGAAGTTTGCGGGAGTCCGGGCCGATCCCAAGCCCGTTTCTGACCACCCCGGCCCTCCAAAACCCCCTCACCCTCCTGCGCGTTTTTGGTCAGCGCCGCTCTAGAGCGTCAGCGCCTGCATTCATGCCCGCCCAGAGCGGACGCGACCGCTCACTGGCGCCGACATTGAAGCGGCGCGCCGGTCGAGAGAGCGCCACCGGCGCCATTTCCCGGTGCAGGCGACTGTCGCGCGTTCAAACAACATGACGGCCGCCCGTCCGTCTGTCTGCCGCCCATCGGTGCTATATAAACCGCTGCCCTGGTGCCCCGGCCATAGCCACAGCCATCCCTCTCCACACCATTCCCCGCCATGGATCCCTCCACGGCCAAAGCTCTCTGAGGCGGGCTTACGTTAGTGCAAAAGAAGGCCATGGCCGCCATTGCTACCGACTGGCAGGCCGACAGGCAGCCAGAGGACGTGCAAATGAAGGACGCCTCCGACGACGAGCCAGCGCCACTCTCTCTTCCTCCGTGGCACCATCCTCCTCCGCTCCACCCTCGTGCGGTGCATTGCACCCTGACCATCGACGAGGCCCGTGCCCATTATATGGACATGGTGCAGGAGGCGCAGTTTCGGGAGGCACATGTCGACGCCAACTACAACCACAACCTCCTCCAGGAGCATCTGCGGGCGGACGAGCAGGTCGCTGCCAGCACGGAGATCGCGCCGGATGTGGACCTGGCGGAGCAGGAGGCGCTGCTCGAGTCCTACCGCTCCGCCCGCGAGATCCGCCTCGCTCGCTGGCGGTACCGACAGTGGGTGGCAGAGGTGGCGGCCGCCTGCAGAGGGTGGCGTAGGTGGCGGCCGCCGACAAGGAGCGCGACGACGATGCGATCGAGGTGTTGTTCGACGACACCGGCGAGGAGGAGGCCAGGCCCAGCGCCACGACCACGAAGAAGTCGGCACGTCCGCGGGTGCCGCCGGTAGCGAGGAAGAGAGTAGTGCACGGTAGGTCGCCGCCGCTCGGGTCCCAGGAAGGCCACCGCTCCTCCCCTCCCATCGACGCCAAGCTTGGTGGGCTCGGCATCTTCGGCCGATTAGTCGCTTGGCGGCGAAGTTGAGGCAGACAGCTTCAGTTCCCGTGGCTCCTGTGGCGGAGGTCACAGAGGCGGAGCTGGAGAGCGCCGAGCCGGAACTGGTGACGGTGAAGCTTCAGTTCTCGGGGCCGATGGCCGGAGACGGGGACCGGATGCCGGCGATCATTTAGATTAAGTATTAATTATACTCCAGAGCCCGCCTAGGACCGCTTTGATGTATTTGTAATGAAATCCATCATATTTATATGAAATCTGGTATGTTTATATGAAATCCGATCGTGTTTATATGAATTTCAGACTTGGTTGAATGAATTCCGTCCGGTTGGTTTGAGTTGTTGTGAAAACATATGCGGCTAGCGTTGGATGGCTGCCTCCCGCATTCATGTCCGCGGACTGGTTCCCCTATCCACAGATGGATGCGGGAGGTTTTTTATGGGTTGCCGTGAGAGATGCCCTAAGGCGTGGCGCTATCCTACTGATACAGTGATCCTGCTTGTGATCACGGCAAACGGGCAGTTGATAGGCGCCACGGGCGGCTAGGGTCCCCAAGAACCAAACATAAACTGTCGCTACTGGCGAGCTGTGAAGCACCGCAGAATAAATCATAGAGCTGGCGACGTACAATAATCAATCACTTAATAATGCGCAGAATGATAGGATCCGCTGATTAAGCCCAAACAGCTTTGCTCCTAGCCTGCAACACGGTAGTTGTAGACGACAGTGCTGTCTACAAACAAATTAAGTATGCTTCCCGAGTTGATAATGTTTGGACGTACATTACCCATTGTTGTACACATGTAGGAGTAGTATCGAGCAGCAACTGATTGATTGAAGCAACAAAAAGGAACAAACATGTGTGCGCACGTGTCCACGTGCCGTGGTCGCTTGGCCTACCACGACGACCACTTTGGCTTTTTGGCGCGCGTACAGATACTGAGAGATTGCGTGACATGCAAAGCTCAAAGTTACCGGCTGGCTGGCCGGACACATGCCACCTTTGCTTGCCAAGTCGCCATGCGTCCACATGGTGATCCTACGTGGACACAGTATTTTTGTTCGATTTCTTTGCGCACATACACGAGACGGTGCAACCAATTGGTAGTTGTTTCGAGAGCATAGGCTGGTCCATGTATGCATGTGTGCAAGAAGCACAAGCAACAGACCCTTTCATGCGCATGCGTGTGTGATTTGTCCTGGACATCAAACTCAACATCAGCTTGCCACAACACCAGCTAGTGCCCAGTAAAGCCGTAGATCTTGGCGATGGTTAGCGTGCAAGGAGGAAGAAACCCGTGTACAGCAACACAGGGACGTTCTACCGATCCGTTGAATTAATATACTGCTGCAGATTAGACCAGTTGTACCCGGCAAGAAACCCCAGTGGTGTTGCTTGCACCTCAAAATTACCTAGATACGCTCTGAGGTACACTTTTGCTTAAGCTAGGCATTCCTATCCACATCCATCAGTCTGGTGGTGGACGGAACTCCGTATACCTGCATGCCGGTGTATATGCATTGCGTCCTCCTTTACCTCGCATTTTTTTTCCAAAGAAAACCTCTGTTCTATTCATCTTCAATCATGGCAGTACAACAAAACATAAAAAACATCTAGATCCGTAGACCACCTAGCGACGACTACAAGCACTGAGGCGAGCCAAAGGCGCGCCGTCATCATCGCCCCTCTTTTATCGAAGCCGGGCAAAACTTGTTGTAGTAGACAATTGGGAATGCAATAATTGTTTTAAAATAAGTTTTGCCAGCACATGGTTGCTTAGAATCTCGTAGATTGCTGGCTACTGCCCACCATCCGATTCGCGTTTGTGATTTATCCAGTTCTTGCAATCCGGTGTAGTCAAAGTGGCAAGATGGAGCTACCGTTGTGTGCCCTTGGTTAGGGTAGAGAGATCTCCTCGGAGAGGTTAGGGGTAGGAGATTATGGTTGGCATCCTTGTTAGGGAAAACTTGTCATACTCAACACAAACTTCCTTCTTGTGCTTATTAAGGCCCTGTTCGGTAATCACCCACTCACGGAATCTGCGGAGCAGAAAACTGCAACTCCGCCATTTTGAACTGAGCTCCGCCAACTTTGGAAGCGATGCCGAACAGCGCCTTAGTTAAAAAATTATGCATGTAAATGAACAAGCAAACAACTACTTTTCCGTTTCTAAATATAAGACCTTCTAGATATTTCGATAGGGACTACATATGGATGTATGCATACGTATTTTATAGTGTAGACTCAATCATTTTGTTCCGTATGTATTTCACATTGAAATCTTTAAAAATTCTTATATTTAGAATGGAGTCAGTACATACAGATACTACTAGTAGACAGGACAACTCCCATACCGACTCATAGCGCGTGGCAGTTGCCAAGTGGCATCAACTGTCAGTTGCATGCATGATCAGTCTAATTAGAGGCTGCCATGACGGCATTATCGATCAATCAATCTTGTAGGCAAAGGGGGACGTACCGCAGCTATGATTCTGATCACATTATTATTGTTATTAGTGTTAGCACTAGATCATTAGCCCAAAAGCCACCTTGATGATCGACTAATTCCGTACGGCTAGTTAGATCTTGGTGACGATGCGGACCTGCGGTATATATTCCTAGCTAAATCCGTACGCGATCGAATACTAGCCATGCCCCCTTTTCCTCCATCCAGAATATATACGGTCAGGTGCTCCGTCACACTTTTGCTTAGTTCCAAAATATCCATCTGTGTTGCATGATTGCTTCATAATCTGGGTAACACGCGAACCGCATCAAATTATTCATGTACTCTTCGCCAACTCTTCGCCATTTTTCAGTCGGCGAAGCAATGTGAGCAGTATGTATATTCTCGTGATTGGACTAGCTGTCCGTAGTAATGCATGATCGGGCGTCACTCATGGCCGATTTGACTCGCGGAAAAAGGTAGAGGGATTAGCGAAAAGGTGGTTTTGGAAATCAGTCGGCAAGAATGGCACGGTGATTAGTGCTGGGCGTGGTCACTCCCGCTGTTGCTTTGGTGCTGTAAAGCGGGTCACTTGCACGTGCAAAAGATCACGAGCCAGCTCTGTGGTGCAAAAACCCAAAGCCGGTCGCTTGTCAAATTCTTAGGCATCTTCATTGTTAACCCGCAAATTTTCTGCCGCATCCTTTCGTGGTCAGGGTGATCAGTCCACGGACAAGGATGCAAGAGGACGACATTCAATGCTAGCTGGATGTAATTTATTTGGACACAGCAAGATTTCATTTAAACATGATGGATTTCATTTGAACATGAAAGATTTCATTATATTTACATCAACTAAGTGGAACTTGTCCGGCAAGGTCTAAATGGTTGCCGGGGCTGGTCTCCCATGTTCAGCCATGAGCCTCGAGAACTGAAACTTCGCCGTCTCCAGTTCCGCATCGGCACTCTCCAGTTCCACCTCCGTAACCTCCGCCACCGGGGGCCCAGGAAGTGAAGTTGTCCACCTCCGCATCGCCGCCAAGGGACTAATTGATCGATGATGTTGAGCCCAGCAAGCTTTGCGTCGACGGGAGGGGAGGAGCGATGGCCTTCCTGGAACACGAGCAACGGCGACCTACCGTGCGCTACTCTTCCTCGTTGCCAGCGACGCCCGCGGACGTGCCGACTTCGTGGTCATACCGGGCGGGGGGGGGGGTGGACTTCGGTGATGTCCCCCTCGTCGTCGTCGGTCTCGCCAAACAACCGCCTCACCCACGTTTTCACTCTCTTTGTAGGCAGCCACCACCTCCAGCGGTATCGCCAGCGGGCGGGCAAGGCGGATCTCGCGGACGGAGCGGTAGGACTCGGGCAGCGCCTCCTGCTTTGCCAGGTCCACGTCCGGCGCGACAGCCTTGCCGGCGACGAGATGCTCCTCCACCTACACGTGCTTCTGCAGGAGGTGGTGGTTGTAGGCGGTGTCGGCCTGCTACTCCCGGAACTGCTCCTCCCACTCCTCCTGCACCATGTCTATGAAATTGACACGCGCCTCGCCGATGGTCATGGTGCAATGCGTCGAAAAGGGTGGCGCGGAGGAGGAGGGTGGTGTCGGTTCGTCGTAGGCAGTGTGCCCTTTATTGGGACGTCGTCGTCCTCCGTGCCTGCCGGCCAGCCAGGCGATAGAAATGGCGGCCATCTCCTTCTTCTGGTCCGACTTAGCCCGTCCTAGAGAGTGTTGGCAGGGGAGGAATCCATGATGGGAGTGGTGTGGAGAGGGACCAGAGGTGGATGACTGCGGCTATGATCGGGGCACCGGTTATTATAGCAATGGTGGGCGACAGAGGGACGGACGAATGGCGCCGGAGGACGCGCCTCGGCAATTGCGTGCCATCAATGTGGGCGGTAGATAGACGGACGGGCGGCCATCATGTCGTTTGAATGCCTGCAAACGTCTGCACTAGGTAGTGGTGCGGGCGGCGCTTTCTCGGTCGGCGCGCTGCTTCAATACCGGCGCCAGTGAGCGATCGCGTCCACTCTGACCAGGCAAGAATGCGGGCGCTGACGCTTTGAAGCGACGTTGATCAAAAATGCGCGAGATGGGAAGGGGGTTTTGGTGGGGACAGAACCGTCAAAAGCGGACCGGGGATGGCTTCCGCTGTTGGATGGAAAGCATGCGGAAGATTTGCGGATGGACATTGAAGATGTCCTTACATGGATCAGAACAGTCGCAGGCTTATCCAGACTGGTCTGCATGGGATGGATCGATCACGGAAAATCATGACCGTATGGCCATCTCGGCTCGTCCTTGGCAAGCAGATAGAGGCAAAATTTCGTGTTTTGACTCTTTTCTGAATTCTATTCGAGATCTGACCCTAGTTTGAAAAAATTTCGAGATCTGACCCTTTTATTACCGCCAGGGTTTATGGCGGTAGGGTGTAACAGCCTATCGCCAGGGACCTTGGCGGTAGCAAACATGCCTACCGCCAAACATACTGGCGGTAGCCTGTACAACCCTACCGCCAAGGTGCTTGGCGGTAGACACGAGCACGCACTGTGTTCAACACTAAAAAGAAATTTGCGGTAGGGCATGCAACCCTACCGCCAGGGACCTTGGCGGTAGGCTGTTTGACCCTACCGTCATGGACCTTGGCGGTAGCAAAAGGGTCAGATCTTAAAATTTTATCAAACTGGGGTCAGATCTTGAATAGGTTTTAGAAAAGGGTCAAAACACGAAATTTAGGCGCAGATAAATGGAGAGATGTATCGAACTGGGCCGGGCGGCCACAGGAAAAGTGCCATGAGTCCAGCGGAGCGTAGGGCAGGTGCAACCGGCGGTGCAAATGCAACCCTGGCAATGGCAGTGGGAGCCAGGCATGTGAAGAGCGACGAGTAGGCGCGAACGCACGCACCTTTCTTTGCCTCGAGCAATCACGGCGCAAGCTCGCTGCAGCTTTTCCTTTTTGTCCGCTCCATCCAAAAGCGAGAGGCAGGCCGCAATGATCACCGTCTCAATGCCTTGCGTCGCAATTCTACCATGCATCACGGTGCTGGCTAAACTGGCTAGTGCGAGTAGCAGACAGGCGACCCTGAACCCAAGGGGCTTGGCCGGCAAGCTTCTCCTCTCCATTCGCAGGGGGAAAGGAGCGACCGAGGAAAACAAGAAGCAAAGAGAACTGCCATGATAAGTAAGGCCTTTGATGAAAGAAAGGTCTGATAGATCCATCTTGTGCTTATCTATATTATCCTCCGCCTTTGCTCTTTTTTGTGGCACTGATTTCTCATATCATCTGCTGGACGGACCCAAAGTCTGGGACACCTTAAACCCATTGGTTGTGAGGGTCTTTTGGTTGATAGCGGCAGTCTAAGCTAGATTCACACAATGTACTCCAATATGAAAGCGTTTTCAACATCATACTAGTGTCAAAAACACTCTTATATTATGAGACAGAGCTAGTAGAAGAGAAGATATTAACAAAAAGGCACCGGGACTGCAAGCAGCTTTCTTCGGCTGCACTCTTTATCTTGCACTTTAAAGTTGCAGGTGGTGGTGTCCATTTCTCTTGTTCCGGCTGCAAAACAACAGAGGAATTGCCATGTTACAGGGGAAAAAAAGGATATGGAGACGGCAAATGGACCTAGTCGCCCTTTTGACAAAGCAGAAGAATAGCGGGCCAACTGAAAAGAAACAAAGAATAGTGGGCCATGTCAAAAATAGAATACAGTTGGCCCAGCCAGTGAGGGGCCATGCCGCCTGAAGAAGACTCCCTACCTGGGGCCATTTGGCACGGCCCATGAACAGGTACTTTTATTTTCTAAAACATTTTCTTCACAAAACATGACAATTTTACTATTATTTTTCTAATAATCCCTAAATCGGTTAAAAACATATTAAAATGTTTACCTGTTTCAAAAATAAATGCTCACATATATCAAAATAAATTATTTATATTTGAAAGAATTGTTCGTGTATTTAAAGAAAACGTGCTTTGATACCCTCTGGCCCAGAATATAAGGTGTATTATTTTAAAAAAAATATTTTATGTTTGAGCAAGTTTATATTAAAAAGTATGCACATCTATAATACAAAGAAATTAAAATATAAAAAATATATTTAATGATGAATCTAATTATACTGATTTGTTATTGTGGTTGTTGACATTTGTCTATAACTTGGTGAAACGTAAAAAGGTTGATTAAAAAAACACCTTATATTTTTGAAATGGAGAGGGTATTTAAAAAAATATTCATGTTTTGAAAAAAATATCCAATATTCGTGTACTTACCAAGTAGAAAGGGAAATAACATTAATCAATTATTGGAATTAAAAACAAAAGGTAAAACAAAGCTTTCGAAAAATACAATGGGGAAACCTTCATGTATATGTAGAAATTTTTTATATATTGACTAACAAGCTAAACAGGGAAATTATAAAATTTAAAAATAATAAGTTAGTGAATGAAGGCACGTGTAGAAGGCAAAATAAAAATACTCTATCTGATCCATATTAATTGACGTTGATTTACACAAAATTAGTACAACTTTGTACTAAACCAACATCAATTAATATGGATCGACTGTGAACTAAGGCTGGCCATAGTGGGGGTAACATAAGTACTATCATAACTATCATATACTTGGGACTCGCAAACATGCTTATATGGCAGGCAATTAAAGAAGAGACATGGTTATAGTAACATTATATGTCATACATGGCAATAAATGATATCATCTATGATATTAATCTATGATACTCCCTCCGTCCTTTAAAGAGTGTACTTCCAATTTTGTTGGAGAGTCAAACTATCACAAAGTTTGACCGAGTTTGTGAAAAAAATAATCAATGTTTGTAAAACCAAATAGGTATATGATGAGAATATATTTTATCATGAATCAAATGCTACTAATTTGATGGCATAAATGTTTGTGTATTGTGGTATAAATATGGTCAAACATAAAGTTGTTTGATTTTCCAATAAAATTAGAAGTACACTTTTTAAAGGACGGAGGAAGTACTATGCACTATATTGGTAGTAACATAGACTAGTAACATATTCTAAGTTACTCCCCACTATGACCAGCCTAAACCAGCATCAATAAATATAGATCAGAGGGAGTAGAAAGATAGAGAAAGAAGAGAAAACACAAAAGAAACAGAAAGAGGAAAAGAAAAGAAAAAAACATCTGAAGGAAAACAAAAGGAATAAAGCTCCGGCTTTGTTGGGCCGGCCCAGCCGTGGGGGTAGGCTTCCTCTTTGGCTCGATGATCTGCCTCTATGATAGCTCTCAAAAAAAAATCTGCCTCTATGATGGTTCTAAAAAAAATTCTGTCCCTATGATTCCGTAAAATAAAATAAAAATCTGTCTCTATGTGTTGGTGTGCTTCTACTCAAACACGAAAGTGTTGGTCTGCTGATAGGTAACGTACTGGCCCGTGTAGCGAAGAAAGAAGCAGCACTGACCCGTGATGGATGCTTGTGTTCGGGTTTGGATCCATACATTTATTTATATCATATTATATTTTCTCCTTTTGCGCGAGGACAAGCCTCACTGTTGCTGACAGTTAAAGGAAGCAATATAGTAGTACGCGCACGGCATCAGCTGGACTGTTGGTTCCAGTACGAAGATGTCACGTATCAATGCATCCACCCAACGGCCACAGTGGCGAGACTCTCACCCCCTACCCTAGCCTCTCCCTAGGGAGGTGGCCTGCCGACAGGAGAGGGCACTGGAGCTGCCACGCCACACAGACGCGTGCATTGATCGAACGGCGCCGTCTGCATAATCATGATCCACACGTACGCACGTACGTACGTATCGGCCGGACGGGACGAGTGCCTGTTCCTCTGTAGCAAACATGAGAGGCACGGCGGCTAGGCCTGGCCTGATAGTGGGTGGTAGCTGCATGCCTGCATGCATGTGTAATGAAACGTGCTGTCTTTGACCTGTGCTGCCGTCTGCGGCCGAAGCCCGATGCCTGAAACCACTACAGTGAAAGCAAGTAAAGCCTGCACTGCACTATCCACACAGCAGGCTGCTTGCAATGCATGCAGATGCAGTCTGCCGCGGAAGCTGATAGCCTGAAACCACAGACCACCGAGCCCCGCGCTCCTCTGTGCTCGCCCGCTCGCGGATTCATGGCTGTCCATGTTGCCTGTTGCATCTGCTTCGTACCGTTGCCTCTTGGAATCTAATGCGCCCATACTACGAAGGAAGGACACGAACATACTACCACATGTGCCGGTGGAAATTAGTTCACGCTCCGGCCGAGGGGAGCGGATCCTCTAACTTAACATAGAGAAGCAATGTCACGCTGCTACCGTGTAATGCTAGGGTAAAATGAAGAAGGAATGTTAGAGATGTTTAGCAGATTATTTACTATTAATATTTACTGTAGATATAAATAATCTATAATTAATTTTATTTCACCATCAAATTGTTCGCATGTAATGGTTATGAATGTACACATTTAATTTATACTTTGCAAATGAATTTAAATTATTTTAGCCTTAATCATATTGATTGCAAAAAGGAAAGTTAGAGGATTGTAGTTTCTCTAGCTTTCCTTCTTAATGTTAGAGGATCCAGTTTCCCGGCCGAGTAGCCTAACTTCACGACCCAATTTGGATTCATTTTAGTACTACTCCTCGGGACTCTGAGATTGGTTAACAGCTAACACTGACTAACTGTAGACGCTAGCTGATTCAATGTTGAGATTGGTTAACAGCTAACACTGACTAACTGTAGACGCTAGCTGATTCAATGTGGGTTGGGTAGCTCTTTTTTAGGGTATGTTTGATTGGTTACTTAAATTGCCACACTAAGGGGCTGTTTGGTTGCCGGCCGCACCTTGCCACGCCAGAGGTGCGGCGCGCCACAGCTCCCTAGGCTGCCAGAGGTGCGGCGCGCCACAGCTCCCTAGGCTGCTATTTGGTTTCGTACGAAGGTTAGGCTCGCCACAATCTGCAGTGTATTCTGCGGCAGACTTTTTCGCCAAATGTGTGGCGCTTGTTTTGTACGCCACACTCTGCGGCGCGCCACAGCTGTGGCTCAATAAGTGTGGCAATTTAAGTAACCAACCAAACATACCCTTATTGAGCCACAGCTGTGGCGCGCCGCAGAGTGTGGCGTACAAAACAAGCGCCACACATTTGGCGAAAAAGTCTGCCGCAGAATACACTGCAGATTGTGGCGAGCCTAACCTTCGTACGAAACCAAACAGCAGCCTAGGGAGCTGTGGCGCGCCGCACCTCTGGCGTGGCAAGGTGCGGCCGGCAACCAAACAGCCCCTTAGTGTGGGTTGGGTGGGTTGGCGAAAGAAACACGTAGGAGTACGATCGAATTCAAACGCCGCTCGCTATCGGCCAGTCAAGGCGAGAAAAAGGTGTCACGGAACAGGAAAACTGAGCCATAGTAGAAGCCGGACGCAAAAGCAGGCAACGCGACAAGGGCCGGCCAGCGAGCACCATTTCCATTTCCTCGCAACCTCACCCCTCAACGCAGCACACAAGACCCGACCGCATTGATGAACGAACCCATCGCTGCCCGCCCATGCCGCGGAAGAAAGTGATGCGACCGATCCGGGCCGCGCCAAAACGAACCACCGCCCATTTTTTCCTGGCTTTTTCCTTGCTCGCTGTACAACCGTCCGAAAAAGGAAACGCGCGTACGCTTACGCCTTGCCCTGCCTTGCCTACCCGAGCACTCTGCACCCTACTACTCTACCTCCAGCGCGGGCCCGCCGCCGGTCAGCAGCTCCACCAGCCACTCCTCGTCGACGAGCTCCGCCATGTCCGCGTCGTCGTCGCCGTCCGCCGCCGCCGTCTTGGTGGTGTCGTCGGGCTCGGGCCACGGCCAGGGGATGGCCGTCGGGGGCGGCGGCGCGCCCGCGCGGGTGTCCACGGAGGCCATCACGGTGGACGCCGCGGCGGAGAAGGACGGGCCGCAGCTCTCCTCGTTGCCGTTGATGGTCACGAACCCGTCGTCGCCGCCGCCGCCGCCCTTCCCCGGGGAGGAGGAGATCTCCAGCTCCAGCCACCGCATCACCTCCTCCACCGACTCCTCCGCGATGCCCTTGTACTCCTCCCCCTCCTCCTCCTCCATCTCCGCCTCCTTCCACGAGAAGCCACCGCCTCCCTCGACGAGCCCCGCCTTCCCGCCGGACACGACGGCCACGCTCTCCCCGCCCCGCTTCCGCTTCCTCACGCCGGCGGCCTCCTCCTCCTCCATCCACCACCCCACTCCCACTAACTAGACTCAGAGACGAGAGCACGAGCGGAGGGAACCGCCAAGTGGAACTGGAAGCAGAGGAGGAGGAGGAGAGTGAGGCGCGGTGGAGCGCCGGGCCGCGTCCACGTGGGTTTATATAGCGCGGGGGGCGGGACGTGGCTGCGCGGCGCGGGGCCGTCGGATCCGCCTCGGGGGCGCGCATCCGGCGGCCTCGAGGCGTTACGCGAGGAAAAGGACGTGTTCGCGCTGGGTGGCGTGTGGCGCTAAGCGCTCTCGTCTGGGGAACCGCGGCTTTTTTGGACGCGACGAGTGGGGAAAGAAACCCTTTCTTTCTTCGTCGGTGCTGTTGACCGTCGTCGCCGGGTGGCTCGGCCCGTGGTGGATGGGGGGGATGGGGCGTGGGTGGGTGCCAGTTGGGCTCCTGCCAAAAAACGAACCCCAATCTCGCGCTCGTGACGGAAGCGCGGCAGGCCCAGAGCCCCAGGCCGCGCCGCGCCGCACCGCACCGCACAGCCGTTGCGGTCTGCCGGACGGACCGCGAGGGTTCGGGAAGCATTGCATTTCTCTGGGTCGTTCGTGTGTGTGTGGATTGATTGTGGCCAGCTGGTGTGTGTGTTGCGCTCTATCTATCTGCGGCGGTTTTCGTTGGCGCCTTTGTTGTTGCCAAAAGCTGCGGGGCTGTTTTGGTCCGTCGCCGATCTCCTGCATGCCGTCACCTTCGTGTCTTGCACGACAAGGATTCGTGTCTCCGGATTAACCGTGTGAGCTGTACAGGCGCGTTACCCACCTTTGGTTAGTTCCTTCCGGGAGAGGTTTTACACGAGTGTCGACGAGCTCCGCACGTCTATCTCTTGTTTTTTTTAGGAAAGAAGCTGCACCGGGGAAGGAAGGGAGCAAGAAGAGGGTTTCTCTGGGGCAACTGGACCAATAGTAACGCTGGGAAAAAGCCCAGGCCTATCCGGCCCAATCAGAGTCTACTTGTTTTTTTATCGCAATCGGAATCTACTTGTTAGTTCTAAGAGAAAAGTACTATTTGTTGGTGTTGGATACATGGGAATTAGAGAGAACAAAGAATAAATGGGTGGAAGGAAAAAAACTACCAACGGTGGAAAAGAGGTTCTCCTTAAATCGATTCCAGGAGGTAAACCATCATATGCAATGTCCAATCATGCAAGCAATGTCGCATTAGCAACAAGGGATGGAGAAAAACAAATAAGGATTATCGGCTCACCTAGTAATTTGTGTGCACCAAAGCGTCAAGGAGGTACGGGTTCATGATATTAACTGTTTGAGTTAAATACACTGTAGGTGCCTCAACTTGTCTTGCATGATCAGTTTGGTGCCTAAAGTTGCAAAATTTAAAAAAACTGGTGCTCCAACTTGTCCGGGCATGCAAATACGGGGCTTCCTTCGGTATTCAAATGTACGTCGAGCCCATGTGGCATGCCAGCGTGGCGTGTAAATTTTTCAGGTTCCTGTTTAGTTTCGTGACGCATAAATTTTCCCATATAAAAATGCAATATGAGTTTAAATACACGTTGAACTTTTAAAAAGAATACACATTGCCAATTTTTTAACGTAAAACAGAAAAAATCCAAAACATGTTATAGTTTTTGATACATGTGAACCATTTTTTAAAAAATGTGTTGAACATTTTTCAAATGCACTAACACTTTCTTTAAGTTTATGGCAGTCGTAATTTTTTCTTAAATTTCTAGTTTTTCCATGGTAAAAATAATATGAAAACTAAAAATAAAGAACTAGAAAAACAAAACTTGTGCGGGTCCATAGAAATCACCTGAAGAGGTGCATAGCAACCAAAGTGGATTTTTGGAGCATGGTGGCCACTGAGAATGCTTTTTTGAAAGGCTAAAAACTGGCACTTAAAGGTTTCAAAAAGATTTGATTGTTTTCACACAAAAAAACATATGCATGTGCTCTAAGTATTTTCAAATTTCGTACGAAATTATGATATATTATACCCTGCAAAAAGAGACAAAAATCCAGCCACAAAACAAGCTGATTTTTGCATGTATTTGTCTTTTTATCTCCCACGTACAAACATAGATTTTGATGAAAATAGCATGGGTATATTACGCTTCTTTGTGTGCACGTACGAATCAATTCATAATTTTTTTAGCTGTAAAAAACCGTTTCTTTGAACTTTGAAAAAAATGACACAATGCGGTGGTGCTCCAAAGTTACTTTCTGCATCGCAATGCAATATATAGAGTTCGACCTTGGCAATATCTATTGAGCAGAGTATGGTAGAGTGGACTATTAATGTATATTCATCAGTATATAATCCTTGTAATTATATCTGACAGATTAGCTACGATAGTTTCCTAGTTAGATTGATTGTTAGGATCCATTGTAATCTTTTGTATTTGGCAACCCAGATTGCTCTATTATTAATACTATGCAAACCCGGGAGATCATCTCACGACAAATCATTCTATTGTTCTAACTTGGTAACCAGAGCCTTGATCCCTTCTCCACGCCATGGCTGGCACTGTTGCGGAATGTAGTAATTTCAAAAAATTTCCTACGCGCACGCAAGATCATGGTGATGCATAGCAACGAGAGGGGAGAGTGTTGTCTATGTACCCTCGTAGACCGAAAGCGGAAGCGTTATATCAACGCGGTTGATGTAGTCGTACGTCTTCACGATCCGACCGATCCAAGCACCGTTACTCCGGCACCTCCGAGTTCTTGGCACACGTTCAGCTCGATGACGCTCCCCGGGCTCCGATCCAGCAAAGCTTCGGGGAAGAGTTCCGTCAGCACGACGGCGTGGTGACGATCTTGATGTACTACCGACGCAGGGCTTCGCCTAAGCACCGCGACAATATGACCGAGGTGGAATATGGTGGAGGGGGGCACCGCACACGGCTAAGGAACGATCACGTTGATCAATTGTGTGTCTTGGGGTGCCCCCCTGCCCCCGTATATAAAGGAGCAAGGGGGGAGGGCCGGCCGGCCCTAGGGGCGCGCCAAGGGAGGGGGAGTCCTCCTCCTAGTGGGAGTAGGACTCCCCTTTCCTAGTCCAACTAGGAGGGGGAAGGGGGGAAGGAAGGAGAGGGAAAGGGGGGCCGCGCCCCCCCCCCCTCCTTGTCCAATTCGGACTCCTCATGGGGGGGGCGCCACCACCTGGTGCGGCCCTCTCTCTCCCCTCGCGTCCCAATAAGGCCCATACTTCCCCCGGGGGGTTCCGGTAACCCCTCCGGCACTCCGGTAATATTCGAAACCTCTCGGAACCATTCCGATGTCCGAACATAGCCGTCCAATATATCAATCTTTATGTCTCGACCATTCCGAGACTCCTCGTCATGTCCGTGATCACATCCGGGACTCCGAACTCCTTCGGTACATCAAAATGCATAAACTCATAATAACTGTCATCGTAACCTTAAGCGTGCGGACCCTACGGTTCGAGAACAATGTAGACATGACTGAGACACGTCTCCGGTCAATAACCAATAGCGGGACCTGGATGCCCATATTGGCTCCTACATATTCTACGAAGATCTTTATCGGTCAGACCGCATAACAACATACGTTGTTCCCTTTGTCCATCGGTATGTTACTTGCCCGAGATTCGATCGTCGGTATCCAATACCTAGTTCAATCTCGTTACCGGCAAGTCTCTTTACTC
Source organism: Aegilops umbellulata (assembly GCA_032464435.1). NCBI lineage: Eukaryota > Viridiplantae > Streptophyta > Magnoliopsida > Poales > Poaceae > Aegilops > Aegilops umbellulata. The sequence goes on from CP136060.1 coordinate 601,709,811, forward strand.
GTTCCGTAATACATCATCCCGCAACCAACTCATTGGTTGCAATGCTTGCAAGGCTTATGTGATGTGCATTACCGAGAAGGCCCTGAGATACCTCTCCGACATTCGGAGTGACAAATCCTAATCTCGAAATACGCCAACCCAACAAATACTTTCGGAGACACCTGTAGAGCACCTTTATAATCACCCAGTTACGTTGTGACGTTTGGTAGCACACAAAGTGTTCCTACGGTAAACGGGAGTTGCATAATCTCATAGTCAAAGGAACATGTATAAGTCATGAACAAAAGCAATAGCAACATACTAAACGACCAGGTGCTAAGCTATTGGAATGGGTCATGTCAATCAGATCATTCAACTAATGATGTGACCTTGTTAATCAAATGACAACTCCTTTGTCTATGGTTAGGAAACTTAACCATCTTTGATTAACAAGCTAGTCAAGTAGAGGCATACTAGTGACACTCTGTTTGTCTATATATCCACACATGTATTATGTTTCCGGTTAATACAATTCTAGCATGAATAATAAACATTTATCATGATATGTAAGGAAATAAATAATAACTTTATTATTGCCTCTAGGGCATATTTCCTTCAGTCTCCCACTTGCACTAGAGTCAATAATCTAGATTACACAGTAATGATTCTAACACCCCATGGAGTCTTAGTGCTGATCATGTTTTGCCCGTGGAAGAGGCTTAGTCAACGGGTCTGCCACATTCAGATCTGTATGTATCTTGCAAATCTCTATGTCTCCCACCTGGACCAAGTCCCGGATGGAATTGAAGCGTCTCTTGATGTGCTTTGTTCTCTTGTGAAATCTGGATTCCTTCGCCAAGGCTATTGCTCCAGTATTGTCACAAAAGATTTTCATTGGACCCGATGCACTAGGTATGACACCTAGATCGGATATGAACTCCTTCATCCAGACTCCTTCATTTGCTGCTTCCGAAGCAGCTATGTACTCCGCTTCACATGTAGATCCCGCCACGACGCTTTGTTTGGAACTGCACCAACTGACAGCTCCACCGTTTAATGTAAATACGTATCCGGTTTGCGATTTCGAATCGTCCGGATCAGTGTCAAAGCTTGCATCAACGTAACCTTTTACGATGAGCTCTTTGTCACCTCCATACACGAGAAACATTTCCTTAGTCCTTTTCAGGTACTTCAGGATATTCTTGACCGCTGTCCAGTGATCCATTCCTGGATTACTTTGGTACCTCCCTGCTAAACTTATAGCAAGGCACACATCAGGTCTGGTACACAGCATTGCATACATGATAGAGCCTATGGCTGAAGCATAGGGAACATCTTTCATCTTCTCTCTATCTTCTGAAGTGGTCGGGCATTGAGTCTGACTCAACTTCACAGCTTGCAATAAAGGCAAGAACCCTTTCTTCGCTTGATCCATTTTGAACTTCTTCAAAATCTTGTCAAGGTATGTGCTTTGTGAAAGTCCAATTAAGCGTCTTGATCTATCTCTATAGATCTTAATGCCCAATATGTAAGCAGCTTCACCGAGGTCTTTCATTGAAAAACTCTTATTCAAATACCCCTTTATGCTATCCAGAAATTCTATATCATTTCCAATCAGTAATATGTCATCTACATATAATATCAGAAATGCTACAGAGCTCCCACTCACTTTCTTGTAAATACAGGCTTCTCCAAAAGTCTGTACAAACCCAAATGCTTTGATCACACTATCAAAACGTTTATTCCAACTCCGAGATGCTTGCACCAGTCCATAAATGGATCGCTGGAGCTTGCATACTTTGTTAGCTCCCTTTGGATCAATAAAACCTTCTGGTTGCATCATATACAACTCTTTTTCCAGAAACCCATTCAGGAATGCAGTCTTTACATCCATTTGCCAAATTTCATAATCATAAAATGCGGCAATTGCTAACATGATTCGGACAGACTTAAGCATCGCTACGGGTGAGAAGGTCTCATCGTAGTCAATCCCTTGAACTTGTCGAAACCCCTTTGCGACAAGTCGAGCTTTGTAGACAGTAACATTACCGTCGGCGTCAGTCTTCTTCTTAAAGATCCACTTGTTCTCTATTGCTTGCCAACCCTCGGGCAAGTCAACCAAAGTCCACACTTTGTTTTCATACATGGATCCCATCTCAGATTTCATGGCTTCAAGCCATTTTGCGGAATCTGGGCTCACCATCGCTTCTTCATAGTTCGTAGGTTCGTCATGATCTAGTAGCATGATTTCCAGAATAGGACTGCCGTACCACTCTGGTGCGGATCTCACTCTGGTTGATCTACGAGGTTCAGCAGTTACTTGATCTAAAGTTTCATGATCATCATCACTAACTTCTTCTCTGATTGGTGTAGATGTCACAGAAACCGGTTCCTGTGATGAACTACTTTCCAATAAAGGAGCATGTACAGTTACCTCATCAAGTTCTACTTTCCTCCCACTCACTTCTTTCGAGAAAAACTCCTTCTCTAGAAAGGATCCATTTTTAGCAATAAATGTCTTGCCTTCGGATCTGTGATAGAAGATGTACCCAACTGTTTCCTTTGGGTATCCTATGAAGACACATTTCTCCGATTTGGGTTCGAGCTTATCAGGTTGAAGCTTTTTCACATAAGCATCGCAGCCCCAAACTTTAAGAAACGACAACTTTGGTTTCTTGCTAAACCATAGTTCATAAGGCGGCGTCTCAACGGATTTTGACGGTGTCCTATTTAACGTGAATGCGGCCGTCTCTAGAGCATAACCCCAAAACGATAGCGGTAAATCTGTAAGAGACATCATAGATCGCACCATATCTAGTAAAGTGCGATTACGACGTTCGGACACACCATTGCGTTGTGGTGTTCCGGGTGGCGTGAGTTGCGAAACTATTCCGCATTGTTTCAAATGTAGACCAAACTCGTAACTCAAATATTCTCCTCCACGATCAGATCGTAGAAACTTTATTTTCTTGTTACGATGATTTTCAACTTCACTCTGAAATTATTTGAACTTTTCAAATGTTTCAGACTTGTGTTTCATTAAGTAGATATACCCATATCTGCTTAAATCATCTGTGAAGGTGAGAAAATAACGATATCCGCCACGAGCTTCAATATTCATCGGACCACATACATCTGTATGTATGATTTCCAATAAATCTGTTGCTCTCTCCATAGTACCGGAGAACGGTGTTTTAGTCATCTTGCCTAAGAGGCACGGTTCGCAAGTACCAAGTGATTCATAATCAAGTGGTTCCAAAAGTCCATCAGTATGGAGTTTCTTCATGCGCTTTACACCGATATGACCTAAACGGCAGTGCCACAAATAAGTTGCACGATCATTATCAACTCTGCATCTTTTGGCTTCAACATTATGAATATGTGTATCACTACTATCGAGATTCATCAAAAATAGACCACTCTTCAAGGGTGCATGACCATAAAAGATATTATTCATATAAATAGAACAACTATTATTCTCTGATTTAAATGAATAACCGTCTCGCATCAAACAAGATCCAGATAAAATGTTCATGCTCAACGCTGGCACCAAATAACAATTATTTAGGTCTAATACTAATCCCGAAGGTAGATGTAGAGGTAGCGTGCCGACCGCGATCACATCGACTTTGGAACCATTTCCCACGCGCATCGTCACCTCGTCCTTTGCCAGTGTTCGCTTAAACCGTAGTCCCTGTTTCGAGTTGCAAATATTAGCAACAGAACCAGTATCAAATACCCAGGTGCTACTGCGAGCTCTAGTAAGGTACACATCAATAACATGTATATCACATATACCTTTGTTCACCTTGCCATCCTTCTTGTCCGCCAGATACTTGGGGCAGTTCCGCTTCCAGTGACCAGTCTGCTTGCAGTAGAAGCACTCAGTTTTAGGCTTAGGTCCAGACTTGGGTTTCTTCGCTTGAGCAGCAACTTGTTTGCTGTTCTTCTTGAAGTTCCCCTTCTTCTTCCCTTTGCCCTTCTTCTTGAAACTGGTGGTCTTATTGACCATCAACACTTGATGCTCCTTCTTGATTTCTACCTCCGCAGCCTTTAGCATTGCGAAGAGCTCGGGCATAGTCTTATCTATCCCTTGCATATTATAGTTCATCACGAAGCCTTTGTAGCTTGGTGGCAGTGATTGAAGAATTCTGTCAATGACACAATCATCCGGAAGATTAACTCCCAGTTGACTCAAGTGATTGTAATACCCAGACATTCTGAGTATGTGCTCACTGACAGACCCATTCTCTTCCATCTTGGAGCTATAGAACTTATTGGAGACCTCATATCTCTCAATCCGGGCATTCTATTTGAATATCAACTTCAACTCCTGGAACATCTCATATGCTCCATGGTTCTCAAACCGTCGTTGAAGTCCCGGTTCTAAGCCGTAAAGCATGGCACACTGAACTATCGAGTAGTCATCAGCTTTGCTCTGCCAGACGTTCATAACATCTGGTGTTGCTCCAGCAGCAGGCCTGGCACCTAGCGGTGCATCCAGGACGTAATTCTTCTGTGCAGCAATGAGGACAATCCTCAAGTTACGGACCCAGTCCGTGTAATTGCTACCATCATCTTTCAACTTTGCTTTCTCAAGGAACGCATTAAAATTCAACGGAACAATAGCACGAGCCATCTATCTACAATTAACATAAACAAGCAAGATACTATCAGGGACTAAGTTCATGATAAATTTAAGTTCAATTAATCATATTACTTAAGAACTCCCACTTAGACAGACATCCCTCTAATCTTCTAAGTGATCACGTGATCCAAATCAAACTAAACCATAACCGATCATCACGTGAAATGGATTAGTTCTCAACGGTGAACATCATCATGTTGATCATATCTACTATATGATTCACGTTCGACCTTTCGGTCTCCGTGTTCCGAGGCCATATCTGCATATGCTAGGCTCGTCAAGTATAACCCGAGTATTCCGCGTGTGCAAAACTGGCTTGCACCCGTTGTAGATGGACGTAGAGCTTATCACACCCGATCATCACGTGGTGTCTGGGCACGACGAACTTTGGCAACGGTGCATACTCGGGGAGAACACTTCTTGATAATTTAGTGAGAGATCATCTTATAATGCTACCGTCAATCAAAGCAAAATAAGATGCATAAAAGATAAACATTACATGCAAATCAATATAAGTGATATGATATGGTCATCATCATCTTGTGCTTCGTGATCTCCATCTCTGCAGCACCATCATGATCACCATCGTCACCGGCGCGACACCTTGATCTCCATCGTAGCATCGTTGTCGTCTCGCCAATCTTATGCTTCTACGACTATCGCTACCGCTTAGTGATAAAGTAAAGCATTACAGGGCGATTGCATTGCATACAATAAAGCGACAACCATACGGCTCCTGCCGGTTGCCGATAACTCGGTTACAAAACATGATCATCTCATACAATAAAATATAGCATCATGTCTTGACCATATCACATCACAACATGCCCTGCAAAAACAAGTTAGACGTCCTCTACTTTGTTTGTTGCAAGTTTTACGTGGCTGCTACGGGCTTAAGCAAGAACTCATCTTATCTACGCATCAAAACCACAACGATAGTTTGTCAAATAGACTCCGTTTTAACCTTCTCAAGGACCAGGCGTAGCCACACTTGGTTCAACTAAAGTTGGTGAGACAGTCTCCCGCAAGCCATCTGTGTGCAAAGCACGTCGAGGGAACCGGTCTCGCGTAAGCGTACGCGTAAGGTTGGTCCGGGTCGTCTCATCCAACAATACCCTGAACCAAAGTATGACATGCTGGTAGGCAGTATGACTTGTATCGTCCACAACTCACTTGTGTTCTACTCGTGCAAATAACATCAAACCATAAAACCTAGGCTCGGATGCCACTGTTGGGGAACGTAGTAATTTCAAAAAATTTCCTACGCGCACGCAAGATCATGGTGATGCATAGCAACGAGAGGGGAGAGTGTTGTCTACGTACCCTCGTAGACCGAAAGCGGAAGCGTTATATCAACGCGGTTGATGTAGTCGTACGTCTTCACGATCCGACCGATCCAAGCACCGTTACTTCGGCACCTCCGAGTTCTTGGCACACGTTCAGCTCGATGACGTTCCCCGGGCTCTGATCCAGCAAAGCTTCGGGGAAGAGTTCCGTCAGCACGACGGCGTGGTGACGATCTTGATGTACTACCGACGCAGGGCTTCGCCTAAGCACCGCGACAATATGACCGAGGTGGAATATGGTGGAGGGGGGCACCGCACACGGCTAAGGAACGATCACGTTGATCAATTGTGTGTCTTGGGGTGCCCCCTGCCCCCGTATATAAAGGAGCAAGGGGGGAGGGCCAGCCGGCCCTAGGGGCGCGCCAAGGGAGGGGGAGTCCTCCTCCTAGTGGGAGTAGGACTCCCCTTTCCTAGTCCAACTAGGAGGGGGAAGGGGGGAAGGAAGGAGAGGGAAAGGGGGGCCGCGCCCCCCCTCCTTGTCCAATTCGGACTCCTCATGGGGGGGGGGGGCGCCACCACCTGGTGCGGCCCTCTCTCTCCCCTCGCGGCCCAATAAGGCCCATACTTCCCCCGGGGGGTTCCGGTAACCCCTCCGGCACTCCGGTAATATTCGAAACCTCTCGGAACCATTCCGATGTCCGAACATAGCCGTCCAATATATCAATCTTTATGTCTCGACCATTCCGAGACTCCTCGTCATGTCCATGATCACATCCGGGACTCCGAACTCCTTCGGTACATCAAAATGCATAAACTCATAATAACTATCATCGTAACCTTAAGCGTGAGGGCCCTACGGTTCGAGAACAATGTAGACATGACCGAGACACGTCTCCGTTCAATAACCAATAGCGGGACCTGGATGCCCATATTGGCTCCTACGTATTCTACGAAGATCTTTATCGGTCAGACCGCATAACAACATACGTTGTTCCCTTTGTCCATCGGTATGTTACTTGCCCGAGATTCGATCGTCGGTATCCAATACCTAGTTCAATCTCGTTACCGGCAAGTCTCTTTACTCGTTCCGTAATACATCATCCCGCAACCAACTCATTGGTTGCAATGCTTGCAAGGCTTATGTGATGTGCATTACCGAGAAGGCCCTGAGATACCTCTCCGACATTCGGAGTGACAAATCCTAATCTCGAAATACGCCAACCCAACAAATACTTTCGGAGACACCTGTAGAGCACCTTTATAATCACCCAGTTACGTTGTGACGTTTGGTAGCACACAAAGTGTTCCTACGGTAAACGGGAGTTGCATAATCTCATAGTCAAAGGAACATGTATAAGTCATGAACAAAAGCAATAGCAACATACTAAACGATCGGGTGCTAAGCTATTGGAATGGGTCATGTCAATCAGATCATTCAACTAATGATGTGACCTTGTTAATCAAATGACAACTCCTTTGTCTATGGTTAGGAAACTTAACCATCTTTGATTAACAAGCTAGTCAAGTAGAGGCATACTAGTGACACTCTGTTTGTCTATATATCCACACATATATTATGTTTCCGGTTAATACAATTCTAGCATGAATAATAAACATTTATCATGATATGTAAGGAAATAAATAATAGCTTTATTATTGCCTCTAGGGCATATTTCCTTCAGGCACCACCACCGGCGCGCTCGTCACCACCACCGCCGGCCCGATCGTCTCCGGTCCCACCGCTTCCATGCCGTTGCTCGCCGGCCTCATCACCGTCCGGCTCACCCGCGCCAACTTTCTGTTTTGGAAGGCGCAGGTTATCCCAAACCTCACCGGCGCTGGCCTCTTCGGCTATCTCGACGGGTCTGTCCCCGCGCCATCGAAGACGATCGTCGTGGGCACCGGCGATGCCGCCCACTCGGCGCCCAACCCTGAGTACTAGCCCTGGCGGAGGACCGACCAGGCCGTGCTCGGCGCGCTCTTGTCCTCCATGAAGAAGGAGGTGCTCGCCCAGATGACGCGAGCTACTTCCGCGGCGGCCGTCTGGTCCACCCTTGGCGCCATGTTCGCCGCCCAGAACCGGGCCAGCGTGCGCCAACTTCGCACGCAGCTGTCGCGGACAAAGAAGAATGATATGTCCGCGGCGGAGTTCTTCCACAAGATGACGGGCTATGCTGATGCGCTGGCCACCGTCGGCGAGGTGTTGTCTGCTGACGAGATCATTGGGCACATCATTGGAGGGCTGGGTCAGGAGTATGATCCACTCATGACGGCGTTGTCCATCTTCACTAGGGAAGTCAACCTATCTGATTTCTACTCCTATCTCCTCAGCTTTGAGGCACGACAGGAGCAGCACGCCGCCAACCATGGCGACTTCTCTTCATCAGCCAACAACGTTGTCCGCCAAGGCAACAACCCGAGGCCCCGCGACGGCAGCCGCAGCAGCAACGGCGGCCGCAACAACAACGTCAACAGTGGCTACAATGGTGGCCACTATGGCAACCGTGGCAACAATGGAGGTCGCCACAACGGCGGCGGTGGCGGTAGAAACCGTCGTCTTCCAAGATGCCAAATATGCCGCGATGAGGGGCACTACGCCATCGACTGCCGCGAGCGCTACAATCATGCCTACCAGTCGGATGGGCACCGCAGCGGCAATATGGTGACATACGGCCACCGCGACAACAACTAGTACCTCGATACTGGTGCCACCGACCACCTCACCAACGTCCTTGACCGCTTGACGATGCACGAGCGCTATGGTGGAAAGGATCAAGTTCAAGTTGCAAATGGTGCAGGTTTGGAAATTTCTCATATTGGTCATACTAAACTTACTGGCTCAAGTGATCCTATCCACCTTAATAATGTGCTGCATGTCCCTGACATTCATAAACATCTACTTTCTGTTTATCGCCTTGTTTCGGATAATCGAGTGTTTGTCGAATTTCACAAATATTTCTTTTGTGTGAAGGACAAAATAACGAGGAGGGTTCTTCTTCACGGTAGAAGCCGCCGTGGTCTCTACCCTATCCCATATGGTCGGCCGTCGTCATCGTCATCTTCGCGTCAAGCTTTTTCCGGAGTCCGGTCTTCATCGAGTCAGTCCGATCTTCATCGAGTCAGTGGCATCATCTGGGCAAGCCGTACCTGACGCGACTGATCGCGTGCCTGTGCGCGTCGTCGCGGCCACTGGAGCATCGGCAGATGCTCCCGTCTCTTCGTCTGCGCCTTCGACTGCACCCACTCCAGTGCATGCTCGCACCCGACTACAGAACAACATTCGACGTCCGAAGATTGCCACCGATGGTACTGTCCGCTACAATCCATATCGACGCAGTTTCAGTGCCGTCGTCTCTGTTCCGACTACGCACCGGCAAGCTCTTGTTGATCCTGCTTGGACAGCTGCCATGCGAGAGGAGTTCTCAGCTCTTCAGAGCACCGAAACATGGTCGCTTGTGCCTCGTCCTCCCGGCACCAACGTCGTCAGCTGTAAGTGGATCTTCAAGCTCAAGGAATGGTTTGATGGCTCTCTTGATAAATACAAAGCTCGTTTGGTTGCTCGTGGATTCACTCAGCAATATGGTGTTGATTATGTTGCCACCTTTAGTCCGGTTGTTAAACCGGCCACTGTTTGCTTGGTGTTGTCACTTGCTGTTTCGCAGGGCTGGTGCTTGCGTCAGATTGATGCTAGCAATGTGTTTCTTCATGGTCTGCCTGATGAGGATGTGTACATGCAGCAGCCACCGGGTTTTGAGGACCCTCGGTATCCCCATCAGGTTTGCAAGCTTCGAAAGTCTATTTATGGGCTCAAACAGTCCCCCCGGGCATGGTACTCTCGTCTTAGTGATCGGCTGCACCAGCTTGGTTTTCATTCATCCAAGGCCGACACCTCCCTCTTCATTTTTCGGCGAGGAGCTGTGACTATTTACATGTTGGTCTATGTTGATGATATTGTCATTGCTGGCTCTTGCTCTCGTGCAGTGGACCGTTTGCTTCACGCTCTAGCTAGGTCCTTTCCCATCAAGGACCTCGGTCGCCTTTCTTACTTCCTTGGGATTGGAGCCACCTACAATTCAGGGGGAATATTATTGTCTCAGCGGAAGTATGCTGATGATCTTCTTCATCGTGCTCATATGGAGAATTGCAAGGAGGTTTCTACTCCCATGTCAGTCACCGACAAGTTGGCAGCAGATCTTGGTACTCCCCTCAACGATGATGATGCCTTCCGCTATCGCAGTATGGTTGGAGGATTGCAGTACCTTACCCTTACTCGTCCTGATATTTCATTTACTGTCAATAAGGTGTGCCAATATTTGGCCAAACCTACTAGTGTGCACTGGGAGGCGGTCAAGCGCATACTAAGGTATATCAAGGGTACTCTCGCCACTGGACTCTCCATTCGCCGTTCAAGCTCCACACTTCTCAACTGATGCTGATTGGGCAGGATGTGTTGATGATAGACGCTCTACAGGTGGTTTTGTCGTTTTCCTTGGACCCAATCTCATTTCATGGAGTGCTCGGAAGCAACCCACAGTCTCAAGATCTAGTACCGAGGCAGAGTACAAAGCGCTTGCAAATGGCACAGCTGAAGTTACTTGGGTGCAATCTGTGCTTAAGAAACTAGGAGTGTTCCTACCGCGACCACCGATTTTATGGTGTGATAATTTGGGTGCCACCTATTTGAGTGCAAATCCAGTATTTCATGCGAGGACAAAGCATATTGAGGTGGATTTTCACTTTGTGAGAGAAAAGGTGGCGCAAGGAGCATTGGATGTCCGATTTGTGTCATCCGGTGATCAAGTTGCAGATGCTTTCACTAAACCTGCAACAAAGTTCATGCTGGAAAAATTACGATGCAATCTCAACCTTGTGGCCGGTTGAGATTGAGGGGGTATATTAATGTATATTCATCAGTATATAATCCTTGTAATTATATCTGACAGATTAGCTACGATAGTTTCCTAGTTAGATTGATTGTTAGGACCCACTGTAATCTTTTGTATTTGGCAACCCATATTGCTCTATTATTAATACTATGCAAGCCCGGGAGATCATCTCACGGCAAATCATTTTATTGTTCTAACTTGGACAACCTGTGCGTGCAATGCAAGCCATTATCATGAGGTCTCAAGTTCGTACAGACAAGTTTGAGCACCAGTTTCATGTATTTTACAACCTTAGACACTGAACTGATCGTGCGGCACAAGTTGAGCCATCTCCAGTGTATTTAACTCTAACTGTTTCAATTTAGTTACCGCGGCTTGGAAAATTTCTGGTAACCAAGATCCCTTTGTGCAACAAAATCATGAGACGGATGGAGACTTTTAAATGTTGCGTTGAGAAAGAACGCATCATTCATGTGGCAGAGCATCATGACCGGCGTTGGTAACATTAATCGTGAGTGCTACTGTTCCGCGCGAAGCCGGCGGGAAAGTCACCAAAGGAGCACCCCTGCGCGTCAGCACTAAATGGGCCAACCCACTGCTGGTCGGATTTGCGACCTGTTTTTTCTGTTAAAATACTACCTGGTTTTTAAAAACTATTCAGAAATTCCAAAAAAATTGTGAACTTCAAAAAGTACATTAAATTTGAAAAATATTCTCAAAAACAAAAAAATATCCTAATTTTGAGAAATACTCATGGTTTCAAAAAGTATTTGTGAATTTGAAAAAATAGATGCAAATTTAAAATGTTTATGGCTTGAAAAAAGTTCTTTAATTTTTAAAATATTCACGAGTTAAAAAAATCATGAACAAAAAATGTTCATGAATTCAGAAAAAGTTTGAGAACTTGAAAAATAAGTTCATGATTGAAAAATGTTTCCATTTTCGAGAAGTGCTAGCAGATTGAAAGAATATCCATGAATTTAGGGCACTGCCACGCGTCGGCCGGCGCCTGCGAGAAGTCAGATATGGTGGATTGAGCGGCGAGCATCACCCTCTACCACTGCAACCAAGGTCGTGTTGTGGTAATTTTCTGCAACACGGGTCATGAGAAACTTTTCCAAAACATAGGTCGGGTTGCAAATATATTTTTGCAACAGAGATCTTTTTACAATTTTTTTGCAACAGAGGACATGCTACAGTTTTTTTTGCAATAAAGGCCTTGTTACAGCTTTTTTTGCAATACAAGCCTTGTTGCAGTTTAATTGTTTTTGTAATAGAGGTCATGTTGCAGATTTTTTTGCAACAGAGGCGTTGTTGCAGAAAGGAGAAATCGGGGTAAGATTCACCACGTCACGTGGGACGCGTGACGTGCAATCAAGGCGGCAGACACAAGCTTGTTAATCCACCGGCTGAACAATAGTATTTCCCATTTAGAAATTGACTGTGATTTGGAAAAAAAGTTCATCAATTTCAGAAAAATGTTTGTGGATTTGAAAGATGGTCATGGATTCAAAAAAATGATCTTGATTGAAGAAAATGTTACGTATTTCAAAAATTGTTCGTGAAACAAAAAATAAAAAAGAAGAAGAAAATGAAAACCAGAAGGAAGAAAAATGGTGTACGAAGGTTCTAGAACATTTCTAAAACCGGAATGTGGAATCTCCCGGAATTGTCTAGTTGGGTCAGCCCCAATATACAAGGGGTATGTGTTTGCTCGCTACAAATCGACATGTGGAGTAAATATGATTCCCTATCAAACATGGTAAATCTGACAAGTGGATGATGGTAATTTTTAAAATTGGAACAATATATGGATTCAGAACTCTCCTCCAAGGAATGTTATAACATGCCGTGTGGGACACTTGTTGATCTTTCAATCGGAAACTCGGATGAACAAACGTTTTGGCATGTTGACTCAAGGGAAATCTTTGCCATTTTATATTCGACATTAGATGAAGGATCTTATTGCCTAGAGCTTTAACAGAATGGGCGTTTGTCGGTGCGACCATCATATTACTCTATCAGGGATTAGCAACATGGACAAAAAACTGAGGCATGATGGTGGGATGGGTTCGACCTATGCTCATCCTTTCATTGATCTCACCGGGGACAATGTATGGATGCAGAACTCCCTTCTGAGGAAAGTTATGACATGTTGTGTGGGACACTTGCTCTCCAAGGTGAGTGATCTCATTGATCTTTCTACCGCACACTAGGATGAACACACGGTTTGGCATGTTGACTCATGGGAAATCGTTGCCAGTTCTTTACTGCAGCATGAGATGACGTATCTTATTGCCTAGAGCTTTAACATAATGGGTGTTTGTCGGTGCGACCATCAAATTGCTCTGTCAGGGATTAGCAACATGGACGAAAAACCGAGGCATGATGATGGAATGGGCTCGACCTGTGCTCACCCCTTTCATGCCTTGTGGTCTTGGCTAACAGACATGCTAAAAGTGCCCCATCCCGCGTCCAACATGTAATCGAGGGCCTGAAGATGCAAAGCGCTTGCCTTTTTAGAGTCAGGAAGCAAGGGAGTCTAGAATGGTACGGTGATGGGCAACATTGATAATGCAGGTGAAGTTGTCATTGAACAATTGTTGAATCTTCCTGCACACAAGGTGGCGGTCCTCGGCCGCAAAAACCTCCAGAAAACAATGGGGCTTTACGCTTGGTATCTCCAATGGAACGACCTTTGATGATTGCTACTATACGCCCCGTGAAATTACTCAAACTCATTTCAAGCATTGTCACATGGAAGCTATTTGTTGTTGCCCATGAGTTGGCTAGGTGGCTATGGGCTCGTTTTGCTCCGAGTGATGGAAGATGTACCCCCAAATCTATATAGCTCCCTTCTTCTTCAACCATGTACCAACTCTTATCACAAGTTAATAAAGAAGGGATCCGATACAAAAAGAGAGAGAGAGAGCGTAGTACTAGTAATAATGTACTCCACCACCACCATTAGCACCGGATGATTAGACTGCAGACCAAAGATGCTTCTTCATGGCTGCACGGTCGCCCAGCTTTTAACAATAGCGGTGGCGTCTACTGTTTAACACATCTCGCGAGTACGGTATGTAAATTTCCTCCTCCTTTTCCACGGTCGCGTGTTGGGAAAAGATGCAGCGCACTTTAATGATTTGTGTTGACCTTTAAACTAAGCCCTCATCGATCCCGGTAAACGACCCCCATCATCGTGCTTAAGCACAAAAGAAAGCCCTTTTAAAATAACGAATGACCCTTTTGCCCTTCAACAGCTTCCTCCTCACGGCGCAGATTCTCACAAGTTGTTCATTTCTTTTTTCAGAACTTCTCACCTACTGTAATTCAACACCGCTCGCCTTTCCTCTGGCGTACAACATTAGTACTGTACTGTACTGTACTTCAGCAAAAAAAAAACCTTGGGCTCCAGAATATATTCCTAAGCAAGGGATATATATCATTTTCAAGAAAAAATCACACGAAATCTCTGCATAATCATACATACTATTACAAAACTGTCCGTCAAGAATACAGAACCATGGGCTGTAACAAGAAAATAAAGGAGATTATAGTTTGACAGTACATTAGTAATACATGCCACTAACAATTACAAATTCCCTCCGAAAAAGAAAACAGTTACAAATTCAGGTAGATATGTAGTCGTACAAAGTTAAGCAGAACAATCCCCAAGGTGTACTTGCACTAGCAAAAAATAAGGTGACGCAGAAAAAAAAAAGAAACGTAGAAAAATAAGGAAAAATAATAAACAAATACCTCAAACCTCACATCACTCCTCCCTCCCCCCACCCGCCAAATTTCGTAAAATTCAAATGGGATATTTTTTTTACAGCAACCGTCGGTTGTGATCTCTACTACCGCCGCGTCCCAGGTGAAAAGTAAAGTGGCTTTGGTTCGCTTTCGCAATGTGCCCCCTGGGAGTTTGCGTCGTCACTAGAAGGTCCACTTCCAGATCTTGACTCGGATCCTGACCTGGCACACGCGCGCGACGGTGGTCGCCGCCGGGGGCGAGGTTGTCGCGTCGTCGACGGCCGCGGACGGCTCCGGGGCCTCCACGGCGGCCGGCGCCTTCGACGGCGCCTTGGCGACGGTGAGCTTGACTCCCTTCTTCTTTGCCGGAGTGGGTGCCGGGGCCGGCGCGGCCACCTTGACGCCGTCGCAGTGCACCTGGATGCCGATCTTCTTGGTCTTGAGCCCGCCCACCTTGACGCCGGCCTTGGTCTCCAGGTCGAGGGTGATGGCGAAGGTGCCCGACTTCTTGATGTCGGAGCTGGCGGCGGTGGGGTCGACCCCGAGCGCGGCCGCGGTGACGGTGGCCTTGATGACGGTGATGTTGTTAGCCTCGTGCAGGAACCCCGGCACGGTCGCCTCCCCGAGCGGCACGGCGTTGGCGGCCGTGGCGGCGGTGACGGTGAAGTCGTCGTACAGGTAGACGAGCTTCTTGTTGGGGTTCTTGGCGGTGAGCGTGAAGTCGATGGAGTCGGTGAGCGCGGGCGCCGTGGCGGAGCTGGAGAGGCTGAGCTTGTTGACGCGCGCGACGGAGAGGGTGAAGGCCGGGCGGTGGGGGCGGTAGAGGAGGTAGAAGCCGCCGCCGGCGACGGCGGCGACGAGGGCGAGGAGGAGCACGACGAGCACGGCCCAGAAGAAGCAGCAGCAGCAGCTGAAGCGGCAGGAGGAGCGGCCCCCGCGGCGGCCCTTGGCGGGGCCCTGCGGGCGGTAGATGGGGCGCTGGTACATCTTGGGCGGCCCGCCCGCGCCCGCGCCGTTGGTGGCCGCGGCGGCGGCGGCGGGGGGCTGCGGGTTGGGCTTGCCGTTGGAAGACATTGCCGCGCGCTAGCCGGGGACGAGGTGGCGGCTCTTGGCGCGGCGCGGCGGTAGCTAGGTGCCTGGACTGGACTCCGGCCGTGCGCTTGCTGAGCGAGTCCTCGGAGAGAGAGGAGATCTATAGGCCGAGAGGAAGGAAGACGCGGAGGAGAAGGTGAGGTGAGGTAAGGGAAAAGGGACGGGTCACCTTACGGATGGTTCGTCCTCACCAAATCATTTGCTACCGCTGCTGCTGCTGAGCTAGCTGATGCCTGCTGCTACCTTTCCTTTCCTTTGCCTTTTTTATTAAGCAAGTCTCCCCCGTAATTCTCGTTCGTGCCAAGTTGGTTTTTCTCCCGGGACAATCATTTGGATGGTAGTTTAAACTTGTATTTACACACAAAAAATTCAGAAACTTCCATTTCACGTACTACTGTATAAAGGTTTAAATGTTTTTGAATGAGCTGCAAACTGAGCCTGGTACTGGCACGAACTGCTAAATTACTCCTTGCGCCGTAGCAGTGGTGGAGTACATACTAAAGTTTGTAGTGATGGCTACTTTAATTTGTCCCTCTAAAACTTATGTACAACAGGCTAGGAGTAATTGTGTTTCAGCGAGCCAATACCTTGAGCCAGAGCTGCAATTCCCTGCTCAAAATTTACTAGCAAAGCGTCAGAGATTTAATAACAAGCTCATTTTGTTGTAATTAAGTGCAACTGATTTGCTTCTTTTTTTTTGAATGAACGGTGGCAGTAGCATTTGTGAACATTGGGACCCGCCGGGGGTGTGTTACACTTTTGTGCTGCTGCTTCATTGAAGACATGTGATCCGGGCTGGGCTTGGGCAGGCATCGATCTTGGATCCAACTCTCAACTGCAAGTTAATTTTATTTTACGAGAGAGGTGTATTGTTGCTTGAATATAGTTAAGAGAATATCTAGCCCTTGCCCAAAATGCTATAATTCTCTAATAGAAAATAGGATGTCTAGGACATATCTAGATGTGCTTTAATTATTGCACATCTAATTGACTCAATCAAACATTAAAAAGACACCGCCGAAAGCCACCCCTTCCGTTGTCTCCCTTCCTCGCCGCCGCCGGGATGCGCCGCCGGGCAAAGCCCATGTGGCAGCGACGGCGGCGGGGCTCTTCTCCACGGGCGGGCGGCTCATGTCTGGCTCGTGCGGCACCGGCGCGTGGTCGTCGCGAGCTCGGCGGCGGCGGGCTGAAGCTCCTCTCTTCCGGCGGGGGCGGCGGATCCGGGGCCCTCGCACCCGGATCTGGTGGTGTGCGGGCGGGGCCGGCCTGCAGTGGCTCCCCTGGCGTCGTGGGATGGTGGCCCGTGTTGTGGCCGATCTGGTCCGGCGCAGCACGACGCGGGCGTGGGCGGTGGTGCTCTGGCCGGGAGGTGCGGCCAGAGGGAAGGTGCAACACGAGGTGCGGGCGCGGCCGGGTCGTGGAGGTTCGGCACGAGGTGCCCGGCGGCATGGTTTGTCAGGCAGACCTCGACGGCTCTGGCTCTGGCGATCACCGGAGTTCTACACAAGAGTGTGTGCGAGAGAGAGAGGCTCTTTGCGCTGCGAACTGCATGCAACTTTTCTATTTTTTCCTCTTTATTCAGAGTTTGCTAACGGATTACAATGGAAACGCGGAGCTAGTGCGAGTAGTGGACGCCGCCATCCCAGCGCCCCTCGCGCTTCGCCCACCATGGCGCCTTGACCGTGCTTTCGTGCCATCCCACGATTGGGTCAGGGCGCCGCTAAAAGCTCTAACTAAAACTGAGTCGCAGCTCGGGCTTTATCTGACGAAACTGAAACTACTGACGAAACTGAAACTATCGACACCTAAAACCCTAAACCTGAACTTTGAAGTTTACCCAACAATCACCCCCTAAACTGATCGTTCAGGGTGTTGCCTCGATCATGCTGATGCTTGAGCACAACTGTTGCAGTCAAACACGACCAAGGGGCTTGGTGAGCATGTCTGCAAGTTGAAACTCTATTGCCACATACTCAAGTTCGATCTTCTTCGTCTCCACGCAATCCCTGATGAAATGATACCTGAGCTCGATGTGCTTTGATCTGTCATGCATCACAGGGTTCTTTGCCAGAGAGATTGCGGATTTGTTGTCGACCTTGAGTCTCACTGTCTTCTCTTTCTTTTCTATGAACTCGCCGAGCAGGCGTGCGAGCCAGATCCCCTGACAGGCTGCTGTGGTTGCTGCGACGTACTCCGATTCGCAGCTGGAGAGTGCCACAATCTTCTGCTTCTGCGACTACCAGGTTATCACTCCTCCGCCGAGCAAGAACAGGGTCCCGGAGGTGCTCTTGTGTGTGTCCACATCGCCGCCAAGGTCACTGTCGCTGTAACCAGTAAGTTCAGGCTGACCATCTCCTCTGCCATACTTGCAGCCCAGATGCAGAGTGCCGGCAATGTACCTCAAGATGTGCTTGACGGCGGTGCGGTGCTCTTCAGTTGGCGCCTCCATGAAGCGCGAAACGTACCCAACCGAAAAGGTTAGGTCCGGGCGCGTGTGCACCAGGTAGCGCAGGCTGCCGACGATGCTGCGGTACTCCGTCGCATCCACCAGTGGCGCCGTGCTCTCCTTTGATAGCTTGAAACGGGGCTCCATGGGTATGTGGCAAGGTTTGCAGCCAGCCATGCCACTCTTCTCCAGGAGTTTCCGTGCGTACGCGCTCTGTGAGATGACGATGCCATCCTCTGTCTGCTTCACTTCAATTCCGAGGTAGAAGCTTAGCAGACCCAGATCAGACATCTTGAACAACTTCTGCATCTCTCCTTTGAACTTGGTGATCTCTTCTGTGTCGGATCCGGTGATCACCAGGTCATCCACGTACACGCCCACGATGAGGCGTGTGGTTGCCGTGCCCCGTGCGTACACCGCGTGCTCTGGCGGACAGCGCGTGAACCCCAACTTGCTCAGACACGTGTCCAGCTTGGTGTTCCACGCTCTGGGAGCCTGCTTCAGACCGTACAAAGCCTTGTTCAGGCGCAGGGCAAGATGCTCCTTGCCGGCGACGACAAACCCCGGTGGCTGCTGCACATAAACTTCCTCCTGTAGCTCGCCGTTCAGGAACGCTGACTTAACGTCCATGTGATGAACGGCCCAGCCCGCGTCCGCCGCGAGTGCCAGCAGCATCCGTACTGATTCGAGGCGCGCCACTGGTGCGAACACCTCATCGTAGTCGATGCCGTGCTGCTGTACATAGCCCTTCGCCACGAGCCGAGCTTTGTGCTTGAGTACCTCCCCGTGCGCGTCCTTCTTGACCTTGTAGACCCACTTCAATCCAATGGCACGGTGTCCTGGAGGGAGGGATGTGAGCTGCCATGTTTCATTGTCCTCGATCGAGCTCAACTCTTCGATCATGGCGCCTCGCCAACTTGCTTGTTGTTCTGCTTCAGTGAACGAGCTCGGCTCCTCAGCGGCCAGCAGATGTAGCTCTTCGTTTGGATCATCCGCCGGGCCGAAATCTAGCACATTTTGCAAGGTGCGGAAACGGTGCTCGCGCTCTATGTCGTCTGCCGCGTCGAGCACGTTGTCGCTGAACGACATTGGTGGCGACACCAGCTCCACCCCTCCTGGACTGACAGAAGCTGGAGTTGTCGGCGCTGGGGTTGACGAAGCTGCAGTTGATGGCGCTAGAGACGCTGGTGGTGTGATCGGAGGCGGGGTGGCTGTACCTTCCTCCCCATCTGTCGCCCCTGGAGGTTTGCACACCAGGTGTTCGACCACAAACGTGTCGGCGCCACTGAACGTGTTCACGGCACCTTCCTGTCTAGCCCAGTCCCAGCACGCCCCTTCGTCGAACACGGCGTCACGCGTGATGTGCACGCGCCCAGTTGTTGGGACATAGGCCCTGTAGCCCTTGGTGCCGTGCTCGTAGCGGACGAAGATCATCGGCCGGCTGCGATCGTCGAGTTTCTTCAGTCCAGGGCGCGTGTCCTTCACATGCACTACACACCCAAAGGTGTGCAGGTAATGCACGTTCGGCTTGTGATGAGGAGCGAACCTCGTGACAAGGGTCGGTCCGTTGTTGGCCCGATCTTTCACGGCACAAAAATCCATCGCAGCAAGAACTCGTCACAGGTTTACGAAGATGCTCGCAAATCCCGCGGAAACAACACGCCAACCCCTCAATTCGAAGGAATAACGTGGACGAACCGTATAGGCTCAGCTTGTAATCCCCTATGCGTCGCGTCGCAGGAACTCACACGCCAACAGAGATTTTTGACAAGGTTTCTCTAAACTCGATAATGGCCGACGGCCCAAAAACACACACGTGTTTAATTCATCTCAAAATAACCTCCCTGTTACATGCACACGTACTCAGCTTTATAATAGCTGACTCTTCTAACTTGACTCACAAGAAGAAAATCAAAATTTGACCCTATCTTTAACTCACGGCTGAAAAAGAACAATAGAAAAAAACCAATCTAAATACTAACTGACTCAGACTTGGTCTCCAGAAAATGTGCTACGCCTGATTTGTTTTGGTGGGCCCCAGCCAACTTCCTTCAATGACCTCAAATCCCACGGTGAATAAATCCTCACTACATTTTCCTTGCGTGGTAAGAAGAGAAACAAGCTCCGAAATATTGTCTTGATTGCTTGTCGTTTGAACAAGAGATATTGTGCTGTCCACGTGAAGTAGGAAGAATCTTGAGTATATCTTCTCTTGTTAATAGAAACCGAACACAACAACAAGCATTGGCCTAATTCTTCATGCACGTATAGATAGCTTCTAATTAATTGCTGGCTGGACCCACTTGCATGCATGTGTTTCGCTTGATTATCTGATGCATACGATGGTAGCACGCCTCTGTACTTTGGCCAAGACTCAAACGAATACACCTTTTGTACAGCCGTGACATGTTCACGCATGAGACCTATTAATTCATCTTCATCGTTGTATGGTAATTGCCAAAACCTTGGAGCTGCCGCATCCGTATCATCATCAAGTATGCTAGCAGTAGACTTGGCCTTATCAGCTTGCGTCCGTGCCATGCCTCGAATGGGGTCACACCGTCCAGGCTCTTGGTGGGCGCGCGGTTCAGCAGGAACACCGCCGTCGTGACCGCTTCGCCCTAGAACTCGCCGGGGACGCCCTTGGCCTTCAGGAGACTCCGGGCCAAGCCCACCACCATGCCGTTTCGGCGCTCCACCACACCGTTCTGCTGCGGTGAGTACGGGACGGTGAGGTGGCGGCTGACGCCCAGCTCGGGGCAGTACGCCGTGAATGAGCCGGACGTGAATTCTCCGCCGCGGTCCATCCGCAGCGTCCGCAGTTTGCGCCCTGATTCAGACTCCGCAAGGGCTTGCACGCGCTTGATCGCTCCTGCGGCCTCGTCCTTTGTTGCGAGCAGTACGAGCCACATGAACCTAGTGGCGTCGTCCACCAGCAGGAGGAAGTATTTCTTCCCGCTCGGTGTCGTCGGCGTGATCGGCCCGCGGAGATCGTCGTGCACGAGCTCCAGCCGCTCCTGTGCACGGTGCTTGGCCTGTTGTGCGAACGCGGAGCGCCGCTGCTTGCCCGCCAGGCACACGTCGCAGAGCTGATCCACATGCTCGACCATGGGCAGGCCACGCACCATGTCCTGGCGCGCTAGCTTGCGCAGGGCGTCGAAGTTGAGATGTCCGTAGCGCGCGTGCCAGGTCCACGCCGTGTCGCCGCCGCTGTGCGCTGCAAGACACACGGGCTGTGCGATTCGTAACGCAACTGAGTACAAACGATTCGGCACTCTCTGTACCTTGGCGAGGAGGTGACGCTCCCAGCCGCGCACACGCAGGACGCCATCCTGAGTCAGCACCTGGCAGCCGCTCTCGTCGAGCTGGCCCAGGCTGATTATGTGGGAGCGCAGGCGCGGGATGTAATACACCCCAGTGATTGCGCGGTGCTCGCCAGTTTTGCACGCTAGCAGGATGGTTCCTCGACCGAAGATGTTGACGACCGAGCCATCGCCAAACTTGACGGTGCCGGTGACGGCCGTGTTGAGCTCGGCGAAGACGGCGTGATCACCGGTCATGTGGTTGGATGCGCCCGTGTCCAAGTACCACACACCGCTTCCGGCCCCGCCGTTCCCCTCATGCCCGAGGTGAACCTGGACAGCGTCCTCGACGAGGTGGACCGGCGTAGCGTTCGTGCTGACGGAGTTGTGGTCGGAGAGCCCACAGGTTTGGGCCATCAGTAGGCTCTGCTCCTCGTCCTCACCACCGGTCTGGACGAGATCTGCCTGCTCCTTGAGTTGGGCCTTGCACTCGCGCGCTCAGTGCCCCACCTGCTTGCAGTAGCGGCATGTGTCCTTAGACTTGTCCCCGCTGCTGGTGCCACGGCCGCCATTCTGGCCACGACCACTGCGTCTGCGGCCGCGCCCTCTGCCGCGCCCACGCCCACGGCTGTTGTTGCCGGACGAGCCGTCCCCTTCACGCAGCTTCAGGCGCGCGAACCACTCCTCCTCCGTGAGGAGCAGTTTGCCACCACCGCCATCACCCCCGGAGGGAGTGCCGTCCAGATCGTACCTCTCCTCGGCGGCCTTCAGCCGCCCAATGAGCTCTTCGAGCGCCAGAGTGTTGAGGTCGACCAGCGTCTCGATCGCACACGCCATCTGCGAGTAGGCCTTGGGTACGACCGAGAGGAACTTGCGGACGACGACGGGCTCGCCGATCTTGTCACCAAGCAGCTCAAGCTGAGTTACCAGAGAAGATAGGCGCATACCGAAATCGTCGATGCTCTCGCCGTCGTTGAACTTGATTGCCTCGTACTGGCGGCGCAGAGCCGTCGCCTTGGCTTCACGAACACGCGCCACGCCCATCCGCATTGTCTTGATCGTGCCCCAGGCGTCCTTCGCCGTGGGCTTGACGGCGAGCGTGGACGTCATCTCCGGCGGCACCGACCGCAGCAGACACTCCATTGCCGTGCGATCTGTTTCTCGCTCCGAAGTCCCGTCGTTGACGGCGACCCAGAGCTGGCGCGCCTCCAGCATCACTTGCATCAGGAGGGCCCAGTCCGCGTAGTTAGTACGCGTCAGCATGGGCCAGGCACCGCCGGTGTCGCGGACGACGCGCTGGTGCACAACCACGGCACCGCGCCGCCACTATTCCCTTAGTCCACCACAGTCTTCCCTGGGCTGTCAGGTCCTGCCATCTCCACAGGTGATCGAGTAGCGGGGCTCTGATACCAATTGTCAGGCAGACCTCGACGGCTCTGGCTCCGGCGACCACCGGAGTTCTACACAAGAGTGGGTGCGAGAGAGAGAGGCTCTTTGTGCTGCGAACTGCATGCAACTTTTCTGTTTTTTCCTCTTTATTCAGAGTTTGCTAACGGATTACAACGGAAACACGGAGCTAGTGCGAGTAGTGGACGCCGCCATCCCAGCGCCCCTTGCGCTTCGCCCGCCATGGCGCCTTGACCGTGCTTTCGTGCCATCCCACGATCGGGTCAGGGCACCGCTAAAAGCTCTAACTAAAAGCGAGTCGTAGCTCGGGCTTTATCTGATGAAACTGAAACTACTGACGAAACTGAAACTATCGACACCTAAAACCCTAAACCTGAACTTTGAAGTTTACCCAACATGGTTCGACCGTTGTGAGGATGCGGCGATGCGCGGCCGCGCGATTGGTGGCTGCTGCTCGGGCAGTGTGGCAGCCCGGGGTGGAGACAACGCAGTTCTGCGGTGCTGGGCGGAGCAGATCTGCTGTGAAGTGTGAAGGTGGTCAGATCCGGATGGATTGGACCTTGGTGGCTCGATGGAGGACTTGCTGATGCATGATGTGCGGGGCTCGAGAGGTTGACCCGGGCGAAAGCTTGTCTCCGGCGTGTCCGGAGCCGGCGATGGCGACGCTTTCAAGCGTCGTTTCCTTCTTGTTGGCATCGTCGAGGTACTCTCAGCTCCAATCCTCGCAGCTTCGGGGGAAACCCTAGATCCATGGGGTCGGACGATGACGGTGCTCTAGCATCGTATCCCCTCTCAGGGGCTTTGTCTTTGGAGCTAGGCATCATCAAGTGGGACCGATGGAAGTTGGTGGAGTTGGCCTCAAGGCTTCTGTGGCAACGATGATGGGTGTGTGCGATGACGGAGACGCGACAATGGTTGCGATAGTCGGCTCTTCTCCGGCGTGTTCGTGGGATTAGCTCGGGTTGTTTTGTTGCGGTGAAGTCGGAGCTGCGGCGGCGGGGCCCATGTGATGACGATGACAGGCAGTAGGTGGTCTGTTCGGTGGTCTTCCGCGACGCCAACCTTGCATAGTTCTCCTTCAGAGCTATCATTCATAGTCGGAGTTGTGCTGTCTGTGGCGCGGGTGGTTGAGTTTGGCCGAGGCTTTCTTGTGTTTCACACAGCCTCTACGGTGTGGGTTGGGTCGACTTTTGTCTTCGGAGAAGTCGGAGTCGCTTGCTCGGAGATTAGGGAGGGTGATGACGCCTATTGGGGAGAAGTGATGACGATGACACCGGTGTGTGATGTTGATTAGGCCCTCTATGTGAGGTGTGAGTGGTATTATGTGTGTGCCGCTCAACGGTTTAAGACGTTTTCGCCCGGTTTTCTGTTTATTAACCGGGCAACTCTCTTCTGCTTTATCAATGAGATGAGGCAAAGCTTTTGCCTTCGTTTAAAAAAACATTAAAAATAAAAAATAAAAAAGAAAGAACCCACATGAATCTCCGTGTAAAATCAATGACATTGGACTTAGATGTGCAATATTTATGGCACATCTCGATGTGCTTTAGCGAAACTGGAGGAATTAAGCTTCACCTAGCACTACCCCAAAACCTTTAATCCATCAAAAATTTGAGCGGAACCTATTCAAACCCACCTCTCCTACTCAAATATAGCCGGACATCGCCAACTGCTAATAAATCATCTCCCCATTTCTCCGACACACGAGCTGTCTCTCCTTGACGATGCCCACATCACTGTTGCCCCCCCACCCCAGCTCACCGCCGCCCATGTCCCGCAATCCCGCCTCCCTCCCCCACCGTCTCTGGTGAGAATTTGGCGAAAATTTTCGCCAGGTTCTCATCGTGCTCGGCCATGGCCAAGTTCCTTTTTGTCATTCCCGGCCACGGGTAGAGCAAAGCGTGCTTCGCACACAGGTGGCTAGTGGGTGTCTGTTTCTCCAACTTTAGTTGAATCGAGTGTGACTACGCCCGGTCCTTGTTGAAGGTTAAAACATCACACTTGACGAAAAATCATTGTGGTTTTGATGCGTAGGTAAGAACGGTTCTTGCTAAGCCCGTAGCAACCACGTAAAACTTGCAACAACAAAGTAGAGGACGTCTAACTTGTTTTTGTAGGGTATGCTGTGATGTGATATGGTCAAGACGTGATGATATATAAATTATTGTATGAGATGATCATGTTTTGTAACAGTTATTGGCAACTGGCAGGAGCCATATGGTTGTTGCTTTGTTGTATGAAATGCAAACGTCATGTAATTGCTTTACTTTATCACTATGCGGTAGCGATAGTCGTAGAAGCAATAATTAGCGAGACGATAACGATGCTTCGATGGAGATCAAGGTGTCAATACGGTGATGATGGTGATCATGACGGTGCTTTGGAGATGGAGATCAAAGGCATATGATGATGATGGCCATATCATATCACTTATATTGATTGCATGTGATGTTTATCCTTTATGCATATTATTTTGCTTAGTTCGGCGGTAGCATTATAAGATGATCTCTCACTAAATTTCAAGGTATAAGTGTTCTCCCTGAGTATGCACCATTGCGATAGTTCGTCGTGCCGAGACATCACGTGATGATCGGGTGTGATAAGCTCTACGTTCACATACAATGGGTGCAAGACAGTTTTGCACACGTAGAATACTCGGGTTAAACTTGACGAGCCTAGCATATGCAGATATGGCCTTGAAACACTGAGACCGAAAGGTCGAGCGTGAATCATATAGTAGATATGATCAACATAGTGATGTTCACCATTGAAAACTACTCCATCTCACTTGATGATCGGACATGGTTTAGTTGATTTGGATCACGTGATCACTTAGATGATTAGAGGGATGTCTATCTAAGTGGGAGTTCTTAAGTAAAATGATTAATTGAACTTTAATTTATCATGAACTTAGTACCTGATAGTATTTTGCATGTCTATGTTGTTGTAGATCAATGGCCCGTGCT
Source organism: Aegilops umbellulata (assembly GCA_032464435.1). Lineage (NCBI taxonomy): Eukaryota > Viridiplantae > Streptophyta > Magnoliopsida > Poales > Poaceae > Aegilops > Aegilops umbellulata. Next base: position 601,735,579 of record CP136060.1, read on the forward strand.
ACTGTTCCTTTGAATTTTAATGCGTTTCTAGAGAAATCTAAGTTGAAAGATGATGGTAGAAACTACACAGACTGGGTCCGTAACTTGAGGATTATCCTCATTGCTGCAAAGAAAAATTACGTCCTGGAAGCACCGCTAGGTGCCAGGCCTGCTACAGATGCTGCTGATGACGTTAAGAACGTCTGCCAGAGTAAAGCTGATGACTACTCGATAGTTCAGTGTGCCATGCTTTACTGCTTAGAACCGGGACTTCAACGATGTTTTGAACGTCATGGAGCATATGAGACATTCCAGGAGTTGAAGTTAATATTTCAAGCAAATGCCCGGATTGAGAGATATGAAGTCTCCAATAAGTTCTACAGCTGCAAAATGGAGGAGAATAGTTCTGGCAGTGAACATATACTCAAAATTTCTAGGTACCACAACCACTTGACTGAACTGGAAGTTAATCTTCCTGATGATAGTATAAGTGATAGAGTTCTTCAATCATTGCCACCAAGCAAAAAAGCTTCATGATGAACTATAATATGCAAGGGATGGATAAGACAATTCCCGAGCTCTTCGCAATGCTAAAGGCTGTGGAGGTAGAAATCAAGAAGGAGCATCAAGTGTTGATGGTCAACGAGACCACTAGTTTCAAGAAAAAAGGCAAAGGGAAGAAGGGGAACTTCAAGAAGAACGGCAAGCAAGTTGCTACTCAAGTGAAGAAGCCCAAGTCTGGACCTAAGCCTGAGACTGAGTGCTTCTACTGCAAAGGGACTGGTCACTGGAAGCGGAACTGCCCCAAGTATTTGGCGGATAAGAAGGATGGCAAAGTGAAAGGTATATTTGATATACATGTTATTGACGTGTACTTAACTAATGCTCGCAGTAGCGCCTGGGTATTTGATATTGGTTCTGTTGCTCATATTTACAACTCGAAACAGGGGCTACGAATTAAGCGAAGATTGGCTAAGGACGAGGTGACGATGCGCACGGGAAATGGTTCCAAAGTCGATGTGATCACCGTCGGCATGCTACCTCTACATCTACCTTCGGGATTAGTTTTAGACCAGAATAATTGTTATTTTGTGCTAGCGTTAAGCATGAAAATTATATCCGCATCTTGTTTGATGCGAGACGGTTATTCATTTAAATCAAAGAATAATGGTTGTTCTTTTTATATGAGTAATATCTTTTATGGTCATGCACCCTTGATGAGTGGTCTATTTTTACTAAATCTCGGTGATACACATATTCATAGTATTGAAGCCAAAATATATGAGTTTAATAATGATAGTGCAACTTATTTGTGGCACTGCCGTTTGGGTCATACTGGTATAAAGCGCATGAAAAAACTCCATGCTGATGGGCTTTTGGAATCACTTGATTATGAATCACTTGATGCTTCCGAACCATGCCTCATGGGCAAGATGACTAAGACTCCGTTCTTCGGAACAATGGAGCGAGCAACAGACTTGTTGGAAATAATACATACTGATGTATGCGGTCCGATGAGTGTTGATGCTCGCGGCGGGTATCGTTATTTTCTGACCTTCACGGATGATTTGAGCAGATATGGGTATATCTACTTGATGAAACATAAGTCTGATACATTTGAAAAGTTCAAAGAATTTCAGAGAGTTTCTACGATCTGATCGTGGAGGAGAACATTTGAGTTACGAGTTTGGTCTTCATTTGAAACAATGCGGAGTATTTTCACAACTCACGCCACCCGGAACACCACATCGTAATGGTGTGTCCGAACATCGTAATCGTACTTTATTAGATATTGTGCGATCTATGATGTCTCTTAATGATCTACCGCTATCGTTTTGGGGTTATGCTTTAGAGACGGCTGCATTCACGTTAAATAGGGCAACATCTAAATCTGTTGAGATGACACCATATGAACTGTGGTTTGGCAAGAAACCCAAGTTGTCGTTTCTTAAAGTTTGGGGCTGCGATGCTTATGTGAAAAAGCTTCAACCTGATAAGCTCGAACCCAAATCGGAGAAATGTGTCTTCATAGGATACCCAAAGGAGACTGTTGGGTACACCTTCTATCACAGATCTGAAGGGAAGATATTTGTTGCTAAGAATGGATCCTTTCTAGAGAAGGAGTTTCTCTCGAAAGAAGTGAGTGGGAGGAAAGTGGAACTTGATGAGGTAATTGTACCTTCTCCCGAATTGGAAAGTAGTACATCATAGAAGTCAGTTCCAGTGATTCCTACACCAATTAGTGAGGAAGCTAATGATGTTGATCATGAAACTTCAGATCAAGTTACTACCGAACCTCGTAGGTCAACCAGAGTAAGATCCGCACTAGAGTGGTACGGTAACCCAGTTCTGGAGGTCATGTTACTTGACCATGACAAACCTACGAACTATGAGGAAGCGATGATGAGCCCAGATTCCGCGAAATGGTTTGAGGCCATGAAATCTGAGATGGGATCCATGTATGAGAACAAAGTATGGACTTTGGTTGACTTGCCCGATAATCGGCAAGCCATAGAGAATAAATGGATCTTCAAGAAGAAGACTCACGTTGATGGTAATGATACTGTCTACAAAGCTCGACTTGTTGCAAAAGGTTTTCGACAAGTTCAAGGAGTTGACTATGATGAGACCTTGTCACCCGTAGCGATGCTTAAGTCCGTCCGAATCATGTTAGCAATTGCCGCATTTTATGATTATGAAATTTGGCAAATGGATGTCAAAACTGCGTTCCTGAATGGATTTCTGGAAGAAGAGTTGTATATGATGCAACCAGAAGGTTTTGTCGATCCAAAGGATTCTAACAAAGTGTGCAAGCTCCAGCGATCCATTTATGGACTCGTGCAAGCATCTCGGGTTGGAATAAACGTTTTGATAGTGTGATCAAAGCATATGATTTTATACAGACTTTTGGAGAAGCTTGTATTTACAAGAAAGTGAGTGGGAGCTCTGTAGCATTTCTAATATTAGATGTGGACGACATATTGTTGATTGAAAATGATATAGAATTTCTGGATAGCATAAAAGGATACTTGAATAAGAGTTTTTCAATGAAAGACCTCGGTGAAGCTGCTTGTATATTGGGCATCAAGATCTATAGAGATAGATCAAGACACTTAATTGGACTTTCACAAAGCACATACCTTGAAAAAGTTCTGAAGAAGTTCAAAATGGATCAAGCAAAGAAAGGGTTCTTGCCTGTGTTACAAGGTATGAAGTTGAGTCAGACTCAATGCCCAACCACTCCAGAAGATAGAGAGAAAATGAAAGACATTCCCTATGCTTCAGCCATAGGTTCTATCATGTGTGCAATGCTGTGTACCTGACCTGATGTGTGCCTTCCTATCAGTTTAGCAGGGAGGTACCAAAGTAATCCAGGAGTGGATCACTGGACAGCGGTCAAGAACATCCTGAAATACTTGAAGAGGACTAAGAACATGTTTCTCGTTTATGGAGGTGACAAAGAGCTCGTCGTAAATGGTTACGTCGATGCAAGCTTTGACACTAATCCGGATGACTCTAACTCACAAACCGAATACGTATTTATATTGAACGGTGGAGTTGTCAGTTGGTGCAGTTCTAAGCAAAGCGTCGTGGCAGGGTTTACGTGTGAAGCGGAGTACATAGCTGCTTCGGAAGCAACAAATGAAGGAGTCTGGATGAAGGAGTTCATATCCGATCTAGGTGTCATACCTAGTGCATCGGGTCCAATGAAAATCTTTTGTGACAATACTGGTGCAATTGCCTTGGCAAAGGAATCCAGATTTCACAAGAGAACCAAGCACATCAAGAGACACTTCAATTCCATCCGCGATCAAGTCAAGGAAGGAGACATAGAGATTTGCAAAATACATATGGATCTGAATGTTGCAGACCCGTTGACTAAGCCTCTCTCATGAGCAAAACATGATCAGCACCAAGACTCCATGGGTGTTAGAATCATTACTATGTAATCTAGATTATTGACTCTAGTGCAAGTGGGAGACTAAAGGAAATATGCCCTAGAGGCAACAATAAAGTTGTTATTTATATTTCCTTATATCATGATAAATGTTTATTATTCATGATGGAATTATATTAACCAGAAACTTAGTACATGTGTGAATACATAGACAAATAGAGTGTCACTAGTATGCCTCTACTTGACTAGTCCGTTAATCAAAGATGGTTAAGTTTCCTAGCCATGGACATGAGTTGTCATTTGATGAACGGGATCACATCATTAGAGAATGATGTGATTGACAAGACCCATCCGTTATCTTAGCACTATGATCGTTTAGTTTGTTGCTATTGCTTTCTTCATGACTTATACATGTTCCTATGACTATGAGATTATGCAACTCCCGAATACCGGAGGGACACTTAGTGTGCTATCAAATGTCTGAAGATAACTGGGTGATTATAAAGATGCTCTACAGGTGTCTCCGATAGTGTTTGTTGAGTTGGCATAGATCGAGATTAGGATTTGTCACTCCGATTGTCGGAGAGGTATCTCTGGGCCCTCTCGGTAATGCACATCACTATAAGCCTTGTAAGCAATGTAACTAATTAGTTAGTTGCGGGATGATGCACTACAGAACGAGTAAAGAGACTTTCTGGTAACGAGATTGAACTAGGTATAGTGATACCGACGATCAAATATCGGGCAAGTAACATACCGATGACAAAAGGAACAACGTATGTTGTTGTGCGGTTTGACCGAGAAAGATCTTCGTAGAATATGTCGGAATCAATATGAGCATCCAGGTTCCGCTATTGGTTATTGACCGGAGATGAGTCTCGGTCATGTCTACATAGTTCTCGAACCCGTAGGGTCCGCACGCTTAACGTTCAATGAAGATATGTATTATGAGTTTTGTGATTTGATGTACCGAAGGTTGTTCGGAGTCCCAGATATGATCGCGGACATGACAAGGAGTCTTGAAATGGTCGGGACATGAAGATTGATATATTGGAAGGTCATGATTGGACACCGGAATGGTTCCGGATGAGTTCGGGCATTTTCTGGAGTATCGGGGGGTTACTGGAACCCCCCGGGGAGTTAATGGGCCTTAATGGGCCATGGTGGAAGAGAGGAGGAGGCGGCCAAGTGGAGAAGGCGCGCCCCCCAAGCCCAATCCGAATTGGGGAGGCCCCCTGAGGGAGTCCTGGATTAGGGGGTATCCGGGTAGCCGGACTATAACCTTTAGCCGGACTCTTGGACTATGAAGATACAAGATTGAAGACTTCGTCCCGTGTCCGGATGGGACTTTCCTTGGCGTGGAAGGCAAGCTTGGCGATACGGATATGTAGATCTCCTTCCGTTGTAACCGACTCTGTGTAACCCTAGCCCTCTCCGGTGTCTATATAAATCGGAGAGTTTTAGTCCATAGGACGAACAACAATCATACCATAGGCTAGCTTCTAGGGTTTAGCCTCTCTGATCTCGTGGTAGATCTACTCTTGTACTACCCATATCATCAATATTAATCAAGCAGGAGTAGGGTTTTACCTCCATCGAGAGGGCCCGGACCTGGGTAAAAACATCGTGTCCCTTGTCTCCTGTTACCATCCGCCTAGACGCACAGTTCGGGACCCCCTACCCGAGATCCGCCGGTTTTGACACCGAAATTGGTGCTTTCATTGAGAGTTCCTCTGCGTCGTCACCTTTAGGCCCGATGGCTCCTCCAATCATCAACAGCGGTGCGGTCGAGGGTGAGACTTTCCTCCCCGGACAGATCTTCGTATTCGGTGGCTTCGCACTGCGGGCCAACTCGCTTGGCCATCTGGAGCAGATTGAAAGCTACGCCCCTGGCCATCAGGTTAGATTTGGAAGCTTGAACTACACGGCTGACATCCGCGGAGACTTGACCTTCGACGGATTCGAGTCACAGCCGAGCACGCCGCACTGTTACGATGGGCATGATCTAGCTCTACCGCCGAACAGTGCCCTGGAGGCCGCACCCGTGTCCGCTCCGACCCTTAGCTCAGAGCCGACTACACCAATCGAGGACGGGTGGTTGAACCCCACCTCGGGGGCTGCAATCTCTACGGCGATCGAGCCGAACACCAGCCTTGTCCTTTGCGAAGCTCGTGACTCCAAGGTGCCGGACTCCTCTTCGGACCCTGAACCTTCCGCGCCCCTGCCAATCGAATCCGATTGGGCGCCGATCATGGAGTTCACTGCCGCGGACATCTTTCAGCACTCGCCCTTCGGCGATATTCTGAATTCACTAAGGTCTCTCTCTTTGTCAGGAGTGTCCTGGCCGGATTATGGCCAACAGGATTGGGATGCGGACGACGAACAAATTCGATGCCCACCCACCACCCACTACGTAGCCACTGTCGATGATTTAACCGACATGCTAGACTTCGACTCCGAAGACATCGACGTTATGGACGACGATGTAGGAGACGAACATGAACCAACGCCTATAGGGCACTGGAAAGCCACCTCGTCATACGACATATATATGGTGGATACACCCAAAGAAGCCAATGGCGACGGAACAACGGGGGATGACCCCTCCAAGAAGCAACCCAAGCGCCGGCGTCAGCGGCGCCGCTCTAAGTCCCGCTAAAGCAAAAACGGTGATACCGGCACGGGAGATAATAACACCCCGGACAGTGCCAAAGACAACTCCCTCCAGCAAGACTCAGCGCAAGAAGATGGAGAAGCCAACCCTCCTGAGAGGGCGGCAGATAGAGAGGAAGAGGAGGATAATTACATGCCTCCCTCCGAAGACGAGGCAAGCCTCGGCGACGACGAATTTGTCGTGCCTGAGGATCCTGTCGAACAAGAGCGCTTTAAGCGCAGGCTTATGGCCACGGTGAGTAGCCTTAAGAAAAAGCAGCAACAGCTTAGAGCTGATCAAGATTTGCTAGCCGACAGATGGACTAAAATCCTTGCGGCCGAGGAATACGAACTCGAACGCCCCTCCAAGAGCTACCCGAAGCGCAGGTTGCTACCCCGATTGGAGGAGGAAGCACTTAAACCTACATCACCAACGCATGAGGCAGCCGATCGGCCACCTCGCGGCCGCGACAGAGAGGCCTCTAGGTCCTCCACTCAAACCGCACCCCGGTGTCGCTCAAAAAACACCAAGGCATGGGGAAATGCGCCTGACCTGCGCAATATGTTGGACGCGATATGTTGGAGGACAAGGCAAGGCAAACAAGATCGATCTACGGATCGCGTGGGCGCCCCACGACACGAGACAATAACTGTCATGCCGGATACAGTAAGTCCAGCCGGGCCGAACACAGTAGACAAAGCTCATTTGAGCTACCTCGTGACATAGCCCAGTACAGAGGGGCCGCACACCCACTATGCTTCACAGATGAAGTAATGGATCATCAAATCCCAGAGGGTTTCAAACCCGTAAACATCGAATCATACGATGGCACAACAGACCCTGCGGTATGGATCGAGGACTATCTCATTCATATCCACATGGCCCGCGGTGATGATCTACACGCCATCAAATACCTCCCACTCAAGCTTAAAGGACCAACCCGGCATTGGCTTAATAGCTTGCCAGCAGAATCAATTGGTTGTTGGGAGGACCTGGAAGTCGCATTCCTCGACAATTTCTAGGGCACCTATGTGCGACCACCAGACGCCGATGACCTGAGCCACATAATTCAGCAGCCAGAAGAATCGGCCAGACAATTCTGGACACGGTTCCTAACCAAGAAAAACCAAATCGTCGACTGTCCGGACGCAGAGGCTCTAGCAGCCTTCAAGCATAACATCCGTGACGAGTGGCTAGCCCGGCACCTAGGACAGGAAAAGCCGAAATCAATGGCAGCTCTCACGACACTCATGACCCGCTTTTGCGCGGGAGAAGACATCTGGCTGGCTCGTAGCAATAACATGACCAAGAGCCCTGGTAATTCGGATACCAAGGACAGCAATGGCAGGTCGCGTCACAGCAAGCACAAGCGCCGCATTAACAGCGATAGTGCAGAGGATACGGCAGTTAATGCCGGATTCAGAGGCTCTAAACCCGGTCAGCAGAAAAAGCCATTCAAAAGAAATACCCCGGGCCCATCCAGTTTGGATCGAATACTCGATCGCTCGTGCCAGATACATGGCACCCCTGAAAAGCCAGCCAATCACACCAACAGGGATTGTTGGGTGTTCAAGCAGGCCAGTAAGTTAAATACTGAAAATAGAGACAAGGGGCTGCACATCGACGAGGACGAAGAGCCCCGGCCGCCGAACAATAGTGGACATAAGGGCTTGCCCCCACAAGTGCGGACGGTGAACATGATATACGCAACCCACATCCCCAAGCGGGAGCGGAAGCGTGCACTCAGGGACGTATATGCGTTGGAGCTAGTCGCCCCAAAGTTCAACCCATGGTCCTCCTGCCCGATCACTTTTGATCGAAGGGACCACCCCACTAGCATCCGTCATGGCGGATTCGCCGCATTGGTTCTTGACCCAATCATTGACGGATTTCACCTCACTAGAGTCCTTATGGACGGCGGCAACAGCCTGAACCTCCTTTATCAGGATACATTGCGGAAAATGGGCATAGATCCCTCAAGGATTAAACCCACAAAAACGGCCTTTAAAGGCGTCATACCTGGTGTAGAGGCCAACTGTACAGGCTCAGTTACACTTGAGGTGGTCTTCAGATCCCCGGATAATTTCCGAAGCGAGGAATTAATCTTCGACATAGTCCCGTTCCGCAGTGGCTATCACGCACTACTCGGACGAACCGCATTTGCAAAGTTCAATGCGGTGCCGCACTACACATACCTCAAGCTCAAGATACTAGGCCCTCGAGGAGTCATTACGGTCAATGGAAACACTGAGCGCTCTCTTCGAACGGAGGAGCATACGGCGGCACTGGCAGCGGAAGTACAGAGCAACCTCTCAAGGCAATTCTCCGGTCCGGCTTTTAAGCATCCGGACACCGTCAAGCACGCCCAAAGTAACCTACAACAAGACCACCTGGCACGTTCCGAGCAAGCGTAGCTATGGCCCCAACCCCAGCCTTCGCGAAACTGCGAAATCAGTGCTACACGTACATAACTATGCTCTTAAAATTCCATGGGCACAGGGGGAGGGGCACGTCCACGGCATGCCCCGAATGTGGCTCAATCGCACTAGGGGCTCCCGATTTCGACATTTTTTCTTACTTTCAGGACTCCATCATACGGAAGGCCTGTCCGGCAGTTCAATCGCCGAACACACGATGCAACAACCAAGGAGGCAGGAAGCTACGTCGAAATTCCCAGGTGGTCTCTATAACGAGCAAAATACCTGTCTTACATATCGTCTCGCAGCTCGCCCCTGGAGGGGGACATGTCAAATAGTCCCATCTCTTGCTTACCGCACTATTTGTATCGTTCTGCTTTTACAAAAGCATTTTAAAATAAACAATGCTTAGCTTCAGCTCATTACTGCATTCTCTATTCATTTCCTTTTTAATATATATGTTCAGTTATGACATTTAGCACCCGTACACTTTGGTACGGTTAATACGCCAGGGGCTCAAGCACCCCATAATACGGCGTGAGAAGTCCGAACACTTTCACAAGTGCGGCCCTCCGAACTTATAGCATTATATGCATCAACTCTGAATCATGTCTTTGGTCAATAGTTGGGTTTGCCCGGCTCCCATGTTTTGGTACCTTACGTTCTGCTATATCGGCTAAGGTAGCGCTGGGAGAACTACTACGATTGTGCCCCAGTTGAGCTGGGCCTAAGCACCTCAGTAGAGAAAGCTAAAACTGACTGTCATGATAGGGCGAGAGCTGGTCGCTGTTCGGTAGGTTTCGAGTCCCTAAAGACTTATGCCACTTCGAGCGAGGAGTCGGCTTTGTCTAGCCTAGGAGTGTATAGCGCCCCGAACTCGGTCTTCCGAACACTAGGGGCTTCACCGAAATTTAAAATTATAGAATTCTCTGGCTAAGTGAGAGTGATAACACATTATAGTCTGATTGCCTTATTCGTTATGCTGAGCACCTCCCCCGAAGGACCCAAGAATGGGAAAAAGAGTGCTCAGGTTTATCCCGAACACCCCAGCACTCGTGGCATGGGGGCAGAAGCCGACGACTCGCCATCTCTCAAATTTAATAAACGGGAGTATAGAAGGCAATATTTTAAATTAAACAAGCGTTGCACAACGCATATGAACAAGTTTTCAGCGCACAGGATAAAACGAACGAGTTTCACTCAAAGATTACAGCTTTCGAGCATTCATCCGCCACAAGGCGGGCACCCTTCAGGACGCCCTCGTAATACATCTCGGGGTGGCGATGCTCCTTGCCCTGCGGCGGCCCGTCCTTCACAAGCTTCACGGCATCCAATTTGCCCCAGTGCACCTTAGCACGGACAAGGGCCCTACGGGCACCCTCGATGCAGACGGAACGCTTGACGATGTCAAGCCTCGGACAGGCGTCCAATAGCCGCCTCACCAGCCCGAAGTAGCTCCCAGGCAGGGCCTCTCCAGGCCACAGCCGAACTATAAAGCCCTTCAGGGCCTGTTTGGCCACCTTGTGGAGCTCGACCAGTTGCTTCAACTGGTCGCTCAAAGGCACCGGGTGTCCGGCCTCAGCATACTGAGACCAGAACACCTTCTCCGTCGATCTGCCCTCCTCGGCTTGGTAGAAAGCGGCGGCGTCTGACATGCTATGGGGAAAATCTGTGAATGCTCCTGGAGAGCTCCGGATTCGGGTAAGTAATAAGTAATTCACTTTCACGTGCTTGCTTTTCATAAAGAAGGCCTTACCCGCCGCTATCTTCTTCATCGCCTCTACTTCCTGGAGGGCTTTTTGGGCTTCGGCCTTGGCAGACTTGGCGCTTTCAAGGGCCGCCGCGAGCTCGGACTCTCGCGTCTTTGAGTCAAGCTCCAAACTCTCGTGTTTTTTCACGAGAGCCTGGAGCTCTTGCTGCACCTCGCCAACCCGCGCCTCATGCTTCTCCCGCTCGGTGCGTTCCGTGGCTGCCTTCTTTTCGGCCTCGGACAGCGCTTTCCTAAGGGTCGCCACCTCAGTCGTGGCCCCTATGACACCAATAGCGATCCTGTCATTGTTTGCAACTTCATCTTTTTATATTATACTCCACAAGGTATAACTTACCTTCTTTTTTCCCGAGCTCCTTCTTGGCGAGACCGAGCTCCTGCTCGGACCGCTCAAGGCTCTGCTTTAGCTCATCCACCTCCGCAGTCAGTGCGGCGGAGGCTTGCAGCGAAGCCTGCATACGCATATTGAATTAATTATGTTAGACTCCTGCGAATGTTATTAGATCCTCTATTCGACTTTTCTTTCCGAACGCCAAACAGAGCATCAGGGGCTACTGTCTATGCGGTAATATTTTTACATATTTTTTACATACCTCAAAGCCTGTCAACATGCTGGCACAGGCTTCGGTCAGCCCGCTCTTGGCGGACTGAACCTTCTGAATCACCGCACTCATAATAGTGTGGTGCTCCTCGTCGATGGAGGCGCCGTTAAGCACCTCCAGCAAGTTATCCGGTGCCTCCGGTTGTGCGGAGGTCACCGACGTCGTAGGCTTGCCCTTCTTCTTAGGGGGCCGCCTGTTGGACTCCGAAACCTTCGAAGGTTTCAGTGCGGTGTCCGGCCTGGGGCCGGACTTAGAGCCCTAGGGGGTTTTGTCCCCTTGGCGCCTGGAGTCCGGGAGGTCGCCTTGCGGCGCCTCCGGGACCACCTCCTCCTGGCCTGGAGCCTCCTGGGACGACACCTCGGCATTATCCATAGGGTGAGGGGAGGAGGTGGCCGGAAGTGAAGTGTTGTTCACATCCGACGAATCCATGGAACCGCTCGACGACACGTCGAGCCGGTCTTTGGGCGTACTGCATAAATATATTCGGCCTCAAGAAAAACTATGCAATAAAGGAACGCCATGAGTCATTCTGGTATCCGAACACTTACGATTTTGCCAGGGGCTTGGCCCTGTGCGGCCACTCCTCTTCGCCTTCGTCGGTGTTGGTAGAGTAGTCCGGAGGAAGGGTCCTTCCTTTCTTGGACCCTCCGGCCTCCCCTGTTGGGGCGGCCTTCCTTTTCTTCTCTCCCCCCGCTGGGGGAGAGACCTCTCTTTCCTCCTCCTCGTCTTCATGGCAGGAGTCCGCCTCGGAATCATCGAACGGCGAGTCCGATTCCACCAGGCACCGGGAACTCTTCCGGGTTCCCATGGCCTTCTTCTTGGCCTTCTTCTCCGGCACCACATAGGGGTCCGGAACCAGCAGCTTTTCCAAGCGAGCGTCTGCTAGGTCTTCGGGCAAAGGAGCCGGACAGTCGATCTGTCTAGACGTCTCCTGCCAATCCTGTCAAAAGTAAGGGAGCTTAGATCCTGCATAGAGTCAAACTATGAAAAATAAATATCCTATAAGAGGTAAAAACAGCTTACCGCGCTGGCTTGACGCCGGGCGCTGAATCCGCGATCCTCGGTAGCGGATGCGGGAGCTTCGGCACCCTTGAATAGCACCTTCCAGGCATCTTCGTACGTTGTGTCGAAGAGCCTGCTCAGAGTTCGGTGCTGGGCCGGATTGAACTCCCACAAGCTGAAAGCCCGTTGTTGGCACGGGAGTATCCGGTGGATGAGCATGACCTGGACTACATTGACAAGCTTGAGCTTCTTGTTCACCAGGGTTTGGATGCATGTTTGGAGTCTGGTCAGCTCTCCTTTTTTGCCCCACGGCAGGCCCTTCTCTTTCCAGGAGGTGAGCCGCGTGGGGATTCCGGATCGGAACTCGGGGGCTGCGACCCATGCAGGGTCGCGCGGCTCGGTGACGTAGAACCATCCCGATTGCCACCCCTTTATGGTCGCCACGAAGGAGCCCTCGAGCCATAGGACGTTGGGCATCTTGCCCACCATGGCGCCTCCGCACTCCGCCTGGCGGCCGCCCACTACCTCCGGCTTCACATTGAAGGTCTTCAGCCATAAGCCGAAGTGGGGCTAGATGCATAGGAAGGCCTCACACACGACGATGAACGCCGAGATGTTGAGGATTAAGTTCGGGGCCAGATCGTGGAAATCCAGGCCGTAGTAGAACATGAGCCCCCGGACAAATGGGTGGAGAGAAAAACCTAGTCCGCGGAGGAAATGGGTGAGGAACACCACCCTCTCATGGGGCCTAGGGGTGGGGATGAGCTGCCCCTCTTCGGGAAGCCGGTGCGCGATGTCGTCAGACAAGTATCCGGCCTTCCTTAGTTTTTTGATGTGTCCCTCCGTGACGGAGGAGACCATCCACTTGCCTCCCGCTCCGGACATGGCTGGAGAAGGTTGAGACGGGGAGTGCGAACTTGGGCGCTAGAGCTCGAGTATGCGAAAATGGATGAGCAAAGGAGGAAGAAGGCGTAGGTGAAAAAGTGGATCCTTATCCCCTTATATGGGCGGACGAAACTGCGTGCCCCCACCAGCCTGGTAAAACTCGCTTATCTTCCAAGCGCCGTAATCAATGGCGCGGTTGGGTTACCCACGCCCGTATTGATGAGAATCCCGGAATAAGGGACACGATCTCTGCTTTGACAAGATGTGCCAAGGAAACCGCCTCGCAAAACGCGCTGAGGTGGGACAGTAAAACGATTCGAATAAAGACTTGGCCGTGGTGTGATGTCATACTACGGAGTACGTCAGTAGATTAGATTTGTGTAAATATTATTCTCTCTATGGCAATATGTGGAACTTATTTTGTAGAGCCGGACACTATCCTTGTGTTCAAAATCTTCTACGAAGTATTCGGAGGAGGAACCCGCCTTGCAATGCCGAAGACAATTTGCGCGCCGGACTCATCGTCATTGAACCCTGGTTCAGGGGCTACTGAGGGAGTCCTGGATTAGGGGGTATCCGGGCAGCCGGACTATAACCTTTGGCCGGACTCTTGGACTATGAGGATACAAGATTGAAGACTTCGTCCCGTGTCCGGATGGGATTTTCCTTGGCGTGGAAGGCAAGCTTGGCGATACGGATATGTAGATCTCCTTCCGTTGTAACCGACTCTGTGTAACCCTAGCCCTCTCCGGTGTCGATATAAACCGGAGAGTTTTAGTCCATAGGACGAACAACAATCATACCATAGGCTAGATTCTAGGGTTTAGCCTCTCTGATCTCGTGGTAGATCTACTCTTGTACTACCCATATCATCAATATTAATCAAGCTGGAGTAGGGTTTTACCTCCATCGAGAGGGCCCGAACCTGGGTAAAAACATCGTGTCCCTTGTCTCCTGTTACCATCCGCCTAGACGCACAGTTCGGGACCCCCTACCCGAGATCCGCCGGTTTTGACACCGACACCCCCTTTCCTTCCTCTCCCTCTTCCCTTCCTTCCCCCTCCTAGTTGGGCTAGGAAAGGGGGGAAACCTACTCCTAGTAGGAGTAGGAATCCCCCCTTGGGGCGTGCCATAGGAGGCCGGCCCTCCCCCCTCCACTCCTTTATATGCGGGGGAGGGGGGCACCCCATAGACACACAAGTTGAGTCTTAGCCGTGTGCGGTTCCCACCTCCACAGATTTCCACCTTGGTCATATTGTCGTAGTGCTTAGGCGAAGCCCTGCGTCAGTAACTTCATCATCACCGTCACCACGCCGTCGTGCTGATCGTAGGAAACTTTTTGAAATAGTGCGTTCCCCAACACCTACATGAAGTCATCATCGACAAAACCCAAGGTTAGTTCATCCCTCTAAGGGGGGATACCACATCTAGTGGGAGCTTTGCTCTAAGAAAATTGAGCTAAAGCAACTAATGATGTGAAAACAACAATGCTTTTATGTAAAAGTGGTAACCTCACTTGTGCTTAAACGATGAGTATGACCTATGATCAAATGTTCTCATTTCACTCCCCAGTCAATATACTCATACATAGATGACCTAGTCATCGCCAATTGCTTGATAGATGCTAGATTGTATGTGCATGCTTTCCACATGTTTTATTTGCTATCTTATTGTGTGAGCATATTGATTTCATAATTTTATTCATTCGAGGACATCCATTTGCTGCTTTGATTGTTTGGTTTTTATTTTGCCAAATGGATGGACAAGAATGCCTAAGTACTCCCTCTAGCTATCTATGCCTTTTCTCGTCTCAAACTCTATTCATTCTACATCACAAAGTTTGAACAAGTCGAATTCGGACCCTCCGGGTGAGGAGCACTCGGAGCCACTGATCTGTCAAGGGCTTAACTTCCAAAACCTCTTAATGCCTCTCATTCAGACCAAGTCACTCCTACTCGGTCTCACTGAAGTCATTAAGTTGATCTAGGTTTTATCTCGGTGCAACCGATTCGAACCATCCGGTCACACCGAGTTGCAGAAACTGCGAGCAGTTTTGCATCTCGGTGCCATCGAGTAGTTCCACTCGGTCACACCAGCATCGCATGGGTATTTATAGTCTGCGTACCCATATAGTGGAAAATCACTTCAACCGCACAAGCCCGCGCCCCAGCACTCCCACCCCTGGTCTCCGGATCGTCACCGTCGTCGTGAGTGACCTTATGACACTGGTCTCCGCCGCCATCAATGGAATACTCACCGCCGTTGCCGCCGTAGCAAGTCCGTCGCCAAGTTAGGGTACGAATCTGACCCTTTGTGCTTTCCCTTACTCCGATTCTTGCACAAAGTATAATGCATATGTTCTTCCCATGTATGATATCAATTCATCCACCAAACAAATTCCATAGAATAGATTTGATGCAAAAACTTAGGGTTAGGTTTCCGCCGAACCCATCTCGAACCGATCGAGGATCTCGGTCACACCGATTGGCCCTGGCAATTTGCTCCCTCTTGAGCATGCGTTGGTTTTTCCCTTGAAGAGGAAAGGGTGATGCAGCAAAGTAGCGTAAGTATTTCCCTCAGTTTTTGAGAACCAAGGTATCAATCCAGTAGGAGGCCACGCTCAAGTCCCTTGCACCTACACAAACAAATAAGAACCTTGCAACCAACGCGATAAAGGGGTTGTCAATCCCTTCATGGCTACTTGCAAAAGTGAGATCTGATAGAGATGATAAGATAATATTTTTGGTATTCTTATGATAAAGATAAAAAGTAAAGATTGCAAAGTAAACGGTAATAGAAATAGCTTGTTGATGGAAGATTAATATGATGGAGAATAGACCCGAGGGCCATAGGTTTCACTAGTGGCTTCTCTCAAGATAGCATAAGTATTACGGTGGGTAAACAAATTACTGTCGAACAATTGACAGAATTGAGCATAGTTATGAGAATATCTAGGTATGATCATATATATATATATATATATATATATATATATATATAGGCATCACATCCATGACAAGTAGACCGACTCCTGCCTGCATCTACTACTATTACTCCACACATCGACCGCTATCCAGCATGCATCTAGAGTACTAAGTTCATAAGAACGGAGTAACGCTTTAAGCAAGATGACATGATGTAGAGGGATAAACTCATGCAATATGATATAAACCCCATCTTTTTATACTCGATGGCAACAATACAATACATGTCGTTTCTCCTACTGTCAGTGGGATCGAGCACCGCAAGATTGAACCCAAAGCTAAACACTTCTCCCATTGCAAGAGAAGATCAATCTAGTAGGCCAAACCAAACTGATAATTCGAAGAGACTTGCAAAGATAACCAATCATACATAAAAGAATTTAGAGAAGATTCAAATATTATTCATAGATAATCTTGATCATAAACCCACAATCCATCGGATCTCGACAAACACACCGCAAAAGAAGATTACATCGAATAGATCTCCAAGAGAATCGAGAAGAACTTTGTATTGAGATCCAAAGAGAGAGAAGAAGCCATCTATCTAATAATTATGGACCCGAAGGTCTGAGGTAAACTACTCACACATCATCGGAGAGGCTATGGTGTTGATGTAGAAGACCTCCGTGATCAATGCCCCCTCCAGCGGAGCGCCGGAAAAGGCCCCAAGATGGGATCTCACGGGTACAGAAGGTTGCAGCGGTGGAATTAGGTTTTCGTGGTGCTCCTCGATGGTTTGGAGGTATGTAGGTATATGTAGAAGGAAGAAGTAGGTCGGTGGATCTACGAGGGGCCCACGAGGGTCGAGGGCGCGCCCAGGGGGGTAGGCGCGCCCCCCTGCCTCGTGGCCTCCTCGTTCGTTTCTTGACGTCCACTCCAAGTCCTCTGGATCACGTTCGTTCCAAAATTAACTCTCCCAAAGGTTTCATTCCGTTTGGACTCCGTTTGATATTCCTTTTCTGCGAAACACTGAAATAGGCAAAAGAACAACAATTTGGGTTGGGCCTCCGGTTAATAGGTTAGCCCAAAAATAATATAAAAGTGTATAAATAAGCCCATTAAACATCCAAAACAGAATATATAATAGCATGGATCAATCAAAAATTATAGATACATTGGAGATGTATCAAGCATCCCCAAGCTTAGTTCCTGCTCGTCTTCGAGTAGGCAAATGATAAAAACAGAATTTTTGATGTGGAATGCTACTTAGCATGTTCATCAATGTATTTATCTTTATTGTGGCATGAATGTTCAGATCCGAAAGATTCAAGATAAAAGTTTAATATTAACATGAAAATAATAATACTTCAAGCATACTAATAAAGCAATCATGTCTTCTCAAAATAACATGGCCAAAGAAAGTTATCCCTACAAAATCATATAGTCTGGCTATGCTCTATCTTCACCACACAAAGTATTTAAATCATGCACAACCCCGATGACAAGCCAAGCAATTGTTTCATACTTTTGATGTTCTCAAACTTTTTCGATCTTCATGCAATATATGAGCGTGAGCCATGGACATAGCACTATAGGTGGAATAGAATGGTGGTTGTGGAGAAGACAAAAAAAGGAGAAGATAGCCTCACATCAACTAGGCATATCAACGGGCTACGGAGATGCCCATCAATAGATATCAATGTGAGTGAGTATGGATTGCCATGCAACGGATGCACTAGAGCTATAAGTGTATGAAAGCTCAACAAAAGAAACTAAGTGGGTGTGCATCCAACTCGCTTGCTCATGAAGACCTAGGGCATTTTGAGGAAGCCCATCACTGGAATATACAAGGCAAGTTCTACAATGTAAAATTCCCACTAGTTTATGAAAATGACAACATAGGAGACTCTCTATCATGAAGATCAAGGTGCTACTTTGAAGCACAAGTGTGGAAAAAGGATAGTAACATTGTCCCTTCTCTCTTTTTCTCTCATTATTATTTTTCTATTTTTATTTGGGCCTTCTTTCTCTTTTTTTTGTTTTGGCCTCTTTTCTTTCTCTTTTTTTCTCGTCCGGAGTCTCATCCCGACTTATGGGGGAATCATAGTCTCCATCATCCTTTCCTCACATGGGACAATGCTCTAATAATGATCATCACACTTTTATTTACTTACAACTCAAGAATTACAACTCAATACTTAGAACAAAATATGACTCTATGTGAATGCCTCCGGCGGTGTACCGGGATATGCAATGAATCAAGAGTGACATGTATGAAAGAATTATGGAGGTGGCTTTGCCACAAATACGATGTCAACTACATGATCATGCAAAGCAATATGACAATGACGAAGCGTGTCATAATAAATGGAACGGTGGTAAGTTGCATGGCAATATATCTCGGAATGGCTATGGAAATGCCATAATAGGTAGGTATGGTGGTTTTTTTGAGGAAGGTATGTAGTGGGTATATGATACCGGTGAAAGGTGCACGGTATTAGGGAGGCTAGCAATGGTGGAAGGGTGAGAGTGCGTATAATCCATGGACTCAACATTAGTCATAAAGAACTCACATACTTATTGCAAAAATATATTAGTTATCAAAACAAAGTACTACGTGCATGCTCCTAGGGGGATAGATTGGTAGGAAAAGACCATCGCTTGTCCCCGACCGCCACTCATAAGGAAGACACTCAATAAATAAATCATGCTTCAACTTCATCGCATAACGGTTCACCATACGTGCATGCTATGGGAATCACAAACTTTAGAACAAGTATTTCTCAATTTCACAACTACTCAACTAGCATGACTCTAATATCACCATCTTCATATCTCAAAACAATTATCAAGTATCAAACTTCTCTTAGTATTCAATGCACTTAGAAGTTTTTATGTTCGATGCCTATCATATTAGGACTAATTTTATAACGAAAGCAAATTACCATGCTGTTCTAAGGACTCTAAAAATATTATAAGTGAAGCATGAGAGATCAATAATTTCTATAAAATATAACCACCACCGTGCTCTAAAAGATATAGGTGAAGTACTAGAGAAAAATTGTTTAGCTCAAAAGATATAAGTGAAGCACATAGAGTATTCTAATAAATTCCGAATAATGTGTGTCTCTCTCAAAAGGTGTGTACAGCAAGGATGATTGTGGCAGACTAAAAAGTAAAGACTCAAATCATACAAGACGCTCCAAGCAAAACACATATTATGTGGTGAATAAAAATATAGCTCCAAGTAAAGTTACCGATGGACGAAGACAAAAGAGGGGATGCCTTCCAGGGCATCCCCAAGCTTAAGCTTTTGGTTGTCCTTAAATTTTACCTTGGGGGTGCCTTGGGCATCCCCAAGCTTAGGCTCTTGCCAATCCTTGTTCCATAATCTATCAAATCTTTACCCAAAACTGGAAAACTTCACAACACAAAACTTAACAGAAAATCTCGTGAGCTCCGTTAGCGAAAGAAAACAAAACACCACTCCAAGGTACTGTAATGAACTCATTCTTTATTTATATTGGTATTAAACCTACTGTATTCCAACTTTTATATGGTTCATAAGCTCTATTACTAGCCATAGATTCATTAAAATAAGCAAACAACACACGAAAAGCAGAATCTGTCAAAAACAGAACAGTCTGTAGTAATATGTAACTAACGCAAACGTCTGGAACTCTAAAACATCTACCAAAATAGGACGACCTATATAATTTTTTTATTGATTTACTTCCATTGGAATCAGTATTATATCACGTTCTGGTGATTTTTAAAAATTGTTTTGGTGAACGGAAAGTTTCTGAAATTTTCAGCAAGATCAAATAACTATCATCCAAGAAGATCCTATAGGTTCAACTTGGCACAAACACTAACTAAAACACAAAACCACATCTAAACAGAAGCTAGATGGATTATTTATTCCTAAACAGAACCAAAAAGCAAAAAACTAAAATAAAATTGGGTTGCCTCCCAACAAGCGCTATCGTTTAACGCCCCTAGCTAGGCATAAAAGCGAAGATAGATCTAGGTATTGCCATATTTGGTACTAGGGAGGAAAAGGGGAAACTTATTATCTATAGCATTAATCTTTCTATTCTGATAGAGCACATGGCTATTAATGGTGGAGGAAAGATTAAGCACGTTACGAAAATTTGCATCTAAGCTAGCCTTAATATCTTTGATAGTTTCGTTTTGATAAGAGAGCAAAAGAGAGGTAGAATCGACCTTCTCATTCATGGGGTGCCCAAATATGGTTTTCATATTTTCATAGGTATCTATGACATCCCCTTCGAGAAAACCTTCTTCAAAAACATAGTCTAAGACATGCTTAAACGACGAGGGTAAGGCAACATAAAAGCTTTTTAAGTATATTTCAATTTGATATTGGGGTACATAGCTAGCCCGGATTCTCAGTAACCTATCCCAAGCATCTTTCAAAGACTCATCAAGTAAATAACAAAATATTCCGGAATCATCTTCATTAAAATTATTCAGACTCTCATTGATGACCCCGGTAGGTCTTTCTATAGCATCATTGTTTATGAGCTTAGAGAGGACAAAGGGATTTCCAAGGTACTGAAACCTGGGAGAGAACCCCTAACCCTTTTTGATTCAGACATAACGGCGGCAAACTCATGGAACACGAGAAAAGAGGGAACGACAAGAGAGGGCGAATAAAGACGGCAAGGGTGAAGTGGGGGAGAGGAAAACGAGAGGCAAATGGCAAATAATGTAATGCGAGGGATAAGAGTTTGTGATGGGTACTTGGTATGTCTTGACTTGTGCATAAACTCCCTGGCAACGGCGCCAGAAATGGCTCGTTGTCGGTAGATCAAATATTGACTTGACTTGGTGTACACCTCCCCGGCAACGGTGCCAGAAATCCTTCTTGCTACCTCTTGAGCATGCGTTGGTTTTTTCCCTTGAAGAGGAAAGGGTGATGCAGCAAAGTAGCGTAAGTATTTCCCTCAATTTTTGAGAACCAAGGTATCAATCCATTAGGAGGCCACGCTCAAGTCCCTTATACCTACCCAAACAAATAAGAACCTTGCAACCAACGCGATAAAGGGGTTGTCAATCCCTTCACGGCCACTTGCAAAAGTGAGATCTGGCAGAGATGATAAGATAATATTTTTGGTATTTTTATGATAAAGATAAAAAGTAAAGATTGCAAAGTAAACGGTAATAGAAATAGCTTGTTGATGGAAGATTAATATGATGGAGAATAGACCCGAGGACCATAGGTTTCACTAGTGGCTTCTCTCAAGATAGCATAAGTATTACGGTGGGTAAACAAATTAATGTAGAACAATTGATAGAATTGAGCATAGTTATGAGAATATCTAGGTATGATCATGTCTATAGGCACCACGTCCGTGACAAGTAGACCGACTCCTACCTGCATCTACTACTATTACTCCACACATCGACTGCTATCCAGCATGCATCTAGAGTATTAAGTTCATAAGAACGGAGTAACACTTTAAGCAAGATGACATGATGTAGAGGGATAAACTCATGCAATATGATATAAAACCCATCTTTTTATCCTTGATGGCAACAATACAATACGTGTCGTTTCCCCTACTGACACTGGGATCGAGCACCGCAAGATTGAACCCAAAGCTAAGAACTTCTCCCATTGCAAGAAAGATCAATCTAGTAGGACAAACCAAACTGATAATTCGAAGAGACTTGCAAAGATAACCAATAATACATAAAAAATTCAGAGAAGATTCAAATATTGTTCATAGATAATCTTGATCATAAACCCACAATTCATCGGATCTCGACAAACACACAGCAGAAGAAGATTACATCGAATAAATCTCCAAGAGAATCGAGGAGAACTTTGTATTGAGATCCAACACTACAAAAAATACACTTCCGTGATGATACGTGTTTGTCAAAGTAGGTCGCGTTTTCTGTCATGCATGTACATTCATGACAAATTTATGACAGAATCAAGATAGTCATAACTGTGCTGTCGTAGAAGTGTTCCATGACATTGCCAAAATTATCATCATGGAAGTGTCCACTTCCATGACGATAAATCGCGCGTCACAGAAGTGCTTTCATCAAGGGTGACCGACACGTGGCATCCACCGTAACGGAACGCCGTTAAGCTATCATGTCGGATTTTGGATCTGATAACCCGTTAGCAGCAACGACCAATGTCGATTTTCCATGTGTAAAATTCTCATTGGTTGACGGATCCATGCGTCAGCTCCGCGTTGGCACAGGTGTCACTCATCCAACGGTCGAGATGGGCCTATGATATGTTGACACATGGACCGGCCCAAAAGTGGCCCACAAAGTTTAAATGGGCCGGCCCAACCGAAGGCCCATAAGATTTAGAAGACCATAATGGGCCGGCCCAGCTAACGGCCCACAAAATTTAGTAGACCATAATGGGCCGACCTAGCTAAAGGTCCACACGATTTGCAGACCATAATGGGCCGGCCCAGCTAAAGGCCCACAAGATTTTGCGGATGGGTCGTCCCAGCTAAAGGCCCACAAGATTCTGCCTACCATAATG